>OX578278.1:73371201-74571201 GCA_951217055.1 Gerris lacustris
AACTCCCAGGTATTTGTAAGATTTTACTCTTTCTATCACTTCTCCATCGTACCACCAGCTTTCTCTCTTGCCCATTTTCCTGCCATTTCTAAAAACCATCATTTTAGACTTGTCTAGGTTTTACAGTCAAGTTCATTTTTTTTTTTTCATTTTTCCAATATACGTTAATTTACCTAAAAAAACTGTTGACATATTTATAATACGTTGCATATATTTATAGTTTTTCTCATAGTCCCCCCCCCCCCCCCCCAAAAAAAAAGAAGATAAATCTTTAAAACTTCTATCTTATGAACAGTTTGAGCTAGTGAAGTCGGAGTTGTTTCGTCGCGTTTAAATGCATTTAAAGACTTTTATTTAACGTGATTAATAAACGGTGAAAAATTTAAAGTTTTAATCTTGAAATGGCTTTTCCGATTATATTTGTAAACGAACTCGTCCAATTTGATAAATTGCCAACGGAACCTTTATGTATAAGGAAAGCACATACATACTTGAAGAGGGTAATAAAAAAAGTTAATGAAACACATAACTTGGCAACTTGTTATAAATTAATAACTTAAGTACTAACAATAAGTAAACTTATTATTACAAAAGATGTTAAATTATTTCCAAAAAAGAGAGAAAAAAGGAGCACAGGAAAAAACCAATTTAAACTTAATGTTAAATCAGGAAAGGAGGAACAATTTTAAAGTGATGTCCAAACTTTGGCTGTAACTTTGACAAAAAAGTCCACCTCTTCCACTTGGCAGGAAGAATTCCATTTAAAATCTGGACAGACTGAAAGAGTATTAGGGTTAAAGGACAGAGTGTGCACACAAAAAATCGACAAGGGAGGAAGGCCAAAAGTACTCTGGGAAAAATTAATTGAAAAAGAAAGTTAGGATTTCAGGTCTTGTGGAGCTCTTCTATTGAATTTTAGTCCAGGGTTGGAGGGAGAGTCATTAATTTGATGAAAACCCTATCCGCCTACACAGTCCATCTTTCAAAAAAAAATTCGACTCGATCAACAGCATAAAGTTATTACAGGGCAGCATTAGATATTTATTACTTTGTTTTACAAAACTCAGTTCAAACATTCATATTCGACTTCAACTAATCTAGTTTGTCAGTTTCTCATAACAAATACTCATTTATTTATAAATATTTATTTCCTTATTCATCAATATTTATTAATCTAAAAACAACCTGTTTATCCTTGATTGAGATTTAAATGCTAAGTAAATAATAAGTTTATACTTGGATATTTAATATTTATTTATACAAAAAATAATAGTTATTTATGTTACTAGGCAGCAAAATGGAATTTTCCTTTTAAGTTTTAGTTCCGAGCCGAAGGCGAGGATAGGCTAAACAAATTTACTGTAGAGGCGAAGTCAAGGCAGGAAAATGTTAATTATTATATGTATTCCTTTTTTAATAAATTAAAGATTTAAAGAAGTAAAAGTTGTAGAAATATGAAAGTTTGAGTCATCAAGTTAAAACAAAACGAATTCAGTGTTGCTACTTTTTTTATTACCAGCTGTTTTTTTATCTCAATTTTTAGAGATTTTTTTAATAATCACTGTAAAATAATAAAATTTGTTTTTTAAAGGCGTTTTTAAAAAAGATATAAATATTTAGCAGAATATTACGCTTAAATACAAGGATAGGCTTAAATATATAATAAACAGGTCAAGTGTGTGCTAGTCAGCACACAGCGAGGGTCCGTAGGCCACACTATACAGTGTTTAACTGTAAAGTGTATAAACAGTGGTTTTTTAAAATGCTAAAAAGCCTTCTTTGAACCATTTTAAGGGTCTGATATTCTCAAAACACACTCTGATAAAGTATTTTTTTATCACTGAACCGGACTACAACCATATAAATACATCGAAAAGACCAAAATTATAAAAAAAACGTATTTTGTCAATAAAAAATAAAATAATATTTTTTTCGAAATTTCCAAAAAGTGTTATCTTTACTTTTGGTCGAAGAATGTTCAGGAATTTTTTCAGATTTTTTGCACTTCACATAAGCGAGATAGAGGGGGAAGGGGGACACGTTTCACAGCCACTTCAAACTTGCCTACGCTCGCCCTATCAAAGTTATTTCCAAAAATTATATATTTTTGTAATCAGCTCGACGTACCCTTTTATATGATACCCCTCACGGTGTCGAAAAAAAATTTAAAAAATTTAACCCTTAAGTTTTTTTTTACCCTAATTTTTTGAAAAATATTTTTTTTAAGTCGCTATATTTTTAAAATATGTGGGTAGGTACAAGACACATACATGCCAAATTTCAAAGTGATTGGATGAAAGGTGTAGCCGTGAGAGCACGCGAGAGGACGGACGGGCAGACACACGCAGGAAAATATAAGGTTCCTTGGTTTTGCCTATACGGACCCTAAAAATGATCAATGTGATAGTTGCGATGTAGAAACCTTTTCTTTTGCTGCCTGTTTGTTATTTTGCTGACACTTTGAACTTTTACTGACACTCTGATACACACTTTGTTATTTTGCTGTGTGTGTTACAAATGAATCAAGAAAAATTACATTTTGCAGAATGAAAACAGTACAACAATGCTTAATTTTGCTGCCGTGAGTAGATAAAACATATTTAAAACCAGAATTAGAATTAGAATTGTTTAATGCTTTTAAAGTACATGATCTTAGCATGGAGCCCGGCCTTACAATATTTGTACAATATATATAATGACATTTTTTTCAAATAATAATATTTCCTTCTGACAAAAGTAACATCAAATCCTTATAATTTTAAATTAATCCACTTCTTAACTCAACATATTTCCTTTTTATTTATTGATTGTAAATACGTTACAAATAATAGAACTACAAATAAAAATTTAAAAAAAAAAAAAAAAAAAAAAAACTATGTAAATAGATATTTGTAGTAAACAAAACACGTTTACCAATACACAATAATACATTTTTGTGAACAATTAGTACAAAGAATAAAGTTAACCAATTAGGAAAATTATATTAGTAACATTGAAATTCTATTATAATTAGATAATAAGGTAATGTTCCCAACTAAGATTTAGAGACTTAAATATATTGTAAATAAACAATTGTATTTAAATCATAAATAAACATTCTACATTGATAAATTGAAATTAAAAAGCATACCATCTACGTTTATTGCATTTTGTTTATGCGTGTGCAATCTTCGATACTAGATTAGAAATATTTACATTTATAATAACATCAAGGTTGTTCATTAGAAAATTTTAAGTTAAGCACACCGACTAGAAAATAAAAAATGTTGTTTAATTTTTCCATGTCGTTAATTATTAACAAGTGTTCTAGGCTGTAGTTTTTGTGTGGAAAGTATACATCTATGTACTTAATACGAAACTCATCATATTGAGGACAGGAAAAAAATAAGTGATGTAAGTCATCATATTCGCATCGGTAACATAATGTGCAGATTTCCTGACAGTTTATAACGTACCTGTTTTTTTATGATATAACACTATTTTGTGTCGATTAGATAGCCTTACTTGACTCACTAGTCTAATTTTTACGATATTACAAGTAAAACGCAAGTAATCTTCACCATGTCCTAAACTACTGATGTGTCTGTAGATGTGAGAATACTTTGACTGGATCGCTCTTTCGACGTTTAAACATAAACAATTATTAGTAAAAGCTTCGACTAATGAATTAAAATTGATTTCTATTACAGTTGGATCTTGGGCTTGCCAAACATCTTGCCTCCCGATACTTGTGAGAATATTACATACTTGGGTGGCCCAGTTAGATTCTGTTTTGAGGCCTCTGTTATGTAAATCCAACAGTTTATCGTAACAAATTCTAGGTAGTCTTGACTCGTTCATACAGAGTATTTTACTCCACCATTTAACTACGGCTTTAAAAACATTTGTTTTAAGTGAATTACAACCCGTCTCCAAAAAAATTAAATGATCGGGTGTATTAAAAGGCCAAAAAAATAATCGTTTAAAGTAATTAGTAAAAACCTTATCCAACATGTCCAAATATCTCAAAGACCATAGTTCGGCTGCGTATAGTGTAGTCGAGGTTACTAGGGAATTAAATAGTTTAATTTTAGAATTCCAGTCGTTAGACTTACCCCTAGATAATATTGTATGAGAGACTCCGAGAGCTCTTATTCCTTTATTGATAAAATACTTGGATGCTTTTAAAAATTTACCCGACACACTGAATGGTACACCTAGATAAGTATATTCTGAAACGTATTCAAGCTTCTCATTATTATAAAACAAGGGTTTAAATCTTTTCGTACCACCTTTTTTAAAAACGACCACTTTACTTTTTGCAACATTCACCGTTAAATTATTTACGGAACAATATTCCGATAGAGCGTCCAGTATTTTTTGAGCCCCTGTTCTAGAATCTGCCATCAAAAAAATATCGTCCGCGAAAAATAAGGCTACCAAATCATTCAAGCCATTCACAGAGATACCTAGGATTCCCCGAGACTTTAAGAATTTATTGAAATCAAGCAAAAATAGGCAAAATAAAATTGGGGATGTCGGTTCACCCTGTAGCAATCCTTTTGTTACATCAATTCCCTCCTTAAAAATAGTTTTATTTTGTTTAATAAACATAACAGATGATTCATAGATTTTTTTGAATACTCTTATAAATTTTCCACTTACACCTATTTCATACAACTTAGGCCATAAAACAGAATGGTCAACGGAGTCGAACGCTTTTTGGAAATCAATAAAAATAACAAACAGCTTATTTCCCCTGACAAAAACTTGCTGGTTTATTATAGAATATAGAACAAACATATTGTCCAAACATGATCTTCCAGCTCTAAAACCGGCCTGCTCTTCTGGAAGGATATTATTAGTTTCGACCCAGTTGACTAATCTGTTTAACATTATTGACGTAAATAACTTGAGACATGTATTTGCTAATGCAATCGGCCGATAGTTATTGGGGTTATTTGGTCATATTTAAAACCAATACTTTATTTACTATTGCACCATTTGATACTACTATAGCATTAGAGTATAAGTAACGTTATAAAAGGAGTAAAGGAGGGAACTTCCTTTGACCTTACCTTCGTAACTTATCGTTCTATCTTAAATGGAGTGTAAAGTAGTAAGGATAATCTATGTTATCATTATTTACGATCAACATATAATTTCCTGTCTAGATAACTCCTTTATAAATTACTTCTACTAGAAGTAAGAGCATCGATAAAGAAAATTTTAAACAAGTGCTTTTTATTTTTTAAACTCTTTCCAGTTGACTTTTACGACAAATATTTCTTGTCGTTTTATAGCCTAATAACATTATTTTAAGTTCTTATTTAAAAAAACGTATTACTGGTTAAATCTCAAGAAAAATGGTGCATCAAAACAAAAGAAAATCATTATAATTATTGATTAAGTAAGGCAATGGGTATTTTACGTAGACACAAGAAGACATTAAAGTTAAAGAAGGATTTTGCAAGGGGACAGATAACTTAGATAAAAAGGTAAAATTATGTGAGGAGGTAAAGTTCAAAGGGTAGCCTAGGGACCAAAGACTCGTTCATCTTAGAAAGAAAGAGGTAATTCCGAATCCCTTGTTGAGCTATGGTTCTATTACCTCCTACATCACAAATCCTTTTTCCCCATCTCATATTTTTACAATACGTGTTTCATCTTTAAATATAATTTGTATTCGGTTCAAAACATTTTTTGTTATTGCACTTAAATTCACTTATACATTCATGGCTGTAATACGCAACGGCAATTACCACGTGATAAATCTTCAGCAAACTCAAACTTAAAATAAATCAGTCAAATAAAATATTTGGTTTAAAATAACTTGTGGGATATGATATATAAGAAAATACTAACACCCTACATGGTAGAGTTTATCGTCAAAGATGAAGCAATAAGAAACGCAAATATCAAGTTAAAAGATATTTCAAATGTAAAACAGACCAGTAAAACGTAATTATACCAGAAATATAGGAAACGTTTAACATTGACTAACCCAAAATGCTCAAAGAAAATATGACAATTTATACAGCACAGATTTAGATGCATTAATTTTAGTATCAACGTGAATAATACATAGCATTAGTAATTGCTTGTGCTTTGTCTGTGTAACACCTCGGATGAGTTACATATAATGTGTAGCATATAATCATCGATGAGTGTGAATATTTGATGAAGAGTAATTAAGATGTGATTGACCGGTTTCGGATGTTCTAAAGCAGCCTTCTTCAGATTATCTGTGAAGGTTATAAGGAGACTCTAAAATTGTAAGTCTTTTATTTAAGTGCAGACTTGCACTTTTAGAGTGACTAAACCACTTGCACTTTTAGAGTCACTAAACCACTTGCACTTTTAGAGTCACTAAACCACTTGCACTTTTAGAGTCACTAAACCACTTGCACTTTTAGAGTCACTAAACCACTTGCACTTTTAGAGTCACTAAACCACTTGCACTTTTAGAGTCACTAAACCACTTGCACTTTTAGAGTCACTAAACCACTTGCACTTTTAGAGTCACTAAACCACTTGCACTTTTAGAGTCTCCTTATAACCTACACAGATTATCTGAAGAAGGCTGCTTTAGAATAGCCGAAGCCGGTCTATTGTTATAAATACAATTATTTTGTGTAGACGTTGTTTGGTTATTGAACTACACCTCTTCTATGATGAGTCGCTATCACACATTGGAAACAACACAATCGAAGACCATTAGGCTTCATAAGCCCAGTAAGGATTATAGCCAAAGTTTTTAATAGGTTGCGGTAGCTTGGATTTTATTAAAAATTGTACATAAGTAAGTTTTTGGGCAGATTCTCGATGTGTTCTATTTCGAGTTAGCTCTCACAAAGCGTTAACCTCTGTTAGTCTTTCGCCCGATGGCCTTGAGAACTGAGGGCTTCAGTAAGACAATTACTTTGAAACTAGACCGTATTAAGATCTTAAACATAAGCAAATATGGCTATATCTGATCAACCAGGGTAAGGACTGTGGACAAGAGCCATTTAAACTTGGAATAGAAGTAGCAGCTTCCACTACGTAAAACCACCCAGTCATCGTAATTTTACCTTGCAATTTTTAATTGGATCGAGCGTAGCGAGCTTTCTACATACAACGAAATATGCTCCGTGTTTGAAACTTACGACGATAACTTGAGTAAAAGATGGCCAATTTTTGATGAAATTTGGTACACATGTTCATTTTACCAATGCTAAGGACGAGTTCGTTGGAAAACGTTATCTGCCCAAGAGTTCGGGCAAGAGAATCGTGCACTGTGAAATTAAAATTGGAATTTTAGGACAGGAAAAAATTCTAACTTTATCTATTCAACGAGACAAACATTTATTACAAATACAATTTGTTTGTAAAACCAACAGCTACACCGCTATGAATTAATAAAGATCGTTAAAACTATTAAAGCGGACCTAAACGTTTCAAATAGGGAGAACAACGTTTTTACCGATATCTTACGCTCTTACGTAACGATTTTAATAAAAATTTATACATATCGTCTAAAGTACAATTGAAACAGGCATTAAAATTTCAACTTGATAAAGGCAGAAGTTTTTGATTAGTGAAGTGATACATTTATAATAATTGTTTAAAAACTACTGTGGGTGGTTAAGATTCTTATAGTCGTGTAGTGTATTCGTTTATCTATTAGGAAGGTAAACTTTGTACCGAGTACCACTCTACCTCACTCTACCCTCTTCCACTTATCTTCAACTATGAAATTCATCATGATTAATAAATTTCAATATTCAGTATTTTATTGCAATATGCTCGCTTCAATGGTAGAGCCACGCGATGTCTAGTTTGTATTTATTTTAAATTTAATACGTTAGAATACAAGAGGACTGAAGGAGTCAAAGAAGTATATCTTAGAAATATTTATAAAAAAGTTCTAAGTATAAGTAAAAGTAGATAGTATACATCGGAAGACGAGAGAAAGGTATTTGTGCATTACAGTAATGCATATTGTATATAGTTTATGAGTACATTATAATAGGAGAGGAGGGTGATACTATACATGTACATTATAGCGTTACGTTCGGACGTGGCCTGTCTAGTGGACAGATCTCTATGCTTAATATTGTAACTGGAGGAACAGACATGCCATATCATAGAGCTATTATCTCGGTGTCCATATGACGTTACCTCCATGTTGATGCGGATACCATGTACTAATGCTGAAGTAATTGTCAGTAACCAATCTATAGAATAGTTAGTATTTATAACTTCAACACGAGAGTTTCCTTCCTATCATTCAATACACTGTTTTTCACCGCCTACTTGATTATTAGGCTTTCACGCTTTTAACAATCATGTAGTTATCTAGGTCTTCCACTAGTGACTGCACAAAGAGCACTGATCTCGTTCTGCACTGAGCATGAACTAAGAGCACTGATCTCGTTCTGCACTGAGCATGCACTAAGAGCACTGATCTCGTTCTGCATTGAGCTGAGCATGCACTAAGAACACTGATCTCGTTCTGTACTGAGCATGCACTAAGAGCACTGAGCTCGTTCTGAACTGAGCATGCACTAAGAGCACTGATCTCCGCGTTTCGTTCTCAATACATTCATATCATTAAGGGTAAATAAGATGGAGCCTCAGAATTCATACTCGGTACACCTTACACTTAATTCCATTGGCTTTTTTTTACAAATTATATTGCACAGAAATTTTAAAGTTTGCCCGGTTTTTAATAAATGATGACAGAAAATAGGCAAAAAGAAAAATAAATTTAAGGGTCCAACGTTGGGCAAGAAGAGACAAACCTGTGGGAAAAGGTTAAATACATATAATTTTAGAGGACTGTGAAAAGGGAAATTAAATTTTAAATTATCACAATAATTTCTCAAATAAAAAAAGGGATGGTAAATTAAAAGAGAAAGTAAATTCTGAAAGCGGAATAATCCAGGAGTGAAATTATTTTTCTTAGTGGAAACGGTCTTGGGTGCGTATGGAGATGTGTCAAGTGGTCCCTCGAGGGAAGGGCAAACTCTCCCTTAGCCAACCAACAGAAAGGATGAGGACTTCAACTCTGAATCCCAACCCTAGGGCCGAGCATTCGAGGGGGTCTAGGGCTTAGGGGCACTTACGGATTGGGAGGATCAACTCAGCGGGCCAAGTGGCTAGGCCCTGAAAAATATTCTCTAGAAAAATATTCCTACTTTACCATTCACAATTTTACTTCTTCTTCTTCTGTTCCTCTTCCAACGCCAAACGGATTAACAATTTTTTTAAAAAACCCGAAAGCTCAATATTAAAAGCCGAGATACTCCATTTATTAGGTAATAAATCAATTTCGAAGACGATAGTATGACACAGAACATAAGTAACACATAAACAAGGCAAACAAATATAATTTAAAGTAAGAGGTGAGTTCAAATTAGAGAAAAAAACTGATAGGAGTTTGAAAACTTGATACTGAGGATCTAACAAAAATAAATAATAACAGGAGTATCAACATAGTCTGGAACATCACGATGAATTGAAATTTTCAGTTTTTAAAAAAGAACTTCAAAGTCTTCGAAAAAATCTGTCTGATACAACTCGTACTAAACTTATAGATCCATAAAAACGTGTAGGTCCATAAAATCTCAAAATCGAATTTTCGCGGCACACAATACTCTTTCTTTATATAAAGGGTGTCCCATATAAGGTGTAACACAGAAAAACCTAATGTTTTAAATCACATTTCTGACAAAAAATGTTATATATCATAATGGTCAATCAACCTTCGTTTTCGAGATATATCAATTTCTCAATTATCTCATTTTCTGGTGACTTTGCCTCATTAAAAACGTTATAGCGTAAAATCTAAATATGTCATAAAAAGGTTATAGGAATGAGGTTTTCACTATTCAAAAGAACATACAATTTACTTTAAAAATGTCTTTTGAATGGTGAAAACCTTAATTTTATGGCTTTTTTAAATTAATTTAATAAGAGTATTATGGACAAGCAACACGACAAAAAAATCGATCTATCTCGAAAACGATGATTGATTAACCATTATGTTATATACAATTTTTTTTGTCAGAGATGTGATGTAGAACATCAGGTTTTTCTGTGTTACACCTTATATGGGACACCCTGTATACTACGTATATGACTAAGTGAAAACTTCCACTCGCTTTAATTTAAGGCTTCATACAATAACTTTAGATATTAAAGCGTCTCAAAGATGTTAATAAGAATGTAATGTTATTTAAGAAATAAACGTGAAAAGTGTTTAAAAAGTAGATATCAAGGGACGTCAAAAACAAATACATTTAGGAATTAAAACATTATTCTGTAGCGAAGCATGAGTATCATGCTAGTAGAAGTTTAAATCATTAACATTTGTATTAAATTATTACACAAATGACTGTAGTATTGTATTGTCTGAAATTGGCAGATGTTATCGAGTTGAGCATATTATTATTAAATCATCAGTAACCGCATTAACAAGAATCTCTGTCCTGATTTGGCCAAATAACCTAATGATACTAATAAAAGCAATCAACGTCATTTTAACAACTATCAATAACATACTAATAACCAATCAATACATCAATCAGTTTCTAATCTACTTATTTTTATGTAAAACTGACTAATCCAACCGAAACATGGGAAAATGTCTAATACCCTTTTGTAAGGTATAACCTACTTTTATTCAATTTTCATTTCTTTTTTGGATATTTTACGGTTAAAAAAAAATAAGAATCAATTTATTTAATCTATATATATAAAAGTCAACGTATGTGTGTGTGTGTGTGTGTGTGTGTGTGTGTGTGTGTGTGTGTGTGTTTGTTCTTTATACAAATCTACAGTTTTACTCCGATCGCGATGAAAATTTGCACACTTGACCTTCAAAGCAAGAGGAAAATCAAGGTCTACATGAATTTTCGAAATTTAAATTTTGGTACACAGGGGTACGGGGTACAAGTAATGAACACGGGATCAAAATAATGAATACCCTTCGTGATGCATATCGTTGAAAAGCTCTTTAAGGGTACAGTAATTGTTGTTATGTATAGTTTTGTCATATTTTCATTTAGGAGGGGGGTAAAATGGAAAATATAACTATATCTATATATAGAAAGAAGAGTCTCTGTATAAGAGAATGTATTTTATAGAAATCTACAGTTTTATGCCAATTTGATGAATATTTACACTCTTTTTCTTCCAAACAAGGTGAAGGTCACTGCCTACATCATTTTCCGAAATTAAAATTTTGGTACACAGAGGTACGGGGTACAAATGTCAAAGTAATGGATACCCTTCATGATTCATATCGTTGAAAAGCTTTTTAAGAGTACATTAATTGTTGTTAAGTACGTTTTTGTCATATTTTTATTTAGGAGGGGGGTAAAATGGAAATGTATATCTATATCTATAAAAGTCAACGTATGTGTGAGTGTGTGTATGTTCTTTATACAAATCCATAATTTTAGTCCGATCTCGATCAAAAAATGCACATTTGACCTTCAAAGGAAGAAAAAATCAGTGTCTACATGACTTTTCGAAATTTAAATTTTGGTACACAGGGAACAGGGTACAATAATGAATACGGGGTCAAAGGACTGAATACCCTTTATGATGGATATCGTTGAAAAGCTCTTTAAGATTATGTTAATTGTTGTTATGTACAGTTTTGTCATATGTATTTTCATTTAGGAGGGGGTAAAATGGAAAAATATAGCTATATCTTATACAAAAAGAAGAGTGTCTGTATGCGGGTATGTCTTTTATACAAATCTACTGTTTTATCCCAATTTGATGAATATTTACTCACTTTCCCTTCAAAGCAAGGGGGAGGTCACTGTCTACATGAATTTTCGAAATTTAAATTTTGGTACAAAGGGGTACGGTGTAAAAATGTCAAAGTAATGGATTCCCTTCATATCATGCGAATCGTTGAAAAGCACTTTAAGAGAAAATTTATTGTTGTTAAGTACAATTTTATTTAGGAGGGGTAAAATGGAAATTTATAGCTATATATATAAAAATCAACGTATGTGGGTGTATGTTCTATATACAAATCTACAGTTTTAGTTCGATGTCGATAAAAATTTGCCCACTTGAACTTCAAAGCAAGGGGAAAATGACAGCCTACATGAATTTTGGAAATTTAAATTTGGTACACAGGGGTATGGTACAAGTAATGAATACGGGGTCAATGTAATGAATACCATTGATGATGCAAAAGCTCTTTAAGAGTAGAGTAATAGTTTTTATGTATTGTTTTGTCATATTTTACTTTAGGGGGGGGGGGGGATTTAGGATATTTGAAAATTAGCTTATCAAAGAGGAGGGGGTATAGAAATAGGTGGGAGAGAGAGAATCTAGATATTCTTGCATAGTAAAATAATTTATATGTTTCATTATGGTTGTTTATAAACTTATCTAATTATAATAACACTCCGTAGCGAAGCACGGGTACCCAGCTAGTAAATAAATAAATTCTCAACTCTTAATTATAAAAAAGTAATTTCGAGTTTCAGTCACAAATTTAAACTATAATAATACAATTCCGACGTTTCGTTTGTACTTACAACCTTTTTCATGAGGAGTAAGCATCTAATTGGCTACAAGCTACATAAAAACTATAAAAATATCCTATATCTGACAAACTGAAACTAAATAATTTCAAGATAAAAAGAACTTTTTATATACTACGTTTTTAAATTTTCTGTTGAATCGTATGTAATGTTGATAATATAATTGTTATTGTTATATAATACATAATGTTAGTGAAAAAAAAAAAAGTTTCGACTTTATTTAGTTCAGATAAATGACAACCATCTAGAGAGCTGATCTTAAACCTATAAAAGGACGAATCTTTGTACAACGGATCTCCCCAACACCAAATCTAAAGCGTGCCATCGATATATTTGAAATAATATAATCGATAAATAATATAATCAATATTTCCTGTTTTTCTGTCATTGAATGTTTATCTATCACAAATTTGAGACCCGTCAAAATGAAGATTGCGTAAATATGGAATATGACAAAACAAATAAAATAACTTGCGGATTTTTTCCGAACTAACTTTCCGTACAGCAAAATTTGCTGAAAACCAATTAAATTCTGCTGTAAGCTGGCTAAAAGTAATAAAATAATGCATTGTCATCGTGTTCTGAGCTAAGCTAAAAGTTTCAAATGTCTAGCCATTCGGGAAGTTAGTTAGAAATCGATTGCCAGATTTGTACCGGACAAATAAACAAACAATCAAACAAGAAAGCAAGCTAATAAAAACGTAGTAAAAATGCACCGTGGTCACAACCTATATGTAACATCTAAAATATTAGGACTAAAATTATTATTTGATTACCCCGGCGTAATCTAGAAGACAGAAACTAAAACTCGATTAAAAACTTTGACTTTAAGAATACGAAAAAGGATCTAAGTACAAAACATTGACAGACTGAAAACTATTATACATACATTAACAAAAAGAACTATTATACTTAACTGAGAGCTTTAGATAAAAAAATTCTTGACTTGGTACAGATAAACTCAGACTTGAGAGTGCATTAGTTTAATTCAAGAGTAGAATTATGTTACAATCGACTAAACTATTCATGTTTAAGAGTGTTAAAACAAATAAAAATAATTTGTTTAAGCGTTAAGTAAGTTAAGCGTTAGTAAGGCATTTATACCTTACTGTGTAAGGCCTTTATACCAACGCCTTGGTTTAATTCGTAGGATCACCCATAATCTTCTCTCTCCATTGTTTTATTCTTCTCTACAAATCCCTCGTTCGCCCTGTCCTTGAATATGTAGCTCCTGTGTGGAATGTCTATGGTGAAACTAAGTCCAGAATCACTGAGAATATGCGGTCGCGCATACTATTTCAGATATATGTATCGGCGTGTGTTTTACAAGTATGAATCGTTGTGTGATCGGCTCAGGCTGAACCCCTTGTATAAGAGGCGTAAGGCCCACGAGGTTCTGTTCTTGGTGAACTGCTTGTCTGGTAAGACTTTCTGTTCTCAGGTTCAGGATCAAATTGTTATTCTACCCCCTGGTAGGAGAGCTGGTCGCCCTCTCTATACTAAGGAGTTGTAAGACTGTTTGTCCCTTAGTCAGATGTGTTTCGTCCTGCAACTCCTTCATTAACTGTTCTGATTCGTTGTGTTTGTCAAATCTTCGTTCCGTGTTGTCCTTTCTGGAGTGATCTGCAATTATTATTACCTTTATTTCTATTATTTCCATTATTTCTTTTCTAGTCTTCTTCTTTTAGCTAGTCTTTTTTTTAGTTATAATTATTTTTATTTTAAATGTTTAATTGTTACTTATTCGTTATTTTTTATCTATCTTGTTATTTCACTTTGATCACGTTATCTCTCACCAGATTAGATGGTGTTTAATTTTTGTTTACTTTTGTTAGCTATATAGTTATGGTATGTTATTTTATGTATTAGAGTGCCTCACTTGTGGCTTCAACTATTGAGGACTCATTAAAAATGTTTAATTGATAAATTTAAAAGTATGTGGATAAGCGTAGATATTAATAAACTTAATATTTTACATTTTTTTTATAAATTTTGGTTATCGTAGATATAAATAAACTCAAAAATTTAAATTTTTAATTACGAACCATTCAATATTTATGTTATATTTGCAATATAAAATTAGAACTTTCCTAAATGTTTTAATTCGTAAAGAGAAACATACATAATACATAACTATTAGGTGAAACAATGTTTGGCGGTAGTTATAGACCAGTACAAAGAGATGAGAACTAACTGCTGACGCCAGCTTCATGTTTGTACTACGAGCAGACAAAGTTTCAGTTGAAATGCATCAACTAGTCAAGCGGCCAACTCATGTTAGGGTTTTCATTTACATCTGATTATCTATTAGAAGTTGGAACTGGGCCCGCTACAATCCAACTATTTGCATAAAATTATTACAACACGGCTGTCATTGGCTTTGCCAAAATGATCAAATCTATCGATTAACACAAATATCCAAAGTGTTGCACTTCAACAACTACTGTATACAAAAAAGGGAAAACGTATAGTGGCATTTCCTCCCTTTCAAAATTTAATAATAATAATTGTAATATTGACAAAGGTATTGCATTTGTATGATAAAACAGAATTTCTATCGCTTTAATAACATAAGCAATACGTATAATCGTTATCGAATTAAATGTATAGATGCATATTATTGAATTTATTTCGGAAATAACAATGATTAGTTTACTACCTTTAAATTATATAATAAATACATAATATATTACATTATTATTTTAATTACAATTTTCTCTTATATTAATAAATTAAACTGCCTATTCTCTAGTTGTCAACAAACAGTTTAGTAGAGCCTATGGAACTACAGGCTTATACATATTGGAAATAACATGACATTTCAGGGTTCCCAGTAGCTCATTGCTACTGGTCATTTCTATTCGTCTATCATGCAGAGAAATAACTGATCAGGAGTAACGCTTTAAATCGCCAAAAACCGATTTCTTCAAGTTTTTTGGATATATTTCGATCTCAACAGTTTATCTAACTCTCCTGTCTGAATAACCAGTCACCGAAGCCATAAATTTATTGTCTTAAAGCGAATCAGGTGACCTATGTACAATTGACTTAACAGTCATAGATCTTTTTATATTAATATTTAACTAAACTGTTGAGGGTCTGGTGTCTGAATGTGAGATGTGCATAGATAAGCTAAATTTCTGGTACCAACTCCTCAACAGTTTAGTTAAATATTGGTCGGCAATGATCTATGACTGTAAGGTAACTTGTACACAGTTGACCACGACAAAGGTTACACGAGGGTAAATTGTACACAGTTGAACACGACAAAGGTTACACGAGGGTAAATTGTACACAGTTGAACACGACAAAGGTTACACGAGGGTAAATTGTACACAGTCGACCACGACAAAGGTTACACGAGGGTAAATTGTACACAGTTGACCACGACAAAGGTTACACGAGGTAAATTGTACACAGTTGACCACGACAAAGGTTACACGAGGTAAATTGTACACAGTTGACCACGACAAAGGTTACACAAGGTAAATTGTACACAGTCGACCACGACAAAGGTTACACGAGGGTAAATTGTACACAGTTGACCACGACAAAGGTTACACGAGGTAAATTGTACACAGTCGACCATGACAAAGGTTACACGAGGTAAATTGTACACAGTTGACCACGACAAAGGTTACACGAGGTAAATTGTACACAGTCGACCACGACAAAGGTTACACGAGGTAAATTGTACACAGTTGACCACGACAAAGGTTACACGAGGTAAATTGTACACAGTCGACCACGACAAAGGTTACACGAGGGTAAATTGTACACAGTTGACCACGACAAAGGTTACACGAGGTAAATTGTACACAGTTGACCACGACAAAGGTTACACGAGGTAAATTGTACACAGTTGACCACGACAAAGGTTACACGAGGTAAATTGTACACAGTCGACCACGACAAAGGTTACACGAGGGTAAATTGTACACAGTTGACCACGACAAAGGTTACACGAGACATCAGTATGTAAAAAAAAAATACATTTTATTTTTTCCCCGTTATATGTTATACACACTCACATTATAAAAAAAAAGAAATGGAGGATGTTTTTAACAAAGATACACTTAAAATAATTATGGGGGAAACAGCAAGTGTTAGATTTTAGGGCAAAAAGTTGAAGGAAGGATGAAGCACGAACCTTGCTAATGTCTATTTGAAGACTGGTTTTTGTCTGCTCAGTGGACCGCCCCAAGTCACTGGGAAAAACCATCTTGTACCATATAAACTAACTTCTTCCTGAACATTTATTTTTAATACAAATTACTTTATAAGCACTATGTATATTCAATTCCATGTACACTGTTTGGAACAAAATTTAAACGTTCAGGCGACCACAATCGCGTAAATATAGTTCAAAAATTAAAATGTTTCGTAATATTTTAAAACAAAGTGAAGATAATTATTAATAAATCATAATTAGTATTACAAAATATAAAAAATAACATACGCCCTACTATGCAAAAAAAAAAAAAAAAAAAAAAAAAATTGTGCAGCTTTTCACTAAATAATAATTATTAGAATTACAATTTCACAAATTAATGTAATAAAGTGAGATTATTTATTTCAATCTAAATGAATAAATATAAAAATAGACTGCCAATTAGTGTGGCACATAGCATCCTCGCATCCTATCATGTACTTTATTGCTTTATTAACGCTATATTACGTTATTGTTATGTAAAAACAATAGTTTTTAGCGATCTTTAACACTTCATAGCGGTGTCGCTGTTGGTTTTGCTAAAAAAAAATTTTTTTAAAAATGTTTGTCTCATTAAATAGATGAAGTTGGATTTTTTTCCCGACCTAAAATTTCAATTTTAAATTTGAAGTTCACGTTTACGCGAGCGTTGCGCTTGAACGCTTGGACGGATAACGTTGTCCAACGAACTCGTCCTGGGGATTAGTAAAATAAACATGTCTACCAAATTTCATCAAAATTGGTCAACTTTTACTCAAGTTATCGTCACACGTTTCATTATTCGCGGACACACAGACCAACAGACAGACAGACAGACAGACACAAGACCAAAAATGTTCCCTAATGTCTGAAACGGATTTCTGTCTTGGAATTTTTAAAATCGGAGGCATAAAAGTTTTTCGTTATCAAAAGTGAACACAATGCTTCCGTTACCTTCGGTAAGCTCGGAAGCAATATATTTATAACATTAAGTTCAAATAACAAAATCAGTAATAAATATAAAAAATAACCTCTATATTAATAACTAATTACTAATAAAATAGACTGCCAATTAGTGTGGCACATAGCTTCCTCGCATCCTATCATGTACTTTATTGTTATATTAACATTAAAATTATTGTTATATTACTTTATTGTTATATTGTTTATTGTGTAAAAACTATTATTAGTTTTAGCGACCTTTAACACTTCATAGCGGTGTCGCTGTTGGTTTTACTAAAAAATTGTATTTGAAAAAAATGTTTGTCTCACTGAATAGATGAAAGATTTTTTTCCCGACCTAAAATTCCAATTTTATATTTGAAGTTCACGTTTACGCGAATGTTGCTCGTTAACGCTTGGACGGATAACGTCGTCCAACGAACTCGTCCTGGGCATTGGTAAAATGAACATGTCTGCCAAATTTCATCAAAATCGGTCGACATTTACTCAATTTATCGTCGCACGTTTCATTATTCGCGGACACACAGACCGACAGACAGACAGACAGACAGACAGACACGGAACCAAAAATGTTCCATAATGTCTGAAACGGATTTCTGTCTTGGAATTTTTAAAATCGGAGGCATAAAAGTTTTTCTTTCTCAAAAGTGAACACAATGCTTCCGTTACCTTCGGTAAGCTCGGAAGCAAAATAATATTCCACATTGGTATAATATAAAGTAATTAAGTAGGAATATTTAAAATAAACAAATTAACATCATTAAATTATTTAATTATAATTTGGGGGGGGGGATATATATTTATACGACAGAGTACCCTTCTAGTCCTTGGTCCCCCATACAAATTTTGTAATAAAAAATACCTCTGTGTAACTTCTTGAATGGATTCATTTTGGCGCAACCTAAAACTTTTTTATTTTGGAAATACTGAGAATTAGGGCGTTTTCGATGTGGCATGCGCCAATCATGTCAATTTAACGATGTATAGGAAATTTACTAATAACCCTTTCCTTTTTTTGCTTTAATTACTAGATTTTCAGGAAAATAAATTTACATAGGACCTACATTCTCAACTTCCTGATGTTATGAAAAAAAAAAAATAACCGGCTGATTTTTGCACATTTGCTAGTTTAAAAAAATGGTATAACTATACTGGCCTACAAAAATCAAGGGTATTTTGCCTTGATCTACCCCCGTAATATGTCAATTCCATGGGGTAATGTGTATTTAAAAATACCATTTTTTTATTTGAAATGAAACATAGAATACAGTAAAACATGTGACCTACAAGGCAAAAGGTCATATTTGATATATTTTGAATTTCACAATATTCCGATATAGTTTATCGAACTAACATGTACTTCAATTATAAAGTGTTTTTAGGGGTTCCTTAGAAAAAAAAAATAAACCCTTATAGTTTCGTTCCTGTGTCTGTCTGTCTGTCACTCTTTACAGTTCCAATAACTTTTGAATCAAGATAGATGATAACATGACACTTTGCAGAATTAAAGATCGTTTTGACGCGCACACAGGAAAAATATAGCGAACTCAAATTTATCAGCTGTTCAAATCCATAATGGTTGATAATTCATGTCACGCGATATATATTTTTTTTAATTGTGAGTGGGTATCAAAGAGTACATTAAAAAAAATATACAACACTTGTGGAAAGTGTTTAATTTTTCATGCCATTTTGTCAAAAAACATTAACATTTTACATTTCTTTGTAGGCTATGTTACAACCCAAAAATTTTTAAGGCCATTCCATTATTTCATCGTAAAATATCTTAGAGTTCATATGTTATCATGGCCTACAAATATTTTTTAAATAAACAGTACCCCGTGAAATTGATGTATTTGTAAAATATAGTTTTAGAGTATATACCTACTTAAATAAAAGAATTCAGAGAGGTAGTACGTAAATTAAATATTAAAATGAAACGTTAAATATTATTATATCAAAATAGACTTCGGTCTCCTACACAAATTTTGAAATATAAAATACTCCTCCGAAACTTCGTGAATGGATTCATTTCGGCGTAACCTACAACTTTTTTTATTTTTGGTAGGTATATAATATGTACTTTAAACTAATCCGGAATGTGTTTAAATCACATGAATAAATACATTTATTTCAATTCAGATAAAAAATAAATTTAAAAAATGTTAATATTTTATATCCATTTAAATATGGCAGGAGCAGGGTGACATTTATTTCCAATATTAAATTCCATTGATTGTCATCGAGTTATTATTTTTTTTAATTTATAGCAAAAATTTGCAATGAAAAAATTGGCAATGTTTCTGAAGTAATTTCGGTAGGCCTTTTCAATTAGGCTTTATGCACCGATCGATTAACACCAAACTGAAACTAAATGAAGAAGGGGGAAAAGGTTGGAAAATACTCGAAAAAAACGGTTCGGTCTCTGGGTTTTTATCTAGATGCAAAAGAAACATGGACGAAAGAATCAAATTTACTCCTGTTTGCACAAGCTTATTCCATCCAATTGGATAGGGGTGGAAAAAAAGACGAAGAGAAATAAGGGCGAAAGGGGGAAAAAATGGTCTGAACAACATAAATTTCGAATGGTAGACTCAATCATTTATTCAACTAAACTGATACTGAATGAGTCAGCATTAAACCCTTTGATGAATAAGTAATTTAATTTGAGCAAAGGCATGGTTTATTTACATTCTTATAAATTTCTAACTTGACTAACTTTGCCTTGAAGTAAAATTAAAACACCACTCAAATAAAACAAAGATTTTTCTCATAACTGGTTGAATGAGATGTTGAGTACCGGTGTATTAGTTTCTCTTGGTTTAACCAGATAATTAGGCCTCTTCAAAGTGATTTATGTGTAGAGAAACAAAAATAAAAATACGTGTGGTGTCGCAGGACACCCAATAGGAACGAAGTTCCTAACATTTTTCATTAAATATAAATGATAAAAATCACACTGCTAAGTGCGTATACGTTGCTAACTACTTATACATGGCGGAGTTAACAACACAGAAACATAATTAAAAGTAACTAACTGTTAGTACTCTAGATGAGTTAAGGCAAAATTAAAAGAAAAGCATTATTTGTATCATTAAAGCAAGCGTCTTTCAACAAATAATATGTATAACTATTGAGAAAAAAGTTAACCATGATGAGTTTATAGTTGAAGAGTATGGTTGTTGTTGATAGGAAATAAGACTGTTTTCTACCTACCTGGCCTGCTAATTTAAAATATTATTAAATATTTCCCTTCCCTACTCAGAAACTTCTGCTTGTATCAGGTTGAAATGTTACGTCCATGTTTCAATTGTATTTAGACGATGTGTAGAAACTTTTATTAAAATCGTTACGTTAGAACGTAAGATATCGGTAAAAGTTATTTTTCTTTATTTTAAACGTTTAGGTCCGCTATAATAAATTTAGCAATCTTTATTACTTCATAGTCGGTGTTCGTTTTACTAAACAAAATTATTAATAAAAGTTGTTTGTCTCATTAAATAGATGAAGTTAAAAGTTTTTCCCGTCCTAAAATTCCAATTTTACATTTGAAGTTTACGTTTACGCGAGCGTTGCGCGTGAACGCTTGGGTGGATAACGTTGTCCAACGAACAAATTCTGGGCATTGGTAAAATGAACATGTGTACCAAATTTCAATTAACTCGGACATCTTTTACTCAAGTTATCGTCATCGGTAGATTTCGTGACGGTTGGTTTTATGATGGTGATTTTGTGACGGTCGTTTTCTTCGGATTCACTCTCGGGCTCCAGAACGTGCCTAAAGGAACTTTGTTCTAATAAAATTCTACTTGCTTAAAATAATAATAAATAGACACCAGCTTCTTATTATTAACTAGACACTCAAACAAATGCCAAGGTAGACAGGTTTTAGTTATAATAGTCCCGCGCTATTAAGTTAAAAACTTTTGTTTTTCAGGAAAGTGAGTTACACACTTTATTTATATTATTGCTACAAAATCTGGTAGCTCCGTTCTGGATACGATGCCCTTGAATTAAATGGTAACAATAGGGAAAACTAGCTACTTCACAAGATAATGTAAATGTAAGTTTGCGTGACTAATTAATGTTAAAAATATAAACAGAATTAAAAATACACAGTTAAAAAAGAGATAAGTGCTTACTTCAGTCTCATATATAAATAAGTGCATTGTTTTGTAAAAATAAATATTTTAGTGAAAAAATCGGGTACAGGGTACCTCGGAACTTTTCCTCACTTCAGAGGCCACTAAAGTGGCCTCTCCTGCTGCTTCGCAGCAGAAGGAAGCAGCATTGGACGTGATCAGAACTTGGATGGGTGCCGTTCTGAACACTGATTTATTATCATTCCCCAAAAAAAACCTTATTTTACTACGTTTTTATTAGTTATTTTATTTGTTTGTTTGTTTGTTTGTTTGTCCGGTACAAATCTGGCAATCGATTTTTAACTAACTTCCCGAATAGCTAGACATTTGAAACTTTTAGCATAGCTCAGAACACGATGACAATGCATTATTTTAATACTTTTAGCCATCTATCAGCAGAATTTAATTAGTTTTCAGCAAATTTTGCTGTGCGGAAAGTTAATTCGGAAAAAATCAGCAAGTTATTTTATTTGTTTTGCCCTATCCAATATTTACGCAATCTTCATTTTGACGGGTCTCAAATTTCTGATAGATAAACATTGAATGACAGCAAAACCGGAAATATCGATTATATTATTTATCGATTTATAATTATTTTATTTATATTATTTATTCGATGGCATGCTTTAGATTTGGTGTTGGGGAGATCCGTTGTACAAAGATTTATCCTTTTATAGGTTTAAGATCAGCTCTCTGTATGGTTGTCATTTATGTGAAGTAAATAAATTCGGAACTATTTTTTTTTTTTTTTTCACTAACATTATATATTATATAACAATAACAATTATATTATCAACATTACATACGATTCAACAGAAAATTTAAAAACGTAGTATATAAAAAGTTCTTTTTATCTTGAAATTATTTAATACCTGTATTTTATTTTATTATTTGAAGTTAGGCGGTATTTTGACAGATGTAAACAAACTTTGACGTCATCAAAATTATCACACTAATAAATAATTATATTCGCTTATAACTTTTAAACTAATTAATGGGATTTTATCGGGGGTTTTTAAATTTGTTCCTTTATTTCTTCCGGTTCCAACGATATGCTATACGTCAAAAACCTATTTATACTTTCGGTATTATTAACGGTCAAAGTTTAAAAAATCAAAAATTGATAACTTCAAAATGGCGGCCAATATCAAAATGAAATTTGGTGGGCTTGTTTGTCATACAGAGAGGTAAATTCGTGCCAAATTTCAACTCGATCAGGACCATTTCCGATTGATTACGATTTTTTTAATTTTTTGCTGACTCAACAATTCAAGATGGCGTGGGTTCAAGATGGGGGAAAAATTTGATTTTCCGGGCGGCACCACTACAGGTAAGGACTGATTTTTCTGCTAAGTTTCAACTCTCTAGGTTAAATACCTTGGGCGCTACGATGATCACACACACATACATACATACAGACGTCATGCTGAAAACCACTCAGGATCTTACAAACACCCAAATAAACAAGCTAGTTTACACTTAAATATTAATATTAAGGATTATCATATTGTTTGATCATATTGTCTGGAATATAATTAGATTTTAGAAATAAGGATTACTCGGACTAAGGTGGAATTTCAACAATTATTCTGCTCTTGTAATGGAGTGAAGCTTTCACTCCGTGTAATTTAATAGGCAGTTAGTAAGATAAATGACAATCGATTCAGATCAGGAATTATAATTTAGGGCTAGGCTCTAACATAGGCTTAAGTGGTGATGAAAATGAGGATTATTAACCATCAATCATTAGTTTATAACAAAAGAGGTTGCATCTGAATTGTTATTTTATTTATTTATTTATTAAACATATTTTAAGAGTCCTCAAACAGCTGAAGCCACAAGTGAGGCACTCTATTACATAACAAACATACCATAATTACGCCTAAAAAAGTAACAAAAATTAAAAACCTGCCAATCAGGGGAGAGGTTACGAGATTTAAGTAAAAAAAAAAAAAAAAAAAAAATTACATATGTTATAATTTTCATATAATTTTTATGTGGATATAGAAAAAGTTTTTAAGAAGTATCCAGCACTTCGTAGAAGTTAAGAAAATACTAGCGATGCTAAACTATCTTTCACGAAAGCATGTTCAAACGTGGGGAAGGCATGATCAGAGGGGATATGTTAAGACGTAAAAAAGAACGAATTTACTACACTAGAGGAAAAATAAGAAAGGAAGACGATAAATCATACCCTAGCAAAAGCAGCCTACTGATATTAAGAACCAATGAGGGTTAAAGGAGCCATTGCTATTGGTTGATGTAAAGAAGAAAATGGTTAAAGCAAAGTATCCATTGTTTGCAGGATCAAGAGCACTTTAGGTCTTTTCTTTTCATAGATACAGAATAAACGATTCAACGTATTACAAGATTATAGCCTAAACTCGATATGAGTAGAACTGTAATGTAACAGTTGTCAATATACAAATCACACAATAGTTATTTATGCACCTATAGGGAATAAAGTAGGCCATTATTTCCTGTGCGAATAAGTTGGTTCTTGAGGTGAAGCCGAAGGAACCACTGTCTGTGTATAATTATCGCGAGGGGAATTATAGCACTTTACTCCCGAGATTCAATATTAAAAACAATGGTGGTTTAGATGAAATCACGTAGGATTGTTACTAGACCAAATGAGAAACCACTCCATTGGTTATAGAATATACAGGGTGGTCCAAAAGTCCCCCCCCCCCCTCTTAACTTTTAAATGGTTTGAGATAAATTAATGAAACTTGGGGGAAGTATGTTTTCATGCAATCGCCCACTAGGGGCAACCACCCACTTTGCCCCCAGGCCGCCCAATTTCTATATTTTAAATTGGAGTGTATATTTTTGTAAGCATATTTGGATTTGATTGATAGCATATTTGGATGGTCCAAAAGAATTTTGGAATGGACACCCTGGCAGCATAAGAAAAGAAAAGGAAGACCAAGGAAACAAAAAGAATAGCGTTAGATAAAATAGAATGGAGAAGACTTACCAAAGTTTATTGTGACGTTTACCTATAAACCAAATTTGTGATTTAACTAATAACAAAATACATTATATGTATGTGTGTGTGAATGTATGTGTGAATATATAAACAAAAAGAAATTAAATTACAATTATAAAATTATAGTGCATGAACTCAAAAGCCTCCAAAGGCAGCCACAGCATTTAGCTGATTTGAAAAGAAACAAACAAAAAACATGTAATTGTATATAATTATTGATTTTCCAATAAATGGTTATTTATTTATTTATATTTGGATTCTAAGGTAAAAAATAAGAATATTTTACTTCAAACTTTTTTTATCTCCAATATTTTACCCCCTATATGGGGCAAAAAGTATATAAATGGTAGATTTCCGCGCCTAGGGGAAAATGGTGGTTGCCTCTAGTATGCGGGTGGATGAATACACACTTCCCTTTACATGGTACCGATCCCCCAAGTTTCATTACTTTATTTCAGTAATGAAACTTTTACCGTTTAGATTTTATAACGATATAAGTGTTAATTTTTTTTACTATTTCTGAAAGGTTATTTTGCTATCTTTGCCCCCCTCAAGTAAAAGTTTATTATTTTTCACCGTAGAATCCAAATATGCTATCAAAAATATGCATTCCAATTTGTTATTTTGAAGTTGGGTGGCCTGGGGGCAAAATGGGTGGTTGCCCCTAGTGGCGATTGCATGAAACTTCCCTTTGCTTGGTAGAGATCCCCAAGTTCGACCCGTCTAGTACTTCTACTAGGACCTTACTACTACTACTACTAATACTACAACTACTACTACTACTACTACTACTACTACTACAACTACTACTACTACTACAACTACTACTACTACTACTACTACAACTACTACCACTAGCTGTTTGTTAATAAGCAGAAGAAAATGACAAAAGGAAATAATGCATGGTTTGCAATATATTGATTATAGTCAAGTTAATAGCATAAAACACCTTTGACCAGTTCTATACGTATCTATTAATTTCAGTGCTGATGGCTTGCACTTTAAAGCCACATGTATATAAATATATAAAACTACAATATAATGTTTAAAGTACGACCATATTCAGAGTCTCAAACTTATGTATATCAGCGTACACACAGATATATTAAAAAGACATTTGCTTACTCACCATGAAATAGAATTTATTTCAGAATTTTATTTATATACTTAAAAAAAATAAAATCAATCTTTTAAATTAAAACTTTTATTTTACAATTCAGAAAAAGAAAATAAATAACATCGAAATACTAAATCAGGAAAACTAGAAAATAGAAAACTCCGAAAATTATATCGTTTTATAAAAAAAAACTTTTTTCACTACTCTATATTTTTTTAATAGAAATAAAACTTTTAATTCTAAAATTACTTCCCTCTCTTGAAAATTATGATTATTTAAAAATGAAAAAGTTTTGTCTTTTTTACGTCAACGTATGATGAACTCAATTAAAAGTTTATAATAATAGTTTTCCCTTTGAAAAATAAGAACTTTAGAAGAGTCGTACTTCTTCAGAAGACTTATTTAATAGTTGTAGTTTTTCCTACAACTTCCTTCAAGTTAAAGTTTAAAAAAATATATTTAATTTAACGAAAGATAGAATAAGAAAAGAGGTAATAATAAAAGTAGCTATCTAAGAGTAATTATCTTATTTAAAAGGGGTGGGGGAACAAACAGTAGAATGGGAAAGGCAAGTTAATCTCGTACAAGTTGTTACTAGAGTAACTTTAGTAATGACAACAAATACTTTGTAAAGTTGTACAAACTTACAGATTAGTCTTAATAAGAAGTCACGGCCGCATCTCATTCCTAGCTAATTCAAAGATAAACTAAAGGCAATAACCAGACAAAACAAACTAATAATAAACTTTATCATTTAATTATCAAATTGAATTTTACTTTAATATTGTTATTAGAAACTATTTTGTTTGGAACTGAGATTTAAGTCAAAGGAATTACAATTTAATTTTAAAGTTAAATTTAAAAAGAAATACATAAAGAGGATCATATATAATAATCTAGGTATATTAGGTATTCATATATAGTCTGAAATAAGTACATCTGATGTCTGAAAGAAGAAATATAGAGGTGCAAGTATACAATTAAATTAAAAGAAAAAAGAACACAAAAGTTATTAAGTCCAAAATTCATACTTTTTTTTTAAAATGTTTTTTAATTTTTAATGTTCTTGTTTTCTAAAATCGTTTTTTCTACGTGGCGTGTGGTTCCCTAAGGAGTCCCAAAGGAGAGTGGATGTTCTATTAAAGAATTTATTTTTCGGACGCCATATAAATGTAGAAAACATAACTCTTATGGGTTTGCCACCCTTCAATCAAATATTATAATGGGCATTTCTCTGGGTTGAGCTAACTACATACAAGATCCTGGAAAACATATTTATTTATCCGTATCCCGATACATAAAATTCAATGAATTCTTATACCATTATCCTAATCCACATGAACAACTCCTATCCTCAACATAAGACAAATTCACCTCCAAGACGTCTAAAGAGACAGTGGCCAACTCGAAAATACATTGTATTAAATTAT
Source organism: Gerris lacustris (assembly GCA_951217055.1). Lineage (NCBI taxonomy): Eukaryota > Metazoa > Arthropoda > Insecta > Hemiptera > Gerridae > Gerris > Gerris lacustris. Next base: position 73,398,571 of record OX578278.1, read on the forward strand.
TATTACAATCTATTTTAGTATTATTTATTTCTCAAATTTTATTTACATTATCAATCTACATAATCCTTCTGTAGCAGAAACTTTGACTCAATGCTTATTTATACTTTGATTTATAATAGTCCAGGAGATAGCGTGCAAATAAATGTCTGAATAACATCAAGCTAGAATTTTTTATTTAAAACAATGTTTTGGTGCCTTTTAAAAATATGTGGTCGGTTAAGTTGGTCTGTGGGACATAGCTTGGCAATAGGCATTTGAAAAAAACAAACCTGTGGAGAAGGGCCATGCCTCGCCCTTTTTGGTGGACTAAGTGATTTTCATAATCCTGAGTACGAAATTAGTAAGTAGACCAATAATCAAGTTGATGTTAGTTTGTCACTCAATAGGTGACCTCTTTGATTTGGAGTGATATTTGACTAACTAAACTATTAAGTGACAAACTACCATCAACTTGATTATACGCTTGGGAAGTGTGACGTAAACTTACGTAAAAAAAAATGTGTGTGGTTACGTTGGCTAATCTGCGCTGGCTCACAACAAATAATATACAAATGGGTTTTATCAGTGATATTTTATATTATTATTATTTTTTTAATCAATTTTATTAATTTAAGAATGAAAAATGTCTCAATGCTTTGAATTAGGGTGCAACCATAGAGCCTTAAAAGATAAATACCACTTTTACCTCAATACTAATCCATTTTCTGTATGGCGTAACATCTGTAGGTAAGTTTTTTTTTATATCTAATTTGAGTTATTTGTAAGAATTATTTGTTTTATCATCCATTATGTATAAATTTATTGGCATATTAATAATGTTACTGATATATTATTAGGTTAAAAACAGTTAAAAAAGCTTTTAATAGAATAAACAGAGGAATAAACTATGAAATGCTTGCAGAACACAAGTAAACAATTGCTTGTTATGAGCCAAAAAAAGATAACGTGACGAAAAATCGTGGAGGGTGCATGACGTCACAGCAACCTTCGTCACTTTCACTGACGTGACGTATTGGTCTACTAACTAATCTCAGGATCATGAAAATCACATTGTCCACCAAAAAGGGCAGGGTATGGCCCCTCTACACCGGTTTGTTTCTTTCAAATGCCTATTGCCAAGCTATGTCCCGCAGACGAACTTAGCCGACCATATATTCTTAAAGGACACCAAAACATTTACTTAAACACAAAATTTTAGCTTGATGTTAGTCAGACAATTTTTTGCTCGCTATCTCCTGGACTATAACTTATAGAAATAAACCTTCCATTTCATTCCGAAAAATGAGAGAAGAATTGATTTTATTAGTGGGTACAAAGCATTGCTTGTTTTAATTTTAACACATCTTTCTATTAATAATTTACTGTTAATTCTTTTTGTCTTTATATTTGATTCTATGAATTCTTTTGACGACAAAAATACTTTTTTATGTTTATGAATATATGGGGTGGGACAATTCAGAGGGACGTGGCTGGTATCTCTTGTTTTATTACACCATAACCCCAAAGCGAGTAATTAGCTCAACCCTAATTATCCTCCCCCCACCCTTCGAAGCCTCAGTTTACTGATTTCAAAGAGATCAAACGCAAACTGAATAATCCCCGCCCCCGACTGTAACAGCCCCCCGGGGCGGCACCCCTTTATTTGGTCTAATTTAGATTTGAATATTTGAAAGCACCCCCTCCCCTCCGTGATAGAGAAGGGGCCATTAATTCATGCTCGAGTGACTCCGCGCCAAACAAAATTATAAATTGCTATTAAAGCTTCGTGTGGAAAGGCTCGCGCCAGAAAATTGAATATTATCACAATTAGTTATTTTTAGGTTAAACAAAGGAAATAATAAAAACGATATTAATGAACATAATTGATTAAAGAATTCATTAATAGCAAATAATAAATAAATATTATGTTATATTTTAAGGTAAAAAGAATAATAAAAATTATAATAAAAAACAAAAAAAACTAAATTATTAATTATACCAGGGTATGTATTGACTAAGCGTGTATTTGATTACTTGTTTAATCATGGTTCCAATAAAACAGAATTATTAAATATGATTTGTTTACACTGAATTATAAAATATGATTTGTTTCAACAATTGTTCTCGGAATTTCAAATCGGACTTAATTTAATTGAGGCTTCCGATAATAATTAATTTGCATTGAGTTTTTGTTTAATAATAATTATTGCTTCCGAGCTTACCGAACATATACAACGAAAGAAATGTGGTCATTATTAAAAATGATTTTTTTTTTTATGTCTCCGATTAAAAATATTCCTGGACAGAAATCTGTTTTTGTCCCAGAAACGTCTGGGAACAACACACAAAATCAAACGAACTGACATAAAAAGACGATACAAGTAACTGCTTCGTCTTCTGGACCGTAGGTCCAAGTTGTCTCCTTATATCAAGCTTACAATTAATAATTTAGTCTCAAAACCAGCTGGGACCTACGGATTGGAAGTGTGGAGTAGCACCAAAACTTCTAATATCCGTCGTCTCCAAATCATCCAGTCCAAGATCTTAAGAAAAATCACTGATGCTCCATTCTATGTCTCCAACCTCACTCTCCACAATGATCTCAACGTTCCCTTCGTTCGAGAACTATCCATTATATCCCAATACCACACACTCCATGAATCCTTATTAGATCATCCTAATCCTCTAGTTCGACTCATTTCTTTCCAATATATACCAGATAACCCTCTTCGACGCCTGAAGAGACAGTGCCCTAGAGACTTATTTATAAACACATATAAAATCTGTAATATCCTCTATCTGCTATATCTCATTTATATTATTATTTATTATTTATTTAATCAATTTATTAGTATCTCATTTCTCCTCTACCTACTTTTATCATTATTTATTCTCACGCCAAAAAGGGGTAGTCACTGGACTACTTCCTTTTACATATTGAACAACCCAAACAAACTACATTAACTGTAACACTTATAACTTGTTCATAATTGTAGTTGTGTTAAACAATAAAAAGAGAAAAAAGATGCCTGGGAACATTTTAGTCTCGTGTCTGTCTGTCACTCAATTATTAAGATCCAACATAGCTTAAAAACTGCTCGTCCGATTTTAATGAAATTTGTATGGTGGGTCATAATTAGCACATTGTTATTTCCACATAAGTTTTAACCTTCTGCGCCAAATTGTTCCTCTTCCACACGTGTACAAACATACATTTATTCACAGATATATTTTCAAAAGTACGCACCTGATTTTTATGACATTGGAACATTGGGGATTTTTTTCAATTCACGTAAAAAATTAAAAACAATATTATATAGACATCAGCAATGTAATACCATGTTTTTGCACACTACAATAAGGTACACAATATGTGATATGTGTGAGAGACACCAAGGGATGTGCCACACAAGCGCGGCACATCCCTTGGTGTCTCTCATTAACACATATTGTGCAATATTAAATAGATTTAAAAACCGAGGGGAAAATGAAATAACTTTAGCAATAATAGGATTTAAAAGCATAAAAGCATTAAAGTACACGAAAGGGAGCGAGGGATCTTTGTGCCACACTAATTGGCAGACTATATAACATGTAACATTTGTTCATTAGGGCTTGTAATTGTGTAAAAACGACATGTAATACATGTCTGATAGGCAGACAAAGGTATTACCTCATTGCCAAAGGTAAATTATCTCATCTCTCAATACTTCTTTTTTAATATTATATGAAAAATGTTCTAATATTTTTGTCGTTCATTAAACTACCGTTAGAGGAAATATTATCAAGAATCTAAAATGAGCAATAAAATACCTTCTCTAACATCTGTCTTTTCTTTATGATTTAACAACAGTTTTTGTTTTTATATGATTATGACACCAAAATATAAATTGCATTTATTAAAAGGCTCTTTAGCCCTGTCTGTTATAAAAACGAAGTATCAGATTAAAATACAGCAGTACAAGCAGGTAGACAATTTGAATGTTCGTGCGGTATGTGTTTTTGTTCTAAATAGGGCTTTAAAAGGGATGAAAATTGAGTCAATTCCATTAAATATTTGAAATTGTTTGTTTAAACCACAGCCAATTTTACGCATTGTTGGTTTACAAAAAATGGAGGAGAAAATACACACAAAAAAAGCTTAGAAAATACTAGACTGAATGAGATAAGTCAGATACAACAGAGAACAGAACAATACTAGTTTTTTATTAGGTTGGATGTATGGAAAAGTGAGAGATTATGCCTGAATAAAATAAAATGCAAAGTTGGGAGCCCGGAGGGTCACTGTCAGTTATGGTAGTTAAAAATAAAAACACTGCACTGCGGCCTCTCCACTAAAAACCTCTCAACACATTTTTATTTAAACCCCTCCCCCCCCCCCCAAAAAAAAAAAAATGAAAAAATATTTAACAAATAAAAATACTCAGACCTTTAGCATTAGGGATGTTTCATTTCATCTTTAAATTCATGAATGAAAAACAGTGAAATCCCATAAAAATTAGCCAACCGTGAAATATCCAGCATACGTTTTAATATTGTATTAAGCTCGTAAGTTTGATTTAAATATATTATTGTTAAAACTGTATTTAAAATCGCTGCTTTAAAAATAGACTGCCAATAGGTGTGGCACATAGCTTCCTCGCATACTCGCATCCTATTACGTACTTTATTGATTTTTCATTATGATTGATCTACAAGCCAATACATTCTATTTTGTTTAATTGTTTACCCGTTTTTTTAATCTGACAAAATTGTTTTGATTTTTTACATGAATTAAAGAATCAATTTAGCAAAAGTTAAAGAGCGCAGACGGATCAGATTAATCTGTGGCTATCTGCGGGTTACTTTCGATAAACTATAAAAGTTTCATACAATTCAGATAAGTACTTTTAAAGCTATAGATGAAAATAAATGTATGATTGTGCGAATGTGGAAGAGAAAGAAATGAGCGCAGAAGGTTGAAACCTATTTGGGAACAACAATGGGCTAATCATGATCTACCATCCAAATTTCATTCAAATCGGACGTGTAGTATTTAAGATATATGATGGTTCGCAAAAAGCGACCGACCCACAGACAGACACGGAACCAAAATAGACTGCCAATTGGTGTGGCAGATAGCTTCCTAACATCCAAGAACGCACTTTATTGATTTTATACTTTTACATATCATTATTGTCTAATTTATGTTATTGTTTCCCCCGATTTTATTTATAACATGAATTAACGTATCAATTTATCATAAGTTAAAGAGCGCAGACAGTTAAAGTTAATCTGGATGCACACCAAATCAGCAGTCGATTTTTTTAAACTGATCCTTTGTACTAAAAATACCCATATTACATAAGGAGTTAATAGTTGATAATAAAAAATTTCCTCCGTCAATCATAGAACAAAAATGTCCATCATAATTGCTGTGAAGTTAAAAAAATAGTACATAAGTAAAAAGCGATAAAAGTTTTTTCACTTAACTTTGATAGATACGTTAAATTATTCGTTGTTAAAGCATTAAGTCCATGTAATAAATAAAGGATTATTTTGTTAGCATTAATGTAGTAGAGTTAACTAAAAATGCGGGAAATAAAAACAGAAGCAACGGTCGTATTTTAATTCTTGAGAATGTTACTGACATGGTATTATTTATCGAGTAGACATATTGTTTTCAAGCTTTTGTAACGAACAACGACATTATTTGTGTTCATGATTTCAAAAATTCCTGTACAGAAATTGGTTTCATCGGGAACATCGGGGAATATTTTTGGTTCTGTGACTGTCGTCTGACCATCAAAATTTTTGCGAACCAACTCTTAAAAACTACACCTCCGATTTTAATGAAATTTTGATTATAATTATAAGTGATTAGCCCATCGTTTGTCCGAAATATATATCAAACGTCCATTTCTTTATTTTTCGTGTAAACAAACTCGTTATTATTTACACAACTATTTTTTCAAAAGAAATGTAAGTAGATAGGTTTTCGAAAAATGCCCACTGATGGTTTCATATCTCAACCGACTGCACCAAGTTTAATATATGCTTATAAATAAGTGTGACCCTACTGGGAATCGAAACATCCAAATCTCAGTGATTACATCCAATAATAGAACGCGAGAAAGCTATGTGCCACACTAATTGACAGACTATTTTTGAATGATTTAAATTGATGATTGATTTTAATTAGAACATGATCCAATGTTAGTTTATTACTCTATAGCTCACAGCTATTAACAGGAATTATTGTGAAGAATTTTTCGTGGGATACGACTACTTATCATGAAATATCTTAAAAGAAACAAACATCCAGTTTTAAGCTTTTAAAGAATTAATAATGAGTAAATAAAAAGAAAACTACATGAAACAGAAGAAAATTCTTTAGGGATCAAGGTATCCAGGGATATTTAGGAAAATTATAATCCAACATTAAAAATATAACAAGCAACCCTCAAGAGAAATTAATAAAAATGCTTTACTCTCTTAATCTAATTAGGAAAACGCCTAATTAAGTAACTTTTTTTTAAACAGCGTTATTTATGTTCCGCTTCTTTGTCACATTGTTCATTATAATATCCAAAAAAAAAGACCAGCTAAAATTACCTCCTTCGTAGCTAGTGCAGAACGTGATGTAAGAATATTCATTAGCGAATAACAGAAGCGAAGAATAACAAAGAGCGTAAAATACAGTAACAGTAATCAAGTTTTCTAAAAAAAAAAAAATTAGTATTTACTTTTTTAAATATCGTGTTTCAAAAGTACAATTTCCAAAAATGAAACAATGGCAATTAAAATGTTATCAACATGGCTAGAATATGTAGAAGTATAAGAAATTTCTACAAAATTCTACTTTCTCTAAAGACAAGACCATGTGTCACAAAAAATTACTTCCGCGTCCATCCAATGCTGTTTCAAACCGACATACTATTCATGCCAGTTTTCGGAATTGGAATGAGCATGGACTCAGCCCGTAACCTTATGGTAGGCACGAATCTATAAGGGTTTCTTTCTTTGGTTTTACCAACGAAACCCTAAAAAAGGATAGTTAATATTCTTTTAGCTAATTAAGTGGTACACTCTAATTTCATGTTCACAATACCAACGAAACACCTTTTACGTGAGACTTCACGACAACCAATTTATTTTCTTTTCTTTTACAATGAACAGGCTTATTTTACTCTTTTTAAAGAATAAGGGTGAAAGTGGAGTTCAATTATAATATAATTATATTAAACAATTATTTTTCTTGTTATTGATTTCTATATATATATATATATATATATATATGTGTATGTATTTGTCGTAAAATATTGCAAGTAAAATTTCGAAAGGTTTTAATTTAGTCTATAATATTTTTAAAAAAATTGAATAATATCTACAACAAATATTTTAAAGCTTTTATTCGATGAATATCTAAAATTTAAATAAAATCAAGTTTATATTAGAAATACAATTTCTTAAAGTAAATAACTGACTTGTTAGTTTAATATGCCATGACAATCAAGCTGACTAGAAATAACAGTATATCTCTAATGATATACAACTAACTGCATAAAATGTCGGAAATGCAGATTACAAATAGAATTTGATAAATGTTCAGACAATACACTAAAGATATCTATAAAGATCTAAAAAAAAGACAATCGTAACAACGATAGATAGCATGTTTTAGCTAAGTCGTTCACTGACAAGTAATCGATATTACTCTCCAACTTATCATTTATCTTAACACGCTACTGACAGGATAAAGCATCGCTTCAGTTATTAAAAAAATAAACAATAAAAAATATTTGAAAAAAAAATTACAATATTTTACCACAACCTTCATTACTGTAAAAGGCACGATATCGAATTATAGAGAGAAAAAAACTTCTAAATATTCATTGGTAAAATTTATAGCTACTGTTCAGCAATTTATCCGAATATTCTTTTGCCTATACGGCTCTAATTACCCCGCTGATAAATGATCAAAATAATTTGTTTAAAAGAAATCAATAAAAAAAATAAAAATAAAAATAATAAATATATATATATATATATATATATATATATATATATATATATATATATATATATATATATATATATATATATATATATATTGTAGATAAAACTTATTTTTATTATATTATATAGTGTATAGAACATTCTATAGAAGAAGATCCCTAATTTCCACAGTTATACAGTCCCAAAAAATTACCACTAATGTTAAGTCATAAGCGAATAAGAAATGCAACCTACCTAGGTATGCGAATGTGAAAATTAAGTCACAAATAAATTTTCGATAAAAGGCGAAGGCTGAAGGCTCTCTCTAAAACCCTCTAGACTAGACGATACGTCTACTACGAACTACCTCCTGCAACTGTCTCCCTTCCTGGTAGCAGTGTAACTCTTTTCGACTTTCTTCGGCCCTACCAAGCTCGGTAGGGAAAGGCCCTACAGCTGGAGACTGGATTTGACACCGCCTATATTTTTCTAACTCCCTGTTACACACGTGTAACGTTTTTTGCTTAGATTTTTAGTAACGCTTTTCGATTTTATGTAGCAAAGCCAAGACTGGCAAAGCCAAGACTGCAAAGCCAAGACTGAGCAAAGACTTGGCCCATACACGGTTCGATTTGTTTTACAACTAAGTTGAACAACTTCATATTAAACTAAAATAAAATGGTCTCACGTAAAAAGGGATATCGTTGGCATTGCACATGATTAGTTAGTATAGGGGGGGGGGGGGGGGGGGGGGGACGAAAAATGTTGATGTTTTTTGATAAAATACAATACCTTTCATTTGATATTCCACTCATTACGATCTATCATATTGCTAAGTTTCAAGTTTGTATCTCTTTTTATTCAAACGTTTTTAGAATCGTACAGATTGACGGTCAGACCGACAGACTGTCAGACACAGGAATGAAACTATAAGGGTTTCTTTTTTAGGTTCAACCAACGAAACCCTAAAATGGTTCCATAAACCTATGAAACCTGCTTTTAGTTTATTATGAAGTTGTTCAACTTGGTTGTACAACAAATAGCACCGTGTATAAGCCCCTATAGGGAGTATTTATTTCTGAGTTTGAAAATCAATTTTAAGGCCGAGACATTAACTCTCCTATAAAAAAGTTATACATTGGTTGGTATTAAGAACCAATGAGAAATATTTACATAATCTTCCTGAATAATGTTTAGTTATTAATATAATATTTTCTACTTTAGAACAGTCAAGCCAAAGGGTCATAATTTTTTCAAAGGTTAATTATTTTTAATACAAATAATTAACAGCGTAGCAACAGGCTGGGGAACGCCTAGGCGTTTCAAAAATCTGTAGTTTACGGTATGAGATTTGCGTATTTGCCAGCCGCATAAATTGTACACATATGCCTGCCATTTGAAACCGGATGGATTCCACTTCAAATAAGTAATAATACCGTCTTATATAATAATTTTGATTCTTTTTTTTTGTAATTGGTTACAAAATAAATTAATCTCCTACTCCATAACATACAATTCAAAAACAAATTGAACCTATAGGAATAATTACTTTTTAAAAAATAAAATGAGAAAGTAAAAATTTTCTTCTTCACAATTACAGAAATTTTTAAAAATAGTTTTAATGATAGACTCTTAGAGATTAGAAACTAAATATAATAACTTAATTTTATCGCCTATCGGTAACTGTAGTTTTGTCCTTCGCTTATCTGGTTTATTCTATGGCTTTATTACTACAAGTCTTTCTCTTATTATTTCTTCTTTAATTTTAAATTATTTTTTTTATCAAGATCACTTTTAATTTTCAATACTGGAGTTTTTTGCGAGTGAACTAAAGTGGTTTTAATCGTCGTTTCAATAAAGTTCAATTGAGCGATTATACCTGTCACGTTCTCCAATAAAAAGGAATTACTTCCAGTTTGCAACCTAAAGAGAAAAAATAAAATTGAGAAAGAAAAAAAAAACCCATTTACTTCTTTTTTATTAATATTAAAGGGTTGGAAATAGGAAGGGGTAGAGGGTAGTTTGGAAAGAAGTTAAATTCGAGATGGGTGGACGGTAAGAAGTTTTCGGGGCCAGCAGTTAGCCCCTTAACGTTATGGAGCTCCATCTTCTACAAACCTTCCCCTTTATTCTGCTGAAATTTCTTTTTTTCTGCTGCCCCATCCAGCCAAAAAGAAAGTTTTTTAGACTTTTAGAAAAGTAGGAAGGAGCTGAAACTGTTAATGAGAGAGAGAATGGCCCCTGACAAAGGTCGAACTTGCGAGGCTGATATTGGCAAACTTCTTGTTGGAAGATGGAAGGGGGCCATGTCGAGCCGCTTCCAAACCACCTAAGCCACTTTGTTTAGACTTCTCTCCCTCTTTTTCCTTTCTCAAATACTCGCTATTTAAGTGCAGTTTTAATTTTCTTACAATATCTCGTCCTCTTCAATTTTCGACCAGCTTGGCTTTCAACTGTACACAGCTTAAAGTTGTTATTCCTTTACAAGAAAGAAAGAGGGGGAAAAAATTGTTTAGAATTAAAGATTGGGAAATCTTTAATTCTTAGCTTAATCTAAAAATACCAGATGTATAAAATTCGGCTCATCCAAAGAAGGAATTTTCCGTCAATTAATTAAAGATAGTCTAGCAATTCAATTTACTTTAAAGAATGGCGTGAACCTAGTATTAATATAAACATTTAATAAGGAATATAATTCATTTGTTCACTTTTCCAAGGGATTTTAAAAATAAAGCCCAAAGCAGTAGGACCTCATATGCACCCAAGGTGCAAGCCCGGTTTAGCAAACCTTCTAATAGTACTCTACCCACTAAGCAGGCTGACAGACCCACAGAAAGTGAGTACCTTGCTCAGGGGAAGTAATCTTAGATCTGCGGTAGGCAAAATGGCTAAACCAAAGACTTCCCACCTCTGGAGAGTTAATGCAGGACAGCTGCTAACAAGGTGATAAGGGGTTTCATTCTCTTCCTCAAACAGCCTGCACATTGGGCTTTCAGCTAGAATAAGCAGGCGTAGAGGTCGATTTAGTCTACATCGTCCAGTACGAAGTACGAATGTTTGTCAAAATATGACAGGTTTGTTTTTTAGTGAAAGCAGTGATCTGGTGAAATACTGAGAGAGTTCCCGAGTCATCATTTTAGATTGTCACAAACCTGAAGCATTGTCACATATTCTATAGAGATTATGATGCAATGTTTTATGAATTTATTATGAAGTCCTTATGCAATGTTTCATTCTACAACAAGGCATCCAAAAACAGGTTCTTGTGTAATTGGGATCGAACTGGAACCCTTTTTAGTCATCTAACTGGTCAGATATCTCATTGCACTCAATGCCACAATGTCCAGGAACTCTATCAGTTATACCTAGTTATATTGTCTAAGAGTGTCAGATACTATTTGCCTTGTAAACTAACTTGAAGAACTTAAATCTTTGTAACTTGTACTGAATTTACATTTTTGTAACTTGTAGAACTACTACCTAACTATTGAGAATACAAAATATTTTAACTATGACAAAGAACAGAAAAGATTCAAGTGTATTCAAAATAAAATGGAAGAACAAGGTAACAACTAGCTTAGATGCACACCTGGGAGCAATCAGCGCTGTGAACGCTACCTAGCTGTCAAAATTGATACTAATTTGTCTATTAGGCATATTCTTACATAGGATAATTAAAATTCAGGTCAGAATTGCATATCTCTGTCTGAAATACACTAGCATAATTGCCTATGCTCACACTTAGCTCATAATGGGGTTCTACACTAAAAATTCCAGGCCCTGATAATTCCTCAATTTGGAACCCACAGGTTGATCACATATCTGTTCCTGGTGGCATCCCCAGGTTCCCGTCTTATCTTGAAGGAAGTAGATGAAAATGTGCAAATCCAACTGTAGTGTCATAGAGTCCTGGTAATATGACAACTTTCTGGCAATTCATATTTTTATAAGCTTTAGAGTAATATTATTCTCAAATAACATCAATAGAGAGAATGGGGATTATCAAAATAAAAATATGACCATTTGAAAGGAAGCTGCGGCTTTTATAATTTAAATAGTTAAAATATTTATTATTATTCACAAAACATCGAGCGTTTAAAGGATTTACGATTTTTCAAATCTCCAGTAAAAAAAGTCAGTCATTTTAAAAATGTTAGTTATAACTTCATAATATTTAGTAGGTAGAAGAGGGATTGTGTATTTATATTTAATTATGTTCACAGCCGAAGAAGGAAATAGTACTTATTGAGTAAAGTTGTTATCTTTTATTAAGTGCAGATGAAAAAAAAATTACTGTTTTTTTAAATTAAGTTTTTTTTAACAAAATTATTTTGTAAAATACTTAAATCAAATATTTAAAATTGAATAACAATTTATTTCTGTCTAAACATTTTCATTGTTACTCGCATTAAAAAAGACTCGATAATAAAAGCTGGTTCACTCCATCCTAATGATCCGTTAACGAGTAAGAAAATACGCAAGGAAAGCTTTTAACTTAACTTTCCATTTAGAAGGGAAAAATTGTTAATAAAATCTTATTATTGGAAGAGGAGGGAAAAGGAGACGAGAATTAAGTCATTTAATTCGAGTATAAATACAGGCTGAAGGAGGTCATAACCTCCTATTAAGGATGGAAAAAACAGTTGCGATAAGAGATTCTTTCTTTAAAAATAAAGGAAGTTTTTCCATGAAAATTATATTGATTGAGGTCTCGAGAAAGAAGCTAGAGGGAATTTTAAACCCGTTTAAACGTCTTTTTGATTTAAACGGTTTGGGATTAAAAAAGTGCGGGAAGAATGAAAAGGGGGAGTAGTTTAGTTTAGGTAGACGCCGCAGGTAACTGTTGGAGCGCTCGAGTCGAGTTTTTTGTAGCTAGTTTTAAAGATAAGTGATCGATAAAACACTAGAGGCTGCCATACTAGTACTCGACTCATTCACCAGTGAAACGACCCCCTTCATTCTAATGATAACGGGCTTGCCTTTAAAGAGCCTCATTCTCCGTAAGGGAGCCTTTAGTCCTAGACCAGACCCTTCTAATAACACTTTGCTAGAAGCAGGAGTGAAGGCGAGTCACTATCCTAGCTATATAGGTCAGGACTAAGCTAGTCAATACAGCTTACCCTCAGTCACTAAACACTAAACACCCACCTTCTAATCAATCTCGAAATATACAACTAATCAACATAATTGCATTTATTAACACTAAAACTGTAGATCTAGAACTTACTTAGAGCAATAAATCTAACAACCAGTTGAGGGAATTTACAAAATTACACAAAAATAGTTGAATAACATTAAGGTTACTTTACATTTTTACAAAACAAAAGCAATTTTACATTTTGTGCCGTACTTTTATAAATATTTATCATGAATATAATAATTACTATTTGTTAAGAGAACATGACTTGGCACTGCGAACATGACATGACACTGCTAAATTTACTATTTGTCAAGAGAGAACATGGCTAGGTAGGTAAAACAGTTTAGGCCTGCCGCATTAGATGCATCGCAATTTTATTTGTACACTATTTACTTTTTAATGGAGTTTTCTTTTTTAAAACGATTAATTTTGAATTAAATTGATTCCAGTTATTAGTTTGTTTTTTCCTTATACTATATGAATGCTCTTGAGGCGAAGATTAATTATACTTAGGTTGCTAATAATTGTAAACGCACAATCCAGATCATGGTGAGATTATATTTAATCTTAATAAACAGGTCAAGTGTGTGCTAGTCAGCACACAGCGAGGATCCGTAGGCAACCCTGTATAGTTTAAGTAGTACTCTATTGATGCTGTTTTTTAAAATGCTAAAAAGCTTACTTTAAACTATCCTATGGGTCTGATATTCTCAAAACACATAAACAAACTTCTGATAAACTATTTTTTTGCCACTGAACCGGACTACAACCATATAAATACATTGAAAGCCCATAATTATGAAAAAAACGTATTTTGTCAATAAAAAATAAAATAATATTTTCTTTCGAAATTTCCTAAAAGTGGTATCTTTACTTTTGGTCGAAGAATGTTCAGGAATTATTTCAGATTTTTTGCACACCACATAAGCGAGATAGAGGGGGGGGGGGGACACGTTTCACACCCACTTCAAACTTGCCTACGCTCGCCCTATCAAAGTTATAACCAAAGAATTATATATTTTTGTAAAATTTTAACCCTTAAGTTTTCTTACCCTAATTTTTTTGAAAAATATTTTTTTTAGGTCGCTATATTTGTAACATATGTGGGTAGGTACAAGACACATACATGCCAAATTTCAAAGTGATCGGACGAAAGGTGTAGCCGTGAGAGCAGGCGACAGGACGGACGGACAGACACACGCAGGAAAACATAAGGGTCCTTGGTTTTGCCTACGGACCCTAATAAAAATTTGTTACTTAACGTGCCTAATAATAATATAAAGCAATTATTGTGTGTAATAAATAGCCTCTAAATTGCGATTCACAAGTTATTTTTAGGGTCCGTAGGCAAAACCAAGGACCCTTCCTTATATTTTCCTGTGTGTGTCTGTCTGTCCGTCCGTCTGTCGCCTGACTTTGAATGACTTTGAAATTTGGCATGTATATGTCTTGTACCTACGCACACATATGTTAAAAATATAGCGACTTCAAATAATATTTTTCAAAAACATTAAGGTAAAAAAATTTAAGGGTTAACATTTTTTTTATTTTTTTCGACACCGTGAGGAGTATCATATGAAAGGGTACATCGAGCTGATTACAAAAATATATAATAATTTGGTTATAACTTTGATAGGGAGAGCGTAAGTGAAAAAAATCCTGTACATTCTTCGACCAAAAGTAAAGATACCACTTTTTGGAAATTTCGAAAAACATATTATTTTATTCTTTATTGACAAAATACGTTTTATATAATTATGGTCTTTTCGATGTATTTATACGGTTGTAGTCCGGTTCAGTGGAAAAAAAAACACTTTATCAGAAGTTTGTTTGTGTTTTGAGAATATCAGACCCATAGGATAGTTCAAAGTAAGCTTTTTAACATTTTAAAAAACACCATCAATAGGGTACTACTTAAACTATACAGTGTGGCCTACGGTGTGGACCCTAGCTCTGTGCTGACTAGCACACACTTGACCAGTTTATATTCCTAATAAATGACGAATTATATGTATAATATAGCACTGGTTCTTTTCTATGAAGGCTTTGGCAACAAAACTGTTTAGTTGTTTCATTTAATCACTTGGCCTACATAATAATAGGTAAAATTGCCACTGATTCCTGAAACCCTGCATGGAGCGGGGAGTGAAGCCTAGTTTACAATAAAATTACTTGTGGTGGAGAGATATATATTTTTATATTCATAGAAAAAAATGGTCGTTTTTATTGAAAATTTGCTTAAATGTAGTGAATAACGAGAAAAATTGTTAATACTTTATAAAAACCGGTTTTGCTCTATATTTATAAAGTTTTGAAAAATATAATATGGTACGACTTTAGCAACTAGTAATATAATAATAAGTATACTGCCCGAGAAATCGGGACAAACAAATATAAGGGGAAAAGCAAGTTGAATTCATATGATGGTAGAGTTGTGGAGTGCAGTACTATGTTCTTTTAGGGGAAATCTACCAATGCATCAGCTTAACATGAGATGCTAACTTAACATTACCAGGCTGTCAAGTGCAATGCTTCTGCAGTGAAGCGTTAAATACGTCACTACAGTTTTCACTCACATATCTCGTACATTTATTTATTCAACTTTTAACTTTAAATATTTATCAATATGGAATTCTTATTAAACTTTAGTGAATAAACAAAATTTTTAAACAGAATTTAACTTGTTTCATACAATAGTTCACATTTTAGTAACTACAAGCTTGTTGTTATTTTTTTTTTTTTTTTTTAATTCTTTATTTAATTATTATAATTCTTATTACATTAATCTGTTATTACTATCTATTTTTAAGTGTACTATAATTATACTAAAAACAGTGCAAAAGAAGTGTAGTCACTGAACTACTTCTTCATCACGTTGTTTCCACCATGTAAACAAATAGTATTTGTTACAATGTAAACATTTGCAGTTATGTTAAGGTTAATTGTAAGTAAAAGTTTTATCTTTTAAACCACGGAAGATTGAGCAACATAATTAAACTAAATTAATTTGGATTTTTGTAAAAGAAGTATATAATACACAAAGGCAAACTATTTAAGGGTCATTATATACTTGTATTTAGATATGTTGACTGAACTTTATTTATGTACTTCTATATATTATTCTATGCAGAAAAATATCAGTTTCGTTGAGACTTTCGTTTACTAAGTAATTACACACCATAATCTAAAGCTGAAAAAGAATAGTTAAAAATTCGAAATAAACAGGTTAAGTGTGTGCTAGTCAGCACACAGCGAGGGTCCGTAGGCAACACAGTATTGTTTAAGTAGTACCTATTGATGTAGCTTTTTAAAATGCTAAAAAGCCTAGTTTTAACTATCCTATGGGTCTGATATTCTCAAAACACATAAACAAACTTCTGAGAAAGTATTTTTTGCCAGTTAACCGGACTATAAACATATAAATACATCCAAACGAGAATAATTATAATACAAATTATTTTGTCAATAAAAACAAAATATACTTTTTTGGGAATTTCCAAAAAGTGGTAAATTTACTTTTGGTCGAAGAATGTTTAGGATTTTTTTCAAAATTTTTAAAATGTGTGGGTAGGTAACTATACACATACATGCCAAATTTCAAAATGATCGGACGAAAGGTGTCGCCCTGAGAGCAAGCGACAGACGGACGGACGGACAGACAGACACACGCAGGAAAATATAAGGGTCCTTGGTTTTGCCTACGGACCCTAAAAAAAGAGTGGGGATAAAAAAAAACCTCAAATTGAATAATTTTATAGTTGACCTTCCACATATAAAAATATAACTAGATATACAAACTTTATGTACTGTACATAAAACGAAATAATAAACCATCACAACATGTAACAATTCACAAGTGTTGAATTCGTGATTCTAGAGTAAGGAGGGGGGAGCTTTAGAGGGGACGTAGAGAGAGAAGTGGGAGGGAGAGGTGAGGTACTCCGGCCCAGAGAAATTAGCTCGGTAGTGCTGAAGTCACGTAACTAACCGTGCACATTTTTACATTTGCTAACAACCTCTTCACAATATGAACCTTTACACTAGTACATAACATCAGCTTTATAATAATCTCGCCCTTCTATCACAAAGCCCTTAAATAACGCCATCCAATAGACCTTATTCCTTCTGTTCAAATATTCAACCAAAATATTGATAAATATCGGTTATTCCTAAAGGTATGATTATGTCCCCACTGGTGCAACTTTTCTTTCAACAAAGGCATGCGTTACAGCGCACGGTGTAATGAACGATAGGCATGCGTCATGAAAATAAAGGTCCATTCAACTTATATTAGGCCTTGGAATAACGCATGTCTCTCGGTTTATCACACTCTGCGCTTTAACGCATGCCTTTATCGAAAGAAAAGAAGCACCAATGGGATATACCTTATTTGAATTCATGTGCAATGAGGCATGCGTCATGGAAATTAAGATCCATTCAACTTCCATCATGCATACAAAAACGCATGCCTCTAGTTCATTACACTGTGAGCTATGAAGCATGCCTTTGTTGGAAGAAAAGTTGCACCAGTGGGGCATACCTATAAGTTGTTGTATGCATCATGGAAGTTGAATGGTTCGATTCCCAGCCGAGGAGAAGTTATTTTTCTGATAAATTGTTATTTTATGATAAATTTTGATATAATGATCAATAATAATTAAATATACATAACACGAAAACTAATAAATGGAAGAAACTGGGCTAAGTAATTATGAACTCATTATATGAGAACGTTTGTCTGAGTTGTCTCGAACAGTCCTTTAAACATAGGAGCTCCAATAGGAACATTATTGGACCAACTCCTGGTCCAATAGGAGCAGAAGGTTTAAATTATAACGGGACCAACAATGGGTTAACTTCGACCTACCACTTATGTTTACTACTAATATTTCATTAAACTAACTATAACTATAATATAAATGACTATTAACTGCTTATATAGTTTATCTAATATAATCTTGAGACTAATTTTGTACAATTTTATAAAATTTATCTCTCGGTTTTCAGGTAACATCACACAAAGGATTTGAAGTCTGACTACAGTTCCACTACTGAATAAGTCTTCATCGTAATGACACGTTTTCACCGGATAAACAATTTTTTCATGACAAGAGAACTCGACGAAACTTCCAAACAAATTTTTATAAGTTATAAACTTTAGTTTTAGTGGTAGAGATATTTTTCTTACCTAGTACTGCGATAGTACAATTAATATCAAAAATGAATCTACAATGGTAAAGTAGACGTAACTACAAGTTTAAATGACATATTCTATTCTATAGTATTAGTATTACAGTATCACATTTTATGATTTGCGTTCATTGATAGCTTGAAATGTATTCTTCATCCTATTATAACGATTACTTGTGCTAATAGTGATCAACAAAGTAAAGAGTCTTTCCACAAAAATATTTTATCACAGCTAAATGTGCTTATTTATTAAAAGTGATTATCAGTGCCAGAACGGTGGATGTATGATGACAAGTTCATGAATATTTTCATTTATTTTAATAATGGACCGTTGGATAATTTGTAATTAACTAATGACGGAGAGTAGGTTATCTTCTCCAATCATCAGATTTTTTTATCACCAGCTGCAGAACCAATTATGAAATATGGTCTTAAACACCTGATACCAATATATTTAAATACAATTTAATAGAAATCTGATCAAATATAAGTGACATTAAGTAATAGGACTAATTTACACACTTGATTTGACCTATAATTGAGTAATACAGTACGGTGTCAAATCATGTTGCAGGTAATATTAATGTTAACGGAGTAATTTCTATTTTGTTAACCTGGTAGGCTCAGGAATTGTAAGTGATGGTATAGGAGACCGCAGGCTCCCATAATGCGGGGGCGGGATGACCACAATGGAGAGCACTATATCAGGTATATTTCCTCAATTCTTTCCTATAATATCTTATTAAAGCGGGATTTTTTTTTTTTTTTCTTAAGGCGAAGTAATTGTGGATCAAATATTTTAATGAATAACTCATTAATTAATAACTCTAGCCATTTTCGTGAATCGTAGTCAAAAAGCAATGCTGGCTTCAGAAGTAAAAGTTAATTAAACATTTCATTATTACTCAATTTGTTTTCTTTGGCCAATGATTTTTGGCGATCGCAACCTCATATTATAAATTATGTAAAAAAAAAAAAAAAGGAGAAACAAAACATTCTCATATATTGATACTGTGTTTGAATCCCATAATCCTCAAAATTATTTTTTTTTTTTTAACAAATTCAATACGTGGTTGTTAACTTTGTTTTCGATATCGTGGCAAACGTTTTCGAGAGATTATTTCTTTTCACGTTTTTTTTCTAAATTTTGGGTGCCGAGTAAGCCTTGGAAATGCCGGAACATTGACCAAGTAGTTTATTACTATTACTTCTAAAAGAACATTGTCAACAAATTATAAATAGGTCATTATAATATCATGGTGGTAAAAGTGATAGTCTAGGAGATAGCGTGCATAAAAGAGTCTGACTTAACATTAAGCTAGAATTATTTGTATAAGAAAATCTTTTGGTGCCGTTGAATATATGGTCTGCTAAGTTCGTCTGTGGGACATATCTTTTTTTGTTACACCTTATGGTTTTTCTGTGTTACACCTTATGTGGGACACCCTGTATATATGTATGTATATATATATATATATATATATATATATATATATATATATATATATATATATATATATATATATATATATATATATACATATATATATATATATATATATACACACACACACACACAACAAAATCACTTGTGCAAAGATAAAACAAGATTCACGTAAAAAGTCGTGAGATCATAGGTTAAGCGCATTTCCTCCTGTTCGAGTTTTTTATTTAATTTTTTATTTTGTTTTTATTTAATTTATTTATATACACATATATATATTTGGGTGACAAAATGAAAAAGCTGAAAATTATTTATTAAGAGAAAAAAAATCGAATGATCAACTTTCTGTGGAAAATATAATATTTTGATTGGACCTTTGTTGCGTGCAATAATTGGCTGGAAGAGAGAGATTTGTGATATTCAATGTTATTTTTTGTGTTCAATTTACAAATAATATCTTGCAGGCAGTTCAACATAAGCGACAGCTACTGTAATTAATTTAATTGTATTTCTATTGTTTTTATAATCCTTACTACATTATTCTTTTCTACAATAATAACTAAAATTAAAAATAAAAACATGAAACTGCTTTCAAATTAAAATCTAATCAGAAATTGAGTCCTTTTTTCAAGTAGATACTTTTTAATTTAACAAATAAACAGGTCAAGTGTGTGCTAGTCAGCACACAGCGAGGGTCCGTAGGCCACACTATATGGTGTTTAACTGTAAAGTGTATAAACAGTGTTTTTTTAAAATGCTAAAAAGCTTACTTTGAACAATTCTAAGGGTCTGATATTCTCAAAACACACTCTGATAAGGTTCTTTTGCCACTGAACCGGACTACAACCATATAAATACATCGAAAAGACCATAATTATAAAAAACGTATTTTGCCAATAAAAATAAAATAATATATTTTTCAAAATTTCCAAAAAGTGGTATCTTTACTTTTGGTCGAAGAATGTTCAGGAATTTTTCAGATATTTTGCACTTCACATAAGCGAGATAGAGGGGGTGGGGGGGGGGGACACGTTTCACACCCACATCAAACTCGCCTACGCTGGCCTTATCAAAGTTGAAACCAAAGAATTAAATATTTTTGTAATCAGCTCGACGTACCCTTTACTATGATACCCCTCACGGTGTCGAAAAAAAAAAAAAATGTTTAACCCTTAACTTTTTTTACCCTAATTTTTTCTGAAAAATATGTTTTTTAAGTCGCTATATTTTTAAAATATGTGGGTAGGTACAAGACACATACATGCCAAATTTCAAAGTGATCGGACGAAAGGTGTAGCCGTGAGAGCAGGCGACAGGACGGACGGACAGACACACGCAGAAAATATAAGGGTCCTTGGTTTTGCCTACGGACCCTAAAAATGTTTAATATTATAATAATAATGACATTACTTATGGTTAGAGCCAAGCTTCTCCAATCAAGCAGAACTAATATATATTATTATATTAACTTAAAAATCGGTCAGAGTAATCGAAGAAGGCTTCATTAATACATTTATTGATAATGAATTTAAATCTGATAATTTATTTTTAGGCCTATAAAGGTTTGGTGATTGTTTAGTTTTTTGTTTCGATTTTCAGCTGTCGTATTAATTTCCTACTATCTCCGAAACTAGAGTTTTCCCGGGAAAACTAATTATATATGGTTAAATTAGTTAGTGGGGAAGAGTGGCAGCAAATTTAGAGCTACAGTTCGTTTCTCTATTTCACCTCAGGGTATGGTTTTACTGAATAAGTATGCTACAGTTCCTCGCTCCACGGGTCTTCAAAAACTGCTGAGTAGAGTAAGGTTAGGTAGTTGTAAGGTCCGACATTTTTATTCCACAAATAAGCATTTTCAGTGGTATAGCACTGTTGTCGCGTAGCCCCCCGGAACGCCGGTTCAGACAATTTTGATTGAAAAATTCTAAATTAAGTCCACTTAAATTCAATTCTTACTATAAATAATTTCAAGATAAAAAGAACTTTTTATATACTACGGTTTTTGAATTTTCTATTGAATCGTATGTAATGTAGATAATATAATTGTTATTGTTATATAATATATAATGTTAGAGAAAAAAAAAAATAGTTCCGATTTTATTTACTTCACATAAATGACAACCATCTAGAGAGCTGATCTTAAACCTATAAAAGGACAAATCTTTGTACAACGGATCTCCCCAACACTAAATTTAAACCGTGCCATCGATATATTTGAAATAATATAAATAATATAATCGCTATATTTCCTGTTTTTCTGTCATTCAATGTTTATCTCTTATTTATTAAAATCACAAATTTGAAACCCGTCCAAATGAAGGTTGTAAATACGGGACATGGCAAAACAAATAAAATAACTTGCGGATTTTTTCCGAACTAACTTTCCACACGGCAAAATTTGCTGAAAACCAATTAAATTTTTTTTTTTTTCCCCCTATTTTTAAGTCACAACTACAATTTTTCCATACAACTTGTAACAAGCGACTGAGAGCAATAATGCTATTAATTATTATTAGCATTATTGCTCTCAGTCGCTTGTTACAAGTTGTATGGAAAAATTGTAGTTGTGACTTAAAAATAAGGAAAAAAAAAAAAAAAAAAAAAAAAATTTAATTGGTTTTCAGCAAATTTTGCCGTATGGAAAGTTAGTTAATTAAATTAAAATTAAAAATTATTACCTTTATTATTTATTACCTTATTATTACCTTATTACTTATTATTACCTTATTATTACTTTATTATTATTATTATTACTATTATTACTATTATTATTATTACTATATTACTATTATTACTATATTATACTATTATTACTATTATATTATACTATTATACTATTATTACTATATTATACTATTATTACTATTATTATTATTATTATTACCTTATTATTACTTATTATTACCTTATTACCTTTATTATTATTATTTATTTATTTTATTACCTTTATTTAATTAAAATTAGTTAATTAAATTCTGCTGAAAGATGGCTAAAAGTATTAAAATAATGCAGTGTCATCGTGTTCTGAGCTATTCGGGAAGTTATAGTTAGAAATCGATTGCCAGATTTGTACCGGACAAACAAACAAGAAAGCAAGCTAATAAAAACGTAGTAAAATAGCCATAAAGGAAGAGTGAGGAAGTAGGATCGATTCCCCGCCGGGGAAGAGTTTATTCTCCTCATTTTCGTCATATTCACTTAAATCACTCTTTTTTTCACTAAAAACTTGATATAAACAGTTACTTTAATTAAACAAACAGCAAAAGCAAGTTGAAATTTCATTTTCATTTTTGTAAATATAAAGAGTGTCAGAAGGGCAAAATTGAGATAATGATTATTGACCCGGATGCGGATGACATTAAAAGGAAACTGCACTAATAATTCCACGAGTCATGCAATTCCGTCGTGAACGTACTCAGAATTAAAACGAAAACGGAGCCCTCCATCAAACCCTTCCATCTTATCCACACTAAGCTGAGCAAGTGTTCGCACGACAATCCCAGCTGTTGCTTCTCTTTTAAAATTGCTTCGCATAAACTTACAAAGGGAAACATCTGAGTATTTCAAAACCTAATGTAATCATCAAACTTCCCTTATTTAAATTTCACAAAATCTTTATCCATTTTAACACAAAAATAAGAACTTATTATGAATTAGATAGGGGAAAGAACTAATTATATACTAGAGTTAAAATTGAATGTTTTATTATTAAGTCATATTAATAAAAAATAAGCAAATAATAAAAATTAACAATTCGGGGGCTCTGCCTTCTACACGCTTTGCTCGTTACCACCGGAATAGAACCAAATATATACGCAAAAAAAAGCACTTTTTGAACACTTAATTAAGCTCAGCTTCTGTAATAGATAGAAACAGAGAGACAAAGATTCTTACGAGAATTTTAGCTGTAATATTACTGAATTAAGTAGAAATGCGTTAAAAATGTTAACTAGAACTGTGATTAAATGAAAAATTTGTAAAAAGCTTGAAAATGACCCAAAGGGGTTGAAATATAGCGAAATGTTCAACATGTTTAACCTTTAATTTTTAAACGAAAATATATCATACCCAAAATACCAAGTTAAGGAGTAATCCTCAGTTTAAAAAGATATGGGGTTTGCGGGGTCTGATAACTACATTCTTCTACTTTAAATTTCATATCTATAACTTAAAAAACTATTGGGTAAACGTCATTCACTGACTCGTATTGGTAATAGGAGTTAGTAAGGATTATTGGTAATAGGATAGTAATCGTTGATTGGTATAATAGTTTTGGTAGAATAAATTACCATATTGATGAGGGGGGGGGGGGGTCCTTTGTAGGTAAGTAGGAGGAGTTCCTCAGTGTTATAACAAACATTGAAGATGTACTAAGCACAATGTTATCTGAAATTAAATATCAAATGCCAAATTACACGTTTATGCAAGATGATGGGTGCCCCACCATCATCTTGCATAAACGCGATGGGACGGGGCGTCCCAACGCTCCTTGCAAAACAATTCAATACTTGCAAGAGAATTGCCCAGACTTCAGGCAACATTGTGCTTAATGCATCTTCAATGTTTGTTATAACACCGAGGGATTCCTCCTACTTACCTACAAGGAACCCCCTCCGTCATATGGTAATTTATTCTACCAGACAACGACTTTTTTTAAAACCCTATTTCAATCCAATAGCTTTCACCCAATAGTTTTTAAAGTGTTAGACATGAAATTTAAAGTATAGAAGAATGTAGTTTTCAGACCCCGTCTACCCCATGTATCTATCTATTACAGATGCTGAGATGCATTAAGTGTTCAAAGAACACCCTGTACTTGTACACCAAGCGTCCTCTTTCATTTAAGACCCCCGCATGACGCATTTCAGTTAAAAAAATTGTAACCCCCTTAAACTTACTTTTTGAGGGATAATTTTTAGGGGTTCTCTATACTCTATATAATATTCCTGTTTGGGTAATGCTATTAAACCTAACGAAGTTAAAGTTTGGAGAAGTAGAATTCCTGACAATGAATATCTCACCAGATGAACAAAGACACGACCAAACAAGGTTAAAGCAATTCAATAATAATAGTTTTTAGCAACTGTTAAGCAATTCTTGGGTATGCTAAACTTCAATCGTCATCTGAAGAATTCAGGTGGCAACCAGGCGATTATTAAAAGGTGCAATAAATAAATATAAGACACATAAAATGGCACCTGAGGCTATAGATAAATTTAAAAATTGTAAAAATCTCGTCAGTGCTGCAATACTAGTGTATGCCAGCCCCGAACTCCAGATTGGGCATACTTAGTAGTATATGCATCTGACGTAGACGTAGGAAGTGTACACCAACAACTACAAGTGTCTGAATCCATCTCTTTTTTTTAAAGAAATTAAGGCAATCTCAAAAAGCATATAGCCCCTATGATTATGAATTATAAGTTTGAAAAATTTCAAAATGACTTGAACTGGCTTATAATGAACCTTTGAAAATTGCAGAGGGAACTGACAAATATTTCTCAATGGAAATCAAAGAAAAGGTTAAAAATATTTCAAAAGATCATCAGAAGCCGGTCTACTCATTAAAACATCCAGCAAAAGACAACTTTTTTTTACAAACAATATTTTTTTTTAAATCAATCCATTGGTATAACAGGTACCTAATATACTGTTTGAGAGATTAGAGATTTAAATTTGTTTTTCTTCTTCATCACCAATTGTAAAAACATTTTAAAAACATTCGTAAAATATTTAAATAGTTAATAATGAATGAATGAGAAACATCCCTTATGTTTGATATCTATAATTTAAAAACAATTTCCGTCACCATTAAGCAGTAGTATTTTATCAGTCATTTATTTAAAAAAAAAAAAAAACATTTTCATAAAAGTACATAAATGAAAAAGTTCTGTTTCAGGAAATTACCCAAGCGTAAAATATAAAATAAAAGTACAAGGAGGGAGAGACTTGTTAATTTGTCTAAGTTTCTCCTTCGCTGTTAAAGTCGGAGTAAATAGATTGGAAAGCATCTAGGAAGATTCGACTCTAAAAAAAATTAAAATAAAATAAAAAAAGGTGCAAGGTCTAACGAATTCTGTTGCTAACAAAGAAAAAAACTTTACTATTTACTTAAACTTACAGAAATTTCAAAAAGTTACTATTTTTTGTAGAAAGTTTTAAAGTCAAACTAATAGCATGTAAAAGCAGTAATTAAAACATAAACTTTAAAACACATATTTCATAGTTTGACATTCTGCAATAAAATACATCAAAATAAACTTTATGGCTCTCTTAACTATTAGTTATCTTTAAAAAAACATGTATCGTGAAAAAGGTGTTTTTCCAACATTTACTTCTTAGCTAGATGTTACTCTTAAAATGATAATGTTTTAATAAACTGGATAAAGTCACTCGAAAAATAAGTGTGTTTAAATTTGAGCGGCAATAAAAGAATTTTGTAAAATTTCGATTTGGCTTGTTTAAATTCATTTTCATTGCGTATATACAACTTTAATTAAAATAATAGTTTAATATTTTGACTGAGAAAACAGTTCATATTTTTTCTAAATTATTTATTCTATTATGTATTCAAAGTCATATTTTTTCTAAATTCTAAATAATGTATGACAAAAATGCTCTATATTCTCGCAGTAATAATTTATTCTACTATTAGGAAATAGTTAAATAAATGAAAATTAATAGGTATATTACGATTTTTCTCAAATATTCTCTCACTCACTTTGTATTTATTCACTTTGTATTTATATCTACAAACTAAATAAGATAGAAGTGAAAAACTGTAATAAAACAACATGGAGTCATATAGTTGAGCCTTGTGCGAGGCAACGAGGG
Source organism: Gerris lacustris (assembly GCA_951217055.1). NCBI lineage: Eukaryota > Metazoa > Arthropoda > Insecta > Hemiptera > Gerridae > Gerris > Gerris lacustris. Next base: position 73,425,135 of record OX578278.1, read on the forward strand.
ATGAAAAACAATCAAATGAAAATCTCTATAAATTATCTTGGTGTAGGGACGAGCACGAGTGTAAGGTTGGGAGAAACGGGGTCCGCGAGCCCTCGGGCAAAATGTTCCGAAACAGTCCCACGCTTGGTGAGATTTCAAATTCACTCGTTTGGAAAACGCGGGGGAGGCAAGAAAACAACAGCTTCCACTACAACCGAAATGCGGAGAAAAAGATTCAAAAGCATTTTGCAAAATTCAACGGATTCCATAAATATTTCAAAAGCAGAATGTATATTTAAAATTCATCAAGTCGTATATCCTTTCAACTGAATCCAAGCTCTAGATAATGTCAACTCTATAACTTCTTTTACACAACTTAAAATTTATTTATTTCTTATTAAAATTAAAATATAAAATTTGTTTATTAGAACTTCTTAAAATGTTAAAATCTACAAAACATTTTTAAAAATATACTTGGGAACATTAGTAAAAAATACTTAAGTCCAGTTTTATCCGTAATAATACACAAATGATGACTCCAAAGATGACCTCCACTCGTGCAATAATTTGTAAATAAACCAAAAAAGTTAAAGTTATGAAAAAATATAAGACATACATATATACATTATAATATAAATATATAAGGTATGCTTTATCTGAAAATACAGGTTGAAATTCGTCAAAATAGGCCGTCAGTAGTTTAGGCTCCACGAGTCTGCAAGAACGACAGAGAAATTTAAAGAAAAAAACACTTTTTTGGACTCAGAGGACCTTAAAACGTGTAAAAATATCAAAATCGAATTTTCGCGCTATCACAATACTTTCTCTTTATGTGAGAAAGTAAAAGCGACTATACCCTTTTCTGAGTGAATTATAAAATTGATGTTTCTTTAAAACAAACTTTTGTTCTGTTTCGAATAAAATAAGATATTTCATCCTATATATTCTCAAATATAAGGATCTTGCAGATTTTCTAAAAGTCAAAAATCATATTATATATAAATATTATATACAAATATCACGGTCAAAATTCTCCCCTAAAGCACTCTACTTCTTGCGATCATTAGATCAAATAACAAGGGTTGCACTATGTTTTTTGCACACTTTTACACAAATACTGACTATAAGGAATCTGAAATCTTTTTAAAAGAAAAAAAAAACGTTTTAAAAGAAATGTTTATTTTTTAATATGCATATTTTAATCTTACCCCCCCCCCCCCCCCCGGTCTCAGTTTAAAATATAATGTGAGAACGTCTCATTTAATTTAGTTACTCTTTATAAATGTTTAAGTACTTATAATTTTGTTGTATGCTTGCTTTATGTTTAAGGAGAGATTTTTTAAATCGCTAAAAAAAGTTTATTTAAATCATTCTAAAAGTGTATTTAGACTCTCATTCAGAGAGTTCTCTTAAGAATAAAATAATTTGTAGAAAGATTGAATATATTAGTAAAAAGACCAGTCATGCCCCATGACTTAATGAGCGAAATTTCTAAGAAATCGGCGTATTCTTGGCTCATGGTAATATAGGAAAATTTTGGTTTAGAATTTGGATGGGTGAAAAAAAAATTTGATACACAGGATTACGGGGTACAAAAGTCAAAATAGTATATACCCTTCAAGATGCAGTTGTTGGAAAGCTCTTTAAGAGCACAGTAATTTTTGTTATGGACACTTTTGTCAAATTTTCATATAACAGGGAGGTAAAATGGAAAAATCACATTTATTTTGCTATATTTGACCCTAAATTGTCAAAATTTGACCCTAAATTGTCAAAATTTGACCCTAAATTGTCAAAATTTGACTTTGACAATTCTGGCCAACGAACTCTACCTTTCTTTTGATATTATTGACATTTTAAAATTTGATTGGATTTTTTAAGTGCATGCTAGCGTGAGATATCGTCTGGAGTGACACATATACAATACATACATACATAAAAAAAAAAAAAAAATCAGGAATCGATTAAGAATTGTCTAAAACGGATTTCCATGGAGAATATTTTTAAAAATCGCATTACAATAATTTTAAAGCCATTGCAATAGCTTAAATTTCTTCGAGAATTCGCTAAAAGCAAATTATAACTATATCTTAGTTTCATAAAGATAGACTAGAGTACAAACTTGGACGTTTAAAGCTACTTTTTACTCAAATTTTAAGGATTTCAACCACCAATATAAGCAATTACAAATTTCCTCTTTTATTAAATCTTACGGATAAAAGTAATAGACTCAAAGAGTAGGAAAGAATTCATTTTATAAAGGGAAAAATATATAAAACGGGGCTTTTACTGCATAAAGGATATATTAAATTTCGTTTTTTATTGAAGAAAAAAAACTAAAAACAATAAAGTTTAAACTATTTTCCATTTGAAAGTAGTGAGAAATTTAGAGAAAAAAAAAATTTAAAAAAAGAAAAGACAGAAAAAGAGACTATAAAGTATCGGCTGTTGAAAATTGCTTCGATAAAAAAGAAGTATCATTGCCTTTATCAGTTGCTTAAAGATGGCTACTGAGGAAGTTAACGATTCCTTTAACTCTGAGCTTGGTTGCTCCTTGTCGCAAAGGATCTTATGCACAAATTGGCATAAATAGCTTGATAGAGTCGACTTAAAACTTTTAGAATATCAAACACTAAAAAAAAATGTCTTCATCAAAAGGGTATTATAATGTTAAAAAATAACTATGGGAATAAAATTAATAGTAAGGTAAAAAGTTTTGTGTATTTTAACGATCAATTAAAAATATATATATATATAATAGCTTAGCACAAAGAAACTTAAAAGGAAAAGACTTAAGAATAAAGTTAAAAATCAAACTTTAAGTTGCTACAACAAATAATATAATAACGTAATAACATAAACAAGTAAGGCGCGCTTCACGTAAGTATACGTGAGGCGATAATCGCCGGTTTCTGAACGGTTAAGTTAAAATTATAAAGTGTAACATTTTAATAGTTACATCATCTTTTTCTACACTTTAAGACCTTTAAATTGATGTATAACATGTCATGATGACTAAAAAAAACTTTTTCTTAGTTGTCCGCCATATTGGCCGCCATCATGGAAATATTAAGTGTGAAAACTCCAAAAAGTGTACAGTTGTCACAAATGCTGAGATGCACCTGTGTGCCGAATTTCATGTTCCTAGCTATAGTAGTATATGAATTGAAACATGCCAACGGATAGACAGACAGACAGAAAGACAGATCCGTTACATAAGGTTTCTTTTCGTACTTCGTACAGAAACCTAAAAGCATGCTCCAAAGTAATTTTCATAATCGACTCCTAGTTAGTTGTTGTGTAGTAGGACTGTGTATGTTCCCTCTCTGGGGGCCAAATTCTCGACTCTCCTATCATACGTACTTATACTTATAGGATGCGTATAATACTCTTCAGTAGTTTATGAATTTAAACATGCCAACGGGTAGACGCCAACGGACAGACAGACAGCATCTTTATAAACGTTTCTATTCGTACTTTTCAGAAACCTAAAACGAATTCAATAATATAGACTAATTTAAAATTACCTTCTTTTGGAAATGAAAGGAAAGCTTAACTAATATATAAACTGGAAATTAATAACATTATTAAAAATAATTTTCAGATCGTTCATAAGAATGATATGAATGCTTTTATGAGCAATATTAGGAATATTTTGTTATCGTAACTCGGGGGGAGAGAAAGAGAGAGAGAGAGAGTAAGGGAAGAGGAAATCAAAATTAAGAAAACGCATTAAGTTTAAACGTTACCCGTGCACTGTGTAAAGATGAATTTGTAATAAAACTAAACAGATACATGTATAAAGAAATAACTGCGGCAAAAAAAAAAACTTGCAAATAAAAACTTACATTTAGAAGATAAAAGAAAATGTTAAACTGCTGACTTACCTGAAACAATAAAAAATATCATAAACATACATTTATAGTATAAAAAGGAAATTATTGTGAAGATTTATTAGGTATTAAAAAACAATCTGAATTTCAAAATGACAGGAATAAGAAATGGATAAATGCAGATTTATACGCTACTTGTGTATGAAACATCTAGAGTGAATAAAACTTTACATATAAAACTTTATATTGACCCTTAAACTGAGAATGGCATAACAAAAGATACAACGTTCCCATATTACTGTATATTTTTTAAATAAACAATATAAATAACTGAAGAAAGTTTACAAACTTCATGCATAATATGTATATGTTTGTATGTGATGAAGGTATATATTATATATATAAACTTATAAAACTACATAGTAAGGGAGCTTAAGGGATAACTTATTTTGGGGGTCTAAAAAAAGAAATTAAATTCCGTACGTGAACGCGCGTGGAGCCATAACTACTGGATAATTGTGATATTAATATAATATAAATTTCAAAGGCGAAAAAAGCAAGAATATAATATCATTTAAACATAATATCTATATTTTTGTTTTATTTAAATCTATTAGAGAACTCTTTTAATAACTAAATATTTCAACTTAATGAGAGAGCACTGATTCATCAGTTATATTAACGGTGTCACTAATAAAAAAAACCATACAAGAGTTGAAATCCTTTAATTTGCAATTTTCATAGTAAACTTACTGACCATTACCTCACTGGATTATGAAAATAACTAAATATCAACAATACTACAATCGATAAGAAACAGAACGAATAAGAAATAGAAACAGAGAATAAGAAAAACTAAACGAGTTATTTAAACAAATAGTCTGCAGATATTTATACATATTTTACAGGACGAATTATATTAAGTATTTTGACAACAAACTTTTATATTTTTTACTACCTTTTTATTAGCTTGCTTTCTTGTTCGTTTGTTTGTCCAGTACAAATCTTGCAATCGATTTTTAACTATCTTCCCGAGTAGCTAGACATTTGAAACTTTTAGAATAGCTCAGAACACGATGACGATACATTATTTTAATACTTTTAGCCATATTTCAGCAGAATTTAATTCATTTTCAGCAAATTTTGCAGTATGGAAAGTTAGTTCGGAAAAAATCCGCAAGTTATTTTATTTGTTTTGACATGTCCCACATTTACGATCTTCATTTTAACGGGTTTCAAATTTATGAATTATGACAGAAAATTTAAAAACGTAGTATATAAATAATTCTTTTTATCTAGTAATTTTTAGAGGTTCAACATGAGATGAAGTTTTTAAAAAAGAAAATAATGTAATCTCTGAAATTAAATTGTGGTATGATATTAACTTATTGACTCTCAACTTAAAACAAGTAAGGCGCTTCACGTAAGTACGTAGGGCGATAATTGCCGGTTTCTGTAAATTAAAGTTAAAATTATTAAGTGTAATATAATTACACTAATTTTAATAGTAATATTCTTTGTCTAATCTTCAAGACCTTTAAATTGGTGTTAGAGTGCCTCTCTCGTGGTGTGAACACACTGTAGAGGACTCGCATCAAAAATGTAAATAAATAAATAAATAAATAAATAAATAAATAAATAAATAAATAAATAAATAAATAAATAAATAACATGTAATGCGGTAACTAAAACAATGTTTAGTCACCCACCATATTGGCCGCCATCTTGAAAATTTTATTAATTGCATACTCTTTTTCTACACTTCAAGACCTTTAAGTTGATGTATAACATTTCATAAAGTTACAAAAAACTTTTTTTAGTCGCCCGCCATATTGCCCGCCATCTTAAAAATATTACGTGTGAAATTTTAATAATTGTATATTCTTTTTTTACACTTCAAGACCTTTAAATTGATGTGTAGCACGTCATGGTGAATAAAAACTTTTATTTAGTCGCCCGCCATCTTGAAAATATTAAGTGTGAAAAATCCAAAATGTGTCCAGTTGTCTCAAATGCCGAGATGCAACTGTGTGCTGAATTTCATGTTCCTAGCTTTAGTAGTTTATTAATTGAAACAAGCAACGGACAGACAGACAGACAGAGCCGTTATAATATAAGGTTTCTTTTTGTACTTTGTACAGAAACCTTAAAACGAAATACATGAGTTTTTTTACGAGAGTGTAGTAACTATTTACGAGACTGACTGCCAATAACATTATACATAACTGACTGACAGTACAGATGCACTAATATAGACAGCAGAATCAGAGCCAACTATTTAGGAATCATAGTCGACAACTACTTAAACTGTAAAGAACACATAATCCCTGGAGTAACTAGAATAATGATTACAATGCGCATTTTTTCTAAGCATACAAGGATTTACAGACAAAGAGATCCTAAGAATGCTCAACAATGCTTTTACTGAATCCATCATAAACTACTGTATAAGTAGCCTGGGAGGTGCCCAGTCAGACCAAAAACAAGTTATGGTAATACAGAAATCAATTATAAAAATATCAATAAAAACAGATTTTAATGTTCGCTTGACTTACTTTTCAAACAAGCGATACTGATTAATTACTTTAAGGACAACACTAAACTGATTCTTCTTCAGACTGTTACTCCACTTATAAAAACAGAACTTTTATATTCCATTGTCACAAAATAATGTGGACTAAACATCCCATTGTCTTTATAGTTCTTTAGACAAAGGAATGTATAAATAATTTGATCCATTTATATTCTAAAAAAAAAAAAAAAAAAAAAAAAAAAATCTAAAGAAGTACCGGTAAATTCGTCTTCCTAACTTCCTAAATTCAAATTTCTTGTGACTGGTAAGCTCATAGACTATTACGAAGAAATTCATTCAATTTTGTAGTATATACCGATATAATGAAAAGGAAACCATGTAAGTTTATTCTGTTACATTTCAGATTAAATAAAGTATACATTTTTGTTTCAATATTAAATTCACTCAAAAAACAAATAAGAACCCAATATTTGGATAGAAATTGGGCAAGTTTAACTTCTGCATTTGGAGATCTGATGTACAATAGAACAAGCAATAATATTTAAAGTCCTTACCGAGCCAAGATGGCGATTACGTTAGACTTGAAATAACACTTATTGCCATAATACCTTTATAATAGTCTGCTATTTGGAAAGAAATGTAGATAATAAAAAAAATTAAAGAGAGCTTAAATAAAACGAAGGAAAATAAGGTCATTTGGAAATAAAGGGGTGCAAAATGAGTTATTTCAATACTCATAATCGTTGAGGGTTGTCAGGTCAATATTAACTTTATTTTCCTTAAACAAATGAAATTATTAGTTCAGAATTTAAGATTTCTTTGAGGAATTGTGTAGTGCTCAATTATAAAAGAAGAAAGAGTTAAGTACCCGGCGTAGCCCGGATGTATACAAAAATTCAAACAGTGGTTAGTAAGAAAAAAAAAAAAAAAAAAAAAAGTAAATGCATATAAAACGCATCAGAACATTAGAAATTAAATATGTATACAGGGTGACCCAGTTTTAATGGGACAAAAAAGAAATCCTGATTCTATGGCCAAAGATGAACAGAAAAAAGGTATATCATGTCTTATGCAATTCTCAATAGCTTTCGAGATATTTCGATACATCGATTTTTTTTATACATAGTTGTTTTAAATAAAATCTGTAAGAACTCAAAAAACAAACAAAAATGATAGAGTTGCGGTTTTTACCATTAGAAAGAGCAATACATATGCATTAGAATTACTTACAATATAAGCCGTATTACATTTAAAAAGGAACTTACACTCATTTACAATGTAAAATTAGAGTAGTTTAAAAAATTGAGTGATATTGAAAACCACCATAACTTTGTTAATAACCATAGTCACCATTGAAGTCCGAAGAGCTTAAAAACTGACCCATTTCATTGCCTTTAAAACGATATAACATAACCTATAATTTGTTTAGGTTCACTGAAATATGCTTCAAAAACTAAGGTAGCTAAAATTTGCAGTAATCTTGAAAATGAGTGAGTAATTAGGGATGAAACTACACCAGTAATTTTATCAGGAAAATGACAAAGATGTGCCCCAAATTTGGGTCAGATATTTCAAAAAATGAGAGCCTATATAGAACATAGGCACAAACAAACACACCCACGTTGACTTTAATGTATATAGATTCTCTCTACTAGCTGAACCCTCTCCAGTGCTTTGCAATACCTTATTACCTTACTATACTTTTATTTTTATGGTAACAGGAAGTCGCCTTAAAATGAAGATCTAAAAATCCATGTACTTCAAAAATACTAGCTAAAATTATTGGATTACTAGCAATGTTATAATAATAATATAATAAATATCTTATTATAAAATAAGATTCCGTACATTGGTAAATTAACCAAAAAAAATATGAAGTACATTAGACACCTAAAAACCTTACAGTAAAAAGCTTCAGTTTATTCTATAATACGCAAATGAAGATTAGTAAATAATCATAAGGTAAAGGTAAAGAGTTTTATCAAATTCTGCATATAACACTAAGTCAACTCAACGATGAAGAATAATGAGATAAGTCATAACATTACATGTCGGACATTTTAGAAAAGGAATTTAAATTGGATAATTTATAATAATAATAGGATGGCATTCCAGTGACCAAAATGATCAAGAGCATCGTTTTAAGTGATTGAATATGATAGCAAAGAGTGGCATTACAGAGACTAAACTGATCAAGAGTATCATTTTAAGTGATTTAATGTGATAGCCAAGAGTGGCATTACAGAGACTAAACTGGTCAAGAGTATCATTTAAAGTGATTGAATGTGATAACCAAGAGTGGCATTACAGAGACTAAACTGGTCAAGAGTATCATTTTAAGTGATTGAATGTGATAGCCAAGAGAGTATATGATAAGACTAAAACATTATCAGATCAGAGTACATGATAAGAATAAAACTTGAAGAGAAATTAATCAGTTTATTGAATAAAAATGAGTAAAAATACAAAATATTATTATTTATTACTTACATTAAACATGTATTATCTATTATTAATGTGAATATATTAAATGTGTTAAATAACATGGAAATAAATAACACTCTATCTTGAGTTTTATCAACTCAAGATAGTCCTGTTTTTCAAGAAACAAGGGTTCAAACTCAAAACATAATTAATCATTTTTGATATGAGTAGGGGAGGCCCTTGATACCTTCTTCAGTGATTTATCAATTATTCTACTAATATCATGAAATTTGAGTCGTAAGTGAGATTTAGGCCTCTTTCACACGAGGCAACTTAGTTGATTCAACTAGTTGACTGGTTGGCTCTCAACTAGTTGACTGCCCGTGTGAAGACTTTTTCAGGCCTCTTTCACACGAGGCAACTTAGTTGATTCAACTTCTCTTCCCAATGGGAGGCCAGTACTATGTTAGGACCCGAGGAAGCAGGAGTACTTGCTCGTAAGAGCAAAAAAATTGGTTGTACGTGAAGTCTCACGTAAAAAGGGTTTTGTTGGTATTATGAATAGAAAATTAGTTACTATAAGAGGGGAGGGGCAAACAAAATGCAGATTTTTTTACAAAATAGCATGAACAATTAACTAATTTCCACAAGTCTTCTATAATATGTTTGTAATCTACTCTTTATTACCTTTTATTTGATATCCCACTCAAAATTTAAAAAAAATATTTTTTTCCCGTGACATGAATTATCCGCCATTTTGAATTTGAACGGCTGATAATTTTGAGTTCGCTTTATCTTTCCTGTGAGTGCGTCAAAACGATCTTTAATACTGGAAAGTTTCAAGTATTTATCTCTTTTAATTCAAGTAATTGGAACCGTACACGAGTGACAGACAGACAGAGGAATGAAACTATAAGGGTTTCTTTTTTTGGTTTTACCAGCGAAACCCTAAAGGAAATCTGGTCGAAGAATGTGGGTTCATCCCTTGTTAGAGAATCAGGAAACGGGCGCTTTCCCACAATTATATCCGAAACTACTAAGCCATGAGGATAAATTCTTCAATTTAATTGGAAAAGAAAGTAGAATCCATATCAAACAAGTCCAGTAGAATCAACTAAGTTGACTCGTGTGAAAGGCCTAATGCCTTGAAGTGTCTTTTTAGTTGAATCAACTAGTTAGGATGCCTGGCCTCCTAGTCGCCTAAGCGGACGAGTTGACTCGTGTGAAGGGGTTCGGGCGATTTCTTAACATTTGCTACCCGGCTACACTCCTTTTCAACCGCCAGTCAACTAGTTGAATCAACTAAGTTGCCTCGTGTGAAAGAGGCCTTAGATATAGGCTCATGTGTTAATCTCCAATATAATTGTGAGGTTTAAATAAAATGGCAACTGGACTTCTGCTTTTGTAACACTTTTTTTTTTTAAATTTCCAAAAGGATCAAGTTTCTCCCATTGGAGTGAGATCTGATTTCATCCTAAATTATGGATAAAGATTTAGTTTCATGTAAAAATGCCTGAAATATCATTACATTATTAAATAACAGTATTGTGGAGTAATAATATAGGAAACTTAATAATATAGGAAGTTATTAAAATTATAGATAAAGAGTAGAAGATTTTATCTCATCTATGATGTCCCCTAGAATAGGGGATGTAAGATACATATAAAAGAAAAAACACAAAATCGAGGGAGCATCAAAGTAGCAACACAACAAAATAAGTACGAAATTATCACAGTAAATTAATGCTAAAATTAGATTAACACTAACTTTATTTGAAATTTAACATTTAATCAGTTTAAAAAAAAAAAAATTACTAAGATGGCAATTTGTATAAAATCGAAGAAGAAATAAGAAAATATTAATAAAATCTAAGAAAACAACGTAAAATCGCCAAAACCATAACCTTCTAAGAGAGCAGTGTTGCCAGCAGATTATATCCAAGGCAAAAAAAGCACGAAATTCAAATTGTGGTCAAGTCTCCCAAGAGATCAAAATACATAGAAATACATTGTTAATTGAGACAATATCTTTATTAAAATGTTCTCAGAAAAGGTAAAACAACTTTAAGAAAAAATCGGAAACAATGGAGAAGGAAGGTTAAGAGGTGGTAAGGTTACAAAGTCTACAAGATAATAATACAAGGTTTGTTCCAGCCAAGCAGTGTATCGTCCGCGGGATCGTCACGGGCATGCACAATGGATAAAAGCCGTTCCAACCCGATTTGTGACAGTGTTTCGTACCGTCCTCCAAACTGTTCCAACCCGCGCATGGATCATTTGCGAACTGTTTACTCTAAGGTCCAAACGATCCTCTGACAATACCAAGTACTGGTTTGTATGACATGCGCAGTTATGTCAACCGTGACACATGTCAACACAAAGGTTCCCTAACTGTTAGGTGTCCTTGAATGTATTTAATACGTGCTAATTTTAGTCCTAAACTCCTTTCAACCTGACATGATTATATTACAGTACAATGTTAGCGCATGAGTATATAACCTGTCCTAAACGATTCCCGAAGAATCGATAAACATTAGAACGGGTAGGTAAAACTATAAAACAAGAGGGCCCCTGCCAGATATATATTATTAAGATTAAGACTAGGGGATATTAGCACTTCTATATACTAGAGTCTTAATAATTATTGGAAAAGGAACTGTTGTGAGGTGACGCTAATCAGAAGGAGCTCCGTATTCTATAATTTAGCCTTAGACCCTTATATATGCAGATACACATGATTCTGTACATTCAAAACAATAGAAAGGGTCACATAGCTTTAGAGTTTGTAACCTAGTTTCAATCCGTCGTCAGTTTTCTTTTAAATTTTAGTATTCTAAAATTATTATGGTCAGTATTACACTAAAGAACAACACAGGCCCATAGGGTATATAATAAAGTACTCCAAATTGCTTTTATATGCAATATTTCACCTCCTCTTGAGGCATCTTCAGACCTTAATTTAAGGTTCTTTTACCTTTAATTTAAGGTCCTTATTTTAAGGACCTTTAATTTTGTTTTCCTGTTCATTTATTATTTAGATAATCCTGATGATTGCTTTTTAAATACAAGTCTCCTGTTAGCTGTGCAAATCCACATTTTCATTACATTTATTCATATGCGTCAACATGAAGTCATATGTGTTTTTATAAGAGACAGAAAACCAGGAAAACAAAATTAAAAGCCTGAAGATGACTCAAGAGGAGGTGAAATATTGCATATAAAAGCAATTTGGAGTACTTTATTATATACCCTATGGACCTTGTACAAGAAAAATTAAGAAATTTAAAATAAAGGGTAAAAGACTAGGATAATGGAAACATTATTAGTTTAACTGAAAAAAACAAGAAAGTTATTTATTAATTTAATCTGCTAAAATTCTAATCTTTAATCTTAAATGAGGTATTGTAAGAGACAAAAGGTAGAGATTTTCGCAGTAGAATGTCAATCATAGACATTCTTTCACTAAAAAATAATCAAACAATGAACATTGTTTACCAAGAGATGTTAAGGTAAATATTTGTCTACAATAGACAAATAGACACCACTAAAACCTTTAAGAATTTAATTGTCAATTACATAGATTTGTATTCATTCAAGGTTTGGCCAATCATAAACATACTATAATTGGCCATCATATGTACATATCTACTTAAATATCGAGGTACCTAGCGTTAAATTATTAAAGGTTTTAGTGGTGTTTATTTGTCTATGGTAAGCCAAATATTTACATGTTAGTTAACACAAAATATTTTCATGGATGGTTAAAATTGTTTAGCTTTGTTAGTACTAATTTTGCTTATGTCAGTATAGTTGATATGTTAGTGATTTCAGTTCCCATTAATAGTACCCTTAAGAGGCGTCAAAAGTAAATGGATTAAAGGCATCAACAAAGTTTATTTTAAAAGGTTAAAATCAAATTTTCACCGAAGTTTGAAATCAGAGAGGTGGAAGTATGATATTATTACTTCGCAGGTAGAATAACACAAGAGGTTTAAAGGTAGGGATTTGTTAGGGGAGTGAAAATCGAAACAATACAGTCAAATAGAGAGCGGGAAAACTCTCCGAGTTATGTCACAAACAGACTTTCAAAATCTTGCCTATTGGACGTGAAGCTTCTAAATAGAATACTAAAGCTTCGACATAGAATATACACTGAGAAATGACTATAAACTAAAGGGGGGGGGGGACTCGATTATGCTTTGAAACCCAAGATCTAAACACTCGAGCAATTCGATTGGCAGATACCTCTACCAATCAAATTCACTTGGAATCCCATCGGGCTACAGATGAATGCAACCGTTAATCAAGCACACTTCTCTTGAGTGCACTCTCTCACCTGTCCCCCAACAATACACCATTTAGACCAACATAATTTAATATGAATAATCAGTTTACAATATAAATTATATTGATTCTATTCATGTTAAGGCAATTGAATTTATCAGAATAGATAATAATTAATTTACTATCCCATATATTTTTTTTATTAATTAACTATTGAGTAGTTTCAACAAATTAATATTACATTACATTTAATCCGTATTAAACCAGAGACTTATTGATTATTAATAACAAGCTTTATGGTTATATAAACCTACTAAAATATCTGAAGCTTTTTGTCAATAAACTTTCATAACCACTGAAACACTAGGCATCGCGTGGCTCTATCATTGAAGTGAGCGTACAGTAATAAATATGTATTGAATATTGAAAAAATAGATTTCAAAAAGCAGACTGCACCAGCGGCAACTAATTTAAACGATCTACAACTTTGGTCTTATGACTTTTTGTCGTTACTCCATTGGTTCTTCCTTAAATAGAGCTATATTTTTAAAAAAATACTTTGAGCTCTTATGGCGTCCGCAATTATCGACCGATTTAATTTCTGATTGGAGTGCTTAAACCTCTCACTAATGCTCTTTAAATCGAGTATTTATAATTAATTATTTTATTAATTTGTCCAAGAACTAGAGTAATTAAATATTTACTGTTGCAACTACCGTATTGAGATAAGAGGCTGGTAATTAAATTAATGCACCAATGGTTGATGATTGTTCTATGACTTTCAAGTCAAATTAGTTTTAACTACGATTATGTTTTCATGTATTATTTTTTTACTTTTCCTCACTACTAATAGTAGGAAAAGTATTGTTTTCAGCAAACAAATTTTTTTCGAGATTTCATCGGAATTATCCGTTTTAGGTGTTTAAGACCTCCTGAGTGGTTTTCAGCATGACGTATCGTATGTATGTGTGTGTGTGTGCTATCATCGTAGCGCCCAAGGTATTTAACCTAGAGAGTTGAAACATGGCAGAAAAATCAGTCCTAACCTGTAGCTGTGCCGCCCAGAAAATCAACTTTTTCCGCCATCTTAAACCCAGTTTGATGAGTCAGCAAAAATTTAAAAAAACATCGTAATAAATCGACAATGGTCCTGATCGAGTTGAAATTTGGCTCGAATGTACCTCTCTGTATGACAAACTAGCCCACTAAATTTCATTTTGATTTTGGCCACCATTTTGAAGTTATAAAGTTTGAATTTTTAAACTTTGACGGTTAATAATACTGAATAGGTTTTTGATATATAGCATATCGTTGGAACCGGAAAAAATTAAGGAACTAATATAAAAAAAACCCGATGAAATTCCATTAATTAGTTTAAAAGTTATAAGCGAATATAATTATTTATTAGTGCAATAAGTTTGATGACGTCAAAGTTTGTTTACATCTGTCAAAATACCGCCTAACTTCAAATAATTAAATAAAATCACAGGGAAGTACTTGCGTCCAAGTACTTTTTAGGTTTTTGTAGAGGATTAAGCATGCCCGTTATGTAATTATGATTTTATTCTTCGATCTCAAGGGTCTGGGTTCGATCCCCCGGGGGGTCACAATGTTTTTCATCGGTAATAACGACTAGAAAAATTCATTTTTTCAGACCATTTCCATCGCTTGAATTATTTCGAAATTTTAGGACAACCCGTTATATAGTGGTTGGGGAGGGGGGAAATTTTTTGGGGTATATTTTGACTTATAAAATTAATAAAGAATTGAAATGTTAAAAAACCAAATCTATATTTGAATCCTACTCTTCACCAGCTTTTATTTGATACCCAACTCAAAATTTTAAAAAAATAAAATTTTTGGCGCACTTCAAATTTTCGCGCCTAAAATTGGCAATTTTTTAAAATTTGGGATGAACTCCCGGAATTTTCATTGCCCCACAATAAGGCATTGGCATGAATTATTTCGAAATTTTAGGACCAGCCGAAGTATTTTTTACCCAATAAGGAATGCAAAATTTACAAATGTATATATATCTTTGCGTCCTACTCTTCAGCAGCTTTAATTTGATCATTCATCAAAATTAAAAAAAATATAAATTTTTGAGTTTACACTATTTTTACGAATTGCGCATGGGCATAATTATTTTTGAACTTCTGTATATTTTTCCTGTGGTTGGGTCAAAAAGTTGCACCAATATTTCAAATTTCAGCTCTTTAGCTTAAACGGTTCGGGCCCTATGAACTAAAGAGCGACGGACAGACGGACACATCACCCTCGGCATAAGGGTTTTGAGAAGAATCTACAAAACCCTAAAAATATAGGTATTAAAAATAAGGTTTCTTTTTAAGAATGATAATAAATCAGTTAGTTCAGAACGGTCACCCATCCAGTACTGACCAACGTTATTGTTATTTAATACTATATTACTAAGTTTCGATTGGCTATTTTTATATATATATATATATATATATATATATATATATATAAATAGAGTCCAAACTTCGATTTGAAGAGTATTATATTCTTAGTAATGGAATAAATGATGTATACAGTCCTGATTCTATTCCTAGAAGGCTTTGGAAACAAAAGCATTTCAAATGCAGAGAAGCGCGGGGTGAAGGCTAGTTTATATATCTATATATATATATGGTTTTTCTTTTTCATAAGATATTGTACTATTGGTCCCTGGCTTGATTTTAGCAATATTATTAACAGTATTCTCATTTATTGAAATTTAACCTCATCAAAGAAAAATGATTAATAATATTTTTATAAAAAAATAAAATATAAGAATTGTTAATAATTAAATTTGAAATACTTGTATAACTAGTTTTAAAGGTGAAATATTTATTAAACATTGTTATTAAGGCAAGATAAAGGACGAGGGGGGGGGGGCTAATTGTAGAAGTAAACAATTATTAGAGGCTTATTCCAGTCTAGTAAAGTTATAAAGTTGAAGGCACTTTATGAATCCTTGACAAGGATAAATACTAAACCTTCTTCACAACTTTACTAATAATTGATCGAAATTGACCTACTGTTAATTATTTTGGGCTTTGCCTGTTGGGCTTACTATCGACACTTAATACTCTTAAACAACAAGCTTTAGTTTAATTTGACTTTAGAGAATAGCATTTATTTATAAATATAGCATATCTGGCTATAATATTTCAATTTGGGAGCCGGTGTAGCCGAGGGGTTAGCGCACTCGACTCTGAAACCAAGGTCTAAACCCCGGCTGTGAGTTCGAATCCCAGCGGGGTAAGACATGTTTCACACTGATGATCTCATCGATTAGATGAGTAAAGTGGTCGGATAACCCCTGTCCTGTAATAACCCTGGCAGTCGATCGGGACTAAAACCCAAAAAAGAAAAAAAGGAAAATATTTCAATTTCTACACAAACACAAAGACCAAGGAAAATCTCATAAGCAGTAATATCTCATAAGCAGCCAAGATTCGTAGTAGATCATGCCCTAAATCAAATCATAAATATAACAATCGCACTCAATAATGAAAAAAAAAACACTAATTGATATCATTAATGAGATTTTTTATCGACGAAATAGTTATTTTTTCATCAAGTTTTAAAAGATAAAGAACATGGACCTGTTGATACCCTTTGTATCGAGAGTGGAGAATCGCATAAATGTTTTGAGACTCAACCTCAAGCCACAAATATAAAAAGAACCCCACCTCTCTCAAGAACTTACTAGCAAGCTACTAAAAGGGGGTTTTCGGTCATAAAAATTCATATTTCCTAGATTATTTTATTTTTTTTTTCTTTTACTAAAATATGTATAAAATGTTGCACTTTGAGGGAGCAAGGTCAGCATAATATGCTTTAGCATCTTAGGTATGCACTTATTTGGTTCTTTTGGGGGGTAAAATGGCCAACATTTTACGCGATATACATTTTGCTTCCGAGCTTACCGAAGGTAACGGAAGCATTGTGTTCGAAAAACTTTTATGCCTCCGATTTCAAAAATTCTAAGACAGAAATCCGTTTCAGACATCAGGGAACATTTTTGGTCTCATGTCTGTCTGTCTGTCTGTAGGTCTGTGTGTCCGCGAATTATGAAACGTGCGACGATAACTTGAGTAAATGTCGACCGATTTTGATGACATTTGGTAGACATGTTCATTTTACCAATACCCAGGACGAGTTCGTTGGATAAAAGTTATCCGTCCAAGCGTTCACGAGCAACGCTCGCGTAAAAGTGTACTTTAAATTTAAAATTGGAATTTTAGGTCGGTGAAAAAATCTAACTTCATCTATTCAATGAGACAAACATTTTTTACAAATACAATTTTTTAGTAAAACCAACAGCGACACCGCTATGAAGTGTAATAGATCGCTAAAACTATTAATAAATTTTACAAAATTAACAATATAACAATAAAGTAATATAACAATAATTGTTATAGTACATGATAGGATGCGAGGAAGCTATGTGCCACACTAATTGGCAGTCTATTTGATATTCTTTCCAATACCTTTAAAATTATACCCCACTCAAAAATGACAAAAAAATACAAATATTTTGTACGCATAGTTATGGCCACCAAAAATTTCTAAAATTTGACTTTTTCATATTAACTCCCGGAAATATCATTGGCCATAATAGAGAGGAATATTTATGCATTTTTTCCTTATAATATAGGGGAGGGACGCATTTTTGGGGGTATTTGTTTTGGTAATTTTGGGGGTAAAATGGCCGCCATTTTGGAAAGCGATATACATTTGTGATCTACATTTCAATACCATTAAAATGATACCCCACTTAAAAATTACAAAAAATAAAAAATGTAGCGATAAGTTTGCAATTGCTCGTTGATCGAAGAAATTTTGAGTCTTTAAGTTCGCAACATTTTACCTATTCTTCGGCAAAAAAGTTTAAGTTGCATACAAAATTTCAAATCTCTACAATAGGTCGGGAGATATGATTAGATGAACTATTATATGATAGATATACTAGTTTTTTCTAGAATGGCCTCGAAACCCTAACAAGTGAAAGAGCTCCAAATAGATATTTAAAAAGATAGATATAAAAGAGAGACAATGAAATGTGATAAAAAATGACCTTTCAAACATTTAAGCAATTGCGTTCATACATTCTATCCTGAGTTGAACCATTTGATTGAGGTTGAAGCTCACCTGTTTACGATCGATTTACCAATCATATTAGAACAGATATAAAGGAGAGATGTACTGTAAACGTAACTGATTATCTTATAACCACAGAAAACGAATGATACATAATACAAATCAGGCAATAATTGATTGTGGTTGAAGTTTATTAAGTTTCCTTACTGACTATCTAATACCAAACTTGCATCGCGTGTTTAACTACAATAATTAGGAATAGATAAGATAAAAGACGACAGTAAACAATTGTGAAATTTTCATTACATTAAAGTAGTAATAGTACATGACAGTAAATTACTACCAACTTCCCTGGTAATTATCCGTGTTCTTTAGAAACTTATTAGGCCGCTCCCTGACTTGTCGGTACAGTAGGGGTGCGGTATCGGTAAGCTAGTATGCCGATGCGGTAAGATTCTTTACCGAGCGCCTATATCTTTCCGATTCGGTACAGATTCTTACCGCGCGGTAAAGAATCTTACCGCATCGGCATACTAGCTTACCGATACCATACCGACAAGTCAGGGAGCGGCCTACACTCTCGATTTCATTCTTTATTGTTGCCGAGGATTCCTAGATAATAATTGACCGGCAGCAAAGGTTGAATTCAAATTTTGCTTACCATATTTGCTATTGGCAACTACTGGAAAAAATAATAGCCACATACGTTATTAGAAAACACTTCTCCTTATGATGGGACATTTTGATAAAAGCATACTACAATCACCTCTCTGGGATTCTATCTCATCAGAAAAATCGCTGTTTTGACGCTCACCACTCAACTACACAAGTTCCTTAAATTAAAAACCTTTTAGTCATTACTATTAAATAGTTTTAATAAAAAAGCATTTTCAACAAACACCCTCGAAAAGTGGGACATGGTCACTTTTTGTAGTATGAGACCTTTCCTTATGAGACATTTCTCGATCAATAAGTAATATCATAATAACTTCATTATTAGATCGATAACATTAAATTAATTTCTATCTCCCACTAATTGGATTAAACAAGAAATTATTGAGTTTTTACTGACAACCGTCTAACCTTATTCTAATAATGACTTCATAAAAGGATAAGAATACGCCTCACGACAGAACATGGCTAGATAAGTAGGTAATGTACGTCTATTCTTTTTTATGGCAGCGTAACCCACATCGACAAAATAAAATGAAGTTTTACGATACCGTAAATTACAACGTTGTAGAACCATATTTATTTTATGACTTTATCAAGGAAACCCTGCTTTAAAGCGAGTACAATAAAAATTATAATGATACACAAACTTTGTTTATCATAAGTAAAGCCAAGAGGTACACGCTTTAAAGTTAAATATCTGTGTCTACACTACTTAGCCCTAACTAGAAAAGTAATCGATATAAATAAACAAGTAAGGCGCGCTTCATGTAAGTACGTGAGGTGATAATCACCGGTTTCTGTACTATTAAGTTAAAATTATTTAGTGTAAAATGTTAATAGTTGCATATTCTTTTTCTACACTTCAACACCTTTAAATTGATGTATAACATGTCATGGTGACTAAAAACATTATTTTAATCACCCGCCATCTTGAAAATATTAAGTGTGAAAACTCCAAAAAGTGTCCAGTTGTCAAAAATGCCGAGATGCACCTGTATGCCGAATTTCATGTTCCTAGCTATTATAGTAGTTTATAAATTGAAACATGCTAACAGACAGACAGACAGACATAGCCGTTATATAAGGATTCTTTTCGTACTTCGTGGAGAAACCTAAAAGCATGCTCCATAGTAATTTTCATAATCGACTCCTAGTTAGTTGTTGTAGGACTTCCGTCGATCCTAAACACAATATGGTCCCTCTCTGGGGGCCGAATTCTCGATTCTTCTATTATACGTACTTATAGAATGCGTGTACTCTTTCGTTATCATAAAATATGATGTTAGATTGAAACATTTTCTGACCTCTCAATGAGTGGGGGGTATCGCTTGAACACTAGTATATGGATGTAAAAAAAAAATATGTGTATGAGACTCTAATGCATTAGAAGTGAAACTTAAGTTCTAGAAACAATTGATTATATCAATTCACAATTTTTTCATCAATCTGGTGCCATTAAAAACATTAATAATATTATGTAATATACAGATGAATGAAAAAGTAAGAACCTTCACATTATTACACAATAAATACACTTGGTTTTAAGAACTTTTGTAAGGGTTTTTAAAATCTTCTAAGATCGAGGAGAAACTGTCAGGATATGGTTTTATCTAAAGCACAAAATAGCAGCTGTATATCGTCTTTTAGTAAGATCGGAGGTGGTTAACTTGTACAAGGGCTTGTCTAATCGACGTGCAAACCTGTCTCAAGATTAAGCTACCAACAATTTCCGCCCAGAAATGGGTTTTCTGATATGGCAAGGGGGACTCAGTTACTGATAAAGTAGAGGCTAAACTCTTGCAAGGATTATATCTTTAATAATACAAGATACTAATCTCAAAGCCATAGTACATACACGTCAATTTTAACAACTCCCAAGAAGCAGTAGGAGTATCTACTTAATTTTGTCATAGGTCATATTTTATGAATGTTTAGGAAATATAGAATTTTTAATTTCTCATTTATACAGGGTCATGTATTGAGAGAAGGCATTGTAATGGCATGAGAATCTGATAATAAAATTTCAATAGATTTTCACGTTTTGACGTAAACTGAACCAAAAAAAAGTATTTCTTCCAGGGAAAAATCTAGTTCATGAGAAAAGTGACATAAACAAAGGGTGAGAGATTGGGATCGATTCCCCGCCGAGGAGGAGTTATTTTTATGATAAATTTTATAAAATGTTCAATAATAATTAAATGTAATCACGAAAACTTGACGAATGTAATCACGAAACAACTATAACAAAGACTGATTAATTAATGCACTCGTAAATGAGAATGTTTAGTGCGAAATGTATGTCTAGTGAGGCCCTTATCCTCAAAATATAACTACCAATATTTTTTGTTTAAGTAGCTGAATGCATTTAATGTATTATTTTATTGGGCAAATTCAAAAAAGTTATATCGTCTCAATATAAGTAATGAAAATAATGTAATTTATTGAATTTGTTTAACCGTTCACAACTGATAAGCCTAAGAACAGTGAATAGAGTTTAATAGCTGAAAAACAGTATGAGAGAAATATTCAAACTTCAAAGTGAGTTAGAAAATGCTAAAGACAGTTAAAAGGCATCAAAAAGAACAAATTAAAAGTAAGAGAATTGCTTTTTAACCAGTTTTACCATAAACCCAAAACCTGAGATTAAATTACGTAAGTTTAAAGTAAAGTTTAATTAAATACATTCAAACACGACTTATAACATAGTAAAAGTTGTTATATTTTAAAGGCTGATGCTTTCAAGCTCGCTATTATTAAACCTAAGATATTTATCAGGCCTTATGGTGCTTAGGAGAAGAAAATATAGTAACTATGGTTGAGATAATTAAAGAAGTATAAATAAGTTTGGGCTGTTTTAGGGAAGTAAATGTTTCAAAAGAATATGTAAAACTAAGCTTAAAATTGCTAAAACAAGTTACAAGAAAATTTTATAAGACGTATATAAATTATTGAGAATCTTGTAGAAATAATGTTCTTTTAAGGACCTACGAAGCGAAGCATTATTAAATTACGTGCATTAAATTTTGAAAACGCTTCATCTTGTAGGCTCTCCCGATCTTCAACTAATTAAAAGGAAAGTGTTTAGCTTTAAACTGCAATATCCACGACGAATCGGAGAGTAGACGGTTGCTTCCACGTACCGAGGGCCTTAACTATATTAGACGGGCACTTACTTAGAAGAGTCTAGATCCATAAAATTCACTGCTACGCAGTTTGGAAACAAGGAACGGTGTGATGTATGAGCCTCGGTTTCGGGAAGCTATAAATCAGTGCGAGTCGACGGTGGCGCGATCCTGTGGAGAAACCACTAATTAAAATGCTCGAAGTAAGGAAGAGACGGAGGTGTTTGAAGAGTAGAAGGCCTGATGCAACCGGCTCGCTTTTCTGTGTAAACCCCCGCACTCCAACTATCGCCCTTTCCAGGTGCCTAGTGTTTAAAATTCCCCGGCACGCCTCGCCCGCTGATTTACAGTCTTGCCAACTGTCTCTCACACCCTCCACTCCGATAGCTTTCAAAAAGGCTCTTCTGAGCTGATAAATTCTAATTTAGATCCGGCCACCGGCCTTATTGCCCCAAGATTTATTAGTAAGTCCTGCTATGACATTACAGACAAGCCTAAATAGTAAGTTTTAGTTTGGCCACAACTTTTTTATCTCGCTTACATTATTAGAAACTGGTCTCTGTTTTAACAGTTAAACCCTCTAGCTTTTACATGTTTCTGCATTAAATTATCACTCATACTATAACCTAATTTAATATAATTTGACCAAATTAAAAATTATTAATGACCAACATCTGTTGGCTTTCCTGAGTAAACCTCTACTAAGATAGTTAAGTACCGGTGTGGAAATCCCACACATGACTTCCATGAAATGTTGTGTCAATACGTGAGCAAGAGAGAACTCAGTATTAACACCCACTTTCATGGAAGTAAAAACATTAAAATGCCAATATCTCCCCAACCGCTTGTACGATTGTGCTCAAAAATATAGGTACAAACTACTATATAGAAGACATATATACCCCAAAGGATATTGAAATCAGATAAAGCCTACTGAAGTTATCGTCGACAGATCGATTTAGAGCTTAAGTGACTGTAGCTCCAAAACGTCGTGAGCTACGATATTCGAGCTTGCGCCATCCGTTTTTCCGAAAAAAGTTCAAAAAAAAAAATGCCGCAAACCGCATCTCAATACGATATCTTGAAGCGATGTTATAAAGGTTTAAAGTTCCGAACGAACGTACGTACGTACGTACGTACATACATACACACGAACGCCCAGACATATATGTATATGAAAAGGATTTTAATGATATCCCCGGGTTCATAAAACCCCTCCTTCACAGAGATCTCGGAATCACGTTTTGGAGGGGGGTATCACCACACTTCCATTTTCATGGAAGTAAACTAATTTTGTTAGTAATTGTAAGATAGTTTAAACAATCGGGTACCGGGGTATCTCGGAACGTTTCCTCACTTTGCAGGCCACTAAAGTGGCCTCTCCCACTCATTATGATTTTTCAAAAAATATTTATACATTATTTTTATTTATTTATTTCATTTATTTAATTATTTGAATTTTGACACATGTAAATAAACTTAAGTACTGCACTAATTAATAATTATTATGTTCGCTTAAAACTTTTAAACTAATTAATGGAATTTCATCGGATTTATTAATATTTGTTCCTAATTTTTTACCGGTTCCAACGATATACTATAAGTCAAAAACGTATTTATACTTTTGGTATTATTAACCGTCAGTTTCAAAATTCAAAAATTGATTATACCAAAATGAAATTTGTTGGTTTCTTTTTGTCATACCGAGAGGTACATTCGTGCCAAACTCGATCAGACCACTTTTCTATTTTTATCAAGTTTTGCTGACTCAACAAACTAGGTTCAAGATGGCGGAAAATGTTGATTTTCCGGGCAACACAACTACGAGTAAGAACTGATTTTTGTATCAAATTTCAACTCTCTAGCTTAAAAGCTGTGGGAGTTATGAGTGACACCGACAGACAGACTGACATCCAGCTAAAAACCACTCAAATCTTCTTAAAAACACCCAAAACGGATCATTCCGTTGAAATCTCGGTTTTCGGATTTTTTGGGTGAAAACAATTAATTTTCTATATTATAATCCTATTCCAACTCTGTTTTATTAACAGGCATTTCATTGTTGCAAATGATCCTATTCCTTCAGTTCTAATCTTAACTGGATCATTTAACAAAAAGCATATCTATTTGTCCAATCCTTGTTAGGTTAAGGTATAGAGCTAGGTGGGTCACAACTATAGAAAGAAGAAAATGCTAAAACCACACAAAAACTGAATTGCGGGTCTAGTTTCCATCCAAAAATAGCATGGCTAAAAAGAAATGACATTTTAAAAACCCAGGTTTTTCAACCTGAGTTTATTAATTAGCGGGATTGTATTACCATTTTCCCTTTTCTATAGTTTTTGCCCCAGGGATCTTATACCTCGACCAGATTTTTCAAATATTAACGCTAAAACTTCGAAATGTCTCTTTTTAATTAACTTTTTCATCATAATTTTCCATTATTTTAATACCATATTTATGTAAAAGTGACGCACTAGTCAGACTTGTTTAAGACATTCATTAGGGTAAATAAAATTCCATGATTAAAAAAAAATAATAATAATTTTGATATTAACATTCTAAATCCTAAAGACTCCCTTTAGGAAAACCATTATAAAAATTATTTTGTCTATGAGAAAGTTTGTCAGAATTTTCACGAACCGATTTATCACAAATAATACTTTCACATGGTAAACAGCAAACTAATTTGTTAAATAAATAAATTCAAAGCGTTGAGTAGAAAACAAAAAATAAAAATAACCTGTAATAAAACATTAAAAGGGTTCATATTCCTTATCAATATAAACAAACTACCTTTTTTTGAGAAATAAGAGCGTTCATGAAGGTCATCTTAATGAAATAAAAAGAAACAGTCTCTCCACGGAAAATAATACTTGTTTATTTATCAAAGCAGCTTTCGGCTTTTATAAAACCATCATCAGTGCGGATTTTGGTATAGATCCGTATTACCAAAATCGGCACTGATGATGGCTTTATAAAAGCCGAAAGCTGCTTTGATAAATAAACAATTATTATTATTATCTTCCGTGGAGAGACTGTTTCTTTTTATTTATTAAACTACTATATATTTTTATTCAAATATAATAATGGTTTAGGTTATATTTAAAAGAGTATAAATATTCAAAGGACATCTGTCATAAATATATAAAGAGAAAAATGAACCGAAAAGAGTTTTCTTTTATTTAATTTAGTTAAATCAAAACCAAAGATCCTGATGTTTGAGGAAAAGCAAAACGTGCCTCATCCTGCAAGTGACAGTGACATATGGTTTCATGTCAGGGAAAAATTGCAACAATCCCTACGCTAAAACTAAGAGCCATTGTGTAACAACTACGGTGATCGTATTTTAATAATCTTTATTCATACACGGTTACAACATATTTTTCATACATTGCAAATCATTCTGCCATAAATTTATTAGATTATAAGATAAATATTACAGCTGCAACACTTACCAAAACGTACTTCATTGATGTTATGCTTTTATAACCCATTATTGTCTAATTTATTAATTAATAAAGGGGTAAATAAATTTGTTTAGTAAAAGTTTTTTTAAAAACAAAATGTCTGTCGTTTGTGCAGACGCGTGGAGCCTAAACTAATGGGCCAATTTTGACGAAATTAGGCGTACATGTTCAGAAAAATCATACCCAGAGGCGAAATCGAGAAATGAATTTTAGCTCCAAATTTGTGAGCACTACTCCCCAAGAACTATGAAAACACTTGAAAAAAAATCGGGAACAGGGTACCTCGGAACTTTTCCTCACTTCAGAGGCCACTTTATACAATACCTATAATTTATTTTATTATTTGAAGTTTGGCGGTATTTTGACTGATGTAAACAAACTTTGACGTCATCAAAATTATCGCACTAATAGATAATTATATTCGCTTATAACTTTTAAACTAATTAATGGAGTTTCATAACTTTTAAACTAATTAATGGAGTTTCATCAGGGTTTTTTTATATTCGTTCCTTAATTTTTTCCGGTTCCAACGATATGGTATACGTCAAAAACCTATTCATACTTCAAAAATTGATAACTTCAAAATGGCGGCCAATATCAAAATGAAATTTAGTGGGCTTGTTTGTCATACAGAGAGATATATTCGTGCCAAATCTCGATTCAACTCGATCAGGCCCATTGTCGATTTATTACGATTTTTTAAAATGTTTGCCGACAATGAAAATGTGACAATGAAATGTTTTAAATGTTTTTGAAATGTTGCCGACTCAACAAACTGGGTTAAAGATGGCGCAAAAAGTTGATTTTCCGGGCGGCACAACTACAGGTTAAGACTGTTTTTTCTGCCAAGTTTCAACTCTCTGGGTTAAATACCATGGGCGCTACGATGATAACACACATACATACAGACGTCATGCTGAAAACCACTCAAGAGGTCTTAAAAACACCTAAAACCGATAATTACGTTGAAATCTCGAAAATAAATTATTAGTGAAAACAGTACTTTTCCCTACTATAGGTAGTGAGGAAAAGTAATAAAAATTTTCAAAAACGGTTCCGACTATTTTGATAAAAAAAATTCAAAAATGTAGTCCATTTAAAAATGAATCTAACGATAAGATAAAAGCCGTTTTCCCAGATAATTCTAGTTCCTGAGGAAATAGCTTTAAACGCGGACGGAGAAAGGCCGGGGTTGATAAATTGTTATATTTATGATAAATTTTTATATAATGTTCAATAATAATTAAATGTACTTACCAAAACTCAAAAACTAAATAAATGGAAAACGCTAGGCTAAGTAATTATGAACTAAATGTATGTTAAATAAATGTATGTTTTAAATAAATGTATGTTTGGGCGCATGTAGGAAAAAAACTCATGGTCACAGAAGATGGAACTTATAAGGGACTAACAATGGGCTTATTATAACCTACAACTTAAATTTCATTAAAATGAGTAATTTTAAAAATATGTTAATTCGCAAAAACTGAACGACAGACACACTGACCGACAGACAGACACGGAACCAAAAATGTTCCCTGATGTCTGAAAAGTATTTCTGTTTTGGACATTTTGAAATCGAAGACATAAAAAATGTATCGTGCTTCAGAACGATTACATAATTTCTGATACCTTCGGTAAGCTCGGAAACAAAAATTATACCTCGAAAACTGTCCCAACAATTTTAAATTAAAAAAATCTGACATTTAGTCTATGTAAATACGATAACATCCATTTACGTCGTTCTCCGGAGATGATCTATTTAATGAAACAATAGCTATAAACACGGTCGACAGTCGGGGAGAGGCCGGATTAGATTCCCCACTGGGGACGAGTTTTATGTGCTAAATTTTGATAAAAATTGCATTACTCGTTAAATGTAACTCAAAACAACTAATAAATGGAATCACTGAACCAGCAATTATGAACTCGTATATATTAAAAAGGTTAGACAGAGTTGTATCGGACAGCATTTTCATTGCACTTAAAAAACCGTAAACATTATTAATAAGATACTATGAATAATAATTGCTAGATTCTAAATAGTATTATATGAATAATAGTATAACAGGGTGACCCACGATAAAATGTCATAAAGAGACTGGTGGATTCTATGGGGCATATGCAACAGAACATGTCGAGTAAGCATATGCCCATTTCTCAATAGTACACGAGATATCGATTTATTTCTTTTTTCAGAGTGTTTAAAAAAAATTGTAAAAAAATGAGATAGAGACATTGGGATAAGGGAACAAAAACCTTTTAGAAACTCATTGATTTTCAAATCATCAGCAACTAAGCATCTTATAAGTCCAGTTACATTTAAAAATTTTGATATTTTAAAATTCGATCATGAAATTCCAGATCTTTCTACTTTTTATTGAGGGACGTTAGAAATGTGGTGAATTCAGGAAAAACTTCTGCTTTAATGGTATAAGCTTTTGAATGGTATAATTAGGGTTTAAGATCAACGGATTAGTTTTTGAATTATGGTGGATTGAATATTGAATGTTACAAGTTGTGAAATATTCGGACATGATCTTAACCAATTCTTGTACAAATGCAAAAATAGTTTCCCATAACGAAACATTAACATTTAGGGTTTTTAAAGAAAGTTTGTCGCTGAACAAAAAAGATCCTGATAGGCTTCGTCTACGAGATATTCGGAAAAAACATTAAAAAACACCATTTTTGAACGTTAATCCTTAAAATTCTCAAATTCAAAGCTTCTTACCATAAAACGAATTCAAGAAAATCTTTAATTTCTTTATGACATTTTATCGCGGTTCACCCTGTATTTATATATTTTCTCCTCACAATATTAAATAAATAACATTTTTATATTGTTTGCTCATAAAAATACTCTACTAATTATACTTTCATACAACCTCATTTTTTTCAATTAAACAAATCCCTATTCTTATGCAAAGTACAACAAAATAGTAAAGAATAGAACAATTTTTCACGAATAAAATTACTCACAAAAAAAAGAAGAGGGGGAAAAAATCTTTTTAAGATGACTCTGTATGAGTAGGGTAAAAGGGCCCAAAGGATTGGATAAAGGAAGGGAGGCGATGTTTCCTTCAGTTCTCACTAGGTTTTCATACCAAAGGGAGAAGGGCTAAATACTGAAGACATGCCTTCAGTCCTAGGAACCCAAAAGCCCTTTTCCCGTCTCTGTATAAATAAACCCAAGCCAAAAAGGCTTTGTATCTTCCAATAACCTTCACTGTGCCTTCTCCCCACTGTGCCCAACTACTCAAAACTTTTTTCTACTCAAGTTTCTCTTTGGTCCGTATCTTCTTTTATACCATTTGGCCTTAACGTAAAGGTACTAAGCTGGTCCCCCCCCCCCTTTTTTCCCCCATGGCTCTTTTGAACCATAAACTATTCTCTTAAAAAAAATATATATGTACCATATATATGTGTGTGTATAATGTATATTTTGTTATATAAATATATTCTAACATCCTATATTTATTCAACATTTTGTTTTTTAACCTTTGAAATGCCAATAGATCGTGCAGAAATATATTCGTGAAGAAAAAGAAAATGAACAAGAAATGGATCTGAAAATACACACACATACAAATATATATACATATATATATATATATATATATATATATATATATATATATATATATATACACACACACACACACTCAGACTTTTTTGGAATCAGAGACATAAAAACGAAAATCCATCAAAATCGCAAAATTGAATGTTTCATATATTACAATACTTTCTCTCTGTCAACTAACTAATATATTATGAGAAAGTAAATAATAAATTTCCTATTAAACAAAAGCTAATTTAGCTAAAAAAATATTCGAAGATAATAACGAAAGGCATTTATATGAATTTAGAACATGAATAAAAAGTGCAATAAATATATATTAAACTTTTAAACATTCACAAGGATGATATTTAATATTTACCTAAATTTAACCATATTTAAACCATTTTATTTTATCTAAATAAAATATGATAACTAATGTTTTGATACATCATACGCTATAGTTAGACAACAAATAAATAACTTTTGAATTGCACAACTCTATTTAAAATCTAGTTTAAGTACTCTGGATAGTAATTTTAACTAAGTGAAAGAAAGAAAGGATGAAAAATAAAGTTTTAAAAGCTTAAACGTTCAGAATATTAAACAAGATAAGAAGTAAAAAGACCAAGCAAAAAGTAGCAACAAGGTTTCAGGATAAAGCTGACACTCGTAAAATAGACAAATTTACAAATGAGATAAACCTTTAATAAAATAGACAGAACTTGTTTCTACTCTGTTTGTTTCGCTTTCTTTCTTGCTGTGAATAAAGTAAAATTCAATTTGCTTCGCTTCCAAAAAACACGAGCCAGATAAAAAATTTAAAAAAAACTTTAAATAATGCGATTCCATAATATTTTATACAAAAAAAGAGATAAAATATACATTTAAAAAAAAAAAAAAAAAAAAAAAAAAAATATATATATATATATATATATATATATATATATATATATATATATATATATATATATATATTTATTTGAAATCAAACTAATAATAATAATAGATAAATAATGTTTTTAAAGGTTTCATGTATATTTTATTTTTATTTTACTATCACAATAATTTTTATTTTATTAGATATGTGAGCGTCCAGTGCAGGTCATCTTAAAGGGAAGACAATAATTGTCTCTCCAAATAAATTTACATGTGATAATTAATGTTATTGACATTATTTTTTTTTTTTTTTATATTTTCAAAAATAGGTTATTATTTCAGCACATCCTATTATCACAGTTTAGTGGGCATTAGATACTGATTATAAGACAAAGGTAATAAAATTAAGTTTTGTTTCAAAACGAAATGTAAAAATTTTTAAACAGAACTAATTTTACTAATCTGAAATCTGAAGGTTAGGTTGGAAATATAAGTCCTAATTTTATAGATAAGATTTATTTATAAAAGCTTTCATTCAGGAAACCATCATCATGTAGAAGTATAATAATAATAATATACTTCAACATTATTTAGTATAGATAGTAATCCGGTACCGTAAATAGAAGACAAATTAATTCTTTTATTTATTTGCAATATATATTTCCTTTCATAGTGTAACAAACAATTTTGGCCACTAAATGGTTAATACTTTTTAATTATATTTTTTGATTATTATGATAAAAATGTTAGTAGTAAAACGTGAAGATAAGCAACAAGATAAATAATCAAAAGAAGGAAGTGATAACATTTCTTTTAGTACTTGGCTGGATTTATATCAATAATATAACCGCAAACTAACTTTATACATAACTATTAGTTTTTTCTTACATACCATTCAGTTAATTTTTTTCTCAAACGTAAGAGCTTTTATCCAAGATTATATTATTAAGGAAAAAATATTAATTACCAAAATTTTATTTTGCTAAAATATCAAACAGTTTAATAAAAAACTATATTTTATAGATTCGCTTTAAAAGTGAATTTTACTTTTAAGTTTTTTTTTAAGCTTTAAATTGTGTCAGAGTTAATATAAAAGTCTATTTTATGTCATTTGTTAAATTTGAGGACCAAAATATATTATCCAAAATTGTGTGAAAGTAAATCACGAACAGTTGAGTGATATTTTAAATAATAATTTTACAATTGAATTTAACGCATCAATTAGTGTTTGAAAAATTAAACGAACAATTTATTTTGAATTTTGTTTTCTGGTGTAGTGTCGTCAGTAGATTAAATGTCTGAGTTTTATAAAGTTGGCAGCAATTGAAGAAGCTGTTATTTTTTAACGTTCACCAGCTGTAATTGGAGCATTTGATGATAGTTGTCCTCAAAGGATAGTTGAAAAAGCCCTTTGGCCTACAGGCTACGCCAAGGATTATTAGCACATAACATTTGTACGAAGTAAAACTTATATACTACAACTTGCTTGGAAATTTAACACTGCGTGATTTAATGTCAAATCACTCACAATATCATTCTGTTTGTCTCTTAGTTAGCGGTCATTATAGTCCAATTTTATTTAGCAGAAAAAGTCAAGGAAACATGGAGAACTGGTTCAGAAATCCAACACTAAGAACTCTGATGAGTAATTTGACTAGTGAATTCTGGATTGATTACCTAAATGTTTTAACTACAAATGACATCAGTGAGGAAGGTCTAATTAAGAATGCAGATAACTACGCCCGAGAATTGTTTGGAGACAATCTAACAGACTTTGACGAACGTTCTAGGTATAGCTATTTAGCTACTATGTTTGGTTCTGTCGATGAAGACAAAATAACTAGGTATATACCAGATATTTCACCAGAATTAGCTTTAAGAATAACACGAACCCTATCCGTGGTATTATGGCAGATGCTGCAGATTTGTACCAGTCTAATCTCGTCAATTGAATGCAATAACAACTACTGCTATTTGCAAGAAAACATAGTGGGAGAACATAATAACACAGCTTTCGACATTTATTCAGCTATTGATTACATAGGAACACGTCCAAATGCATCAACAAGCAGTCAATATTGGGAATATTTTAACATTATAATAAAAAGTGATGTGTGTTCATTTTACGATTTTGATATCCTTACATGCAAAGAAAACACATTAAACGAAATTAACGATTCTTATACTGATGAAATTATGAACTTAACAAATACAATTTTTTCCAACAATAACATTTCAATATTCGATGTACATTTGGGAAAAGAAGCTGTTATATCCGCCTTGTCTCTTTGCCAACCATGCTTGGACGCGTGTTCACCAAATCCATTAAGAAATTCCGATTCGGAAATTTACATATTTGTAATGGCATTTATTAGCAGCCAGTTAATTTCCACGATAATGCTGATAACAGCTTGTCTAGTATTTTTTATAACACCGGAGCTAAGAAGAAATCTAAACGGAAAGTCGACTATGTATCATTTGTTAACCCTAACATTAAATTATCTGTTGCTGATTCTGGACATAATAGGCACCACTCTATCATTCTCCGAAGATACAATTTGTAAATATATAGGTTAGTATTTTTCATGATTATATAATTAAAATTAATTTTTCGTTGCTACTTAAATGTTCAATTAATATAGTGTTACTGCATCATAACTGAAATAATGAGTTTATTATCTAATTTTACTGCATCGTAACTTAAACATCGAATTAATTTAATAATGTTACCCTAACTTACGTTTTTTTAATTATATATCTAGTGTTAGTTCATCGTAGTTAAAAATGTAATTAATATCGTAAAACATAATTATTCTTAAAATGTAACTGGTTTTATTTGTAACCCAATAAACTAAAGTTAATTAGTCCAATAATGTGTTCATTGGTTGAAGACACCTAGCCTAGATCCTAATAAATTAAGGCCAACGAATGAAACCGAAACTGAGATTGGATAAGTACAAAATTAGAAAACTTCCTAAAATCATTATTATTTCTAATAAACTTGTATTATTTATTTATGATTTTAGGTTACTTGCTTTGGTTCTCAACTCTTTCCTCTTGCTTTTGGCTGAATGCAATTTGTTTGGATATATTCATTGCATTATGGTAAGCTAATTGTTACAAATATAAATACAAGCGAGAAATGTTATACATAAAGTTACACAATGAAACCCATAATTAGTAATCTTGTTTGAACTAGAAAAAACTTTCTTTAAATTTTACTTTCCAGACACTTCGTAGCTCCTCCATTAATTCTTCCCCTTCTCTAACCTTTTTGAGATGTGAGTGTATTTATTTTTATATAAGTACGTACAGTACAAAGCATCAGAACAGTAGAAAATAAAATATATTGAGCATTGTTGTTGTAAAATAATATACATCGTACGTAATTATAGCAGTATTATAATAATTATCCGGTATATGTTTTATCAAAGTCCAAGTTGTTTGGACTACCTTGCTTTTATTTTCTTTCCCATAACTAGATTTCTAATCTTTTAGAAAAAAAAAATCAAAGATTACCATTAATAAAGGAATTACTATATCCTATATTAAGTTTGGCTAGTCTAGCGTTCACGATTTCCGAAGTAGAGTGTTTAATAGGTAAGTAAAAGGGCTTAGCATTTAAACACATATATAGCTACCATTTTGAATTAAAAAGTAAAATTGCAAAATCTCTTTATAGAACATGTTTATAATAGCAAAAGACTTATGATCAAATTTAAAGGTCTTGGGTCAAGTATACTTCTCAAGATATTACAACCTCAAAAATTACATAAGAAAGTTCGCCATTTTAAATTAAAATTACGGATCACAAAAACCTTGCTTAGTGAACATTTAAATTAATAAAGGCAGTATTATATCAAAGGTTAGGCTATGCTAGTGTTTAAAATTTTCTATATATTGAGGTGAATGTAAAAGGGCTTGGATTTTAAACATATGACAGCCTTTTTTTTTTATTAAATAGTCAGACTGAAAAATATTTGAATATGTTTATGCTGTAAGAAGGAAGTTATATCCGAATTTGAAGGTTTTAGTCTATATAGTTTTTGAGATAAATCAACCATAAACATTTAAAGAAAATGACGGCCAACTTTATTCTTATGTAATTATACGTTAAAGAAATTAGTCACAACAAAAAGTTCAAACATTCTATTCAAACCGTATTTATACAATAGCATTATTATTTTTAGTGTTGTATTATAATGGTTTCTACAGAGTGCGTACTTTTTTTTAACAATATTAACCCTCTTATTTTTATTATTTAATGTATAATTACATTTAACATGATTAAGTTTTAAAACAATTTATTGCTTCCGATCTTACCGAAGGTAACGGAAGCTATGTGATCGTTATGAAGAACTAAAATATTATAGGTCTCCGATTTCAAAAATTCCAAGACAGAAATCCGTTTCAGACATAAGGGATCATTTTTTGTTGCGTGTCTGTCTGTCTGTCGGTCGGTCTATCGTTCAATTTTTGCGAACCAACATATCTTAAAAACTACACGTCCAATTTTAATGAAATTTGGGCGGCAGGTCATGAGTAACCCATTGTTGGTCCCATATAAGTTTTAACCTTCTGCGCTCATTTGTTTCTCTTCCACATGCGCACAAACATACATTAATTTACACCTATAGCTTCAAAAGTACTTATCTGATTTGTATGAAACTTTTATAGTTTATCGAAAGTAGCCCGCAGATAGCCCCAGATTACTTTGAACCGTCTGCGCTCTTTAACTTTTGCTTAATTGATACTTTAAATCAAGTATAAAATCAAAACAATGTTGACAGATTAAAAGACGGAGGAAACAATTAAACAATAATGACTTGTAAATGCATAAAATATAAAATTAATAATGTACGTGATAGGCTGCGAGGAAGCTATGTGATGTGCCATACCAATTGGCAGTCTATTTTTTTTTTTTTTTTATTTAATATTTCATATTTTTATAATGATAAATTACATTCCGGTCAAATATCATAAGAGTTAAAATTTCCTTTTACATAGTCCATACGTCAATTAGGATAGACTATGGACTTGACGTAAGGTCTTCAGTCCTCTTTAATTAAATGTAAAAAAAATCCTCTCATTTATCTCACTAATTAGGGTAATTATAAAAATTAAGACAGTCTACTCGCAGTAACGCGTAAGGTGATCTGTACGTCATTTGACAGATATATATTTTTTTTTTTTTTAAAAAAAAACTCAATCATAGCTCAAAAAAATTACATATTAACTGATGGTGTTAAGCCACGTTAAGGTCATACCAGGCCACGGCCATAGCTCCAAGGCGCGCGCGATGGATTTAGGACTTGCCAGAAATCCAGCCTGGCTCGCCGAACCTCGCCGGTCTATCTATAAGTTTCCCCACACATGGTGAGTTTTTGAGTGGCGTAGGGCCGTTTGGCCAGGTGGATTTGTTACCAACATTTGTTTTCCACTTGTAGTGGATTGCAAAAATCTTGTTGACAACATGTGCTTTTGTTGCTAACAAAAATTGATGTTAACAAATTCTGAAGAATTTTCCAAAATGTTAGTAACAATTGTCATCAAAACATGTCTAAAACTTTTGTGTAAACCCGGTTTTATTTTGTTATTAACAATTGGTTACTAACATAATTGTTGATAATATTTGTTACTAACTCTGGTGTAAACCCGAAGAATCACACTGCATATAAGATAAATATAATGTATATATTTAACCATTTGCATCAAATCATAGAGGATTATGTGGATATCGTTAGAAGTTGGTGTTTCAGAACGTACACGTACACATTTCAATTCTCTCACTATAATCAAGCTATAGTAAACCACGTTACTCCTCTATTTATTTTTCTCCTCTGCATCAATTTGAAAATAATTGTCAATAAATGTCATTATTGTTTAGGAAACCTGGTATTTTGTCTTTAGTTGGAGAAGGAACTAGAATGAAGGTCTACTCCGCATACTCTTGGGGATTACCCTTCTTCATATCGTTTATCATCTTCCTCATCAACATATTCAATCCTAAGCTTGACACGTCATGTCATTTTTTCGTTCACGTCTACAAATTCAACAGCATTAATGGAGGTTGTTTAATTACTAAATAGCTAATAGCAATAGCAATTGAATTATTAATCTAATTGCATGATAATAGTGAACATAGAAATATATTTCTTAGTAGGAAAAATTAGAAGATTTTACAATTAAGCAATTTAAAATAAATATTACCCTTTTGTGTTACAATAACTTAATTTGTTTGAAGTTGAATAAAACTTTACACAAATGAGATATACTTTTTCTTTTGGGCATACTGAAGACCTCTTTCTCCTCCAAATTTAAAATTTCCTCAATAAAAATGCGTTTCAGATATAAGGAAAAATTATTAGTTTCATATCTGTCTAAACTTAAAAGAGGCAAAGGAAGACCTAGATTAGAGTGGGACGAGGAAATGAGAAAGAGTTGTGGAGGACCGACATAGCAAAGAGTGTCACAAGGCAGGATTGATTGAGCTAGGATGAGGGATTTTTATACAAAAGTATGGCTTTATAAGAACTGAGAGATAATATAATGTACGTTGAGAATGAAATAACTATTGACAATATGACGGATGTGTATAAAAATAAGAGTGCAGTACATATCTAGCAATTAATTATAAATGAATACAAGGGCCGAACGAAAAGGAGAAAGCTTATGCAAGGTTTATTTTAATTTACGTATATTTTACACTGTTTTTTTTGAGGGAGTAATGCTATTTAATAAAAAGATTACATAGAATAATATTTGTGTGTGTGTGTGTGTGTATATATATATAATGTGTGTATGTGGTACTACATGTACGATGTATGATGTATGTATTTATGTATGTATATGTATGTGTGTGTGGGAAAATATTATAATTTGCATTTAGTATTAACATTGTTACTATATTAATTTAATCATTTGTAAGAAAGCAAAACTTATTGTGTAAATTATCATAGCAGAAAAATTTATTTCATTTATTAAGAATGAGTGCCATAAACCAATTAACCCAAACTCAAATTATGTAAGGAAGGCTATTAAAAGAAAGGAGGAGGGATTGAAGGCTATAATTTATCTATCGGTCTGATAACAATTTTGCGCACGCCAAAATTCAAATTTGTCAGGATTTTATAATATTTGGCAAAATGTTTTCTTCATTAACACATTTATTTTTATAGTCCCTAGAATTCCTCAACTGTTTTTGAGTTAAATATTCTTTATAATTTATTCTCTATATCCGTTTCAAACTCATTATTATTGTTCCTAACTCATTATTGCATTTAACAATTATTACATGTACAACATATTTTTTACAATTACAGTTTCAATAAAATATTACAAATTAAAAGTAATAAGTGTTAAAATACATATATAAAGAGTTTCTCTGTATTTTACTGTATGTTATGGCAATTTTAATGATATTATTCATTTGATTTCAGATATATTTGTAACAGTCTTTTGGGATTTACCAATCGGAGTTTCTTTGCTAGCCAATCTTATTATATTTGTATTGACGGCGTTTGAACTCTACAGGCACTCTAGAAAATCGAAGAGTCTTGGAATAGATAGTTCTAGCTGTTCTAACAGAGTAGCTCTTACAAGGTACCTTTAAACGAATATTTTTCTTCCGAGCTTACCCAAGGTAACGGAAGTTATGTGATCGTTTTGTAGAACGAAAATATTTTATGTCTATGATTTCAAAAATTCAAAGACAGAAATCCATTTCAGACAGTTTATCAGGGAACATTATTGGTTCCGTGTCTGTCTGTCGGTCAATTTTTGCTAACCAACATATCTTAAAAAGTACAATTCCAATTCTAATGGTAGGTCATAATTAGCCCATTGATGGTCCCATGTACGTTTCAACCTTCTGCGCCTATTTCTTTTTCTTCAACATGCGCACAAACATACATTTATTTACATCCATATTTTCAAAAGTAATCCGATTTTAAAGAAATTTGGATGGTTTGTCAAAAGCAGACCGCAGGTCTGCAACAGATTAATTTCAACCATCTAAGCTCTTTAAATTTGGTTTTGGTACTTTAATTCATGTGCAAACTCAAAACTATTTTGACATTAAAAAAAACAAGGGTAAACTATTAAAAAATTAGATAATAATGGCTTTTAAAAGCGTAAAATGAATAAAGTACGTGATAGGATGCGAGGAAGCTATGTTCCATACTAATTAGAAGTCTATTTTCAGTATATTTGATTTATAATAATTAAATAAAATAACATTATTGTTTTGTAAATAAAACTAAAATGTAACTTTTACTCCCGAGCTTTCCAAAGATATCAGAATAATGTCTCCGATTTCTAAAATTCCTATAGTCAGAAATCCGTTTCAGATATTTTTGGTTCCGTGTCTGTTTATCGGTCAATTTTTGCGAACCAACACATCTTAACAACTACAACTATCTCATCCGCATTTAATGAAATTTAAATGGTAGGGCAAAACTATCCCATTCTTAGTCCCATAATAAGTTTATATAAGTTTTAACCTTATATTTGTTTCTCTTCCAAATTTGCACAAACATACATTTATTTACATCTATATCTTCAAAAGTACTCATCTGATTTTTATGAAATGTGGATGGTTTTCTCAGCCGTCAGCACTCTTTAAATTTTACTGAATTGATAATTTAATACATGTAAAAAATGATAGCAATTTTTACATCAGCTTTAAAAAAAAGAGGGGAAAATTAAATTAATTTAACAAATATAGGTTGTAAAAGCATAAAATCAATCTGTATACGAAATAGGACGCGATGAATCGTACCACACTAATTGGCAGACTATTTTTCCTAATTAAATTTATGTTGCATTATATTAAATAGTAAAGCAATAAATAATGTCAAAGCGAAGTAAGATAGTCAAATACATATTAAGGCAAACATTATATTATCTTGTTCTAGTGTTTCCTATCTATTTTATAGTATCAGAGATTAGTTGATTCAAATTTATCAAATAATTCGCTATAATATTTCGGCCATAATGGAGATATGATAAGGATCACAACAACGATTTATAAAATAAAACGTATCAATTTAACAATTTAATGTTTAATCAAAGTAACATTTTATTTGTTCAAGGGCATCTATATACTTGAAATTATTCAGCACGGTAGGAATCAACTGGATCTTGCAGGTGTACGCTTGGCATAATATAACAGAAAATATTAATGTAAATATTCAAGTACTAGGTAACCTGCAAGGAGCCATGGCATTTCTAATCATAATTTGCAGAAAAAGCACTGTGAGAGCAATCAAAAGAAGAAAACAATACAAAGCTAGAACCAGCTTTTAATAAACTCCAATACATGTTGGTTTTAATAATAGAAATAATTTCATGTATCAAAATGTTAATAAAATAAAAATATTATTATAAACTAATGTTAACTTATGTTAAACACTTCTATTTCTATTTTATATTGTAACAGTAGCGTATCAAAGAACTTGGGCAAATTATAATTGTGAGGAATATTCTTAATTAAAAAAAAGGCTTGATAAAGGTTTGAACTAATACGATGAACGATGAATATAAGTAATAAGTTAATAGTAGTAGGTAAGTAAGTAGGTAGTAGGTAGGTAGGTAGGCGGTAGTAGGTAGTAGTAGTGGTGGTAAGTATAAGTTAATAGTTAGTAGTTGTTATAGTAGTATAATAATAAGTTTATTTGTGATTTGTCAATCAGGGTTGACCAGCAAAGGATAGCTTTTGTACTGTAAAAACACGTTAGATGATTAAAAACGTGCTTTCCATCTAATTGTGTGTTTAGATATCTTATACCCCTTATAATAGTACATTACGCGTCTAGTGCGGAAAGTAGCATTTTGCATGCGAGTGTGGAGTTTGCACCCGAGCGAAAGCTAGGGTAGTAAAACCACTCGAGCAAAGCAAAATGCAGTTTTTGCACGAGTTGCGTATAGTACTTTACCTACGATTGTGGATTTTAATAATAAATACTGAAAAAACATTAACTTCATATATGAAAGTTCGTATTTCTCTTTTGATAAAAATAACATTAATTCATTAGATGTATTTTGTGCCGAATTAATTATTTCGGGAGGCGTATTATTCTCCTCATTTTCGTCATAATCGCTTAAATCACTCATTGTTCGATATAAACAGTTACTTTAATTAAACAAACAGCAAATTAGTTTTGTTAAATGTAAACAAACTCGCTAATCGTGCGTTAAGGTGAAGAATTCCTCTTTTTTCCGCACAAGGGTGGAAAAAAAGAAAAATTATGAACGCGCATGCACAATGAATACAGCTACGATAAGAATGACTTTCTACACATCTAAACCGAGATATAATGTTTATATTTCGTATCAATAGTAGATAAAGATTAACATGAGATTAAGTTCATTTGTTTATTAAATACTAAGTCATTGTCTGTATACTAGAACTTTAGCAGTATTGTTGTTATTTACATTAGTATAAAAGTGAAAGTAACATAAACGGACTGAATTTATGAGCACAGGAGTAATAACTTTCAAGACTGAGTTGAGAAAAATATATTTAGATTAATTCCTTTATATCAGTTTTCTTAAATAATGGTGATTAAAAATTATCACTAAAATAATAAAAAATAATGACATCTCTAATGGTATGATATTACCAATGCGGACTTTAACCAATGACTTTTAAAAACTGCTTAAATAGAAAACGAAATAGAAGATGAAGTGTGGAAAACATAGGTTGACCAGGGGCTGAAGAGGAATTTTGACCTAACACTATTCCTGGAAGTAGGAACCACAAACATCTTGGCTATTAAAACAGGAATTTAGAACAAGGAGAGCATAATAGTAAATTGTGTGTTCTTATGGTATATAACAATCTAAGGGAAGAAAACTCCTTAAACTCCACACAACGCTGGACAATACCTAACCTATGGCATTCAGTAAAAGTACTGAGTAAGTAAATAACAGACAGAGAATTACAGTGGTTTTTGGGTGTAAATAGAACTTTGTTACGGGTCGGTATACATAAAGTGTTTCATATACGATAGAATACTGAAAAGAGAATTTTTTAGGATTTGAACAAAACACGATATAAAGAATAGTCTCCTGTATTACAAAACCTACTGTAATCTGCTTACATCGAGTAATGTTAGCAACCTTTCCAGAGGTATAAAAAGTTTTACTCAAGCCGTCATATCTGTGTCACTTCCCTTTTAGATTGTGAAATAGAAAAATGTAAATAAAACGGAGAGTCAGCAAGATAAATAATAAAAATGGGATGTGGCTAAGATTTTTAGATTATAATAAAGTCTTATTTTTCAAGAGTTAAACTTGACATTGAACTTGAGTGTTATATTTAACCAAGTTGAGGTAACATTATCATTTTATCATTATATTTTCCAATTAAGTGCTTATAGCTCCTTTTATATATCCATGGATCCGTAAAAACATCAATATATAATAATGTATACATAGATTTTTAAGTAATTTATTTCTGTGGCTATTGTAATCGTAACTAACTAGCAGTTAGTTAAGATATTAAGAAACAATCTTTTCTAGTATTTCTTTATTTAATTATAATATCAGCATTCATTTGAAAAAAAACTAACATAATACTCATAAGTGTTATAAAAATGTAACAGATGTAATTAGATTATAGCTCCAGTAATTTAACAACAAAATTTAAAATATTAAAAAAAAAAAAAAAATTAACATAAGTATGGAGAAATGGTTCAGGAATCCAACACTATGAATTCTAATGACTAATTTAACCAGTCAATTCTAGATAGATCAACTGTCAATTTTAACAAGAATGGACATCAGTGAGATAGGACTAACTGCATATCAACAAGAAATATACAACGGATGAATTGATAAGATATAAATAATGCATATAGGCATTGTAATTGTACTGTACATGCTCTAAGTTTCACAAAAATTAGGTGTGAGAGTGGTACAAACCCATAACCTGGGTCTTGAGACAGATGAGGGTTGTTTGTATACGTCATAAAACTAAAAATTATAGTAGTTTTAATACATGCTACTTTAAAGAAAGGCACCTGAAGAAAGAAAATATACTTTTAATCGATAAGTAAAAATTTTTATAAAAAAATTGGATATTCTAATAGTCTCCTCAGTATGGGTTAACTTCCAAAACAACACTACTCCCTATAATGATTCGTAGCTAAGCTCTTTTTAATCGTTGCAGAGCATCCATCCAAAAAATAGATAAAATTATTTAGCATGATAAAAGACAATTAAATATTTCAGATATATGCTTGTCTTAATCTTTCCAGAAATTTAAATATTAATATAAAAGTAATTGTTAACATACAAGGAGTCATGACAATCTTAATCAGTTTGCAGAAGAACCGCTATTCGAGTGTTTAAAAGACGAACATTACAAAAACAAGTACAATGTACACAATTTGTGAGAGACACCAAGGGATGTGTCACGCTTAGGAACTGTTCCAACATCAGACATTGCGTCATTAAGATGTTGGCTCGGCATTACGCTTTGTCCTTCATCGTTTCGTCGAGTCCGACTCATCAGGGGCCCGACGATGCCCACCCATGTGTCACGCTTGGTGTCTCTCACAAATTGTGTAGCCTATTGCAGTGTGCATAAACACGGTATTACATATAATAGCTGAAGTACAATGTAACCAACCAAATAAATATTCTTTACAATTAAAAATACATTTTATAGCAAGGAAAGATTAAATTTATAAAGTAGTAGCTATATTTAGCTACTAAACGGGGTTGATGGCTGGGGCATTGTTTATTTATTTTTTAATATACATCTTATTTTTATTTCATCTGTAATTTTGATCTGTTTATATTAACAGAAATGAAAAAAAAAATTGAATAAACTTGGATAAAATTAATATTTTATTATGATTAAATTTTTAAATATATAATTTTTTTTTAAATAATAAATAAGTAAATTATTGCCTTTGTCCATCTCCCAGACTTTTGAAATTGAGAAAAATAATACGACAATTAAACACATAATATCTTATTTGTTTGTTAATAAGATGCCTGTGTGATAAAAAAAAACCAAAAACTTCTTATTCCTTATAAACAATTAATAATAATAATGATAATAATAATTATAAATAAATAAAAATATAATACAAAAATACTAACTTACTCGACAGAAGTTTTGTAAATGGATAAATTCAAATTACTCACCTGCAAACACAAAAAAAAAAAAAAAAAAATGTTAAAAAGGTAATAAGGGCTACTATATAACCTTCTTTATATTAAAATTGTACCCATTTAACTCACCCACCCGCAGTTCCTTTCCAACTATTATTATAAATGAGGCACTTCTTTAGATTGTTACTCCCATTATAAAAAAACAGAGGGGAGTAACAATCTAAAGAAGGTGTATGGAGAGATCTTCTTTAGACTGTTACTCCCCTTATCAAAACATAAGTGGGATATTCCTTTGTCCTAAAGTACATTGG
Source organism: Gerris lacustris (assembly GCA_951217055.1). Lineage (NCBI taxonomy): Eukaryota > Metazoa > Arthropoda > Insecta > Hemiptera > Gerridae > Gerris > Gerris lacustris. The sequence goes on from OX578278.1 coordinate 73,468,438, forward strand.
ACTAAACATCCCTTTTTCTTAATAGACATTAAGTCAGAGTCATTTTTTATCTAAAACAACTTAGGGGAGTAACAATCTAAAGAAGTACCATAAATGAATCACATAACTAAAACAATACTTCTGCTTATACATCAAGTTGAAATATTACTTGCCTTTTTCAATTGTACTTTAGACTTCAGACGATGACTATGACGTTTTAATAAAATTTAAATTAGGATGTAAGATATTTATAAAAAAAAAAAGTTTATCTCTTTTTACACTTTTTTATTAGCTTGCATTCTTGTTTGTTTATTTGTTTGATTGTTTGTTTGTTTGTCCAGTGCAAATCTTGCAATCGATTTTCAACTAACTTCCCTAGTAGCTAGACATTTGAAAATTTTAGAACAGCTCAGAACACGATAACAATGCAATATTTTAATACTTTTAGCCATCTTTCAGCAGAATTTAATTCGTTTTCAGCAAATTTTGGTGTATGGAAAGTTAGTTCGGAAAAAATCCGAAGTTTTTGTTTTGACATGTCCCATATTTACCTAAAATCTTCATTTTGACTGGTTTCAAATTTGTGATTTTTTATTAAGAGATTAACATTGAATGGCAGCGAAAAAGGAAAAGTAAACAAAGAAAGAAATTAATTGATGTGACATCCAGGTTTGTTTACACTTGTGTACTAGGTATCGGTTTAATTTTTCTGCATCTGTACTTCTTTACTTGTACACATTTTCCTTTTTCTTCTCTTACTTTATCACTCTTACTACACGGGGGCATATCAATGGCATGGTTTAGATTCGGTGTTGGTGAGATCCGTTGTACAAAGATTTGTCCTTTTATAGGTTTAAGATCAGCTCTCAAGATGGCTGAAATTTATGTGAAGTAAATATATTCGGAACTATTTTTTTCACTAACCTTATATTATAACAATGACAATTATATTATCAACATTACATATGATTCAACAGAAAATTTAAAAACGTAGTATATATAATAGTATATTATGTTACTATGCTGTGAAGTGAGTTTTTTCTTTACCGCGGCAATTACATTTACTGTCGAGCGAAGCGAGACAGTAAATATTGCCAAGGTAAAGAAAAAACACTTCACAGTCGCGTAGCATATGCTATTTTTTCCGAGATAGCAGACAATGAAAAAACATTAAATATTAATCACTAATCAATATATAATAATAAGAAATATTAGTACATACTTAAGACTTAAAAAAAGAAACCTTAAAAAGAGGTTACACTATAAGAAAAGATAAATAAAACGCATTGACATCTAGCGCATTTTAATCGTACTAGAAGCATTTCTACAAAGACTGAAGCGGTACTAACGGAAGTTTTGACAACTACCCGCCGGACATAAAAAATCTTTTAGTTCCTAGGACGTAAAAGATTTTTTCTTTACAGCTAGGAGTAATGAAAAGATTTTTTAAGTCCACGTAATGAAAAAATGGATTTTAGCTATGTCTTTTAGGCTCTAAAGTTACTATTTCACAGCCTACCACGGAAAAAGTTATTTTTATCTCGTAATTTTTAAACATTTAGGTCCGCTTTAATAGCTTTAGGAATATCACTTCAGAGTGGTGTCGCTGTAGGTTTTACTAAAAAAAAAAGTATTTATAAATATTTAACCGTCCTAAAATTCCAATTTAAAATTTGAAACTCGTTAGCGCGAACGTGGTTATTAGTAAAAGGAACAGGTATAACTAATTTTTAACTAAATCGGACAACTTATACTTAAGTTATCGTCGGACACGTAAACATAAACATTACTGACAGATTGTCAAGGTGCATATTGTGTTGAATGTAAAGCACGGTTTACACGCTCAAGCCATTTGCACAAACTGGGTTGCGCAAGCCAGTTTGTGCAAATGGCTTGAATGAAAAGTTGCCGTTTAGACGTTCAGTTTGGCTAGCACAATTGTGAAGTGAGGAACCCTGAAAATTTCAGTTTTTGCTGTGTTCAAAATGGAGAATTTTGACAAAGAACTAATTCTTGCAACGGTTTGTATTATGAAAAAATAGATCAAATTGAAGGCGAATAAAAGGAAATGGCTTAATCCTTGGTTGCTAAAAAGGGAATTGTTTTATCATAACAATTTAACAGCTGAATTACGCAGTGAGACTGACGATTTTCGTAACTATTTGCGTCTGGACGAAGCCCCATATCAGCATTTGCTAAATTTAAATTCACCAATAATTTCAAGAGCAGATTCTGATATGAGACGTGGAATTACCCCCCCCCCCCTCCATAAGCGGGGTACGCTGAGACTTTTAGCAACAGGGAAAAGTTTGAAGGATAAAATTGAATGTGAAGATACGAAATTTATCCACTGTTTACAATTTCAAGTAGTTAAACATAATCATTACCCGTTATTATCATTCATAAATAAGTTATGTCATCATAATATATACATATAAGTTTGTCATAGTAAGATAGACATTGTATTCATAAAACTAAAATAAAGTAAATTATCATAAATTTATTCTATTACTTAAAATATCTATCAAATGATATAAGGTCGGGGAAACAGGTGGTCGAACGTCACCATCACCAATGCGCATGCCCAAGGCTGGAGCTGAGGCTTGAGCATCATTTACACGGTCATGCCAATACACCAACCTCAAGCCGATTTTCTGTTCGGGACAGATTTACTCAAGCCAAACTTTTTGGCTTGCGCAAACTTCATGCCTGTGTTTACACGCAACGATTTACTTGCACAAACTGGCTTGTGCAAACCAGTTTGTGCTAATAGCTTGAGCGTGTAAAAGAGCCTTAACAAGCTAGCATTGCCGTTTTAAGTAGTTAATTTTGGTAGTGTGGCCTAAATAAAACTTCTGAAACATTTAAAACAACTTGTTTCAAGAAGAAAGAAATACCTAAGGTTAACAGATGAACAAATAGATCTTTCAAGAATGAAGATAATAAGGGATTCTAAAATGTGAAGTAAGCGAGATGAAATGACAAAGATAAGCACACAAGTTAATAAAAACCATAAGTACAAAAGAAGATAAAGATGACAACTAAAAGAAACATTGCTACAATCCGACTCCTTTATTCCATTTCTAACTCCTTTATTTAACCTCCATTTTTGCAAAGAAAATTCGTTCCTTCTTAATTTTTTTATAGCTTTTTCTGGTATGGGGGAAACAAACGCGGGTAATAAATCCAGGGCAGGAGGCCGCTCCCAGTAGCCCGAGAATGAGGCCAAGTTAAAATTTCGCTAATAACAGTTCCTATCCAACGTAGCAGGGCTTCAACCTCGAGTCCTGCCTCGGCTAAAAGAATTTCTAAAGCCCCAACCAAAAAGAGAGAAAAAAAAGTGGGTAAAGAAAAATTCCAAAACTCCATAACTCACCCAGCCCCCCCCCCTTAAACCTAAAGGAAAATTGCTTGTCTTCATTATTATTTTTTGTTATGTAAGAGCTTGTTTTTTCCCTTTTTTCCTTTTATTTTTTAAAAGTAATTAATCCAATTGAAAGTAGAATAAATAAGAAACTTCCAGCCATTGTAGAAATAATTTGCCAATTTCAAAACATAAATCTACTAGTTTAAAGAAAATGTCAAAATCAATTTTTTATTTTAAATTAAAAAGGCTCTATTTTTAAGAAGTCCATTTCATCCAAATATATTTTAAGAGAATACATTAGTAAATTTTCCAACAATAAATGAATCGGTTTTTTATGAAAGGGAATAAGTCACCTTTTTTGACGAAATTGGTTTATTACATAAATAAATTCATTTCAGTAAGGCAAATAGTTTTTTGCATGAAAAGGTCTGGCATCAGAACCCACATGTAGATGCATTAAGGAATCTTGATTTTCTTATGAAAGGGAACAAGTCAATGACTTCCCATTCATAAGAGAATTCACCTGATTTCATTCCAGAGGTAACACTGGAGTCAAATCTTAACTGTGCTGTACCATATTTAATATTTACTGTCTGGTAGCACTTTAATTATTATTTTAACACAGCTGAGACTTTGTTCTATCTATTAATTTAAATCACGTCAATTCCTTTCTAAAGAAAGAATCCCATTATTCTTCCAATGTTATTCAGTACTTAAGCTCTGACTTAAACATAAAAATAATGCACGATATATTCATGAAACAAATACCCACACTCTAACGTCAAATACACATTTTATTATAAAATATTTAAAGAGCGATTCAATTTAAGATTCGGGCGACTGCAGGTAGATACATGCTGTGACTGCGAAAGATTGTCGTTGCGCCTAAAGGATGAGTGATTGAACCCAGTAGCAAAAAGAGTTGCAACGGCCGAGCTGAACTGGTTTACAAAAGAAGGGCAAATAAATTGTATACTTCCTTAAAACAAACAATACAGACTCATGCAAAAATGTGGACAATGGATAAGCGTGTTTAACGTTTGACTATATCTCTGCCAACAATTCCGGTGCAAGAAATGTTTTATTACAGACAGTTGTCTGTTTTTCCCTTTAGGATCCATAATGGTAACTTTGGTACTTCGTGAATTTATCTCTATCACGAAGGAACTACAAGGAAAGGTCCATATGAAGTGTGTTCATTCTTGTACCTGTATCTTGACAATTTCTTGAAACCAGAGCAAAGAGGAATTTTTGTTTTCAGACAATTGCCCACCCGGGCAATTGAGAGCAGAACAAGAATCATACCGTTTTTCGCTTCTTATTAGCTCTGACTGACATTGGCATTCGTTTTTGACTAACGACATCAGGGATTTCGGATAGATCAAACGCAATATCCGTCGTAAGGCCAGGCACTACACTGAAAGAGAAGTTGCACAAATGATTTTACATTCAAGCAATCACAATACATTCATGGTTAACAGAATCAAACATGAAGGTATTAATGATTAGGTAAAAAAAATTGGTGACCGAACTATAAAAATTGTGACTTTGGACAAAGCAAGGCCAGGAATATTCTAAAGAAGAGAAGAAATGCCCAATTATTAAAGGCTAAACGAAGCAAGCAATCTACCGCAGAGGTGCCGGATCAAATTTAAAAGGACCATTTAAAAATGTCTACGTATCATGAGTTCATATTTGATACTTCCAAAAAAGGAGTTATCATCAGTGACTTTACTCAAAAAGAGTTTCGTCTACGTAGCACAGATGAACCAAATGAATTGCCTGTTGCCCCTGCATACACAAAAAAATGTCCCATTTTAGAATCAAAAATTGATGATTTAAATATATACTATACTAGCAATTGGAAATAAGAAACGTGAATTAAAAACATATCTGAATAGCTAAGTTTTATGATAGGTTCTGATTGGTTACTTTTGGTTAAAATAGATGCAAACAAATAATAATCTTTCATTAATTGACTCAATTACTCAACCCGCTTCTGATAACAATTTTATTTCTTTTTGGTGTAATGGCAAATAAATATTGTATTATTTCGAGTCGAGTTACATTTAAATGGAAAAACAACATTCTTTGTATAAAGAAAGTTTGCTGTAGGGTCTTGTTCAATTTTGTTAGCTGTTAAAATAAAACTGAAAGCACGTATGTTTTCTAAATCCTATTCTAGGAGATTTACAGCGCACACAACTCATGAATAAATATCGTTAGATTCTCTTTCATGTAACTTTCTTAATTGCCTTACAAAGAAACGACCCCACACATAAAAAAATACATGAGACCAGACTTTTTAATAAGTTCTGATAAAACTTAAAGCTCCATCCTTTACTCCTTTTTTTATCATCCAACTGATATTTTTCCATGTTATATTTTATGAGGGATAGCTCTTCATTTTTTTTTTTAGAAAGAAAAAAATGGATTTTAAAGTTTTATATTCAATAAATTTATTTTCATATTAGATTTTTCCTTCTTTCTTTTTTATATCATTGAAATTCAAACTGCGTAGAAGAATTACATTCTTCTAAGAAAGGAGGGAGTGTTATATTTCCTCGAGAAAGGAAAGTTGGCTTTACACTTTGAAGGGTATAAGGAGAGGGGCAAAAAAAAATCTTGGCAATATTAGAAAAGTTGTAGGGAAGATTCTAACTGGGTTGTTTTGTAAAGGGCAGTTGTCTAGCCTTTATATTGGGTCATCTGAAAGAGAGCTTTTCTCAAGGCGAGCATGATTTATCGCCTGCTTGATGCCGCTTTCTCAAAGCCTCTCTTGCTAAGAGTCGGGTTGCTACGCTTCAAGTCAGAGCACGTAGTTCTCGCCTTGCCTCTCAAGCTGTTTTAGACTTAGTTTACAACTCCGGTTCAGACAAGGGGAGGAAAGCAAAGCACACCAACGACAAAATACACTTACTTACTCGCTTAAACAGTGCGCTGTTTTTGATTAACTCTAACAATTACACAATGGTTAGAATAATGGCCTTAGACAAGTACACACAAGACTATTGTTTCCAACCTATGTAATTACTCCTTTATCTACTCTTCCTATTTAAAATATAATAAGTTGATTAAACGCTTAACAAATTAGCATCGGACTTCCTACTTAAATGTGATATTTTTTATAAATCATCAGTAAAAAAAACTATAATAAAAACCTAAAATTAATATTTGAACATCCAAATTCTAATCTTAATTTTACATGGGATTATTATCTAGATTCCCACGCATAAGCACCATTTTTATATCTGAATAATATATGTAGCTTACATAACTGTGAATATACGTGGCACATAACTCCATCGCGTTCAATAACGTACTTAAACCATTATTGTCTAATTTATTTCACTTTTTTCCTCCATTTTTTTAAATTTTAAATCTGTCAAAATTATTTTGATTTTTTTCATGAATAAAAGTATCAATTTAGAAACATTTAGTGCAGACGATTGAAATTTACTAGGGGCCATCCAAATGTCCTTAAAATCATATTTAATTTTGAATATAAAGGTGTAAATAAATGTATAACTGTCGCAGAAGGTTGGAACTTATACGGAACCAACAACGGCCAAATTTATGACTTGCCATCCAAATTTCATTAATATCCGACGAGTAGTTTTTAACAATATGCTGGTTCGCAAAAATTAAGCCAGACAATTTGACAACAAAAATTGACAGACCAATATATCGTTAGACAGACAGACACGGGACCAAAAATGTTCCCTGGTGTCTGAAACGGATTTCTTTCTTGCAGTTTCTTGAAATTGGAGACATAAAAATATTCGTTCTTAAAAAACGATCACATAGCTCTCAATGCCTACGGTATGCTCGGAAGCAAAATTGATGATTACAATAACAGTGTAAAATAAAATAAAATGGTTGTGCGTGAATTCTCACATAAAAAGGGGTTTGTTGGTATTGTGAACATTAAATTAGTTTGAATAAGGGGGGGGGGAGGAGGAGGGCGCGATTTACGCGTGTAATATTTTTTTTTGTAATCTACTCTTTAATACTTTTTATTTGATGCCCCACTCAAAATTTTTTTTTTTTTTCGTGACAAATTATCCACCATATTGGATTCCCAGTTAATCAGACCAAATTATTATTTTTTTCTATGGCCCAGCAAACGGCACATTTTGCAAATTTATAGCATTAGCAGAAAATGAAAATATTTCCACGTGTACCTAGAGGAAGGAGTTCCTGGTTCGATCCCCCGGGGGGTCGAAGGTCGCAGTGTCTTTAATTGGAATTACAATAAGATAAAAAAAAAAAAAAAAAAAAAAAAATCGGAAATTTATATGGGCTACCATAAGGTATTTTTGTGAATTATTTCATAATTTTAGGAATAGCCGTTTTACGGTAGTTGGGGGGGGGAGGATTTTTTTTGTATATTTCGACTTATAGGTACAATTTTGCACGCAAAATTTTGATGTTTTTTGACAAAAAAAGCACGGAAAATGAAAGACTTTCCACAATTGTTATATATTTTTGTAATCTAATCTTCAATACCTTTCATTTGATACCTGACTCAACATTTAAAAAAAAAAATCGTGAATTATCCGCTATTTTGGATTTGAACGGCTGATAATTTTGTGTTCACTATATTTTTCTTGTGTGCGAGTCAAAACGATCTTTAATGATGCAAAGTTGTACGTTTGTATCCCTGTTGATTTAAAAGTTATTGGAACCGACTGACAGACATAGGAACGAAACTATAAGGGTTTGTTTTTTGGTTATACAAACGACACCCTAAAAAATTGGTAGTGCGAGAAGTCTCACGTAAAAAGGGTTTCGTTGGTGTTGTAAACATGAAATTTGTAGTTGGGGGGGGGGGGGGGAATTTGGATGTATTTGACAAAATGGCGTAGAAAATTAAACGCTTTCCACAAGTGTTATATATTTTTGTAATCTAATCTTCAATACCTTTCACTTGATACCCCACTCAAAATTTTGAAAAAATATTTTTTTCCCCGTGACAGCAATTAGCCGCCATCTTGGATTCCCAGTTAATCCGACCAAGTTGCTATTCTTATTTTTTCTTTGGCCCATCAGACTGCACATTTCGCATATTTTTCTATATTTTTAGTAAGAGCGGAAATATAGTTTTAGAGGGGGGGGGGACACGCAAAATTTCGATGTATTTTGACAAAATGGCGCCGAAAATTGAACACTTTCCCTAAGTGATATATATATTTGTAATCTACTCTTTAATACCTTTCATTTGATACCCCACTTAAAATTTAAAAAAAATGTTTTTTTCGCATGACGTGAGTTATCCGCCATTTTGGATTTGAACAGCTGATAATTTTGAGTTCGCTATATTTTTCCTGTGTGCGCGTCAAAACGATCTTTAATATTGGAAAGTTTCACGTTTCTATCTCTTTTTATTCAAAAGTTATTGGAACCGTACAGAGTGACAGACAGACAGACAGACAGACACATGAACGAAACTATAAGGGTTTCTTTTTTTGGTTTTACCAACGAAACCCTAAAAAAATGAATATCTTTCACCAATTGCTTTCTTGAGTAGAGAAGAGTGGATTTTCATCAAGATGTTTGGTAGGAGGTACGCAAAACATACGCTTATTATAAAAACGACTTTTTTTTTTTAGAATGTTAACCAGGTGCCAGAAGAACAGGCCTTCTACTGTTTGCAGGAATGTAAGCAAAAATGTACGTTAAGGACACGATTTTGTAGTGGTGGAGCAGCACGACTTTCTACCTACAACCAGAAAATTAGCTTCGTGTAAACAAGGGTATTTTATTTTATAATTTAAAATATTTTCATAATCATAACATTTTATTTTAGCGAATTTTCAAAGAAAATTAACTGTTGCAATTAGCTGTTGCAATGGCTTCAAAATTTTTGTAATGCGAATTTTTGAAAAATATTTCCATGGAAATCCGCTTATTCCTAAAATTTAACACTTTTTTAATGTATGTATGTATATATGTATGTATTGTATATATATGTATGTATATATGTGTCACTCCAGACGATATCTCCCCTTAGAATGCACTTAAAAATTTCAAACAAATTATAAAATGTCAATATTATCAAAAGAAAGGATGAGTTCGTTGGCCAGAATTTTTGGAGTTCATTTAGGGGTCAAATTTTTACAATTTAGGGTCAAAAATAGCATAAAACCGTGTTTTTTCCATTTTACCCCCTTTTATATGAAAATATGATAAAAGTGTACATAACAACAATTACTGTACTCTTGAAGGGTAAATACGATTTTGACTTTTGTACCTCGTACCCCTGTGTACCAAATTTTTTTTTCACCCATGCAAATTCTAAACCAAAATTTTCCTATATTATCATAAGCTAATAATACGCAGATTTCTTTGAAAATTCGCTCGTTAAGTCATGGTGCATGACTGGACTTTTTCAAAAGAAAAGTTTTGATTTGAATTAGATAATATGAGATAGAGAGGATGTGCAGATGAGTTTGAGGTGGGGAAGGGTTAGAGTCGGTATAAAGCGTTAGAGAGGGCTTAGAGAGTGAACTGCTAAACGCGATTGCACTCTAGGTAGCGAGGAGGGCTCTAATCACTAGATCTAATGGAGAGGCTACAAGCAACTCGCTCCACACTCTGTTAAATATAGATCAACTGGTTTGCCAGCGAACCTTTCTAAATGGAATTAACTTCTCTCTCCAAACTACACTAGACAGTTTGTTTTCTAAATGATTCTGACACTAACGTGCAAGCACATTGTGAATCTATACGGGTTTTAACTCTCCTCTCTCTTGCTTTAATACTTAAGGCTTCAAAACCTGCGGTGAAAACTTACTCATCCCCTTCACATCGATTTCCCAGATATAGGATTGAAGTAGATTTCTTTTTTAGTTTGTTTAGTTTTTTCTCTTAGTAAAAGCATTAAATTTTTTTTTAATTTCTCACTCTCTTTCATATAAAATCCGATACTTTAGTTGTCTGCGAAAGATATCTGGCCTAAGAAAGAACTTTCTATAGATAAATTATACTTCTGCGATGAGAGAAAAATAAAAAAATAAACATGATAAAGCAATTGAAATTAAATACTCTTTTCTTAGCTTGAAATAGAATAATGTTTAGAAATCAAATTATAACCTGGTCTCAGAGTCTTTCAGATCGTGATTGAAGAAAAAGAAGCGATTAAAATATAAATACCAACTACATTTAAAGATCTGCGGTTAACGATTGTCCATTATCGGCAATCAATTAAGTCAAAATATTGGAATAATATATTCTTCACAGGATATAATTAATTATAGGCTAGTGTGTTTCAAATTGAAACACCTAACTAGATGCATCACTGCAAAACATTCAACATTACATACCTCACGATATCATATTTAAGTTGTTACAACAATCAGAATAAATAATTAACAACAATGGGTAATTAAACAAGAATAACAAGGTAAAAATAACACTTCTTTAGATTGTTGCTCCTCTATTAAAAAAGAACAGAGTGGAGTAACAATCTAAACAAGGTGTACAGAATGTTCTTCTTTAGACTGTTACTGTTAAGTTAGTGAATATTTTTATGCCAGTGAGTTATAAAACAAAAAAAATAGGTCCGAGACAACTCAGACAAACTTTCTCATTTACGATTGCATAATTACTTGGACCAGTGTTTTCCATATATTTTTTTTTATTTTATTCCGGGGGGCTTTTACGCCCGAAGACATAGGCCACTTAGGTGGGCCCATTGAACAAACCCGGGTTAGAAACCTAACTTCTTCACATTAGAGTGAAGTGTCTGGTCGTTAACCATGACTCTCTTTCGATGTGAATCGAACTGAGAGTGCATTTCATGGTTTCCAGGCCGAAACCTGGTGGAGCTACTCTTTCGAGCAGCTACCCATTTATTTAAACAATGCTGGGTGAACATTGAGCGGGGGGCCTGGTCCGGGAATCGAACCCAGAGCTGCGGTAACCATCTCTGACCCGGCTCGATGCTGCTTAACTTGCCTTATCGCAAGGCAAGCGCTCTAGCCTCCGAGCCACCCAGGCCCACTTTTCCATATATTAGTTTTCATAGGTACATTTAATTATTATTGAACATTTTATCAAAATTTATCATAAAAATAACTTCACCTCGGCTGGGAATCGAACCTGGCCTCTCTCTGTCCACGTTTAAAGCAATTTTATCAGGAACAAGATGTTTCCCGGGAAAACGACTTAGATCAAATTTATTAATTTTTATATTATATAATATTTTAAATCAAAATCGTTTTCGAGAAATAATTTTTTTTTTCACGAGTTTTTGGGGGTTAGCGACCCCAAATTTAGAGCAAAATTCACATCTCGATTTCGCCGCGGGGTATGATTTTTCTGAACATGTAAGCCGAATTTCGTCAAAATCGGCCCAGTAGTTTAGGCTCCAGGCGTCTGCACAGACGAACAAGAGAAGTTAAATAAAAGGGTGTAAAAATGTTTTAGGTAACACTATAAATTTAAGTTATTTATTTTGAATGAACCTTTTTAGAAATTTAATTAAACCGAAAGTGGCTGCTAACGCAGTCAACATTGTTATTGTCCATTGCGTTGTAGTAAACTTGATATTTACAATTATGCATTGTCCTTTAATTCGTGCTTTAATTCGTGCTTTAATTGTGCTTTAATTCGTGATCATATTGATTTAACTTAATTGTATTCAACTAAACAACGCTTAATGGACAAGTTTGTTAAAAAATGAAGTTTGTAATCTGTGATTAATGATGGTATTCTATAATCTTAATAGGTGTTCTCTATAAGTTTGTATTATATCTTTTCACAGTGTTAAGGAGGTAATTGTCTTAAATAATAGTTAAGTTTGGAGGGTGTTTAAGGCTGAGGAGGAGCCATTAAGAAGTTTAGTTTATATTGAAGAGGAGTAATTAGGCGTAGAAACTGTTGCCTGAATGAAAGCAATTATAGCAGGGGAGCACCTTAGCCAAGCCAGGCAATGCCATCGAGACGAGCTTCAACCTCAAAACACCTAATTCTCTAATTTGATTTCATATTAAGATTGTTCCAATTCAATTTCCTATCCTTCTTGTTTTGTTTGATAGGGGGCCTAACCTCTCAAGTGATAATGAGGATTTCTTAAATAACCTGAGCCATGTATAAAACAGGCGAGATAAGTTCTAGCGATAACACGATTATTTATTGTAGTGTGCTAGCAATCAATGCTAAGTTGCTTTGAAGCCTTTAAACAAAAGATAAAGTCTTTTATCTACAACCTAAAAGACCTTTAAATATTAAACTTAAAGTAAAAAATTCAAACAAAACTTTATCATACCATAATAAAAAGTCCAGTCATGCACCATGACTTAATGAGCGAATTTTCAAAGAAATCTGCGTTTTATTGGCTTATGATAATATAGGAAAATTTTGGTTTAGAATTTGCTCGCGTGAAAAAAAAAATTGGTACACAGGGGTACGGGGTACAAAAGTCAAAATAGTATTTACCCTTCAAGATGCATGTCGTTGGAAAGCTCTTTAAGAGTACAGTAATTGTTGTTATTTACACTTTTATCATATTTTCACATAAAAGGGGGGTAAAATGGAAAAAACACGTTTTTTGACCCAATATGGTCAAAATTTGACCCCTAAATGGACTCCAAAAATTCTGGCCAACGAACTCATCCTTTCTTTTGATATTATTGAAATTTTAAAATTTGTTTGAAATTTTTAAGTGCATCCCAAGGGGAGATATCGTCTGGAGTGACACATATATACATATATACATACATACATAAAAAAAAGTGTTAAATTTCAGGAATCGATTCAGAATGGTCTAAAACGGATTTCCATGGAAAAATTTTTCAAAAATTCGCATTACAAAAATTTTGAAGCCATTGCAATAGCGTAATTTTCTTTGAAAATTCGCTAAAATGAATTTAAATCCAATAATAGTACATTACGCGTCTAGTGAGGAAAGTATCATTTTGCATGCGAGTGTGGAGTTTGCACCCGTACGACAGCGAGGGCAGTAAAACCACACGAGCAAAGCAAAATGCAGTTTTCGCACGAGTTGTGTACCGTACTTTATACGATTGTTGGATTTTAATAATAAATAAGTGATCCAAAAACCATGATTACATTTTATAGGGCAACAATAAGATCATGCTTAGACTTTGCATCACCTTTCTACGGTAACGCAAAACAATACTTACTTACAAAACTCGACCGCATTCAATACAGGGCCTTACGATTATCTATGGGATATTTAAAATCAACACCAATAATCATTATATTAACTGAATGCTGCGAACAACCACTTAACCTTCGCCGACAACATTTAGCTGACAAACTACTATTAAAATTATACACTCAATACTCTACCATATACAAATCTATATCAGAACTATCTAACAAAATAAACAGAGTACACAGATACTGGCGACATAAACCTACACCCTTACTAAACAATAGCTACAATAATCTATTACCTTACTTAAATCAAAGTATATACCAACACGAATTATTACCAATTCATCAAATTAATTATGAAAACCTATATCAAAAACCAAATATATATATACCCAAATTTACTTATCCTTACAATAACATTACATTCGAAGATCAACTAAATAAATTACATCCACACAACACTTACACTATATTTACAGACGGATCAAAACAACAAAATTTAACAGGATATTCTTATTATGACCCCCAATTAAAACAAGGCATCGGCTACTCATGCCCTCAACATACTAGTATATATACATTAGAAAGTTTAGCAATTTTACATGCACTAGAATACATTAACACATTACAAAATAACTATAACAAATACACGATAGCATGTGACAACCAGGGCGTTCTTAAAAAACTTGACAACATTTCATACACTACACACTTGGATCACATCTTCATGAATATTTTAAACAATATAGCAGAAATAAGAAGAAACAATAAAGAAATAGACTTTATATGGGTCAAATCACATCAAGGAATAGAAGGAAACGAGGAAGCAGACAAACTTGCCAAAACCCCTACACAACAATCTGAAAAACAAATACCAACAAGAGACCTCATAACACTATCCAAAAAGAATATGTTTGAAAAATTTAATATAAAACTACAAGAAGAACCAGAAAAAGCAAAAAATTTCAAATTAATAGTCAAAAAAATTCCACTTAAACCATGGTTTTGGAAAACAAAACTACCACGTACAGATATAATGAAAATTAATAGATTAAGAAGTTACCATGCACGATGCATACAGTACAACTATATAATAGGACTAAGTGATTCACCAATATGTTATACTTGTCCTGAAAAAGAAGAAAATGTAGCTCACATCCTATTGGAATGTCCAAAATATAAATCAGAAAGAAATAAATTATACCAAGAAATTAAAATACAAGAAATTCAAGACAAAAATGAAAAAATCAAGACCATCCTATTCTCAAATTTAAAAAATATTAAACTTACACTAAAATTCGTAAAAGAAATAAATTACTCCCCTTAGCCTAAAATTGAAAAAATCTGGAGTCCACTCACCAACAGAAATCCACAAACGAAATAAAATTTAAAAAATAAATAAAAATTACTTAGGGAAAACATAGGAAGAATTTTGGAAGGACTCGGGTCCACCCAACCTAATTGAGGTTTTCTGTGGTTTCCCTCAATTTACTAGGCAAATGCCAGGTTGGTCCACTCTTAAGTCAGTCCACAGACTGCCTATGATACCCGTTTAAATACCTGCAAACAACCCTAACAAAAATCCATTCAAAAACTTCCGTTTAGAAAAATAAAAAAATATAAATATATACTCCGAAATTATCCATCATACCCTTCCCCAAATTTGATTAAAAAGCTCCAATCCCTTACAAAATATCAAAATTATAAAAAGGCACAAAATAACCCCTCTCAAAATAACATTATGGCTCCGGTAAACACAAATATTTTTTTTGTTACTTATGCCAATAAAGAATTTGTTTAAAAAAAAAAAAATAATAATAAATACAGAAAAAACAGTTACTTTAATTAATCAAACAGCAAATTAGTTTTGTTAAATGTAAACAAACACGCTAATCGTGTGATAAGGTGAAGAATTTTTCTTTATTTCCACACTAGGGTGGAAATAAAGAAGAATTATGAAACACGCATGCGCAATGAATACAACTACAAAAAGAATCACTTTCTACGCATCTAAACAGAAATAAAATGTTTATATTTCGTATCAATCGTAGATAATATATTATGTAACTATAATTTATGTAACTAGGTTATTTATTATTAACTAAAAATATTATTATTTATTTATTATTAACTAGTTATTTATGTAACTAGGTAGCAAAATGAAATTTTACTGACGAGTGATTAGATTAGCCTTCGAGCTGAAGGCGAGGACAGGCTATGATAATTAAATGCCGAGGCGAAGCCGAGGCATGTAATTTACCTATTTGACTGTCGAGGCGAAGCCGAGGCAGGTAATTTACCTATTTGACTGTCAAGGCGAAGCCGAGGCAGGTAATTTACCTATTTGACTGTCGAGGTGAAGCCGAGGCAGAAATGTTTCCTTTACTCCCTTGTTGCATACAATATTATATTATAGGGCGGCAGAAAAATGAAACTCCTAACATACCATCTTTATTAATACAACATTGTTAATTACTATGTTATATTAATAAGATAATTACATAGTATTAACTAAAATTAATGTTCATAAAGAAATCAAGTAAGGTTTGGAATATTACCAATAACTGAATAGAAAATTGAATCTATAACAACAAAATACAAAACACACGTTTATAACACACAAAACTTCTGAATGAATAATGCACGCAATATAAAATATTTATTTATATTTTTACTAAAAAAATACTAAAAGTATTAAAGATATCTTCTATTGCTTACAATAAAAATATGTGTGAGGCTCTCACGCATTAGAAGTGAAACTTTAGTTCTAGAATGCATGGCTCTCTTTCATTTATTGACATTTTTTAATTTATTGTTTCAGGATTAAGAAATGGTCATGGGAAATTTAATTGAAAAAAAAATATTGCTACGCTAACCACATTTATTCTAATAAAAATAAATGTTTGTTTTGCTGGTCTTTAAATAGATATAATACAATTAATCTGTAAAAATATTACACTTGGACGAGTCTCGAATCGCCAACTTCGTTACACGATGTCACTATATGAAAAAAGTCACTCTACCGCCGCCAAAGGAGTTTCAAAAAAAGTAACTAGGATAAATCAAGAAAAGTAGCTAGTCTAATCTAGAATGAATTCAATAATAATATTAATGTTGGATGTTTGATGTTTTCATGAAGCTGCAGTGTGGCCAGTGACTCCGCTAATTTTTTAATTAAAGATCTACTATTCATTGACTTATATAACAGAATTAACAAATATAAACAAATTATTTTATTATTAAATTATTTTATTATTAAAACGTTTATTTATTAAATATTACTTATTTCACTATAATATATAATGTTATAAGATTGAGATAATAGTACCTATAAACTGTTCTTGCCAAAATAAGAGGTTATGACACGCAGTGGCAAACACTGTTACTTTCTCTGCCTAGGCAGAGAAAGTATTTTCCTGACTGTTTTAACTACTTTCCTGCCTGTTTTTAATATTTTAATGACAAATCAGGGAAGTAGTACTTTCCAGCCTAAAAACAGTTAAGTAATGTTTAATTTTGCTGCCGCGAATAGATAAAGATTTTTATAGATTGAGTTTGCTTTTCCCTTATTGTTATTATTCCCAAGTTTCTTATTTGAAAATTAATTCTAGTTAATACATATGTTATTATTAGCTGGGTACCCGTGCTTCGCTACGGGGTGAGTTATTTTCAATTTGATAGGTTTATAAACTACCATCAAGAAACATTTAAATTATTTTACTAAGCGAGAATATCTAGATTCTATCTCTCCCCCTTATTTCTATACCCCCTTCCCTTTGATAAGATAATTTGCTAGTATCCAAATTATTAATGGATTCCGAGAACTGAAGAAAAATTCTTAAAAGATAACTTTTCGGGAAAGTTATCTTTTACCCCCCCCCCCCATGCCTTTAGCCATCCCTTGGTTGAAATTGGAATTATCTAAGAAGATCGGTCTGGGTATAGATGGTCTGGGTATAGATGGTCTGGGCTCAATTCCCCTTCTTTTCTTACTCTGTCCTTATGTTACTCTTAGGGATAAAATTTTAAAAAATCTCTATTGGCAGTTATCAATATAACTTAGAAATTATTGTACTACGTGTACACGATTTTATTTTAGCATTTTAAAGAAGAGGCGATGATTATGTTAGTAAAGTTTTAAGCACGGTAATGTGTGATTTGTAAACTATTGTCTTAATATCTAAATATTTTTTGACAGCGATTGAAAACTAATTTCTTTAACAATTCTTCTTTCAGAAATTTCCACAAACATAATAATTGTCAGTAGTTTATTCTGCGATTTTGGTTAGATAATTTTTTTATAAAAAAAAAAATGAAATTAGAATTTTGAAATCTATTTAATAGCCCCGTTCTCCTCCCCATATGAGGCTACCAAAACTTTTGTAGCCTACATTACCCGCAGAATTGAGCTTAACATTTTACCCAAGAACCACCAAAATCTATTCAGCCGTTTGGACGTGATTGACGCACAGACAATTCGTTGTCAGGACAACTCATTCAGTGGAAATACAAAATTTGAGCCCAATCGGATAAATGTACTGTACAGACACAACACTTATTAGTTTGTTATACATAGATATACATATATTTTTCCATTTTACCCCCCTAAATGTTCATAACAACAATTACTGTTCGGAACCGTAAGTGCCAGACGTATTGATGTATAATATTTAGTTTCATTTTTGTTTAATTCGTTTTTTTGTGAAAAAATATATTTTTAAATAAAATAAATATATTTCTCTTAAAGGGTCGTCATTGTTGTAGCGACAATTACTGTACTCTGAAAGAGCTTTTCAACGATACGCATCATGAAGGGTTTTCATTACTTTGACATTTGTACACCCCGTACCCTTATGTACCAAAGTTTTAATTTCGTAATTTTATGCAGGCAGTGACCTTGACCTTGTTTTGAAGAAAAAATGTGTAAATATTCGTCAAATTGAGATAAAACTGTAGATTTGTATAAAAGACATACCCTCATATACAGACACTCTTATTTTTATATAAGAAATAGCTAGATTATTCCATTTTACCCCCCTCCTGAATGAAAATATGACAAAACAGTACATAACAACAATTACTGTACCCTTAAAGAGCTTTTCAACGATATGCATCATGAAGGGTATCCATTACTTTGACATTTGTACCCCGTACCCCTGTGTACCAACTTTAAACTTCATAATATCATGTAGGCAGTGACCTTCCCCTTGTTTTGAAGGAAAGTGGGTAAATTCATCAAATTGGAACAAACTGTAGATTTGTATAAAAGACACTCATAAACACTCGATGTAGTTATACATATTTTTCCATTTTACCCCCTCCTAAATGAAAACATGACAAAACTGTACATAACAACAATTACTGTACTTTTAAAGAGCTTTTCAACGATATGTATCATTAAAAGTATTCATTACTTTGACATTTGTACCCCGTACCCCTGGGTACAAAAATAACAATTTCGCAAAATCCTTTCTTAGTGGATGCCTATGATATGAACCGAGTATATCCTCAAAATTTCAAGTCTCCCGGTTAAGCAGATTTTGCTGTGCGTTGATTCTATGCCAGTCAGTCAATCAGGACATTGCCACTTATATTATAGATATCTTTATTAATATGACACATAGTTATTAAATGTTATATTAATAAAGATAACATTTTAGCAGCTTCATTTTTCTGCCGCAAGTAGATAAAATATTGTATGCAACAAGACAGCAAAGGAAACATTTCTGCCTCGTTTATTCATTGCCTGTTTATTGTTTATATAGTCAAATAGGTAAGTTACCTGCCTCGGCCTCGCCTCGGCAGTTAATTATCATAGCCTGTCCTCGTCTTCGGCTCGGAGGCTAATCTAATCACTCGTCAGTAAAATTCCATTTTGCTGCCTAGTAACATAAATAACTATTTAAGTCCACGTAATGAAAAATTGGATTTTAGCTTTGTTTTTTAGGCTCTAAAGTTACTATTTCACAGCCTACCACGGAAAAAATATTTTTTATAATTTATATTATTTTATTTTTTTTTAAACACATGTAAAAAGTGTTCTAATGGTGTTTGTTTTTTTTGTTTTTTTTTCGTTTTTAATTTTTAGCTAAATCAATAATTTTTAAAAACTTTTAAAAAGATTTGAATTAAAGTGGACTCGTGGAACAGTTTACAAGATAAATATTGTCAGAATTTTTCTTGAGTCAGGGGGTAGCGCCCTCAAATGAAGTGCGACAGTTCATAACTCGATTTCACCCCAGGTCATGTTATTTTCTGTATTTGTATGCCAAATTTCAATCGAAATTAGCCCAACAAAACGTACAGTACTACCCAATAAAAAAGTTCCAGGTATCACCTTTATCACGCCTTCAATTTGAAAAAAGAGGCGACCGGAAAAATCTAAAAACTTAAAAATGAGTTAGCATCTTTAAACACAAAGGTTACTTCAAAATCATGATCGGAAGCTAGAACACTCTTATTCGAGTAATGACTAAAACAAAAAGGGTGGAAAGCTGTAAACGCTGAAGAGTTATGATCCGTCATTCACAGGGTTGGAAGAGGACGAGGCTCGGTTCTTCTTCAGACTTTTAAAGGATAGTGAATTATAACAATTTTTACGATCTTAAAAAAATAACCTTAATATTTATCTCATTTGGTATTAAGTTTAATCTATATTATTATAATTTTTGAACGTCAATTCAAGAATAAAACCCAAACTATAAAGTTCTGTCACCAAAGCTGTTTCCATTTCGTTTAAAGCCGTTTAAATCCCCTTCGATATACCTTAGAATAAAAGCATTCTGTTTAAGTTTTAATACTATCAAACTTTGCTTGTTGCTGCTTTGTTTAACCTTTAGGGGCTTTGAGCTTCGGCTTTGAGGCTCTAATTATCAAACTCCCTTTTTTAAGCCCAACCGTGGTCCTAAAGGAACGTCGAAACCTTTGATTCGAGCTTCAGAATAACAAAAGAATCTTGAGTGTCTATAAGAGGCACTCAAATATAATTTGCCATTTTTTAAACCAGCCTCCATGAAAAACTGGAGCTCAAGGTTTGACATTCTTAGGTTAAGAAGAGAGGCCTAGCTAGATTTACTCCTTTGCTTCACGGCCTTAACACTTCTTGTTTCTCTTTTGAAACATTTCTATAATCAATACCTAAGCATTTAAGTTTAAAGTTAGATTTAGGCCAAAAGGCCACACTGATACTTTATTGCAAATATATATATATAATAAATTAAATAACGGCGATATCTATCCCTTCTGTTATTAGAGTCTATAAAGTAAAAAAATCCTCTTGGGCTGAGGCTTAAAAAAAAAGGAAATGTTAAATTCGGTAAAATTATTTATTGAGGCACCCGATATGAAAATTAGGATAGTGGGTCTGGAGGGATAAGGGTTCACAATCATGAACCCTAAGGCTAAAAAAAGCGAATCAAATCAAAAACCTCCCTCTGTTTAGGATGCCGGCACCACATCCATCAATTTCAATTGTTGAAAATTATACCGTTCCAAGTACTTTTTCATTAATGGCGGCTTTGAAACGGGAGGAAAAAGGAAGACCGGGGAGCGAGCGAGAGAAAGCTTATCAATCATGATCCCGCCAGCTGGATATGATGCCCTTAGCTATAACACTGTATCGAACCTACCCTAGCTGATAACACATCCTGCATCATAACCTTCCTCTCTCTCTCTGATAACAGCGATAACAGGCCCTCGTTCCGACGTCCTACATGCATCTGATATTTTCTAAACGTGATCCTCTAACGCTCCCAAACTCTTTCTACCGACATCGTCAACCCAATAAATTTTCAAGCGTCAAGTCACACAAATACACTCACGTACTGTTTATAAAGGCTAGAGAGGAAAGGTTACTCTTGCGGATTTGTTTATACTATAGAAACCACTATGAAAACAACCCTTCTGAAGAGAATATTGCCAACTAAATTTTAATAACTTTATTGTTACTATAGTTCTTAGGAGTAGGGTTATACGAGGTAAAATGCCCTAGAGGCGAATATACTATGTAGACATAGGACGACAAGAGTTATTTGAAACGAATTAAAAATTCAAAAGGTCAGAAACCAGCTGACGTCAAAGAAATAATCATCTATTATATTCTTGAACTTAAATTTATAAATTCATAGTGTTGCGGAGATTGCTTAAAAACGTTTTATATGAACTAGGATTAGTATAACAGGCAAGGGAATTAAATTCTTTAGACAAATGATGTAGTCTATTTATAGTCGACAAACCACCACCAATAGAAAAACCGGTCAGACAAAAATGATAAAACTTCCTTACATCCCTAGTGAAAAATTAATTTAAATGATTTATTATACATATTGTTGTGATACTGTATAATAATAACAGGTGGTCTTTAAAATTACATGGTCAAGGTTTCCATTGAATCAAATTTATTTTTATTTAATATCTCGGAAACTAGATGTTTCCCGGAATAGCCACTTATATATAGTTAAATGTGTATTTAAATAGAATAAATGTTCTAAATATAAGACAGAACAAAAGCGGACATTTATAAATAGTTATTAGGGAGTAACGTAAGCCATTATTCCTTGAGCGAATAAGATGGTTCTTGATGCGAAGCCGAGGGACTTTTAAATAACGCTAATTAGCTCCCGAGGCTCAGCCGAGGTTCAATATTTTATTTGCAATATTTTCAATATTATTTCAATATTATTCAATAGATTCTATATTTTATCTCCAGTAGAGAGAAAATACACATTCTCATCCATTGCACAGTTTTTATTCATTGTTTTAAATAATAACAATAATTGTTAGCACTTTTAATAGCAGATAAAAGAGATTCAATATTAAAAACAAATAAGAATTACAATTAAACTCAAATAGAAGGTTATTTAGATGCAGGTTTAAACAATGATAAACAAAGTCGAAAAAGCAGTGTTGCCAACCTGATTTCAACAACTTCACTCCATTAGCCATTCATTCTCTACTATTTATAAAATAATTAAGTAGGCAATCCTTTTTATCCCTGGTTTCACTTTTTCTCCCTACTTTTTGAGTTCAGGGAAGAAAAGACTTAGTTCCACTAAACTAATACAAAATCATAACTTTTTCCCCCTACTGGAGATAAAATTACATTTTTGGGCTAAAAGAACCTTGAAATGTGTAAATTTATCAAAAAATATACTCCATATATGAGTAAATATAACAATGGAATATATTAATATTAAAATTTTTGAAAGGTAAAATCAATATTTAAAATTCAAAAAGGACTATTTTTTTAAATTATAAAAAAATGAATAGGAATCCTACCACAGGCCAGCTGATTATTATTTCTAATACTCCCGGATTAAAATAAAATATTCTCAGAGTATTTTTTTTTAATCTAAGGAAAAACGAACCGTGGGAAGGATCATCTATGTACACACATTAATGCTCAGACATGGAATATTTGTTATTGGTCGGTAATAAAATATAGAGTTTGAAAAATATTAAGGTAAGACGCAGATGAAATAAATAAAATAAAAAGAAAGACCTAAGATTAGAAACAGCATAAAAGAGGCCGTTAAATACTTAGAGAAAGACCTTTAAGATTGAACTGAATGCTACCGACTTTTCTTGGTTATTTTCTTGTCAACAAGTCAAAGACAGAGCTAGATATTAATTAGGATTTCAAATTCTTAAGTCCAGGCTTTAAAAGCTTCTGCAATAGTATTGCTATGTAGCATTAGTTAAAAGATTTCTTGTCTTTTGCTTAGAGAACAAAATGCACAAATTATTCACTTTGAGGCACTGGAAATAAACGTTTGACGACCACAAACACGGATTTTACTGTTAAATCAAGGTCTAAATATTATTATTATTTAAACTTTAAAGCTATAAAGCTATAACAAAATAGACTGCCAATTAGTGTGGCACATAGGTTCCTCGCATCCTATCATATACTATAACAATTATTGTTATATTACTTTATTGTAATATTGTTTATTTTGTAAAAACTATTAATAGTTTTAGCGATCTTTAACACTTCATAGCGGTGTCGCTGTTGGTTTTACTAAAAAATTGTATTTGAAAAAAATATTTCTCTCATTGAATAGATGAAGTTAGATTTTTTCCCCGACCTAAAATTCCAATTTTAAATTTAAAGTTCACGTTTACGCGAGGATTGCTCGTGAACGCTTGGACGGATAACGTTGTCCAACGAACTCGTCCTGAGCATTGCTAAAATGAACATGTCTACCAAATTTCATCAAAATCGGTCGACATTTACTCAAGTTATCGTCGCACGTTTCATAATTCGCGGACACACAGACCGACAGACAGACAGACAGACAGACAGACAGACAGACGGACAGACAGACAGACACGAGACCAAAAATGTTCCCTGATGTCTGAAACGGATTTCTGTCTTGGAATTTTTGAAATCGGAGGCATAAAAGTTTTTCGTTCTCAAAAGTGAACACAATGCTTCCGTTACCTTCGGTAAGCTCGGAAGCAAAATTAGACAGACAATGGAGCTAACAGGGGACCAATAATAATTTTACGCACAGATTTCAAATAGCAGCTTACTTATCGAATATTTATTTAATATTAACTTTTTTTACGTCAAATAGAACAGCATTACTCCAGAAACTTTTAACAGACCGTATACCCAAGTTGATAAATAGTTTATGATACCAAAGAACCTATGTAGTGGTTCTATCATCAATAAGCTCTTAAAGATTACTAAAAGGCTACACAATTTATTTGTGAGTGAGTCTTATTGTGTCGTATTCATTGTGATGAGTCGGACGCGACGAAACGATGCAGGACATGGCGTTTGCCGAGCCAACATCTTAATGACGTAATGTCTGATGTTGGAACAGTTCCTATGTGCCACGCTTGCGTGGGACATCCCTTGGTGTCTCTCACTCACAAATTGTGTAGCTAATTGCAGTGTGCAAACACAGTATTACATTGCTGTTGTTATTACTAAAGGGCCCCATACACACTTCAACTTGTGTTGATGTTGTTTAACTGTGTTGTTCAACTTCTTTTGATGTTGATCAACCAGGTGTGTATGGGGGCCTTTAAGGCCCCCATACACACTTCAACTTGGTTGTCCAACTATGTCTCTCAACCTGGTTGATCGTCATCAAAAGAAGTTGAACAACATCAGTAGAGAGAGAACAAACATAAAGTAAACACACACATAACACAGGAACATACACACTTCAACTTGGTTGTCCAACTATGTCTCTCAACCTGGTTGATCGTCATCAAAAGAAGTTGAACAACATCAGTAGAGAGAGAACAAACATAAAGTAAACACACACATAACACAGGAACATACACACTTCAACTTGGTTGTCCAACTATGTCTCTCAACCTGGTTGATCAACATCAAAAGAAGTTGAACAACATCAGGGCAGGTGGTCTCTCAACCTGCCCATACATACTTCAACTTCAACTAAACCAAGTTGGACAACATGTTCAACTTGAAGTGTGTATGGGGGCCTTTAAAGGATTGACAACTTTTAGACTTATAGCAAACTAAGTTTTTACTTGGATAATCTATTCCTCTCTGTTAAGCTCATACGTAAAATTCAAGACAAATTACAATTATTCATATTTAAACAAATAAATGGTCATCCAACGTCTTAAAATAAAAAATTAATTATTCTTTTATTTTAGCAAATATATAGGAGAGCTCTATTTTAACCTCCCTCCAAATATTAATACAGATTCTTCATAGAAGAATGATTCTGATAAATTGTATGATTCGTGAAATAATTGGCGGTAAAGGAGTAATTAGGCAAAAAGAGCTCTTACGGGAAGCGGTTTTAACTCATAGAAAGGGCCCAATTTAATTCGGGTCGTGTAGAATCAAATGAAGGACCCTAGTGGTATTGGTCGAACGTTAGGGAACCGAAATGGAGTTCCATCTGTGACATAATTATCACAATAAAGGCTAAGGACGGCGGGTAGAGGAACGATTCAAATGGCCGTTTGGTGTTTGCATGGAAGCCTGTGGAGTTGGCCTGCAATGGACCTCATCTCATTTAGTTCAATCCAATAACTCCGGTCTGGCCTTTCCTAGCTTCTCTCGATTACCTACATTGGCCCTTCGCGTCCATTTACTGGTACCCATAGCGTTCTGTTATAAACATTTTCGTGGCTAACACTTCTTGAAGTCCTACGAGTAATTGTATGATCGGACCAAAACAGTGTTTCATATTTTAACGATTCAATCAAATGTTTGATTAAACTGCGTATAGTCCATAAGAGGAATTCAATTTCGAGGCAACTTTATTAAACTTATAACACTATATTAATTGAATTTACGAAACGTTAGCCACCTCTGTGTTCTAATATTAATTAAAACTAGCATGCTGAAATAGCCACAGTAAAATTGAACCTAGTTACAACTCTCCAATCAATCTCTTTAGTTCATAGAAGAAATATTTTGTTGGATACATTTCTAGGAAGACACCGACTTTCTACTTCCAACAGGTCAATAATTATTCATCATTTAAAGATGAATACACATTTCATACCAAAAGTTCTGTTATATTCGATTTTAATAAGTTTTAAGCAATTAGAACAACAAGAATAATACTAAGATTAAACAAAATAGTTTGCGAATTAGAGTGGAACATACCTTCCTCGTGTCCTATATCGCATACTTTATTAATTGTATGCTTTTAAAACATATTAATGTTAAATGAATTTAATTTTCCACGTTTTTCAAATCTGACTAAAATGTTTTGATTTTGAGCTATGTGATCGTTCTGAAGAACAACAAATTTGAATGTCTCCGTTTTCAAAGATTCTAAAGACAGAAATCCGTTTCAAACACCAGGAAACCTTTTTGGTTCAGTAAGTCTGTCGGTCTGTCGTTCAATTTTTTGCAAACTAACATATCTTAAAAACTACTCGTCAGAATTTATTGAAATTTGGATGGTAGTTCATAATTAGCCCATTGTTGGTCCCATGTAACTTTCTATACCCTTTTGTTTCTTTCCCACATGCGCACAAGCATACCTTTATTTACACCTATATCTTCAAAGTACTTACCCGATATTTCGGGTTTCATTGGTAAAACCAAAATAAAGAACCCTTTATAGTTTCGTTCCCATGTCTGTCTGTCTGTCACTCTGTACGGTTCGAATAACGTTTGAATCAAAAAGAGACAAAAACATGAAACTTTCGAGTATTAAAGATCGTTTAGACGAGCACACAGGAAAAATATAACGAACTCAAAATTATCAGCTGTTCAAATCCAAAATGGCGGATAATTCACGTCACGTGAAAAAAATATGTTCTTAAACTTTTAAGTGAGGTATCAAATGAAAGGTATTGAAGAGTAGATTACAAATATAAATAACATTTGTGGAATGTATTTAATTTTCCATGCCATTTTGTCAAAAAAACATCAAAATTTTTACTGATTTAAAAATAAGGGGAAAAATTAAATAGGACGCGAGGAAGCTATGTGCCACACTAATTGGCAGGCTATTTAATGTATAATGATGAAGCATGTGATATTAACTAAATAAATCTTTCTTTAAAGGAAATTGACCAAAATCAAACGTTAAAGAAGCTCTAAAATACAGCACTTTCATGCTGAAGTAAATTGTTTAAGGTTGTCAGTAGTAGATCATAATAAAAGGTGGATCACCTGCAAGTGTTCATAGAGTTGTACCAAGACTTCGAGGGAGGTTGAAAGGATGATAAATGAAATTATATGGCTTCTTCTCACCCTTCCCAAATTTACTCAGGAGCCGCCATCACGTCGAAAACTTGCACACTTAGCTTTAATTTAATTATTCACTCTTCACTTAGTAAGGATATTTTTTTCACTTCTTTGTATAACATCCAATTTCCTTAATAGAAAATTCAAGAGAGAGAAAAAACAGACAAAGAAAAAGGCGTTGCTAAGTATTGATTTAGATTTTTTTTTTTCTTTTTTACTCTGGAGACTTTTTGTTGAGAAAAGTTGACTAAGGGGGTCGTCTAAGTGGGGATGGAGGACGTCTTAAATCACATTATATTCAAAAGAAGAGGCATAAAGTTATCCGCTCATTATGTTCCAGTCTGAGGAGGAGCTGAGTTTAACTTGAGATTCCGACATCTTCACCTCCTTCTTACACTAGATAAATTAGCAACAATATATTCTCTTCTTTAGACTAATGGCGTTCAGAGTGGGGCCCACTAACTCCATAATGAGACCTAAATGTTCTTATCACTTTAAATGAGCCTTGGATTCAATTATTGCCTTTTGTTCTCATTTTCTATCTTTGTCTCTCTAAAATCCAATTCCTCACTTCTATCTCTTTCTTGTTTTCTCTTTTTTTCCCCATTATTATAAAAAAAAAGTTAAACGAGTTAAACTTAAAAAAAGAAACTTTAGAGCTTTTATTTTTAAAACAAACTTTTCTGATACACTTCCTGCTTATTTAAATGTACAGCAGGAAACAAGTTTTGTGAATAGCCCCTACAAATGATTTTAAATAGAAAAGGACTTTACTTCTCTTTCTAAATACAAGTATTACTAAGTTAAAAATAATAGTATTAAGGAAGAATACTAAACTACTGCACTTTCTAATACTACAAACATTAAACTCTAAATTAAAATAATAAAAATTATTCTAAGTTAAAAGTATGCAACAAATTATGCGAGGAGCGTGACAGTTATAAATATTTATAATGACATTTTTTTCATTTATCTTAAAAAATTATTATTGACCCAAATAAATTATTTTTCTTAAAAGAGGAGACCAAGTTCCCTCGGATACTAATTACAATACTCAATACTATTTTTTATTTTTTTTATTTTTTTTATTCCGGGGGGATTTTACACCCGAAGACGCAGACCACTTAGGTGGGTCCATTGAGCAAACCCTGGTTAGGGACCGAAATCTTCACACTCGTGTGACGAAATGGTCGTTAACCATGACTCCCCTCCTGGTTGTATTATCCTGCTTTCCAGGCCGAAACCTGATGGCGCCACTCTTTCGAGGAACTTTCCATTTGTTTAAACTATGCCGGGTGGACATACGTCGTGTCAGAGAGGTTACGTAAAAGTGACAAAGGTTGCTGTGACATCATGCGCCCTCCACGATTTTTCGTCAGGTTATCTTTTCTGGCTCATAACAAACCATTGTTTACTAGAGTTCTGTGAGCATTTTATAGTTTTTTCCTCTTTTCATTCTATTAAAAGCTTTTTTAACCGTTTTTAACCTTATCATATATTAGTAACATCATTAATAAGCCAACAAATGTATACATTATAGGCGATAAAACAAATAATTCTCACAAATAACTCAAATAAGATGTAAAATAACTTACTTACAGATGTGCTCTTTTTACTCTATTAAAAGCTTTTTTACTGTTTTTAACCTTATCATATATCAGTAACATCATTAATAAGCCAATAAATGTATACATTTTAGATGATAAAACAAATAATTCTCACAAATAACTCAAAGAAGATGTAAAATAACTTACTTACAGATGTGCTCTTTTTACTCTATTAAAAGCTTGTTTACTGTTTTTAACCTTATCATATATCAGTAACATCATTAATAAGCCAATAAATGTATACATTATAGATGATAAAACAAATAATTTATTAAAAAATAATAATAAAATAAAATAGCACTGATAAAACTCAGTCGTATATCCAATGTTATGAGCCAGCTGACCTAACAACACACACTTTATTACGTAAGTGACGTCACACTTCCCCGGCGTATTGAGCGGGGAGCTTGGTCCGGGAATCGAACCCAGAGCTGTGGTCAGGAGCTGTCACCCATCCATCTTCTGACCCTGCTCGAGGCTGCTTAACTTGCCTTAACGCAAGGCAAGCGCTCTAGCCTCCAAGCCACCCAGGCTCAATACTAATTGCTTCACTCTACTAATCATATATTCAGTACAAGACTCAGTCAGTAAGTTTGAGCACGGTGAGTAGATGATTCTTTGAATGTTCAATAGCTATGATATGTTTATTATACTACAAACAATTATTGCTTGTATTTATTTCTCATTTAATATTTTAATATGCTTATAAATATTTTACCTTAATTTCTTTCATTTATGTGAAGTAATAAATTTTTCTTATAATCAAGGTTATATTATCACTAACCTATAAATAAACCTAGGTGATAATATAATCTTGGAATTTTACAAAATATTTCTCTAAACTGAGGTGTTTACCATGAAGTTGGTATAATACAAATCTATTAGGCTCATTAAAATCCGTATAAATAACCAACTAGATGGTTTGCTTGCTTCAATAACAACTTTAAAATTGTTTAAAAAATAATTGTGGACGATCTTTAACTAAAACATTAAAATTAAATGCTTTTGAAAAACACTGGACTCTGGTATAAGGTGTAAGTTTGAGGATGGAGTCCCCTAACACAAAATATGCTTTTAAGGCGTCCTGTAGAGAACAGAGATTATCATCCCCCTCCAACAACCCACAAGGGGTTGTTGATTGAATTAAGTTGGACTTGCGATATTTTTAATACTGGCCCTATCGTCAATAAATTAATTATAAAAACAATTACCATGCATAATTGAATCTAATGATGCAATACTAATTGTTCATAGGATGTGACGACACTTTTTATTGAGTTAAGATTAAATGTATCTTGGGTGAAAGCATGCATATGAAAGGACAAGGAAAACACATTATTATTTAAGTTTAATGTGTAGCCGGATATGAGTATCTTGTTTATAATAGAATTGCCGAGATTGAAGCAGACGAGAGAGACTTTGCGAAGTTATAAAGTACACAAGGGCTCGGGTGTGAAGGGAAAGAGGCGTTTGACGCGTAGTCATCAATTCGTAGTATAAGTCAAAACTTGGCTATAATCTACCCCGAGGAATAACCTGCGACTCGGAGCTTTAAACCTTGCCTCGATGTGACAACATTACCCTGTAGTAACCTTCCCTGCCAGACATTACCTGACATCCCCCTATCGCTAAAACCTTAACCCTTTCCAACACGAGCCATTAATCTCAGACCGAGTTCAAGTAAAGAGCAAGCCAAGCTTTAATATGATAAAATTCATCGTTGCGTCGAGAACACGGAGGTAGGGAAGCAAGGTAAAACTCCGGAGCTACGTTTAGAACCCTGTTAACACAGTGTAATGGTGATGCAGGCAAAATGAATCCCGGTATTAAACTTTCAACCTCCGAAAAACACCCAGTATTAAATAAGTTAAAATTCCTTCCTACATTTCTCAAAAATACATTTAACCAAACACTCGTTCCTAACCTTAAACAATAATCATAAGAATTTGTAAAACATATATGTATAATAATCTTCAATAAATCTTCATAAATCTCCTAGAAATCTCACACATTTGTTAACTTAAGACCCAGAATTATAATTTCGAGAACTAAATGGGAAACAAAAAAATAGCTTTTAACAAATTTTAGTTCTTAAATATAGTAGAATATGAGCTAGGTATGCATTTCGTATGAATCGCGTAAACAACCTTAACATTAATTAATATCTAACGCCTGAATCAGGAGCTTCGGGGGGGGGGGGGGTTGGAACGATTATTTTATTTTCAAAACAGCTATCTGCCTCTATAACGCCATTGTCAGTGCCGGGAAGTAAGAAATAGAGTTACATTAAAAAAAATATCGGTCCGAGACAACTCACACAAACTTTCTTATACATACGAGGTCATAATTATTTGGCCCAGTGTTTTCCATTTATTAGGTTTTCATATGTACATTAAATTATTATTGAACATTTCATCAAAATGTATCATACAAATAACATCTCCTGGGCGGGGAATCGAACCCGGGCTCTCTCCGTCCGCTTTTTAAGCCTTTTTCTCAGGAACTAGATTTTTCCCGGGAAAACGGCTTATATCGTTAGATTCGTATTTAAATGGGCTACATTATAACATTTTTTACTTAACATCGTCGGAACCAATTTCGAGAAATAATTTTTTTTTCACGTTTTTCAGAGTTTTTGGGGAGTGGCACCCCCAAATTTGGAGTTAAAATTAGTTTCTCGATTTCGCCTCGGGGTATGATTTTTCTGAACATGTATGCCAAATTTCGTCAAAATCCGCCCAGTAGTTTAGGCAACAGGCAGGCGTCTGCACAGACAGACAGACAAACATTTTTTAAAAAACACATTTTTGGACTCAGGGGACCTCAAAACGTGTAAATCCATCAAAATCTCACAATCGAATTTTCGCGCCATCACAATACTTTCTCTTTATATTAGAAAGTAAAAATAGACTGCCAATTAGTGTGGCACATAGTTTCCTTGCATCCTATCATGTACTTTATTGTTATATTAACATTATGGTTATATTATATCAACATTATTTTAAGTAATGGTAATGAGAGTATGCAAAATAAATATAACGAAAGAAATGAGCAGTGGCAATATTTAAAGTGTTCAAATTCGTAGAGCAAAAGTCGGTAGGAGTGAGAGTAGGTTAATAGTTTGAGAGCAGTTCGATAACGTGTGCACAGAAGTGAATAAAACAGTGTACAGATAGCGAATGAAGTCTGGTCGCCTGGTCTCGAGATCCCTAGGCTCGCTGTGCTATTGAAGAGGTAGGGTAAATAGAGAGGCGGGGGAACCAAACTACCACCAATTCTCCACGTCTATCTCCCTCCCCGCGTTCTCTCCATAATAAAAACTATTAATAGTTTTTAGCAATCTTTAACACTTCATGGCGGCGTCGCTGTTACCTTCGGTAAGCTCGGAAGCAATAGTACATCTACATAACGTCAGAGATCAATGCAAAACTCCACTGAATATTGCATTGGTACCTAATTAAACTTATAAAAAAATAATTATTATTTTTCTAAAAATACATACCGTTCTAAAATTTACAGAAAACATTTTTTTTAAATATATTGTTTAGGATGATAAATTAAATTAAATCAAGCTTGGTTCAAGGAAGAATACTAGAACGGATGTGCTCGTAGTTAATTAAATTATCCTGCACCTCTAGCCCCAGTCTGGTTCTCCTTTTAATTTTTACAACAATAATCTAATTATCGACATCTGCCACGAGACATCTACACCTTGCTGTCAGAAATTCAATAATCTATCTGTCCTCTGAGAAATAAGTTCTTTCTTAATCTTAAAATATTCAGTCTTGCTTAAGGCCTGGCCAGGTACAGATCTACTACACTGGGATCCCATCTTTCTAATACAATTCTTTCTTGTATGTATTGAATATTATTTATATAACTTCTATCATCGATCTATTTATCAAATCATTAATTACACCAAGACTATAGTCAATTTTTTATTTGTTTTTTCACAATCAGCTGATCATTGATTTTTAACATATCTTTTTAACTAAACTTATAATTACTTTTCCAACTTTCCGATCAATCATTTTTATAATTAATTAAATAATATTTTAAGTATATTTGTATTTTTGCTTATGGATAATTAAGGTGTTTTTTTTATAAATAAATTCACATTTATTAAAAAATATGATTTTCTTTATTCATTTCTATTATTTTTTTGTGAGACGTTTCGACCCTTCTTGTTATTGGAATTAAGGTCATCTTCAATCACTCTTCTCTTTTTTCTTTATCTAAAAATTACCTATTATAATAATTATAATTTTACTGTATAACAATCAATTCATATCTCATCATAACTGCACCTATATAATAATAATTAATCTACAACTATTACTTACATAGGTTTTGTGATAAATAAAATTTTTCGTCTGAACAGTTAAAGTTAAAATTTTAAAAACAATTTTCCCACACAGGATTCGTCAACAAGAAGACATTCATAAAATTAACAATTTAAACATTAATGATGACCTAAAACACATATATATCATTATAACATGGAAATAATATAAATACAAAAACATTTTAACTACTTTGAAAAAAATTTTCTCAATTTTTTCTCGGTGATAAAGGTAAGGTAACAATGTATAAGAGAAAAATTGAGAAATTTTTTTTTTCAAAGTAGTTAAAATGTTTTTGTATTTATATTTCCATGTTATAATGATATATATGTGTTTTAAGTCATCATTAATGTTTAAATTGTTAATTTTATGAATGTCTTCTTGTTGACGAATCCTGTGTGGGAAAATTGTTTTTAAAATTTTAACTTTAACTGTTCAGACGAAAAATTTTATTTATCACAAAACCTATGTAAGTAATAGTAGTAGATTAATTATTATTATATAGGTGCAGTTATGATGAGATATGAATTTATTGTTATACAGTAAAATTATAATTATTATAATATGTAATTTTTAGATAAAGAAAAAAGAGAAGAGTGATTGAAGATGACCTTAATTCCAATAACAAGAAGGGTCGAAACGTCTCACAAAAAAATAATAGAAATGAATAAAGAAAATCATATTTTTTAATAAATGTGAATTTATTTATACAAAACACCTTAATTATCCATAAGCAAAAATACAAATATAGTCAGATTATAAAAAGGTGTATACGATTTAATAACGTTAATAAAAACTAAAAAATAATATTTTAAGCATATCTATTATTTTAAATCTTTAAAAACTAGATCTAGATCATAACTTTTGTTTTGATTAACCTAATGATTTATATTTATGAGCTCATTTAATTACCATATTATTATTGTAATATATATCTTTTATTATTAAAACAGGGTAGTCAAATTTGTTTGTTTTTCTTTGCTTTTTTTTCAATTTAACTCCCAATTTTTCATATAATTTTATTTGTTCTATTGTCAGTAATAGAACTGGTCCTTTGGTTTCTCTTTTCAATTACTTTTCCAGCGACCTTCCACAGTGACAGAACTGAGCAATATTGCTGCGCTCATCTGCCCTGTACATATATAATAAATCTAAAATTGTTAAAGCCGTTGTTCGACGTGTGGCAGAGACAAAAATGTATTAAGTAAAAAAAATAATCTTTTTACTAAATCAATATAATGTACTAAGACTCGCCATAGCCATCATATTATATGTATTGCAGACTTAGCAAACAATTACCGCAGGCACGTAATGTTAATCAAGAATTGAATTCTCATCAATAACTAATTGCGGAAGTTATTCAATAAGAATAATTAATAGTTATTCTCATAAATAACTAATAACTTTTTTTTTGTCTTCTTTTATTCCACTCTTTTATCCTATCCGATCCCAGGTTTACTTAATTATTAAAATATAATATATACTTCAAAGCTGCGCCGTTATCATTATTATTATTATTGCATTTATTTTTGTAAGGCATTTACTTATATCTTATTATTCTTATTTTTTTTAATTGTTATTACTTAATTGTTTAAATCAGATGTTTACTTGTTATGTTTGTTTCGTACTTATCTTTGTTATTTATGCCTCATAAGAGTGCCTCACTAATGGCATTTTGCCGTTGAGGACTCTCAAAATATTGTTAATAAATAATTAAATAAATAAATAAGATGTTGAGCGGAATGAACATTTAACGGAAAAGTTCTTTCAACATACATTATCTAAAGAGTGATTCAGGGACAATGGTTTCAATAAATATTAAAATTTATCGTCCTCTTATCAATTTGAAATCCTTGTTAGTTTTCCGAAATTGAGTTCTAACCTGTTGATTTAAGGCAGTTAATTGCTCTATTAATAATTTCGATGTGCAACACCGTAGTTCTTAGTTAACTGAAAAATGGTTGATACTAGTTTTAAGATCTAATTAACCCACTAAGCTTGTAAGAAGATTATTTTTACTCTAATAAAGTGAATTAACTTGGAGCAATAACCTCACGTAACGACGGTATACTATAATTGATTCTTCAGACTCGAGAGCATTATTTATTAATTAAGTTTCTTGGATAAGCTGTAGTTTTCTTTTAAATGACCACAAGGCATTCCTTATCTAGGATTGGTTTTAAACACAATAAATAAAAAAAGCATTACCTTCCAAGATCATTAAACATAATTATTATTAGAAACAACTAAATTAGTAAAGATAAAAGTTGCACTCTGCAATTTTAAATTATATGGCATAATAATAGATTTGTTTTAAAAACAAAAACAGCAATTTCAAGCTGATTATTAACAATAAAGTGATCAGATGATTTCTTTGAGTTTTATTAATATGAGGAAGTTGTGTTTGGGTATTTCATTTGCTTGACTAAAAGTCAATGAATAAAATTATGACATGGAGAATTTATTGATTGATCAGAAGGATGAAAAAAAAAAATAAGTACGACAAACTCACGGCTACATTTTTCTAAGAGTTTGTACTTATTCAGTTGAAAGCGAAAAACAAAAATAAAAACAGTTCTTTAGCCAATTTTGAAATGTTTGTCAAATTTCAACGCGCTCTAGCGCCTAAACCGATCAAACCGTAGGCAATTTAATTTAGTTTACATTTGTATTTGCAAATTTTTCTCTAAAAGTGCAAATGTTTCATTTAAATATGAATCTAACCTTATAAGTTGTTTTCCCGGGGAGGAAAATATTCAGTGTTTATAACCGGTTATTTATTTAAACTTTCAAATAAATCAAATCAGACAGGGTTGAAATATTGTGACTTAATAGAAATACATTAAATCATGGATGTTTTAGGACATTGAATCCAGTGTAGCCAACAGTTTAGCAAACATTTACACCTCCCCTTCTGAAGACGGTTGTCATGGTTCTTCTAACTTCCTGCTACTATATTAAAATACTTCAGCTCCCCTTTTAGCAAAATATAGTACTAAAAAGTGAAAATTATGGTAACCTCCTGTTATATCCTAACTTCCTAATACTTAATACTATAATTAAGAGCGTCATATTGCATGGTGAGGAACCGAATAGTATAATGGAACACAAAAACAATTTAATTTCTATATTGGTACAAAAATAAGTTAAGAAATACAAATGGGTTTTCCTAAGGCAGATAGATAGTATATAAACTGTTGAGGCAATATCATTTTTTTCAATTTAATTAAATATATTTTAAATCAAATTATAATTATTATTAACTACGGGAAACAGACAGTGAAAAATACACTCCTGTGCCGGGATTTGAACCACGGGCCTCTATATTTCCAGTATAGCGCTCTTCCATCTAAGCTACGCAGGAGAATGATTTTTCACTACCGTAATCGATAACTAGTCCCGAATCCAAGCTTCAATATTCATATACATTTAGACAGTCAATATTTATGACATTAGAACTAAACCAAGAATTAACGCTTATAATTATAAAGTACTCAATTAGTACCTGTACCTTGTACAATCAATTCGAAATTCAATTTTTAAGTTTTTGGTAGTTTTCATACTACGGAAAGTTAAATTTTAATTTAAATCAAATTATAATTATTATTAACTACGGGAAACAGACAGTGAAAAATACACTCCTGTGCCGGGATTTGAACCACGGGCCTCTATGTAGCTTAGATGGAAGAGCGCTATACTGGAAATATAGAGGCCCGTGGTTCAAATCCCGGCACAGGAGTGTATTTTTCACTGTCTGTTTCCCGTAGTTAATAATAATTATAATTTGATTTAAATTAAAATTTAACTTTCCGTAGTATGAAAACTACCAAAAACTTAAAAATTGATATTTAATCATCTTTTGAATAAGGAAATTTGAATTGCTGATGGAGCAACAAGATTGTGCGTTTTATTAGGGCAAGGATACTGGAAAGGAAATGTTGGAGAAGCCGGCAGGGTCCAGGTAGAAAGTACGCAGAGATTTATTTAGAAAAGAAGATTTTTGAGAGTTTTCTAGTAGATTTTAGTAAAGGGTTACTGGTTTTGAACTATTCATTCTCTCTAAGGTCTGCTGAAGGGGACGGGGCTCTGGTTGAGGACTCTAAATATCTATATCACAAAAAAACCTTCCAAGCCTATCCCCCCTTTTTCCAACCCAGCTACTCCGTCCAAATTACCCACAGCAACCTACCCCCCTAAAACCTCGTGTTCCTAGAGAGAGAGAAGCAGGAAAAAAAACTGGAAATTGAATTAGGTTTATCCAAGTATTTCGAGGGAGATGAGTTGAAATGCTATGAACCTTGGAAACGATTAGATACGGAGCCAATTTCAGAGGGAAGCCACCGTCAAGCCTACCCCCCCCCCCCCCTCATCCACCCCTTCAGCTAAATCATGTAATAACAAATTCCTTGATATTTAGCTGACGAAATTAAATGTTAAATCTCAACTTGCCTTACTGGAAAAAATAATCAAATATCCTTATTCTGCTCTCTTAATAAAACTGGTTTACGTTTACCAAGATAATCACGTTACTTCTGAGGTAAATAACTTATTGTTATTAACTTCTTAACCAATCTTAAACCCAACCCAATTTAAAGTCTATATAAATACAGACTGATTCAGTTTTACATTTCTAGAATTTAAGGATCATATTTGGCGTTTAAATGGAATTCAGCAAATATAGATATGGCGTTTTTTTGTTTTTGTCAAATTTTTCAAGAAACCAATATTTT
This sequence comes from Gerris lacustris, assembly GCA_951217055.1. Taxonomy (NCBI): domain Eukaryota; kingdom Metazoa; phylum Arthropoda; class Insecta; order Hemiptera; family Gerridae; genus Gerris; species Gerris lacustris. The sequence goes on from OX578278.1 coordinate 73,506,288, forward strand.
TCATATTATATTGCTCCTATCTTGAAAATTGCTGTGCGGTACATTTTGAATAGGAGGATATTATTTTATTATTAAAATTCCTTCAAAGTACGGTCTTCTTAATATTTTTAATAATCTTAAATCTGTTGATTTTTCACTATTCCTAATATATTCAAGCTAGAAAGTAAAGCTATATCTTCAAAACTCTAATACCTTCAAAATTATAATACATTTTACAGAAATTAAATTGATTGTAATAGGAACATGTGAATATTCCCTATTCAAATTTTTCTGTTTTTAAAAATGGTTTTGAAATGTCTTAAGGTACAGACAATACTTACAAAGTATAAGCAACATGATGAAAAAAAAAAACCAAATACAATTTTGTAGGTTAGTGTACATTATACCATATGTTACAAATACATATTAGCTAGCTTTCGCTTATATAATATTTTTTACTCTCTTTTGAAGAAAAATTATGATACTTAATTCTATTAATTTTACTTTTTAATCGTTCTTTATAATACTACAAAAAATCACAGGGCATCCAAAATCAAGTACTTGCATTGCATTCAAGTACTTTTTAGGGTTTTGTAGGTTATTAGGCATGTACGTTGGTACTTCTTTAGATTGTTACTCCCCTATGATTTTTTAGAATATATACGACTTTGACTAAATAACTATTAACACAAAGGGATGTTTAGTCCAATGTACTTTCGGACAAAGGAATATCAGCACACTTCTGTTTTTATAAGGAGAGTAACAATCTAAAGAAGTGCCTTGTACGCTATTATATGCTGAAATAACATTTTATTATTTCCCCATCCCACCCTACTTGATATTAAAATAAGTAAAACAAATTTAAATGGACGCCCCCCCCTCCCAAAAAAAATCGTCTCACTGCGCATGTAAGCACACAAAATTTGATTTTTACAAAATTTAGACATTTCACCCTGTTATTTCATTGCCCCACCATAAGGTATTCATTAGCCTGAAATATTTTATAATTTTGGGACTAGCGGTTATAAGGTGGTTGGGGGAGGGAGGGGGATATGAACCAAAGTACGACGGACGGAGAGACACATCACCCTAAGGCCTAAGGGTTTCGAGGATGATCTACGAAACCCTAAAAATAGATTGGCTAGATTTAGAAATGTACTGAAATAAATCTTGCATTAGTATTGTGATATTTGATGTCAAAATTACCAATAAAAGCTAAGCCATGAATTCAACTCAAAAAAAAAAAAAAAAAATGTAGTCTTCTGTAATATTTCGTTTAGATGATGTTTTAAATTATAAAATGACCAATTATCATTTTTATATTGTGCTTGTAGTTTACCAAGCTCCTGTATATTTATTATTTGTTATAGTTTTATTTCTCCAACTGATGTAAAGTCAGTAGATTAAAAATGATAATATATAAACCAAAATGAAACAAACTGGAAGAATATAGTGTGTAAAAATGACACGTGAATTTTATTATTTTAGTAGGCCATTGTTCATATTTATAAATCCATTACATCACACATTTTACAAACTTTAAAATAAAAAATACACTAACATTTCTTGAATTTAGCTTAATGGTTTTATTTTCATTATTTATAGTTAAATGTGAGGTCACATTATCAACGAATTATTTATTACTATATACTGTTTATTTAAATGATAAATGCCATTCGAAAATCTATTGTACAAAATTAAGTTAAAAAATATATTCTAATTACGTCTATTCTTCTATTCATCTAATAGTTATATAATACACAATAGTGGTAAGTTTCAGGTTAAATAGATGGAATGATTATACAACCAGCAACATTTAGTAGAAGGTAAGACAACATTTGTTAAAGGTAAAATGTATGAAGTTCTATCATTTAGAAACTGCTTATTTCCAACCATTATTTAGTAAAGCTTGTAGTGAAGGAAGATCACAACTTTATATTACCAGGTAAATCACTCTTCTTTAAACAGAAGAAAAAGCAAGAGCAATAAACCTAATGAAAGTACAAGCAATGAACTTTGTAAAAGTAATTTAACTGATCCTTAGCAATTGCTAACCACCTGCCAGAGAATAAAGTGTATTACCTACACATGGGGGACTATGTACAGGTATACTTCTTAAGTAGTGTAATGACATGAGCTCTAAATTTATTGTTAATGTATAGGTATTTTATGTAATAATATATTCATTTATGTAATTACGCAACAACATAATAAAAATTGTAATATTCTTTACTCATATAAAATAAAATAGCAGTAAAAATCTTAAAAAGAAGTTTGATCAGAGGCACCCACTGACTGACTTATCATAATATCTCTGGATCCAGTTATGCTATGATCGAGAAATTTTATAGATAGATTCCTCTTAGTCCTTAGGTATTCACTAAGAAATATTTTTGTTTACACCATCTTGATTGAAGATGGCGGCAGTATACATGCAAAATTTGTCGCAACGGTACGGCGGTAGGAGGGGTAGTGGGAGAGGTACAAACCCCTATTCCAAGGGAGTTATATCTGAGAGTCTTTTCCTTGTACCGTAATCAAACAATAACTGATGTAATTAAAATTAAGTTACATTTTTATTTATTCTTAGCATTTAAGTATAAAATCTAAATATTCTCTCCAAGCTTAAAGCGGCCCTCATACGGTCAATAGTTTTTGTAAATCCAGATAATATGTCAAAATTATTATCAAACTTCACATTACTTTTTTTAACTCCAGTAGGAAGAAAAAGTTATGATTTTGGATTAGTTTAGAAGGACTAAAGCAAGTCTTTTCTTCCCTAAACTTGATAAGTAGGGGAAAAAATTAAAATTAAGGTGAAAAAGTAAAACCAGGGAGAAAAAGAAGGATTGCCAACTTAATTATTTGATAAATAGTAGGGAATGAATGGCTAATGTAGTGAAGTTGCTGAAATCAGGTTGGTGACACTGCTTTTTCGAACACATTTGTAATTTACGCGTATTATTGTTTAAACCTGCATCTAAATAACCTTCTATTTGAGTTAAATTGCAATTCTTATTAGTTTATAATATTGAATCTCTTATATCTGCCATTCCCCCCGCGATAATTATCTCCTTCGGTTGCACCTCAGAAGCCAATTAGCGTTATCCCCTCGGCTACGCCACGGAAATAAAAAAATCTAATTGATTTAGGGACCATGGTTCCTTGGGCTTCGTCTCAAGAACCAACTTATTCGCTCAGGGAATAATGGCTTTCTTTACTCCCTAGGTGCATAAATAACTATTGTTTAATTTACGATGTTGTTGCTCTCAGTTTTTAAATACTAAAATAGCATTTGTGTTATACTAAGAACTGAATATCTCTGTCAATTTTGAACCGATTTTGTTGATTCAAGGCTCATTTTTTGCCTAAAATAATATAATTCCAGAAGAAATATATGTTACAATTTAAGCTTACAAAGTTGAAGGGAATAGCAGTGAGATTTTGGGACAAATTTATTTTATTATCCCATATTAAAAAACTACATAAACATTCAAGGTGAATAACCATTTACATTCTTTCTCTGTCTTAAAAATAAACAAGATAATATCAGGCACGTTATCAAGCGTCCCCCCCCCCCTCCCCTGTACACTAGACTACATGCATAATAGAATTCACTTATAGTAAAAATTTCACTTGAGGAAAAGCCTAATTTCTGTACTAGCAGCATTTGGATTTCACAGCTCAAGTTGTGGCAGTGGCAAATATACGCAACAAAGGAACGACACTACGCTCTTCTTTTATTAGTATCAATAAGGATAGATTAACTTACAAAATATTGCTGAAAATTCGATAACATCAATGTTCTGGTTACTTACCTAAAACAAAAAGAAAAAAAATAATCAAATACATATATTAAAAAACTAAGTAAGGATAACATTCTAGAAAAGCCCAACTAAAATATTAACATAAGATAATATCTGAACTGATTTTTACTTTCTCATATAAAGACAAAGTATTGCGATGGCACGAAAATTCAATTTTGAGATATTGGTGGATTTACACGTTTTGAGGTTTTGAGTCAAAAAAGTGGTTTTTAAAAAAGGTCTGTCCGTCGTTTGTCTGTTTGAGCATAACTACAGGGCCGATTTTTAAGAAATTTAGCATATATGTTTAGAAAAATCATATACCCCGAGGTGAAATCGAAAAATTAATTTTAACTCCAAACTTGGGGGTTCTATCCCCCAAAAACTCTGAACTTGATAAAAAAATTTCTCGAAAACGGTTCCGACTATTTTGATTTAAAAAATTCTAAAATGTAGTCCATTTAAATACGAATCTATTGATATAAGCCGTTTTCCCGGGAAAAATCTAGTTCCTGGAAAAATAGCTCAAAACGCAGTCGGAGAGAGACCGGGTTCGCTTCCCCGCCGAGAAGTTATTTTTTACAATAAATTTTGATGAAATTTTCAATAATAACTAAATGTACCTTCGATAAACGGAAAATACTGGGCTAAGTAATAATGAACTCGTATATGAGATAGTTTATCTTAGATGTCTCGGACAGTTTTTTTTTTTTTTTTTTTTTTTTAAATTTAATGTTTATTTGTATTGCTAATATTTATTATTTTATTTATCTAATCATGATGTAATTTGAGTTTTAGTTGCATAATTGCCTTATTTTGTAACCTCCCTGTAATGGGATTTTATATCCTTTATACAATAATTATAATAAACAAAAAGAACTGAATTAAACTCGTTAATCTTACAATTTTTTATAACATGAATAAAAGATTAAAAAATGTTTTGCCAAAAAAGGAAATTCGCAAATAATAATTAACTCATAACTAACAAACCCCGTTAATATGGCGTAAAAATTTGCCATCTACAGAGCCTAAGACTAATTCACACTCAAAACGTGCATAACTTTAGTAAGATTTAAAACAAGAAATCTCCACAAACCACATCTGACATTAATAATTACTAGTCTCTGTTTCATTTACCTTAACTACATATTAACTTTTATGTACACATTGAATATGCATAAAAGCGGTTTTTTTTTACACACATATAGCATCATTAAATTTGCATAAGACAAAGGTAAAAATAAACAGGGAAATTGTATTCCACTTCATAAAAATGGAAGCAGAAGAAATTATGCATATTTAATTGCGAACTCTGCATTTCTAAACAAAGATTTTTATTTTTTTTATTTTTACATCAACGATAAAAAAAATACCTTAAAATTAAGTAAACTTTATATATATATATATATATATATATATATATATATATATATATATATATATATATATATATATATATATACACACACACACACACACACACACATATATATATATATATATATATATATATATATATATATTTATATGGAAATAAAATAAAAAAGGGAACAAGATTATTGTTTTTTAATACAGAAGAATTAAACTTAAAGAAAAAGTTAAGCGAGGAAAAATAGTATATCAATTTTATTTCTTTTTTAAAAGAGGGTGAATTTTTTTTAATTTTTTATTTCTAACGATGTAGATCTTATTTATATATCTTTCTGGAAGGAAATACAAAAGGAAAAGGCAAGAATACTTAATGAATAAAAAATAAAGTGGGTTGTCTCGAGGGATAGAGGGATCTTGAGGAAGGTAGGATATCAGCAACGTATCGCTATATCCTGCTAGGGTGAACTGAGAGAACTTCATTTGCATCTTAATGCTTTGCTTGGACCCCCCTCTCAAGTAAAAACGTTTAGGGAATAAGACGACTGAAAAGTGAGTTGAATTCAGTTCAGTAATGGCCACTTGCATTTTTCTCTTTTTTTTTTCTTTTTTTTTTTAAATATATTTTAAAGGTAATATATATGATTTATGGATAATAATCGAATATGGTAATTTTGGGACAACAAAAAAAAAAAAGATTTTTCTAAAATAAAAACATTTGTTAGTACATGAAATGTCCAACTGTATTTGAATTATTATTGTTATGAACTATCTAGATTCTATTTTAATTTGAAATATTTTCTCCTGCATTATTTATATATTAGTCTAGTGAACAATTTGGAATAACTAATATGTCTAGTAATTGTTGTCGATTTGTTTTGTCATGATGTTCTTTATGATGAATACTACATCTTTGGCATTTATCAGTAATATAAGTTATATTAAAACGAATTTCTATTGATATAATAAGTGTTTAAAATTAATTGTTTGTTTTAATACAAACTTGTAAAAGTTCTAAGTAAGTTACTCATATTGAATATGAACAAAAAGGGTCAGTTTACTGATAAACTACTGACCGATTTCACAATCTTTATTAAATATAAATACAGCAGTCACAGTAATCAAGATTTGAAAGGACTAGGCACTGTCCGGATCACCGAAAGTGCGGATTAAACGAAATCAGTTTTAAAATGTCTGTAAAACCATTAAACTCGATGCACTTATAATAAAAATAATAGTTTTGTTTCAACTTTGGCCCACTAGATTAAGGATAAAAAAAACAGCATCTTATTGCTAACAATTCAAAGTTTATTGATTATACATTGTTAGAAAATCATTGAGGTCCACCTAGATTATCCGGGTGTGTGAACTAGCGGGGGTCTGGATTAGCAAGACTACTGTACACCGGAAAGGTTAAATCAATCTTGCTCTTTGAGTTTCCTTTACTACAAAAACAGACTTAAGGCAAAACAAAAAAACTAAGTCAAAGTTTTTATCAAAATAAAAATGTAACTTGGTCTGGTAGACAATCAAGGCAAAGATTATCTTAAAGAAGTTATGCAAGGGAATATTAGGTTTCTAAGCACCAAATATTTTATGGGCAGTTTAGGGTCAAAAAAGACCATTAAATACGTTACTTATTATCATAACCACTTAGTATCCGAAGAAGGAGACTATAGATAATTATAATGTAAATCATTCACAAAAAATAAAGCAGATAAAAACAATTAAAACTTTTTAAATAAAAATTAAACAGGATGTAAAAAAGTATTTATTCGAGGTTATAAAAGTTTTTACCCTTAAATAAAACCGATGAAAGGTAATATAAATCTGTCTGGGCTAATTATTAATGTTATGAGTGCTAGGACAAGCAATTTTTAAACGTAAATCATATAAGTATATAAAAAAAATGCATTTTCAAGACTGATGTCATAAAAAAAAGTGGTTTATGTTATTAGGAATGGGCGTAGAAGCCAACATTATAGTGTTTTAAAGATAACCCGGTTAGGTATTTACTGAATTTCCTGATTTGAAATAAATAATTTTGGCGCTCAATGGTCTTTAGTACTTAACTTTCAACCCAGAAAACATGAATACGATATTAAATATTTATTGCATCAAGCTCGCTGCAATGATAAACCTATGTGATGCTTAGTTAATTAATATTATTCAAAAAGTGTTTAACAGGTGGTTTAACTTTAAGGAATTTCTTAACTTATATATATATATATATATATATATATATATATATATATATATATATATATATATATATATATATATGATATATGATATATTACCGCCGATACTTGCTCGATCTGAGGATCACTGGACCGGTTTCGGCTGCACGCCGAAAATTAGAAAGTTTTATGTTCTAATGCTGATGATGAAACTAGGCTGGTGATCCTCAGATCGAGCAAGTATCGACGGTAAGTACCTCTTCATATCCATACTTTACTAACTTGAGGTAATAATCTTCAATTTGACTTCACACACACACATATGTGTATAAAAAAAAAAAAAAAAAAAAAAAAATATATATATATATATATATATAAATTATATATATAAAGCACCTCTATAAAGCATTTAATTCACGAATAATAAATTGCTATTTATAGAAAAAGTTTTACAGTAGGTTACAATTTAAAGATTTCAATTGTTTTTTTAGGTTGGTTGAATGTTTATTAAAGTCAGTTTGAAGGCGATGATGTCATTAAAGATTTGGTTAATGAATAAAATATAAACGAATCTTTTGTTTTCATTGTATACACGGGCTTTTCTGTTTTATAACTGTCTCTGTTAATTCTGAGATTTCTTGTATTCACTTTGTCATTAAAAGAGCTTTTACATAATTTATACAACCGAGATCAACGGAAAAAAATAAAGAAAGGAGAAACGACAAGGTAATTTTCTAAAGTTCTCATACAAGGGGAAGAGGGTGTGTTCTAGAGATTTTCTCTTTGACGACGCTTCCTTTTATTAAAGGGTTGCTTCTCTTCTAGACTCGCTTTGCAACTTGAGGAAGGCACCCTACTATTTTCCACTTGAGAGCCAGACAAATAGCGTTACATTAGTGGAACACGGGTCATAACAGCAACAGAGCGAATTATACACGCTAAAGAACCATGTTTGAACAACTACACACCCACATGGATACAAACAACATACATACACTTTTCTCTTTATTCTTGAACAAAAAAGAGATTGAAGGCTAAAGAAACGTTTGATGTTTCAGAATTAATGAAATAGGGAAATTTAACAAGTATCATGAACAAGGAGAATATTTATTTAACGAAGACCATAATGGATACTTTTATTCTTGTTCACATACCATTTGCCAAAAAGTTACCTACACTCCATCCTATATTTTCATTCTAATACATACAGACGTACATACGACATGTATTCTAATACATAAAGACCTACCTAACCTTCATCTCGCATCCTTTTCGGCCGTACAGATCTTTTCGCTACAGATCCTAATGGCATAACATTACCAAAAATGGTTCATAAGTTTGGGACCACATCACGAATTTTTTATAAGATGCAGAAGAGCAAACAGACTGACGAGCTAAGAAAAAGTCAAAACGTATTTAGGGATTCTTGATATGAGTATATATATATATATATATATATATATATATATATATATATATATATATATATATATATATATATATATATATATATATATATATATATATATATATATATATAAAGAATACGCCAGGCGACTCAACTCGACCGAAGATATATAGATAAGAAGAAGTAACAAGTAAGTAGTAGTAGTAGTTTGAGTTGTCGAAACGTTGGCTAATGAAATTAGTTGTTTTTCTTAATACCTGACCGTCCCCCGAGTTGAGTTGTAGGAATTACTTCTTCTTATCTATATATATATATATATATATATATATATATATATATATATATATATATATATATATATATATATATATATATATATATATATATATATATATATATATATATATATATATATATATATATATATATATAAAAGTGTCCTATTTCTGATTTGCCACTCTCTAGAAATTTTCTAAAACACATTTTCTGTCTAAAATAGCATTTAATTTATTTATTTTATGATAATATATAATCAGTATTAATACACGCAGAAAGCAAGAGGTTGCGGTCATTTAATTTTGATAGGTTTACTCGTTTTGAATTATTTGAATAATTTTATAATGTCTGCCTGCCTGTATGTTACATAGTAAGTAAAAAAGCGCTTTATGAAATAATTTTTATATTTGATAGACATGCGATATACAAATTCCTTAATAAAATTGTGAATTTACTTTATATTAATACCAATAAAGACGCATTCCAAGGAAGCAATTAAATTCCTCGATAAAGCACTAACTAAAATTGTGTCAATCGCAACCGAAAAATGACCGAGATAGTGTATACGAGAAGAAGGATTAAAAGCAGAATAAGGAAATAGGTGAACAGTTAACGTAATATGGAAAATAAATAAATATGGGAGTAAAACAATGACGATTTCTAAACAAAATATATCTGAGAAAGAATTAAGTTTTATCTATTTAAAACTATCTATGCCACAATTATTTCAAATAAATATTGCCTTATTAGCTTTAGGAAGTTATAAATTATCTATTATTTAAAAAGAATTAAAAAAAAGGCACAAAATAGCTCCACTCAAAATAATGCTTTGGATCCCGGCATACACAAATCATTCTGTAACATATTCCAATAAGTAGGCAATAAGTAGGTTATTTTTTAACTTGCTAAAATAAATAAATAAATAATTGATAGGAAAAAATACAGTCCTTTAACCATTTTATATATAATATATAATGTTTGTAGTCCCCTTATTATGTATAATATTTTATCTACGATTGATACGAAATATAAACATTATATCTTTGTTTAGATGCGTAGAAAGTGATTATTTACGTACTTGTATTCATTGCGTATGCGCAGTGAATACAAGAATTCCTCTTCTTTACCACGCTAGCGTGGTAAAGAAGAGGAATTCTTCAGCTTTACGCACGATTAGCGAGTTTGTTTACATTTGACAGAACTAATTTGCTGTTATTTTATTAAAGTAACTGTTTGTATAGAGTTTTTAGTGAAAAACAATGAGTGAATCAAGTGACTTTGACGAAAATGTGGAGAATAATACTCCTCCAGAAATAATTAATCCCAAAAAATACAACTCAAGAATTAATGCCATCTTTATCAAGAGAGAGATACGAATTTACATACAGCAAGTTTATTTTTTTCTGTATTTATTATTTAAATCTAACAATCGTAGATAAAGTACGGTACACAACTCGTGCGAAAACGGCATTTTGCATTGCTCGTGTGGTTTTACTACCCTCGCTGTCACTCGAGTGCAAACTCCACACTCGCATGCAAAATACTGCTTTCCGCACTCGACGCGTAATGTACTATTAATTATTTAGGTCCACAGGGGTATTAAATAAATAAAAACTACTTCATTAAGTTTTTGAAGGTGATATTTCGTCCCTACCTTTGGGACATCTTCCAACCTGTAATTTATATTTAAACAATAATAACAATTATCTTTACAATATAACTTGTTGTATAATTAGGAGTTATATTGTAAAGATAATTGTTATTATTTTTTTTAAATATATTTCAGGTTAGAAGATGTCCCAAAGGTAGGGACGAAATATCACCTTCAAAAACTTAATGAAGTAGTTTTTATTTATTTAATACCCCTGAGGACCTAAATAATTAAAATATTATACAGTCATTTAATTTTTCAAAGAAACTTAATTAATGAGGTAGCATATATTGTGATAGATAGAGTTAATATTATGATAGAACAGTTCTGTATCAGAAGTGAACTTGATCTCTAAAAGTGTTGGCACTTGATTTGGATTTAATTATTTATTCCTTCCCTCTTTCTTTTTATTAAAATAAGATTTTTAACAGTAAAAAATGAAAGCGGTAAATTACTGTGGCTTGTCGCAATACTTTTAAAATGACAGATAGAGAGAGAGAAAAATATAATTAATTAAAATAACAATTGTAAACGGCAGCTAAAAGGACAAAAAAAAGTTCCAACCGTATTTCAAGGAACTTTTATTTCTTTTTCTGTAAAAATTATTTCTCTCTAAAAATTAATTAAAAGAAATGATATATTAATAATTTTGCTGTAAGTAATGCTGGTTATGGCCTGAAGGCTAGGAGTGGTATAAAGGTTGAAAGACAAATATAAAGTTTTCGTATTTGCCTAGCAGGAAGGAGCGGCAAACAGTTAGCAAGTGTTCCATTTGCAATGTTGGCCCCACCTCTGTGTGCCTATTCCATTTACTTGGGTCTCACTCGCTTGTATTTCTATTTACAATGCCTTATAAGTATATTGCATTTTCCGCAATGGTCATTACTAATATATTAACCACACTGGTGCTTACATTACTCTGGGGAAATGAGTAAACTAGTGAATACGATACCTTCCTTATTTTTATTGCAAAACAGTTTACACAATTTTTTCCCCTTATAAATACTTTAATTACTGAATTTTGTGCATTTTCTTAATGATTAACACTTTGATTAAAGTTACACAAGCGTAAATAAAAAAAAAAGTTTAATCTTAAAACTTATGGTTTTCGATTGTGGTTTCTGTTGTTAAGTTGTCTCCAGATTTTGTACTTCGAGGCTAAGTGGGAGTACTTTATTTTTTTTAAAAGTTTTTAGTATAATTTGTTAGATAATAGGATGTATACATCGGACATCCATCATAAGAGATATCCAATCAATGCATCTTGCATGGCAACTTCTCAATCCATTAATTTTTAGGGTCCCTAGGCAAAACCAAGGACCCTTATATTTTCCTGCGTGTGTCTGTCCGTCCGTCCTCTCGCGTGCTCTCACGGCTACACCTTTCGTCCGATCACTTTGAAATTTGGCATGTATGTGTCTTGTACCTACCCACATATTTTAAAAATATAGCGACTTAAAAAAAATATTTTTCAAAAAAATTAGGGTAAAAAAACTTAAGGGTTAAATTTTTTTTATTTTTTTTCGAGACCTTGAGGGGTATCATATGAAAGGGTACGTCAAGCTGATTACAAAAATATATAATTCTTTGGATATAACTTTGATAGGGCGAGCGTAGGTAAGTTTGAAGTGGGTGTGAAACGTGTCCCCCCCCCCCCTTCTATCTCGCTTATGTGAAGTGCAAAACATTTGAAAAAATTCCTGAACATTCTTCGACCAAAAGTAAAGATACCACTTTTTGGAAATTTCAAAAATAATATTATTTTATTTTTTATTGACAAAATACGTTTTTTTATAATTATGGTCTTTTCGATATATTTATATGGTTGTAGTCCGGTTCAGTGGCAAATAAATACTTCATCAGAGTGTGTTTTGAGAATATCAGACTCTTAGAATGGTTCAAAGTAAGCTTTTTAGCATTTTAAAAAAACACTGTTTATACACTTTACAGTTAAACACTATATAGTGTGGCCTACGGACCCTCGCTGTGTGCTGACTAGCACAAACTTGACCTCTTTATTATTAAATCTGTACGTGGTAGTTTCGCTTTCCAAAACCATAGTTTAAGAGGAAAGCTTTTGACAATGTATTTGAAATTTCTTGCATTTTATTTTTCTTCTTGGAGTTTTATGATCGATCCATTTTTCAAACATTGTCTTCTTGGACAATGTTGTAAAGGTCTCTTGTTGGTATATTTTTGTCAGATAGTTTCGTAAGGGAATTTAAGGTAGTCAGCTTTCTCTTTCCCATTAATTCCTTGATGTTATTTGACCCATATGAAATCAATTTATTTTATAGTTTCTAGTTATTTGAGCTATATTGTTTAATATATTCATGAAGATGATGTCCAGTTTTTAAGAACCTGCTATCGTGTATTTATAATAGTTGTCACATGCTATCGTGCATTTATAATAGTTATTTTGTAATCTGTTAATGTATTTCAGTGCTTGTAGAATAGCAATGTTCTCTAATGTACATATTAGCTTATTGAGGCGTAGGTATACGCCAGCTTCAAATTTAAAATTGGGTTTTTATGGCAGAAAACGACTCTACATTAATCTATTATCTCTATCTAGCATGCAGGCTCCAAGTTGGTTCGCAATTTTTTTCAGAATATCCCAATGCAAAGAGGTGACTTGTTTAAACGACATAGCTGCAGATACTTTAAACATTGATTTGAGTGGAATTTAGAATTGAGCTCCGATTCATATTCTGATGATGAGTTACGTAAACATAATATGTCGGCCTTCCTTATCTTTTTACTTTGTTCCTTTGTAAATTCACCGCCGGTAACGTGTCATCAATTATTAAAACTATGAATTATAATAATAATAATAATAACAATAATAATATATTTATTTGTATACAAAGTTTTAGGAAACTTTATACAAACTGGTTGCAATAATACATATATAGCTCACATTGGCTATTTATTTTATTTATTTATTTTTTTTTTTCTTAACACTAAGTGTAAAAACATAACCTTGCTTGTAACAAATCATACAGGGCTTCGACAAATACTTGTAATATTCAATTAAGTAAAAATAAATTAAAAAACAGACTTCCTCACTTTTGTGCCTCAAAAAATTATAACTTACTTATTCATTTAAAATAAATGACATAATCTTAAGGATGTTGACAAAAAAATAAAAAATATTCACCGCTTGTTTCCTGGACGTAACTCCAATTATTGAGGCCAAATTAGATTCATCGGTATACTCGCTACTGACCAAATTTAGGGGCAAAAAGACATCTCTTTGAGGTTTATAAATAGGGTACCTTAACATTAAGTGACCTAATGTCTCTGCCTCTTGCCTATTACAGACAGTGCAAAGCTCATCTGTTTTGAACTTGTGAAGAATTCCACTGGGGGTAATCTTCATAAAACCATAACTTGTTTAAACGACATAGCTGCAGATACTTTAAACATTGATTTGAGTGAAATTTAGAATTGAGCTCCGATTCATATTCTGACGATGAGTTCGAGATTGATGAGTTGCGTAAACATATGTCGGCCTTCCTTATCTTTTTACTTTGTTCCTTTGTAAATTCACCGCCGGTAACGTGTCATCAATTATTAAAACTATGAACTAACTCACACTATATAGGCTAAAACTATGAGGACAAAACCATTGTATCGAGAACAAATTAACCGTTATATCCTATGACAATGATATAACATATATAAAATACAATTCTGTCTAATAATTTTTTCTATTTCATTTGCAAACATGTAGGTTTATTTCAAAAACTATTCTAGTTCGCCCGACCCGTAAATAACGAATATATCCATCATGAATAAAGAAACCGGAAACACTATACTTCCCACGAATATGGAACTTTGAATATACCAATATCTGTATTAAAATTATTACTTGACTGCAATCATGATAAATAAAATATTTGATATGTGGTCGCAGGGATCTGTGGCTCCGCGACAAGGGTCCGCAGGGCCACGGGAAGCTGTCCTTACATAACGGCAGAACGGCCTTACAGGCGGCTCAACTTACGCAGTCACATTTGTTTATGCTTTTCACAGATAGCAATGGTGAGTCTTTTTACGTCACCTGCTTAACTTACGTCTCATTTTGCGCCTAGCCGAAGTAAAAAATAGGTTAGGAAGGCAGTGGGGATTCTAAATTGATCTATTTAGTGTGACAGACATTTTTTTAGTAAAACCAACAGCGGCACCGGTATAAAGTGATAAAAATCCATACATCTTTTAAATCGGATCTAAATATTTACAAATATAGAAAACCACGTTTCTAATAATATCTTATGTCCTAATCTATCATTTGAAATTTCCACTTAATAATGCAGTGATGTGATACATTTAAAATAATAGCTGAAAGTAGGTGCAGGCCGTTTGGGTTAGAAAGGGGCATAGTTGTATAGAGTAATGCATGAAGGCATTAGGAAGTCCCACTCCACTACCCTCTAATGCACTCATCGTCTTCAAGTATTGCAGATAAAATGTTAACTATTTTCTTATTATTTAATGTTTATTGCAATACACTCATTTTCAATAATAGAGCCACGCGATGCCTAGTACGTAAATAAAGAAAAAAGTGTGGTAAGGAGAATCCTAGCCCTTAAATAAGTCTCCATAAAATTAAGCTTAAAACAGTGTTTATTGAGGCGTAACTAGCCACACAGTGTGTAATATTAATGCTAATGAATGGCCAAATAGATTAATCAACTAATAGTTGAGGGCTAATTATTGATGATAGTATTAGCTCTGTGGTTAATAGATTGGATCAAGGAGAATCAATTGATTCATGTTCTCCAACATTAATACTAATACTTGTAGTGACAGCAGACATGTTTCAATATTAGATATCAACAGGAATACTATAATACATGTAAACACCCGACTAGAAATATTAGATTACAACCTGACCTGCCCCTGTGCTTGGCACATGAAATAATACAAAAGAAAAATTGGGAAAAAGAAAAACAGTCTATTATTATTTCCTGGTCCTACGTTTTATCGAAACCAACGCTTTTTCAAGACCATTATTTAATATTATAAAAATAGTTTATCATGTTGAGAATCATAGTTAAAGACAATGAGTGGATTAGAGGGTAGTGGAGTGGAGTTGCCCTCCGATATTCCTTTACATAACAACCCCTCTTTCTAACCCAAACGGCCCTATTATTATAAATGTCATCACATCACTATCAAGTTGAAATTTTACATGTATGTTATTTTAATCTAAATAAAGATTAATTAAAATCGATAGGTGAGGGTTAGAATATAAGACTTATAAAAACGATGACTCCACTATATAAACATTTAGATCCGAGTTAAAGTATGTTGCGATCTGTTGATTTTACTAAAAAAATGTATTTGTAAAAAATTATAAGACATACATTTTTTACAAATAGAAAAATTATGAATTGTTTCCTAAAAACTAATTGAAGCGTGCGCAATCAAGCTTCTTACATTCAACGAAATATGCATCTTGTCTGTCTGTCTGTGTGTAACGTTTACGTGTCCGACGATAACTTAAGTAAAAGTTGACCGATTTAGTTGAAATTTGGTACACATGTTCCTTTTACTAATTCTCAGGCTAAGATCGTTGGACAGCGTGATCCGTCCAATAGTTAGCGCGCAACGCACAAGACAAGAGGTTTAAATGTAAAATTGGAATTTAAGGACGGGAAAAGATACTATTATCACCTATTCAAGGAGACGGACATTTTTTTCAAATAACATTTTTTAGTAAAACCAACAGCGACACCGCTATGAGTTAATAAATATCGTTAAAATTATGAAAGCGTATCTAAACATTTAAAGTAAAAAAAAAAAAAGTTTTTACCGATATACCTACAACGTTCTAACAAAACGATTTTAATAAAACTTTCCATACATCGTCTAAAGTACAATTGAAAAAGGCATGTAAAATGTCAACTTGATACAAGCAGAAGTTTTTGAGTAGTGAAGTGATACATTTATAATAATAGTCTAAAGCTACTGCGGGTGGTAAAGATTCTTATAATAATTTTGAAGTGTATAGGTTTATTTAGGAAGAAAAGCTTTGTACCGAGTTCCCCCACTCTACCCCACACTACCCCACACTACCCTCTTCCACTTATCTTCAACTATGACATTCATCATGATTAATAAATTTCAATATTCAGTATTTTATTGCAAAAAGCTCGCTTCAATGATAGAGCCACGCGATGCCTAGTTTTTAAATTTAAAGCTGACGTTTATGCGAGCGTTGTGCGCAAACAATTGCCGGATAACTCTCTCCAACGAACTTAGTACATTTGTAGAAAGAAAATATTTCAATTAACGTCACATGTGTCATAACTGACAGACAGTATGTATATTTTATTGAATGTAAGTAGCCACCACTTTAAATTACCATAACGTAACCTTCTGCACTCATTCAATTTTGCTAAATTGGAACTTATATTCATGTAAAAATTAATATTATGTTAAAACAACTGCGCGTTGAAAAAGCATAACATCATTAAAGTATACGCGATAGGACGTTTTTCTCCCATGACCTTGACTGTAATTATGTCAGTTGAGAGAGGGATTCTGGGGAAATTCTTTTGTATAATACATAATATATTATAGATATTTTATTTATCATCTGTACGACGGTGTTAGGGCAGTGTTATTAGTATTAGGTGAATGCGTTATAATTAGGATTTTACTGATTCCATTCTACATTAGCTATTTTTAACTTTTATTTATATTTAAAAAGATCAATTAGTTATAGTAACAATTACACAAAGTTGTTTTAACTTTACTGTATATGCAAGGTTATATGTTTATATTGTTGATATAAACGAAGGTTTCTCTTTAACTATCAGTATAAATCAAGCAGAGATTAAACTTGAGCAAAGAGACTGGCTTTAGAAACTCAGTTGAGACATCTTCAAAGGCGTTAAAGTGAGATACATATGAGGCTTAGAGACTGTATTTGATATTAAACGGTGGGAAATTAGAAACGGAGAGGCAGAAACAGAGGTTTGAAGAATAGGAAAGCGAGAGACTGGTATTAACTAAGGAGTGTCGTGAGCGGAATACCAGCCCTGTTTGTTGTGGCTGTAAGTTAATCAGAGCCCTGGAGAAAAGGTTATCACGATGATTTCTCCTAGACTAAGGTTTTCAAGTTGTCAGGTTTTCAGGTCATGATGCAATTTGTATTCACCTTGAGCCAGACATACAGGTTCCAGTCTACTCACGCTCTTCGTACCGACAACCCTCTAGAACTCTAGACCGTATGCCTTTAAAGCTCGCCAATCTCGGCCTCCATACCCCCTTCAACTTCGATTCTACTACTCCTCCCACCAAATGCTTTTAATATACCTCCATCAACACCTATAATACGATTGTCTACGTGTTCATCATCCGACAACACCTAAAATCGTAAAAATATTTTCCTTGAGTAAGGTGGAAAATACCCGTATATATTTCCTTTTTCCCAGTTGTTTCCTTCGACGGAAAAAAAAGTTGGTAACAGACTTATGAATATAAAAAAGGGGCGGTACGGGCCTGTTACTACCCTATTCAACACTGCCTTAGCTCCCTACCTTCTCATCTTTCTGAATACCAAATTCCAGCCAACTCCGATAAGCCAGTTTTTCCCTTGGATACTTCGTCAAATCCGTATACATATTTTTAAAAGGTAACTTTCCCCTTCTAACAAACAAATCGGAACATTTAACAACTTCTTCCCAAACGAAATGTTAAGTACTGCAACTTCTCTTGAATAAATTTCTAGAGGTAAACAAACACATAAAACATTTATTAAAATAGGGAATGTTTTGCAATTACTTATTCTTCATTCTTAAATAGTATAGCATCTCAAATATAACGTAGGATCGAAGAAGTAAATAAACTATATTCCTCTTTTCTTTAATAAAATATACTATATTTTGGTAAGATATTTTTCATTAATCAATAATATAAAATAAATTTTCAGAATTTCTGTCATTGGTTTTAATCAAATAATTTGAATGGACTATGTGTTTATCTAGTATTCTGATTTCACTAGTAATCTATTACTTAAATTAAAAAAAATCCATAATTAACATAATTTCTCAAAGTGTAATACATTTAGAGTTTCATCTGTATTGTAATAGTACATGACCTAATAAAGCTGTTGAACGGGACTAAAACTACAAACCAAAAAAAAAAAAAAAAATTCTGGAGGAGTATAATTCTCCACATTTTCGTCAAAGTCACTTGATTCACTTATTGTTTTTCACTAAAAACTCGATATAAACTTATAAACAGTTACTTTAATAAAAGAACGGGAAATTAGTTTTGTTAAATGTAAACAAACTCGCTAATCATGCGTAAAGCTGAAGAATTCCTCTTCTTTACCGCCCTAGGGTGGTAAAGAAGAGGAATTCTTCAGAACTATGAGACGCGCATGCGCAATGAATACAAGAACGTAGAGCATACGTAAAGAATTATACGCATCTAAACAGAGATACAATGTTTATATTTCGTATTTCGTAAATAATTAAAATAAACTATAATGAGCCAATTATATCATTATTGGATTTAGATGTTGTTTCAAACAAATGCGAATGAATAAGGAAAACATATTTTATTCAAAATTAAATAATAATCCTAAATACCTTTTACCTACCACTCAAGTGTTAAATTTCCTAGAAACCACCGATGATAAATCAAGTCAACAGATTTAAAACCTAATGAATTTTTAAAAATGTAATCCTAATTAGAGATTTTTATTATCTCAATTATATTCATTTATATAATTCAACTAATATTGATCTCTGTAGGAAATATTTCAATAAAATTAAACGTATCCGAATAAACTGTAAAATAAATATTTCCCTGTAACAATGGATCGATACATTCGATCGAATCCAGGCAACTGATTTGGGGAATTAAAATGCTGAAGAGCGACTGTCACTGATACCCTGCGACACATCCGTCGAGAGATTTTCATAGCCGATTCTGAGGGAAACTATTATTAAGGTCTATTTTCTATTTAGTTTTTATCCCTTATGTTTCGTTATATTCTTATTGCGTTTTATTAGCTTGCTTTTTTGTTTGTTTGTGTGTCAAGGACAAATCTTGCAATCAATATTTAACTAACTTCCAGAGTAACTAGACATTTGAAACCTATAGACACAACACGATGACAATGCATTATTTTAATAATTTTAGCCATCTTTCAGCAGAATTTAATTAATTTTCAGCAAATTTAGCTGTATGGAAAGTTAGTTCGGAAAAAATCCATAAGTATGGAAAGTTAGTTTGGAAAAATGCCATACATCAATGCACAGTTAGATGGCACAGTTTAGATTCGGTGTTGGCGAGATCCGTTGTACAAAGATTTGTCCTATTATAGTTTTAACATCAGCTGTCTAGTTGGTTGTCATTTATATGAAATTACATTTTTAAGTTTTTGGTAGTTTTCATACTACGGAAAGTTTAAATTTTAATTTAAATCAAATTATAATTATTATTAACTACGGGAAACAGACAGTGAAAAATATACAGGAGACCCGTGGTTCAAATCCCGGCGCTGGAGTGTATTTTTCACTGTCTGTTTCCCGTAGTTAATAACAATTATAATTTGATTTAAATTAACATTTATATGAAGTAAATTCGGAGCTATTTTTTTTTTTTTTTTTTTTTTTTTCACTATAAACAATATATATATATAAAAAACAATTATATTATCAACACTACATATGACTCAACTGAAAATTTAAAAACGTAGTATATTTAAAAAGTTATTCAATTTTTACGTTTTTGGTAGTATTCATACTACGGAAAGTTTAAATTTTAATTTAAATCAAATTATAATTATTATTAACACTGGGAGACAGACAGAGAAAAATAGACTCCAGCGCAGGGATTCGAACCATGGGCCTCCTATATTTCCAGTGCAGACGCTCTCTCCAACTAAGCAAGAATCCAAGAATGATTTTTCTCAGCCGTAACCGATAACTAGTCCCGAATCAAAGCTTTCAATATTTCTACAATTTTAGCAAGTCTATATTTATGACATTAGAACTAAACCGAGAATTAACGCTTATAATTATAAAGTATTCAATTAGTACCTATACCTTGTACAATCAATTAGAAATTCAATTTTTATGTTTTGGTAGTATTCATACTACGGAAAATTTAAATTTAAATCAAATTATAATAATTACTTTATAAAGTCCCGGCGCTAGAGTCTATTTTTCTCTCTCTGTCTCCCAGTGTTAATAATAATTATAATTTGGTTTAAAAAAATATATTTTATCTTGTAATTATTATTCTTTAAGTAAGTATTCAGGAAATCATAAAAAAATATTAAGGTCCTAACACTAAGGTCCTCGACACACGGGTCGACTGAATTGCAACGAGAGTTTCAAACCTGTTGCCCTCACGCAACTGTTTAGCGGCAATGCCCGTGTAGGGGAGAAGGAATCCCCTCACGGGTCCACTGAAAGTTAAAATGTGAGTAAAATTAATTATCAAAATGTGAATATTACGAGAAAAAAAAGTGAGAATTGGTCGGAGAGGTAGAAAAACATAAAGTTCTCTGCAATTATACACTTCCTCAGTACTCTCTTATATTTGTACTCCTCTTCTTTTTGGAAGGAACCACCGTCCTCACCAATAGTAGAATAGAATCATTGGACATTCTATATACTAATAACTTGCTTTCTGTTTCAGTCAATTGTTTTGGTGCTCCTTCTATTTGGAAGGAGCAACCATCCTCACCAATAGTAGAATAGAATCATTGGACATTCTATAGAATACTAATAACTTGCTTTCTGTTTCAGTCAATTGTTTTGGTGCTCCTTCTATTTGGAAGGAGCAACCATCCTCACCAATAGTAGAATAGAATCATTGGACAATCTATAGAATACTAATAACTTGGTTTCTGTTTCAGCCAATTCTTTTGGTGCTACGAACAGCCTGGGCCTTATATTTTTCTATAAATAAAGATATGGCCCCAGCACTCCCTTTGTACTGTTCTTCGTAGTCTAATGTATTGATGAAAGTTATGTCTTCTCATCAGAACTACTACTTGACATACTGCCAAAACTAGCTTCGTTACTACACACTATGTGAACAGAGGTCACTAACTAATCCAGAATTAGTCGTTCTCGTGTGTGGATCTGGTTCCGTTGCTCTCAGTTGCTGACCATATACAATGAGCTCATATAATTTTTCTCTAATAGTTTCTTCCTAAAATATTTGCTGTTCCTCTTAACGCAATTCCTCTTCTTAACCAATTAAATATTGCTTTCTGTTTCAGTCAATTGTTTTGGAGCTCCTTCTTTTTGGAAGGAGCAACCATCCTCGCCAATAGTAGAATAGAATCATTGGACATTCTATAGAATACTAATAACTTGGTTTCTGTTTCAGCCAATTCTTTTGGTGCTACGAACAGCCTGGGCCTTATATTTTTCTATAAATAAAGATATGGCCCCAGCACTCCCTTTGTACTGTTCTTCGTAGTCTAATGTATTGATGAAAGTTATGTCTTCTCATCAGAACTACTACTTGACATACTGCCAAAACTAGCTTCGTTACTACACACTATGTGAACAGAGGTCACTAACTAATCCAGAATTAGTCGTTCTCGTGTGTGGATCTGGTTCCGTTGCTCTCAGTTGCTGACCATATACAATGAGCTCATATAATTTTTCTCTAATAGTTTCTTCCTAAAATATTTGCTGTTCCTCTTAACGCAATTCCTCTTCTTAACCAATTAAATATTGCTTTCTGTTTCAGTCAAATGTTTTGGAGCTCCTTCTTTTTGGAAGGAGCAACCATCCTCGCCAATAGTAGAATAGAATCATTGGACATTCTATAGAATACTAATAACTTGGTTTCTGTTTCAGCCAATTCTTTTGGTGCTACGAACAGCCTGGGCCTTATATTTTTCTATAAATAAAGATATGGCCCCAGCTCTCCCTTTGTACTGTTCTTCGTAGTCTAATGTATTGATGAAAGTTATGTCTTCTCATCAGAACTACTACTTGACATACTGCCAAAACTAGCTTCGTTACTACACACTATGTGAACAGAGGTCACTAACTAATCCAGAATTAGTCGTTCTCGTGTGTGGATCTGGTTCCGTTGCTCTCAGTTGCTGACCATATACAATGAGCTCATATAATTTTTCTCTAATAGTTTCTTCCTAAAATATTTGCTGTTCCTCTTAACGCAATTCCTCTTCTTAACCAATTAAATATTGCGGCTTTTGATAAAAAGTCCTCAAGTAATATGTATAAATAAAAAAAAAAAAACAATAATCAAAGCTTTAACCTACTACCAACTTATGAATCACCATAGAACTCCTGCATCCCAAATCATTCCAGATAACTCACCTCGCCGCCTAATGACGCAGCGGCCCAAATATTGATTCATTAGAAAATTAAAAAAATTATTATATCTTTACAATTTGTGAGAGACACCAAGGGATGTGCCACGCAAGCGAGACCCATAGGAACTGTTCCAACATCACGCTTGCGTGGCACATCCCTTGGTGTCTCTCACAAATTGTGTAGCCTATTGCAGTGTGCAAAAACACGGTATTACATTGCTGATGTGTTTTGCCAGCCAAGCAAGAATGGTGGTATGAGAGCACGCTCGTCTCTGATAAGTCCTATATCTGATCTTATTGATCTAGTATAGGTCCAGAGTTGGGTGGGCATCGTCGGGCCCCTGATGAGTCGGACGCGACGAAACGATGCAGGACATGGCGTAATGCCGAGCCAACATCTTAATGACGGAATGTCTGATGTTGGAACAGTTCCTATGGGTCACGCTTGCGTGGCACATCCCTTGGTGTCTCTCACAAATTGTGTAGCCTATTGCAGTGTGCAAAAACACGGTATTACATTGCTGATATTATATCTTTAATTAACATTTAATTTCTATTTCATTCATAAGTATATATTATTTTATTTATCTTTATCCATATCTATAACTGATATCTAATCCTATATTAATCTAACCCTAAATTATGCCAGGGTAAAGGAATTGCCACTGGACAATATCCGTTCTCATAAAACTGATTGCAAACAAAACTTAGATCTCTAACACTTCTAACATGGAAAAATTGTGTAGTTATGTAATTCAATAAAAAAAAAAGAAGAAAATAAAAACCGATTTCTATATATTATATCCTATCTATATAGATTCTATATATCTATATATGCTATTCAATCTATGTTCAAGATAATAGCTGCAAAAATCCTATCAATAGGATTCTATCTCAACATATCTGCATATCTAGCATCCATTTATAGTTCATGAGATAGAGAAAAGGGTAAAGAAATCGGACAGAACATTGCAACCTTTTGTAATGTCTTATGGTATTTTTATTTTCATTCGCATGTATATAGGTATTATATAGTTTATATATTCCTGTTATAAAAAAAGAAGGTTTGTTTTTTGTCTGGAAAGGGTTTTCCATTATATGTGAGAAGGGTTGACAAGGCTTAGGCCTGAAACCCGGGCCCTCTTCTCTAGGTTTGCTTAACTCGTGTGACAATCTTTTCTCTAAAGGTTGAATATTAGAGCTCAGTGTGGGTGATATTAACTCAAAGCGAGCGAGGGTCTCTTCAGCGGGGGTCTAGAAAAGAATCTGTGTCTTAATAATGCAGCGAGGGTGTGTTCCGAGGCCGGTGTACAAAGCTCTTTCTCTGCTAACTAACTAATGTACTATTTACAGTGTTGGCAAAGTCTCCGCCCTCGTACAAAGCTTCCCTCAACCATACATCTGCTTCTGGTTTAAAGGAAATTCGGCCTTTTCTAAAGTCTTCCCACATTCCTCAAACCTCACCGAATTACTAACTCTTCCCTCCCAATATTAATTTCTTCTTGCTTTATTTATTTCTACGTACATAATGAAACTCTAGATTATACAAAGAGCCACTTTGAACCAGCTCTAACCCAAACATTGTATTATGCATAGATCTTGTAACAGAACATCATCTAGTCTAGAAACGTTAAATTTGTAAACGACATCTTTTTATTTTGACGAAGGTCGTTTCTACTGAAAAGATAAGTGAATAATAAGGATAAAAAATCCATCATTATATTGAATGACCTTATTACATTGTTACAATAATATTAGATTATTCGTCAACTTTTCCCATTAAGGGTGCACAATATTTAAAACCCCAGTCAATACTTAGATACATATTGTTCATTACACTCTTACACGCAGAGTACACAGACAGACTTAACATTCCCAATCATCTGATTACGATCTTTATTTTTCAAACAAATTATAAACCCCTATTTTAAAAATAATTAATTAAAACTCGAATTATACCAATTAGTTAAAACTCGAATAGTACAAATTAGTTAACACCCTGAGTTTACCAATTCTTAGGCCAACTTTTCAGGACAGCGTTATCCCTCCAAGTTTTCACGCGCAACGCTAGCGCAAACGTGGGCTCCAATTTTAAAATTTGATTTTTAGGTCAGAAAACTATTTTAAATTTATCTCTTTGATGAGACATTTACTATTTTAAACCAACTGCGACACTAAAATCTACGGCGACACCACTATGAAGATCGCTACATCCTTTAAATCGGATCTAAACGTCTAAAAAGAGAAAACAACGTTTCTACCAATATCTTCTAACGTATCGATTTTAATAAAACTTCATATATTGTAACTTCAAATAAAGTACAATTAAAACATGGTATGTAAAATTTCAAATTGATTCACGTAGAAGTTTTTGTGTAGTGAAGTGATACATCTATATTAGTTAAAAAGGAACTGTGGGTGGTTAAGATTCTAATAAGGGTGTAGTTATAGGTTAATCTAGGAGAGGGAGCTTGGTATCCAACACATGAATACATTCATCATGATTAACTAGTATATTAATATCTATTGTAATACTTAATATCTATAAATAAAATATTTATAGATATCAACAATATTAAAATGAATACTAAACACTACAAAATCATCAAAATATGTTAAATTTATTTAACAATATAAATTATTTAAAATCCTTTCTATTTATTATTATAATTAATATTTATTTAAGTAAAATAATTCATCCAGTCTAATCAATAAAATAATGTTTATGACGTTTAATTTTCTTATTTTTGTACACAATAATTAAGTTTTTCACGATAATTAAGAAGGGTGATGACAAACTATTTGGGGCTAATTTAATTTCAGGGGGACAAATTTGATTTCTGGGGGTCTCAAGCCCCTTAGTCCGCCCTCCCCCCCAAGGATCGTTATTGTCTAAGATTGGGCTATATTGTTGGTCCCATATAAGTTTCAATCTTCTGCGCTCATTTGTTTCTCTTCTACGTCCACACAAACATACATTTATTTACACCAACAGCTTCATAAGTACTTATCTGATTTGTATGAAGCTTTTATAGTTTATCGAAAGTAACCCGCAGATAGCCCCAGATAAATTTGAACCATCTGCGCTCTTTAACTTTTGCTAAATTGGTACTTTAATTCTATAGAAAATCAAAAGAATTTTGACAGATTAAAAAAAAGGGGGGAAACAATTAAACAAATTAGACAATAATAGCTTGTAAAAGCAAAAAATCAATAAAGTACGCGGATAGGATGCGAGGAAGCTATGTGCCACACCAATTGGCCCTCTATTTTTACTGGTCTTATATTACTTTGCTTTGGAAGTTTCATCGCACATTTCCGTTTCCCCAATTTTGAACCACTTCCCGTGATTCAATCTTTCCCAAATTTTGCACATAGATACAACTAAGGTGAAGAATACAGAAACCAAAAAAAAAAAAAAAAAAAAAAAAAAAATGGCGTCAAATTTATTTGCTTTTTAAGATTCATCGCACACCTATTACCCCAATTTTGAACCACTTACAGAAACCAAAAAAAAAAAAAAAAAAAAAAAAGTTGAAAATAAGACTAGTTTTGAAAAATGGAATTTTTATATTAATTATTTACTGTATCATTTACCACAGATAATCACAGCATTAGGACCCTGGGTCGATTATTTAACATATCCTCTGATATGAACTGTTTCACCTATGTGAATGGAACATGGCTTACCTGTCTGGAATATCGACCATCGATTTATAAAAGATTTCTTAAGTTTTTTGTTAAAACAAAATAAACTTATTTTCACAGGTAACGTTCCACTGTAAGAAAGGTCAGTTGTGAACAGAAATCGATTAATTAATTTAGCTTAAGGCCTTCCCAAAGAAATTTCCTACTTGATAAGAAAACTGAATAATGTTGCTTTGGAAGTTATGTTAAACCTTCAAAGCAGTGTGATGTAGGATTTGAGTTGTGCGTGATGAGTAGAAACAGGTTCAAAAAGGGTATATTTAAACAAAGGTTGAAACTGTTGTGAAACACCTAGGCACAGTAGAAAACTCGCCTTGTAATAGTTATCGTCAGGTTATTATGGATTTTTTAGTTGAAGATTAGAAAGTTGCGTGATGTATGCAAAGGCCTCTGTAATAATCGGAGTTGGAGTTTGACCGGGCGAATATACACGTAGGCCTTAACCCCTATCTCATCATCACATCGTTCTTTTAACATGGGAAAAAAGTTTTTATTTCAAATGAATTTGCTGAGAATAAACAACTGCATATTTTGATGTATTCCATTATACTATACCATATTTTGGTGTATTATCTATATTAATAACATATAGACTAAGTAACATTGTGATAAACAACAAAACTTAAATAAAAAATATGTCTGTTATCATCCACTAAAATAAAATAGTCTGCATATAACTAGGTTCCTCACATAGATTCCTCGCGTTCAAAATCTTACTTAAATAATTTTATGCTTTTACAAATCATTTATTGTTAAATTTATTTAATTTTTCCCCTTCATTTATTCTAAATCTGTCAACACTGAATTGATTATTTACATGAATATATGTAACAATTTAGTAAAATTTAAAGAGCGTAGACGGTTGATATTAATGACCACCTGTGGGCCTATCCAAATTTCTTAAAAAAAAAGATATAGGTGTACATAAATGTGTATTGGTGCGCATGTGGAAGATAAACTAATAGATGCAGAAGGTTGAAACTTATAGGAGACCAATAATGAGCTAATTATGACCTAACATCCACATTTCATTAAAATCAGACGAGTAGTTATGATGGCTCGCAAAAATTGAGCAGCAGATAGACAGACACGGGACCAAGAATGTTTTCTGATGTCTGAAACGGATTTCTGCCTATTAATAAACCTTCGCGTCTATTATTCTAATAACTATATCCATTTGTTGAAAAATAGCATTGATGCTTCACTCAAAGAATTTAATTGATACAAGCGCTTTATTAATTCGACATGGAATTTATTAATTAATTCATGTATTATGTTCATTATTATCATGCGTGATTTATTCAGAGAAAAACAAATCAATACATTTTAGAGCGAAAACCTAATGTTAATTATTATCGGAGAAAATTACTATTTTTACTATTATTATTAAAATTTATGAATAATAATTATTATTATAACGATTTCTATAGAAATACTTGCTTTAATTAGTGTGAGGTTGAAGAGAGACTTATTAAATCCCTGTTTTTCTAATGGCTGCCTTTCATTACGACAGAGAAATATCAAACGTAAGTACGTGAGGCGATAATCGCCGGTTTCAGTACGATTAAGTTAATATAATTAAGTGTAAAATTTAATTTAATAGTAAAATTTATTTAATAGTTGCATATTCTTTTTCTACTCTGAAAGACCTTTAAATTGATGTATAACATGTCATAGTGACTAAAACCATTTTATAAGTCACCCGCCATATTGGCCGCCATCTTGAAAATATAATGTGTGGAAAATCAAAAAGTGTACAGTTGTTATAAATGCCAAAATGAACCTCTGTGCCGAATTTCATGTTCCTAGCTATAGTAGTTTATGAATTGAAACATGCCAACAGACAGAGCCGTTATAGAAGGTTCCTTTTCGTACTTCGAACGGAAACCTAAAACCAAAATGTTTGGAGTTCAAACTGAATCTGAAAAATCGTCAAACTTTATCGTTTTAATCAAGTTCCACAAGGAGACTTAAATTGATATCGACGATTTTTTTTTCTTCCGTGAGATGAAAAATAACAATCGTTATTTTTCAAAAAAGGAGAAAGATTTTTAATTATGGAGTAATTGCTTTTAATATTAACAGCCTTCTCTACGTAACTTCAGAATAATTAACATTGTCAATTCTTCTCTCGCTTTTCCGACCTTTATATATATATATATATATATATATATATATATATATATATATATATATATATATATATATATATATATATATATATATATATATATATAAATATATATGTGTGTGTGAGTGTGTGTACATATATATGTCGATTTTAATTTAGGGATATATTACTTGGAGTGGTACCACTGAAGCTAGGATGAAGGTTGCCTGAGCCACAGTATTTTTTTTTTTTTTTTTAACTTATTAGGTTAAACTGAAAATGGTGGACGATGATAAATATGAAGCCTCCAAATGGGACGTCCACCAAAAAGATCAAAGCCAAAAACTTCTCTCTAAATTTTTGATGTAGCTCTCTACCCGTCAGCTCTCTTTTCAAAACGGACAGGGAGAGGGAAGAGGAAGCAGCTTCTATTAACTTGCCTTAATATTTCATCTTCATAAAAAATCATCTTCATAATTCGACCAAAGCAACCGAGACACGACGACGACGTCAAAAAAAATGACCGAAAAATATGACAGGAAAAAAATGACATTGGACAAAAATTACACTGTCCATTTTTTTTTTAAAGTAAGTAAAGTGACACCTGGCAACTTTCTAACCACCATTTTTAATTTAATACATTCCTTTTTCATCAATATTTTATGCTTTAGTTTTTATAAGTTAAAATTATTATTTTTCTTTTTTGTAATCAATCATGAAAAGAGTAAGAAGTAATTTATTGAGAAGAGCAGCTATTGAGATGTTTTGGCTGTTTGGGAAAAAGTTATCCATAAAAAAAAACTGGATAACATATTATCAAACAGGAATTAAAATGGGTGTATAATAGAGTTTAATTTTTGGTGTAAGCATAAATGATTTCGTTAGGTAAAGTGCGTTATGCTTATTTATTTGAGTTTAACTCTAAATGGTTATCCCTCTTTGAACTTTCATTTTTTTGTAACAAGCGAGAACCTGGGGGTCGATTCTGTAAGTTTTTCCTGACATAATATATCTCTAAATTTGACGTATAACAAACTTGGATATTTATCAAAATATGTCATAGTGAATCTGTAAAAAGATGTCAGCGTTGTTTGTGGCCCAAGGCTCGATTCTGTAAACCATCATTTTTATTAGATTTTATATTAAAATTTGTTTATAAAGATAAACGCGCGCACCCTGTCAACGTGGATTATAACTTTATTTGGAGAAAATGACAAACATATTAATATAATATTACAACAGTAAATGTTTATTGATATATCCGTCAGGTTATGTTAATATCTCAAATTTAAGGAGATTAAAGGAGAATTATCTCGTATTCTATTTGACTGAGTGAAAGTGAAATGTGTTTAATTTTTATTGAAGTATAATCATAATTTATATTTTATTTATATTGCATCTCTAATGCTGTGTTATATCTGCAATATATTCATCGCAGTATATAACACTGCATTTGGGATACACACATAAAAATTATATTTTAATTCAATATAAATAACACAACTTTCAAATTTCACTTAAGAAATGTCGCCTTCGAGTATAAGAATAATTTAAAAAAAAAAAAAAAAACCATAACACAACACAACACAATTGAACAATCAAAATAAAAGTACTCCTTTCATAAAAATTTAGCCCGAAAAAAGGTTCGATAAAAATATTTTAGTATAAAAACAAAAAAATCCAGTCATGCACCATGACTTGATGAGCGAATTTTCAAGGAGATCTGCGTATTATTGGCTTATGATAATATAGGAAAATTTTGGTTTAGAATTTGAATGGGTGAAAAAAGGAATTTGGTACACGGGGATCGTCGGTGGTACGGGGTACAAAAGTCAAAATAGTATATACCCATCAAGATGCATGTCGTTGGAAAGCTCTTTAAGAG
Source organism: Gerris lacustris (assembly GCA_951217055.1). Lineage (NCBI taxonomy): Eukaryota > Metazoa > Arthropoda > Insecta > Hemiptera > Gerridae > Gerris > Gerris lacustris. Next base: position 73,536,993 of record OX578278.1, read on the forward strand.
TACAGTAATTATTGTTATGCAAATTTTTGTCATATCATGTAAGAGGGGGGTAAAATGGAAAAAACACGTTATTATGCTATTTTTGACCCTAAATTGTCAACATTTTACCCCTAAATGAACTCCTAAAATTCTGGCCAACGAACTCATCCTTTCTTTTAATATTATTGACATTTTAAAATTTGTTGGGATTTTTTAAGTGCGCCCTAGCGTGAGATATCGTCTTGAGTGGCACATATATAATATATATATATATACATACATATATACATACTTACATGAAAAAAAGTGTTAAATTTCAGGAATCGATTCAGAATGGTCTAAAACGGATTTCCATGGAGAAAATGTTCAAAAATTTTGAAGCCATTGCAATAGCTAAATTTTCTTCTTAAATTTGCTAAAATGAAAGAGAGTCAATGTGTTTTATTTCAACTTCGATGTCAGACTTAAAAAAAAGAGAGTAAGGTTGCGCTTATTTTTGGTTAGGATTTTATTGAAAGCTTATCATTTGAAAATAACAAATATCAACTCCCTGAAAACCGAATCCATTTTATAATTAGTGTTTGCTATACAGCAAGCTAGGGGGATCTTCGGCCCGGAATCTGTTGGCTCAAAGAATATAAGCGAATAGTTAACAAGGCTGAAAACGAAATCTATTCGTGGGTCACGAGAAATTAGCAACACCTGGGAAATACCTGTGGAGCTCCATTAGGTCATAAATCTGACGAAGAACAGGATTTTTTATTTGTTTATATTATAATTATTTGTATTGTATAATGTTAATGAGTGCGCAATAAGTTAGTTGGACAAAAAGTTATTTTAGAAATATCTTAAAAGGACAAGCCTGTGCAGATAATGATTTTATACCCCATTTATCCACTGGTTGGCAGTAGACATTGCTCTATTGATATCCGCCCTGGGATAAAGCCGCCTTGAATTTTTTATGAAGCCCAAAAAGAAAATAAAAATCAATAAAATTGATATTGCCGAATGAAATATTACTCTATTTAGAAAGAGGTTTTTTTGGTCGGAGTTATTGAAAGAATTTTCTATCACGTCAAGGCGATAAAAATGTCAAAGAAGAATAAAGTGCACTGAATAAATTTTACCTCTAATTTTTCTTTATTTATAAATAATGCTATTCATAGATTTTATGGGGTCTATAAAAATACATTTTATATTATATTTTTAGTGAAAAAAAGACCAATTACAATAAGTGATATAGACATATTTTTTTAAGTATTAAGGTAAAAAATAGGTCCGAGACAACTCAGACAAACTTTTTCATATTTTACGATTTTGGTAGTATTCATACTACGGAACGATTAAATTTTAATTTAAATCAAATTATAATTATTATTAACTACGGGAAACAGACAGAGAAAAATAGACTCCAGCGCGGGGATTTGAACCACCGGCCTCTATATTTCCAGTATAGCGCTCTAACCAACTAAGCTACGCAGGAGAATGAATTTCTCTGACGTTATAGATTATATAGAGGCCGGTGGTTCAAATCCCCGCGCTGGAGTCTATTTTTCTCTGTCTGTTTCCCGTAGTTAATAACAATTACAAACTTTTTCATAAAAGAGTTCATAATTACTTAGGCCAGTGTTTTCCATTCATTAGTTTTTGTAGATACATTTAATTATTGTTGAACATTTCATCAAAATTTTCGATTTTGCCAAGGAAATTATTTTGTTGCATGCTACATTTCGTCAAAATCGGCCCAGTAGTTTAGGCTCCACGCGTCGTCACATACGAAAGACAGACAGACGACTAATAGATTAAAAAAAAAAAAAATGATTTGCACTCAGGGGACCTCAAAACGTGTAAATCCATCAAAATATCAAAATCGATTTTTTGTGCCATCGCAATACTTTCTCTTTATATAAGAAAGTAAAATCAATTAAGACTCTAAAGAACAAAGCAGCTAAACTGACAGCCTGGGACAATTATAATACATATTTAACTAAAGATTGAAATCCTATAGAGAGCATAGTCCTGGCAAACGGCTTATTCAACTAGTTAGCGTGTCGCTCCATCAGCTGTAATCCTACAACCCTTCAATTCCTACAATTCAATCCTACAATCCTACAATTCAATCATACAATCCTACAATTCCTCCAATTCAATCCTACAATTCCTACAATTCAATCCTACAATTCCTATAATTCAATCCTACAATCCTAAAATTCCTACAATTCAATCCTACAATCCTAAAATTCTTACAATTCCTACAATTGGCAAACACACCCAGTAAGTCGCTACTTCACATGAGCAGCCCATTTATATAGTGATGCTGGTTGCACACCGAGGAGCGGTCCTCTGCTTTGTATTCAGAGTTCCATGGGAATCGAACCCAAACAAGTGATGACCACGCCCAATGTTGCTTAACCTGAATGGAATGATATAGGAGGGCCACTGCTCTCCCCTACAAGCTACCCAGGCCCCCTTAATTAATAAACAATAATTTAAATACTACAATGTAAATTGAGACTGTTGTTATATTTTTCTCTGGGAGCCAGCGTGACCGAGGTACTCTAGGCGCCCGCCCAGCCAACAATGTTCGATCTCGTGCCATAATACTCTGAATTGCATCGTCCTACCCGTTTAGTAGGAAGTAGTAGATAACTACTACTACTACCAACTTATACTCCATTTTTCTTTTTTTACGTTTATATTATTGTAGGTCTTTATTTCACATATTATTATATTCATAAAACCATCAACGATATTAAAAGGAATCACGTCGACCTAACATCAGTATTTTTGCATATTGCACATCGTCCATCAATGCAAACCTTACCCATACTTTGTATTTTAGTTCCGAACTTACTTAAATTAATGGGAGCGATGTGATCGAACGAAAACTTGTAATGCCTCGAAACAGAAATTCAAAAACAGAAATCAGTTTCAGACATCACAAAACGTGTTTTCTGTCTGTCTGTCGGTGAGGTAGAAGGCAAAAACAAGGAGGAAAGATTAAATAAATTAGACACTAATGGGCTGTAAAAGCATAACATCATTATGTATAGGTACGCGATAGAGGAAGCAAAGAGGGTCTGTACCACGATAATTGGTAGACTTTGTTTGATTAAATTTATATTATCATCACAAGATTGTCTCTCAAACATTGTTTATCTTATAAAAAGGATGTCGTTAAATATTATTTAGATGGTAGCTGGTACCATCTAAAGTCTAAATAAGTAATCTAAGTAAGTCTAGAGCGATAGCACTGTTAATTAAAAATATCCTAGGTTTAGTTCCAAATTCTTTTAGGTTTATAGAAGTTTTTATTCACCACGATTTTTCTTTCTTTTGTCCAAACAATAAATTGGTAAAATAGACTGCCAATTAGTGTGGCTCATAGCTTCCTCGCATCCTAACACGTACTTTGTTGATTTTATGCTATTACAAGCAATTATTGTCTAATTTATTTAATTGGTTCCTCCATTTATTTATACGTCTAAATAGTTTTCCTTTTTTACATGAATTAAAGTATCAATTTAGCAAAAGTTAATGATCACAGACGGTTGGTATTATCTGAAGGCTACTTTCGACAAACCATCCAAATTTCATAACAATCAGATGAGATGAGTACTTTTGAAGATACAGGTGTAAATAAATGTATGTTTGTGCGCATGTGGAAGAGAAAAAAATGGGCACAGAAGATTATAAATATGTGGGACCAACAATGGGCTAATTGTAACTTACCATCCAAATTTCATTAAAATCGGACGTGTAGTTTTTTTTTAAGATCTATTTATATATTTTTTTTAAAGATAATATTATAATATTTTTTTTTAAGATAATAAAAATAGTTGGTTCGCAAAAATTGAACGACAGACAGACACGGAACCAAAACTGTTCCCCGATGTCTGAAACGGATTTCTGTCTTGGAATTTTTAAAATCGGAGACATAAAATATTTTCGTTCTTCAGAACGATCAAATAGCTTCCGTTACCTTCAATAAGCTCGGAAGCAAAAATAAGTATAACTGGAAGAAGAAGGTACCAGAAATACATGACAAACCAACGGAATGCAAATCAGCTAATATTGAGGGGAGGTTGGCACTTCTTATATACAAACACCATATATATATATATTGTACATCCTAACTCAAGTCTAGAAGGAAACTATAGTTGTTAGAGAAAATGAAAAAAAAAAAAAAAAAAAAAAAATGAAATGAAATGAAATGATGAATTATTTTAAAGTTAAATGAATTTTGTGTATAATGATTACAGATATCTTTGAATGCTAAAAAAATAAACTTATATAGAAAATACTAATTGACATCTCATCAATACACTTCTCATCATCGTGACGATTTCTTTAACAAAAAAATATTAGGTATTGTAAATTAAATTTAACAATTCCATGATTATTTGGTACTGTGTAATTAATTACAAAAATGTGATTTTATAAAAATATTGGTCTGGGATAATCAGTCAAACGTTCTTGAATAGAGTTGTTTGCGGTTTTCTTCTTTAGTAACATGTTTTCTAGCCTATAACTTAAATTAATATTAAATATTCAGTTATAACTAGATCCGGTACAGGAATTTTAACAATTTTTCAAACTAAAATTCTCTTCTTTTTACTTTCTCATATAAAGAGAAAGTATTGTGATAGCGCGAAAATTCGACATGTAAATGTTGATGGATTTACACGTTTTGATGTCCCTTAAGTCCAAAAAAGTGGTTTTTATAAAATGTCTGTCTATCTGTGCAGATACCTGGAGCCAACTACTGGGCCGATTTTGAACAAAATGTGGCATACATGTTCAGAAAAATCATCCCCCGAGAGGAAATCAAGAAATGAATTTTAGCTCCAAATTTGGGGGCGCTGCCCCAAAAAACTCTGAAAAACGTGAAAAAAAATTATTTCTCGAAACGGTTCCGACGATTTCGATCAAAAAAAATTATATAATGTAGTTTATTTAAATACGAATCTAACAATATAAGTTTTCCCGGGAAAAATCTACTTCTTGAGGAAAAAAGCTTAAAACGGAGACAAGCCGGGTTCGATTCCCCACCGAGGAGAAGTTATTTGTATAATTACATTTTGATAAAATGTGCAATAATAAATAAATGTACCTACAAAAACTAATAAATCGAAAACACTGGGCTAAGTAATTATGAACTCGTATATGAGAAAGTATGTCTGAGTTGTCTCGGACCGATTTTTTCAATATTATAATAAATGTAGGACTATTCATCAGAAAGTTTTTGGGAAATATTTAACATGTCATTAAAGCTGATCAAGAAAGGGAAAGACGTAAAAATTGAGCCTAAATGTCCTTATTATAATATTGTAGTAAATATTAACAGACAAGTAGAAGTGAGACAGGAAGTCAATGAAAGTTCACCTAGTGAGAGATATCAAAGGATCGATAAGGAAGAAGCAGGTCGGCCCACAGTGTCCGCTTCTAGTGGAATCTAGTGCTAAGTTTTGTGTCTTTATCAGCAACGCCAGGACATTATTTGTTAGACGGCTAATAAATGGTTTGGTGAGTTCAACTTGGCATTAGTTTCTGTAACTTTGGCATTATCTCCATGATCCTATGGTTTAGCTCGACTACCATCCATTCGACGATTGCCTCGATTCTCACCTCTTCAACTTTCTTTTATTGGATATTTATTAAATCCTAAACTTAAATTAATTTAATATATTCCCGATCAAAACAGGAAAAATATAAAGACTATAGGAACTACAATGAGAATATACGACTATATTACACAGAGCAACTACATGCTTGAGACCACCTGGAGGAGTACCTTCGAATCCTTTCCTACGTGCATTATAAAACAACGATGTGCCTGAATGATATAACAAAATATGCTTTTAAAGATAAGCAAATAATAAGTCTCAAGGGAAGGATAAAATAAAACCGGATAAGGAGGTCAGGTGATCAAATATTCGACCAAGTTAGCGGAGTTTAAAGAAGAAAGTTTTGATGCTTGAAATCTTTAGCACAGAAATTAGATTTAGTTCCCTCAGGCGCTAAAATCATAGAACACGTATCGATTCACTTTAAAACTATCAGACAACATAGCTTCAAGAGACAACATAGATTTCAAACAGTTATTAATACTGAAAAAAATCTAAAGATTTTACATGTGCAATCTAAAAATTTTACAATGAGATTATATTATTGATTTCTATTATTATACATTATACATTGAAAGAAAATAATCAAAAACAATTTTTTTTATTTATTTTAAACTACTATATTATATCTTGAGATAAAGCAATGCAATAAATATTGGCTTGCTGTTTACTGTTGAAGCAACAGTTGACATATTAATTTTCTATAGACATAAGCAGTTGACATTTTGCCTGTAACTTAACTTACAAGCACGCAAATATCGGAATCACTTCTAGGAAACCTATTATAGAAAAGCAGTTAGTTCGAGAACAATCAGAAAGTCACGATAAGTTTTCACTACCTTACACTTTAAACACGATTCGCAAATTCCTATCTATTTTAAAGATAATATATTATTAAATCTAATCGTACAAACCAATTCAATGACTTATTTGGTAAATATTCTAGGAAAAATCAAAACCAATATTAAACATTTTTCCAAAAATAAATACTAGTAAAGTTAATTTGACAAGAGAAAATTAATTAAATTAAATAATTTATTGTAATAAAAATGATCAATATTAGTCTATAGATCATATCCCTCGCCCTAATAATTAAAATAAACAGGTCAAGTGTGTGCTAGTCAGCACACAGCGAGGGTCCGTAGGCAACCCTGCGTATAGTTTAAGTAGTACCCTATTGATGGTGTTTTTTAAAATGCTAAAAAGCTTACTTTGAACTATCCTATGGGTCTGATATTCTCAAAACACATAAACAAACTTCTGATAAAGTATTTTTTTGCTACTGAACCGGACTACAACCATATAAATACATCGAAAAGACCATAGTTATAAAAAAAAAACGTATTTTGCCAATAAAAAATAAAATTATATTTTTTTCGAAATTTCCAAAAAGTGGTATCTTTACTTTTGGTCGAAGAATGTTCAGGAATTTTTTGTTTTTTTGCACTTCACATAAGCGAGATAGAAGAGGGGGACACGTTTCACACCCACTTCAAACTTGCCTACGCTCGCCCTATCAAAGTTATAACCAAAGAATTATATATTTTTGTAATCAGCTCGACGTACCCTTTCATATGATAACCCTCACGGTGTCAAAAAAAAAAAAAAAAAAAAAATGTAACCCTTAATTTAACCCTAATATTTTTGAAAAATATTTTTTTGAAGTCGTTATATTTTTAAAATATGTGGGTAGGTACAAGACACATACATGCCAAATTTCAAAGTGATCGGACGAAAGGTGTAGCCGTGAGATCACGCGAGAGGACGGACGGACAGACACACGCAGGAAAATATAAGGGTCCTTAGTTTTGCCTACGGACCCTAAAAAATGTAAAAGGAACAAGCCTATGATCTAGTCTAGAAAATCGCCGTTTCGACCTAGATGATGTAAAATTTGTATTATTTTAGTATGCCAAAAATTATATTAGTATATCAAAGAACTCTATCAAATAGTAATCTTTGACTATAGATTTTTATAAAATCAGTATAGTAATAAGATTACCAATAATAAGAAAAAAGTTTGTTTCTGATTCATATCTAGTTGGGCAAGACAACGTGGTCCTTAACCGGCACTCTAGTAATCTTACGACTGGATCTGGATTGGTTATTGCAGTCTGAAACAGAAATTCGCAGCTGCTAGGCTGGGTTATAAGGCTGATTAGAGAGAAAAACAAAACTTGTCGTGTAACTACAAAGCTTTAGCCCGTCTTGCATCAACCTTTGGACTTTCTGTTAATATGTTTGTTTAGGGCTTGGGGAATATAGAAACCTGGGAAAGAAAATTTTATGTTGGTCGAATTTGTTCAACCAAGAAATATTTTTTACTACTAAAGTCTTGTAAGGATTCGCGAGTCTTTAAAATATATGTATTACTCTCCATAAAAACGAAAAAAAGTAAATTTTATACTATAGACAGGTTTTTACCATTTTTATAAAAGATTTTTTCGAACGTAGTTCCTTATGGCACGTTCTGGAGCCCGGGAGTGAATCCCAAATAAACGACCGTCACAAAACCAAGCGTCACGAAATCTACCGATGACGATAACTTGAGTAAAAGATGACCGAGTTAGTTGAAATTTGGTACACATGTTCATTTTACCAATGCCCAGACTGAGTTCGTTGGACAACGTTATCCGCCCAAGTGTTCACGCGCAACGCTCGCGTAAATGTAAGCTTCAAATTTAAAATTGGAATTTTAGGACGGGAATAAATTCTAACTTCATCTATTTAATGAGGCAAACAATTTTTTATAAACATTTTGTTTAGTAAAACGAACACCGACACTGCTATGAAGTGATAAAGATCGCTAAATTTATTAAAGCGGACCTAAACGTTATAAAGAAAACAAAGTTTTTACCGATAGCTTACGTTCTAACGTAACGATTTTAATAAAAACTTGTTACACATCTTCTAAAGTACAATTGAAACAGGCATGTACAATTTCAACCTGACACAAGCAGACGTTTTTTAGTAGGGAAGAGATATATTTTAAATTAGTAGGCCGGTTAGGTAGAAAACAGTCCTATTTACTACCAACTGCAAACATACTCTTAAACTAAAAAGTCATGATTAACTTTTTTCTCAATATTCAATACATATTTATTGTAAGACGCTTGCTTTAATGATACAAATAATGTTTTTCTTTTACTTATTCCTTAACTCCGCTAGGTACAAACAGTTAGTTACTTTTAATTTTGCCTCTTTTCTAAATCCGCCATGAATAAGTAGTTAGCAACGTATACGTACTTAGCAGTGTGATTTTATAATTTATATTTAATGAAAAATGTAAGGAACTTCATTCCTATCGGGTGTCCCGCGACACCTCACGTATTTTTTCCCTGGTCGTGAATTTTTTCCCACAGTTATCTCGAACGATGTGATAAATTTTAATTTTTTATTTTTATATGCTTAAAAATGAAGGTTCATTTAAATGGTTTTATTAACGCAAGAACCTTTCAGTCACAAATTTAAAGAACATTATCGTTCATGAAATAAACACCATGCTGACGATCTCATTAGTGAACTTTGTAAATAATGAATTGAAGAATGTAAACGTGTTGTTTTAAAACAACTTAAGTATACAGAAAGATTTATCTTATTTCTTTAACTAAGATAAAACGTCGCTATAATAAAGCTCTTGAAAATACTGGACTTCACGTTATAATTTATGTTGTGGACTTCACGTTATAATTTATGTTGTTATCTCAATGAAGTTTCATGAAATAAATTAGATTAAATCTTTTCGTGATGGAATATTCACCGGAGTTAAATTACAAAATAACCCTTAATTTTCACCTTTTGAGACAGTAATTGCAACATGAAAATATAATAAAACTTTCATTCTAAACACGTCCTGCTACAAATGAAATTACGAGACGAGTAAAGCTAATGTATTATCTATAAAACTGTCAAATATTGATAAAGACTCTCCTCTCCTACTAAAAACTGTCTGCTATTATCAAGTATTTAATTGTAGATTTGTGATTAATTGTAGAAATGGGTTCCAAAAGTCCCACGGACAAAGCCCGCGATTATTCAACTGCGTTCTTCATTCAAGTCATGTTTTTCTTTGCTTATTGTAAAGTTAAAATTATTATTTACCTATAAGTAAATAGTCTAACATCACTCATCGGGGAAAACTGCGTGATGTGAATCTTGAAGGGATGAAATATCACTTTTCTAAAATTTAAAAAGTGTATCAATTAATCACCCCTTAAGACTCAAATGAAAATAGAATAATACATATAAAGAGGACAGGCCAGAAGAAATATTGGATAACCGAATTATCTCATGCCCTGCGTATTTCAAATTCAGAAATTCAAAAAGAAAAGAAGCTGAAAGTTTTAACATTTCTTTGTAAATATCAGCTCCATGTACATTAATTAGCTCAATAAATTACGTTCAGAATTATTATTTCAGTGAAAAAATAATTATTTATAGCATTATATCAAGGCTGTACTCGGAGACCAATGCACCACAGTCATATGAATTGGTCTCCTCTTATCAAGTCTTCAAGAACAACATTTTTGTTTTCATTAATAAACAAGAAGAATGATTGCCTTTAAATTATGAAATTAAGAAATTTCAAGATGACACAATGCTTGGGATCAGTGGCTTTGATGTTTCCTCTTATTGTACTGGCCAAGCGAAAAACATTAACGTCTTAAAGAGTTTCGTTTCTAAGGCATTGATAGAATAATTACAAGATAAAAAAAACTTTTCATATACTACGTTTTTAAATTTTCTGTCATAAATCATAAATTTGAAACCCGTCAAAATGAAGAAAGGTAAATATGGGTCATTCCAAAACAAATAAAATAACTAAAGTAAAGAATAAGTACAAGTAAAGAAATACAGGTGCATAAAAATTAAACCGATACCTAGGCCACAAGTGTAAACAGACCTGGTTGTCAATACGTCAATTAATCTATTTCTTTGTTTACTTTTCCTGTTTCGCTGTCATTTAATGTTCATCTCTTAAAAATATCTCTTAATTAGTCTTAGGTTTCTGTATGAAGTAAAAAAAAATACCTTATATAACGGCTGTCTGTCTGTCTGTCCGTTGCTTGTTTCAATTCATACTACTATAGCTATAAACATGAAATTCGGTACACAGGTGCATCTCGGCATTTGAGGCAACTGTACACTTTTTGGAGCTTTTACATTTAATATTTTGAAGATGGCGGCCAATATGGCGGGCGGCCAAAAAAAGTTTTTAGTCACCATGACATGTTATACCTCAATTTAAAGGTTTTCAAGTGTAGAAAAAGAAGAATATGCAACTATTAAAATTTTACACTTAATATTTTCAAGATAGCGGCCAATATGGCGGGTGACTAAAGAAAAGTGTTTAATCTCCATGACCTGTTATACATCAGTTTGAAGGTCTTGAAGTGAAGAACAAGAATATGCAACTATTAAAATTTTACACTATAATTTTAACTTAATCGTACAGAAACCGGCGATTATCACCTCACGAACTTTCGTTGAGCGCGCCTTACTTGTTTACAAAACAAAAAGGGATGATATAACCATCCTTGAACATTTTAACAATTTTATCAGCCATACCAGGTACTAAAAAATGAAGATCGTAAATATGGGTCATGTCAAAACAAAAACAAAATAACTTGCGGATTTTTTCCGAATTAACTTTCCATACAGCTAAATTTGTTTAATAAGAATTAAATTCTGCTGAAAGTTGGCTAAAAGTATTAAAATAATGCATTGTCATCGTGTTCTGAGCTATTCTAATAGTTTCAAATGTCTAGCTACTCGGAAAGTTAGTTAAAAATCGATTGCAAGATTTGTACTGAACACCCCCACAAACAAACAAGAAAGCAAGCTAATAAAAACGTAGTAAAATAATCAGGGCTATATTATACATAATTTATCTCAGTATTAGAATAAAATAAACCTACGACTTGTCGCAGTTTATTACAAGTAAAAACCGCTCTATCACTGCACAACCGTCAGACAAGACGGGTTTTGGTTTTCGTAATATGCAATATGACCAATAAACACACAAATATTTAATATTACATACACAGATAATAAAAAAAAAATGATTTAAAAAGTGAAAATATATATTTCAATTTTTTGAGGAAGGAAGTCAGAATAGAGATGAATAAGATTGAGTGTGCTCGTGCTGTCTGGGTCAGGTTAGGTCAGACCTGGCTATAAATAGGAAATTTTAGGATCCACATTTTGCCCTTCCTACAAACCCTTTTCCCTCAATGTGCTTTTTCCTTTTGCTCATTCAATATTTACATTTGAGCTGCACATCTCAGTCTGCCTATCCCTTTTCACTGAAAAACGTTTCAAATGAATTCTTTATAGATCACATCTAGAATCGAAGAGCCCAAAGAGAAAGTTTCATGTCGTGTAATTGGTCCTATTTTAGGCATTTTCCCACCTCACTAAGGTTGGAGATTTATGGAAAGAGATGAGAGAGAAAAAAATTCCTTATGTTGGCATTTCCTCGGGTTTACCGTAGAGGGATGTGCTTGACCTGACATCTCGAGATGTGAAGCACCATTGACCTGAAAGAGCGTCACCCCGTGTTGCCCAATTTCGGAAACCACTTACACAATCCATCTCAGCGTTAAAAATTTCACTTCAACTAGACCCCAGATATACCTTCAAAAGAAGCGTATTGAAAATCATTTGTGATTAAATGAACGTTCTTAGTTGCCCGACAGTAAAAATATAATTTTAAGAACAAGTACATCCCTCCATTTATTTTCATCGGTTAACGATAATACCTATAGTTAGCACCCGAATGCAAACAAACGCGTAAGATTGACTGGCCTGTTGTCTGTAGTTTCTATCTAAGTGAACTGTCTATTCTTGGTTGTATAAGTATACTCTAGCTAATAGTATTCCACGAGATCGTATTCTAAATGCCAAAAACGAAACCATTAGGCAACTAAAGAGAACCAGTCATCTCCAACTATCTCAGAGGGATAAAAAAAAAACATTATCGTAAGCAATAATGGTTAAAATAAATTAAATACACCTTTAATAATAATATTAAAAATAAATGAAAGTTGCTAAAGGGTTAAACTGTTTGTTAATTTTAGAGGTATACTTATAAAATGAGAGTGAAGTAAATTATTGTTGACTAGATGGCTTGAAAACAACTCACCTGAAACAGATAAAATACAGATAAGCATAAATTGTAGTATATCACACTAAACTTTTCCAATAATATATAGGAATACAATAACAGGATTAAAGTAATGTGATAGTGACAAGGTCGAGCCTAGAGAAATAATATTTCATTTGCTCGTATGCTTCTTTCAAGCTCAAAAGCAGCATAGATAATCATAAAAGTAAATGTTTTATTTTAGCATTCAAATTATGATTTCAATTATTTATTTTTATTTCAAATTATAACTTCAACTGGATAAGAAAGAATTAAAGAAGTAAGGTGAGGAGGCAGAGGTGTGGATTTTATATGGAATTGGGGGTGTTGAGTTGAGAGTATTTGTGAGAGAGGTTGCAGATTTATGTAAGGGCTGCAGGTTAGAGGCCAACCAGGCTTATAATACATCAGCTCTGTATATTTTATAGGGACTCCCTTGTTAGTGGCCCTACTTTGAATCAGGCTAAAACCGTTTACAAAATTCATTCGAGAGAGGACCTAGGGAGCTGGAGGGTGAGCGATACCGCTCTAATCCTTTCCGATCCACCCCCTTCAAATCCCATCCTAAATTCAACACCGGCCTTTCGACCCGGCAGAGGTATTCCAAACGAATGCTGAATCTGCAACGTTTATCACTAAATCAGGAATAGGACAAGGTGGAAGAGAAGGGACTTTGTAGCTATAAGATACCTGGCAGAGTCGAGTTAATATTATGATGGTTCGAGAGAGCAATGCACTAGGAAAGTTTCCTTTACCATATAATTCATTCAGCTACAAACCTCGTCCTCAGAGAGAACGTGATGAGAAACCTGCAATAAATTCAACTCCTACTTCGTACAAACTTCCACTATTTCCTTTTGAGATAATCCATTGCAACACTAAAATGACCCTTCGCTTTCCTTAAGTAATATTTAACAGCTTTACTGAATAAATTGACAGATTCTCTACTTTTGGTATCTTTATGGTTTATGGATAAATCAATTTAACAATATAAAAAGCAATTATGAATATACATCGGTAATACATTAATGTGCCACAAATAACAGCATTATGTATACTGAAATACAAAGTTCTTCTAAAAATATAAAATAACCTTTGAATATTTTAAGTATTTGACGAACTACCTAATACATTTTAAATTAATTAAAAAATATAATATTTAATAAGAATCATGCTACCTAAGTACTTTATATCTATAATAAAAGTAAACAATATTGTTCAAATATATCTAATAAAATACTTGCAATAATCAAAAATGTTTTGATAACTTACAGTAGAGCATTATTTAAACTAGACAAAAAAATTAATAACTTTTTATAAACAATAAGGCCGCAATTAATTTTATAGCTATTACGTAAGTAACAATTTTATTGCTGTCTATAATAATAAACTTTATTTATTCAGTAAAATACTATAATTTACAAGTTTAAATATATTTTAAGTTCAATCTTCATTGATAAGTGTAGGTTAAAGCTATATCACTATATGAACGTTCGTTTCTTTATACATTTCAATAAAATTAACATTTAAATTAAATTATTTATCACTCTACCTTCCTCTAAGTAAGTCATTTATTTTACAAGTATGCATGAACTTATTTTTGTTATTTTGAATATTGCATTTAAAAATGATTAGAATAATTTAAACTAGCCTCGAAAACCCTAGGCACCAATTAACTAATCCAAGCGACTATCTTTACTTTGCCAATTAGTTCACTTCGATGAAACTCAAAAGTTATGCTAATGAACACTTTGTAAGCTAAGAGTTAATATTTCGTTTAATATGTTTAATGGTGTGAGATAAAATGCAGGCATTAAAACAAATGTATTCAAAAGTGAAGCAGTTGATCTAACACTTTTGTTTTAACATAAAAGCATAAACTTAACTTATCTCCTTGAAAATACACAGACAGTATATTTTTAGAATTAATATTATGAAATTAGCAAGTCTAAATTAGGCCCTAGAGTCACCTATTACGGATTAAAAAATAATGCGCATCGTCGTAAAGAAGGGCTCAAGAAGTTGAGGAATTAATGCCAAGGGCAGAGGAACTATGGATTTCGGATTCGAGGTCAATGCTTGAGTAAAATGGGTTGGAAACACCCCTGAACAAGACTAGCGTGCCCATAAGAAGCAAGACAGAGGTAAACCCTCTAGTCTAGACCTGACTGCATAAGCAATCTGGCTCATCCGCGCAAAGTTTTACTTAATCCTTCATCAATCTTCACCACGAAAGGAAAAGGCAATTTCCATCCCCCCTCTTACGGACTTAACAGATTTCCTTTTCCAATTTAGAAAAGGTAAATTTGCTCCGAGTTAGGGTTCTGAGAGTAATAGAATTCAAGTTATCTTTATTCTACATCTAGAAGTTGATTTCTCCATTCCACTACTGTCTGTTTACAATCTTCATTAATCTAGCCCACTTACTAACTCCTTCCAACTGATTTATCGCCTATACTTACAATTAAACCCTATAAATAACTAAAAGACATTGCGACTAAAAATACATCAGCTAGTTTAAAAGCTTTACGATCTAACATAACTTAAAACTTACAGCCTATAATTCTACCTAACTGTATTCGCTCTGTTACCAACTTAACTCAAGTATCAAAAATGGCCTTAGTTTCCGTAATTAAGGCTTTCTGGGTTAAGCTATTTTATGGATACGAAAGATTAAGACATTCGATTAGAATTAACTATAAATATATACATACATTTTAACTCAATGCACCAATTTCTTAATAATCTATCAGTAACTTACAAACTAACATTGCAATATGCTAAACAAAAGTAGTACATGGTTTGTGAATAAAATAAAATAACTTATACAACCAATTAATTATAAATAGCCTAACATAGACTTCTTTTCTTCTTTTACGAATATAAGCATAAAGTAAAATTAATATACGAGTAAAAAATATTAATATATATAGTATGTAAAATTAATGAAAGCTTTCATTAATTAGTAACATTCGTGATAAACAATTAACCAGATACACTCGTCAGTCAGACATACAAACAGACATTTTATATATTTAATCAAAAATCAAGTTTTTGGTTACAGCTTCATAAATTAGTTCATTCAAATAATTTGTTACAGCAATAATTCATAGTACGTTAATTTTTTTATAAACATTCTTGTTTTAAATTAATTCTACCATGTTCAATTACAAGTTTGTTTTCAAATAGTCATGTTATTGTCGTGATTTACATTGTCAAATATCGATGTATACATAATTTTGTCTTTAATTAAAATATAAAAATGCATCCCAATTGTAAAATAAACTCCGTTCATCCAAGGACATTTTTTTTAACAAAAGGCAACAAAAAATAACCTAAAGCAAAAAATAACGAAAGAAAAAAAAATATTTTCGTTATTTCACGTAATACAGCGAAAAAAAGGTCTTTTGCTTCGTTAAATAAAAAAAATCAAAGTAACATTATGTTTCAGAGGACAGAATAACAAGTGAATAGTAAAGAAAAGAAGGGAAGTTTTTTCTGTATCCGTTGTCTGTTTAACAAAGGACTTTTGAGTGACATAACTTCAGTGAAATATAAAAAAAGATCTGAATTATCAGAGGACGTAGAATTAGAAGTGAAGACACTGTTAAGGGAGAAAAAGGAGCCGTAGTGTTAGCCCTTTAATTTATATATGAACTTCTTTTTGTTCGCAACAATAAAACAGTCATTTTAACGAAGTGCTATTTTTGCACTATTTCTAAGAATGCATAGGGAATAGGATCAACGCGATGTTGTGACGTTTAGGTTAAAGTTATATTTTGGTACAACAAAAATACCTTGAACACTTCACAGTGATTTACTTAATTTTTATTTTCTAGAATGTAAAAGCGCCAGGTCATTTTATAGGGGAGAAAAGAAAGACGAAAGGAGAGAGAGAAAAAGTCCTGCTTCTGAAATATCAAGGATTGATTAATGAAAGCTCAGGGAGCTTTTCGGGAAAGGTTTAAAAAATATTAGAGGAGCCCGTGACATTTTTATCAGGGTCCCAGGGCCCTTGTCGTTGGGCAAGGTTTATTTGGGGGCTCTAAATCGCTAGATTGTTGCCGGGCGATTAACCACATCTAACGATTTTTTTTTTAGGGTAAAAGCAGTTTAAGAATTTATGACTAAAAATATTTTCTTTTTAGTATTTTAGTCAGAACTATTTAGGTATGGTTATAAAATTAGTATTGTGTGTACCACCTATGTTCTATAAAAATAAATTATTATTAAATCATAACAGAAATAAAACGAGCATTTTAGACCATTTAAGACTTTTTTGAAATTATAAGCATTTTTTTACTATAATGTTTAGATTAAATTATTTTGCCTTTTTCTTAAATCGAGATTCATATTGTGGTTTTTTAAATACACCATGTTTTAAATACAAATTATTTTTCTTAAATAAATAGAATTATTAGTGCAGTGTTGGGTACTTCTTTACTTTAGCACCCCCCTATATCCCATTATGTTAATAGTTATTTAGACAAAAGAACATATATATATTCCTTAGTCTAAATTACTATTAAGACAAAGGGATATTTATTCAAATGTACCTCGGGACAAAGGAATATCACACTTGTATATATTTATAATTGTGATCATATCCCTTAGTCTAATCAACTATTAAGAGAAAGGCATATAAATTATAAAACTGCCCCAGGAGTCTCAATGTCTTGGGGAGACACATACCTTTGAAACACACAAACATTTGAGACTTTTGCAGGGCAGACTATTGTTTAAAACCAAGGGGGGTGCTGAAGTAAAAATAGTGCCCAAAGTTTACCGATTATTAAAAAAAAGGCATCATCTTTAATCTAGTCTATCACAAAAGATGTTTCTTTTTACTAAGGTTGTATTTTAATCTAATGCGATTTGTGAGGAACCTTACATGCAATGGAGCATCGAAGTTATGAATAGGTGACTCCATTCTCACATTGTCGACTTAAGAGTAAAAACCATTAATTGTTTTGAATTGATAAAATCCACAAAAATAACAACAGTGAAAAACCTTTTAAAAATATTTTATAATTTAACTAGTGTGAATATGGGAGTCTGAGTTATTGTTATTGAGGGGTAGGGCTCGAGCTAAAAACTTCTCTATTTGAAAGCTTTAAAATTTATTCAATCTCTACTTTTATACAACAATAACAATATCCTTTTGAAGGAGCCTTTCTCTTGGAGAGGGCCCTAAGGGAGGCCAGGCAAATGCTCCAACAATTTGCCTTTAGGTAGGGAAAATAAGGGAGGTGGAAACCTCGCACACTCTACAAAGGGAGTTCCCCCCTCCCTCTAAAATATTCTTGGCCTCAAGGTTGGGACCAGTTTAGCAGCGCCCTTCCTCTTCACCTAGCCCAAATATTCCTACAATGTTCTCAAACCTGGTGGAAAGCCTCAGGGGGTGGCTACTTGAGACAAAGTACAACATACCTGAAAATCTAAACTCCCCCCCTTCCATCATTTTCTAAACACCATTTTTGAACTCTTACACGAAATTCCTTGAAGAACACTAACAACACAAAACCTAATAAATAGTATAAAGTAGAAGAAAAAAAAAAAAAATATATATAAATAAAAAAACAGCTAAGAAAGAAACCGTACGAAATAATAATATTACTTATTTTTTTATTTCTCTGCCAGTGTTGCTAGCAGAGAAATAAAATTAGACTTGGTTTAGACAGGGCTTCTGCTATCAAGGGATTTTTTTTCATTCCCTTGAAGATAGTAAGAGTCATTTCTGCTTCCTCTATATCTATATTCAAGTTCTCCATCCTTTTCTCCTTTATGTTCACTCAGTTTTTCCTCCTCCTTTGTGGTCTTAAAATTAAAAAATCCAAACTTCTTTTTTTCTAATTAGCCCAGAAATAACATTGCCTAATGAAAAAAGCAATATGCGGTTTTTTAATAGAAAATTATTTATTATTCAAGAGGTTGATATTTTGTAGGTGTAATTATTGTCTCTTGCTTTTAATTTAATTTTTAATTTTGGAAGAGGTCTTTATAAAGATAAAAGTTCTTTTTTTCTTTATCAAAACAAAATTGTCACGAAGGTTTATGCACAGAAGATAAGGCTTATTTACCTTCAGTCGAAAACTCTGGGCTTTAATTCAAACCATGAAAGAAAAATAAATTGAATATGGGTTAATAATGGGATTTTAAAAAAGTATTATATTTTAATTAATTTTTTTACAACGGAGAATTAAAAATGGTAATTAATATAGAGGAAGGTGAAAAACTATTTAAAAAAATCCTATTTTGTAACGAGCGAACTAATAGTCTTTACTAAAACAAAAGATTTTGTACTTTTCACCAAACATAGTAAAAAGTAGAGTTCTAACAGTAAGCAATGCTATTAATCAAGGTTGTGAAGCATTTTTTTTTTTTTTTTTTTTTTTTTTTTTTAGAATCAAAGACCTCATACTTTACTTCTATTATGATTTTTATTTTATTACTATCATTGTAATCTACGACCTTTAACTAACATTATACTTCAGTAAGAGAGTCTTTGTTCCTTGAAATATGAAGAACGATTAAATTAAAGAATAATTGAAGCCCAGTATAAATAAAAATATTATCAACTAAGGAGAGGCATTGGAATAGTGTCCTCAGATTCTTCTACTAAGTACATAATTACCTTAATTAAAATTATTTTATGAAAACAAAAGCAAACACGAGATTAAATTTAACA
This sequence comes from Gerris lacustris, assembly GCA_951217055.1. Classification (NCBI taxonomy): domain Eukaryota; kingdom Metazoa; phylum Arthropoda; class Insecta; order Hemiptera; family Gerridae; genus Gerris; species Gerris lacustris. Next base: position 73,556,431 of record OX578278.1, read on the forward strand.
TCCTTCAAGCTAAAAGAAAAATGGCCCTTTATTAGTCTATTGTTTCACCAACTTCAAACTGTTCCAAGACATTATTTTGGGTACTAACCTTTTTGTTAGATATAAACACGATAATTAGTGGACATCTTTCTAGTGCCTATAAAGGAAATAGAGTTCCGAAGAAAAGCTTTGCTTCCAGCTTAAGCGGAAAGCTTACCTGGTAAATCGTTCGAGGAGGATTACAGACTGATCTATCTAGAGGTTGATACTGTCGTTTATCCTTCCCTATTCCTCAAGCAAAGCCATGCAGAGGAGGCAGTGGGGTATTTTCTAGTTGAGTTCCCTGATTTTTCGATTGAATACACTTTATTTTAGCGTTCGTGTAAGCGAAAGAAAAAAAAATACAAAGAGCGAATAGGAGACTATATAATATGACCTTGCGACTTCACTTCCACCAATGCAACAAGGTATATTGTCTTCAACGACCTTTAACTAAAATTATACTTCAGTAAGAGAGTCTTTGTCCCTTGAAATATGAAGAAGGATTAAATTAAAGAATAAATAACCAGATAAAGATTGAATAATAAGCCAGGAAGAAGCATAACAGTTTAATAACCAGCTGCATTTATTGTTGTAGTGGAAATTAAAGTATGTCTGTAAAAGATAAGAATGAAGTACGAATTAAAGATTCACCTAAAAGTGACCTAGACCAAAATGCGAGTACTTTAAGCTCAGCAGTATAAATAATATCAAAATAATTTGTTAAAATAATAAATACTCTTCCCAGTACACTAATTGAAATGTTGTAAATATTTAAAACAAAACGTTACATCGCTTACTTTACACTTCATTAGCTTTCTAAATAAATCTCTACCAATATAGATAATATTATCGTAAATATAAACTAAATTAGCAGCACAATAAAAAATTGACTGCCAATTAGTGTGGCACATAGCTTCCTCGCATCTTGTCATGTACTATAACAATTATTGTTATATTAATTTATTGTTATATTGTCTATTTTGTAAAAACTATTAATGGTTTTAGCGATCTTTAACACTTCATAGCGGTGTCGCTGTTGGTATTACTAAAAAATTGTATTTGAAAAAAATGTTTGTCTCATTGAATTGAATAAGTTTGATTTTTTTCCATACCTAAAATTCCAATTTTAAATTTGAAGTTCACGTTTACGCGAGCGTTGCTCGTGAACGCTTGGAAGGATAACGTCATCCAACGAACTCGTCCTGGGCATTGGTAAAATGAACATTTCTACCAAATTTCATCAAAAATCTCTTGGAATTTTTGAAATCGGAGGCATAAAAGTTTTTCGTTCTCAAAAGTGAACACAATGCTTCCGTTACCTTCGGTAAGCTCGGAAGCAATAAATAAATTGGCAAAATACGAGCTTTCCAGCACACATAAAGGGTCCGAACACAATTTAAAAGGTAGGAGGATTGATTCGTTAATCAGCATAATCGGCCCAGCTTTATCAAGATGGCTAACATTTAAAAATTTGTTTCGGCTATAGCAATTGAGCTATTTATGATAATGACGTGAAACAGGCGCTTTCATATACATTTGTATTGTCCAAACGCAGTGAAACTATTTTAAAGTGGCTAGCCCAATCTGTCCTTGAAATAATACATTTTTAAGTTTCTTTTTTTGAGGGGGGGGGACAATTCATTTCTCTCTAAACCTGCGACATGTGAAAAATTCATTTAAAATCGTCTTATGGTTTTTGACCAAGAATAACTATGATTTTTTCATATTTTTCGTTGCTTTGTTTGAAAAATATACTACGTTTCCATGAAGTTTAAATACGGATTGAATACAGGTAGAATACAGTTTTTGGATCTAAAGTGTCTATGGAAACCTAGATTCAATATGGATTGAATACTATTCCAATCTCGATACGATACACTAAATTCTGGGATCGTATCTGAATTGAGTTGCATGGAAACACCTGAACTCTATCCGGACATGCGCAGAGCGTAGGTATGAGCGCACCTAGCGTATTTCTGTAATAACTGTAGTCAAATCTGTAAAAATAAGTAATAAAAAACATGGTTATAAGAGGTAAGGTTCAAAATTATTTATAACCAAAAGTAACCAAGAAAAAGTTTTTTTTATTTTTTTTATTTAAGTTTATCCGTACTGAATACGGATTCAATACTACTCTTGGAAACACATAGCTTGTTAAATCCCAAACCAGGATTCAAATCGTATTTAAACACATGGAAACGTAGTAATATAGAGGGAGGGGGAGGGACACGAAAAACACAATCCCAACAATATGGGATTATAAAGTAGAGCTTGATTTCCGGCTCGCTTTGCATCAAACTCCGTATATATTTTTTCTTCTTTAATGCAATTTAAGTTATGCGACAAAAGTTTGTGAATTTTGTGAGTGTTTTATCTCTAGACGTAATTTTCTTAAGTTAGATAGTTTGATAAGTTAATTCGTTTCAGCTTAAATATTATATATTAATGTTTTTTTATAGTGAGTTTGTTTTGAATTTTAGTTAAGGTAAGATTATTCTATAGTAGTCTTATCGTAGGCTTGCGGTGGTATATAAAAGGGGCGACCCATAACAGAACGTAGGATCATAAGAGTATATTGATAATAACATTGTGTTTACTTCATTCACCTCTAGACTAGACTTTTATTAAGAGTTTCTGTTAAGACGTAAAAACACGGCTCTACAAAATAAACATCTGTAACCGTAAAAAGTAAATTAAAATATTAACTACCTTTCATTGACAATAATGTTTTTAAATATAAAACAACTAAATTATTTAAAAAAATAAATTTATTACTTTTTATTATTACATTACAAAAATTAAAATGGAGTCCTGAGCAAATCGTAAAGAGAAAATTGGCATTCCAAAAGAATTAATACATTGTATACACTGGATTAAAACCACGCCATAATATCTACAATAATCTAATATCTACATAATTCAAACAAGATGGCTACAGCAAGAAAAACATCATGGTTATGCTATGGGTGTAAGCAATAATGACCTAAAAAATTATCAGTAGACGACATGGTAAGCATTAAATCAGCAATTAATAAAATGAAACAAATAAAATTTTAAATATTTTCATTTGGACATAAAATGGTAGAAATTCAAAATAAAAATATAAATTCAGAAAATAATAAAAAAGCTATGCGTGTACTTTAACGTGTATACAGAAGGAAAATTCAAATTTGAAGAAAAAAGTCCGTATTGATATCATAATTCAAAGGTCGAGAATTCAAAACCTACTGCCTGCTACTCCAAATGACAATTGTGAGGTCATAGTAAAGACAACTGCAGAACTATTTAGGATATAGATATTCTCTATTATGTAGGACAGAGATATTCTCCAAGCTCAGAACTCGATTTACAGTTCCTGATAGCATTCCTTCTACAATGGCTCAACTCTCATACAGAAAAACAAAAAATAACTGGATCAGAACTATAAAAGCCTCAGATCTAAACCAGAACTATAAGGATTTAAAGGTTTATGTGAATGAACATCTCACCCCTAAAAATAAGCAATTACTGGGACAGAATAATGCTAATTTGTTTGGACTAAGAATGGAAGAATTTGGATAAAAAGTTCCAAGGAGAGACGTAAAGCTATTACAATAAATAAGTCAGAAGATCTGGAAAGATTTGTGGACCGGTCATGTTCAGGATTTCACTTCCTCGTACTTCAAACACTGGACTTAAGTCAATACCACTACGTTCAGGATGTACAAGCGCAGGGCCATATGGAGAGCTGTATCCCTAACTTCACCGAAATAAACTAGAAATATACAACGACACCAGGATTAGCCACCACTTACTCCTTTTTAGTCAACTACTACTCTACTTGCATCCTCCTGATTGCGATTTTCACAGGGTATTTGATTCTCAATAATGGAATGACGTATAATATATAGTCATTCTTTTCTATTAAGGCTCTGAAAACGAAACTATTAAAGGTGTTTCATTTTATCTTTGCCTACATGGTAATAGGAAACCTAGCCACTAATTCCTATAATAAGCCCCGCACGCAGCGCGGAAAAGGCTAGTACATTATACTACTGTAATTACACTGTTCTGCAAAATTTAACGAACTTTCGGGCCCCAAGAAAATTTTATCTGAACTTTATGTTTTTGGAGGTTGCTGAATCCGAATCTGAAGTCAAAATTTCTCCTATATGTACAGTTTTCCCGGAAAATGCGCTCGGAAAAAATGGTGTTTTTGGGGGTTTCGATCCAATTTTTTACAAATTGGAAAAAAAAATATAGGGCGTTTTAATATTTTCAAACCATGAAGAACACGAATCTAAAGTCCAAAAATTTTTTTGTGAAATTTTTAAGTTGTGGTTATGCCCAATATTTTTATCCCCCCCCCCCCCCTTACACATATATTATAATTCTCTAGAATAATGTCAGAAAAAAGTCACAAAACAATCGATTTTTTGTAATTTCTTATTTTTCAATTATCTAAAGAAAGTAAGGTCGGTAGATTTTTTTTTTTTTTACTTTAGATTCGTGTTCTTCATGGTTTGAAGATATTAAAACGGCCAATAATTTTTTTTGGGCGAAAAATTGGGTCGAAAACCCCCAAAAACACAATTTGTCCGAACTTTAGGCGCATGTTCCGAAAATATTACTTGTTCCGAGAAATTTTGACTTCAGATTCGGATTCAGCACACAAAAATACTTTGGAAAAGAACATTTTCATTCTGAAGCTTCTTTTTGCAGAACAGTGTTATTACAGTTCAAGTATACAGTAAACAAGTATGTAAACTAACAAAATTAGTTGAGCTTACTGAATCTGCAACAACAAACTTAAATGTAAATAATTTTAAGATAAAAAGAACTTTTTATATACTACGTTTTTAAATTTTCTGTTGAATCGTATGTAATGTTGATAATATAATTGTTATTGTTATATAATATATAATGTTAGTAAAAAAAAAAAAAAAAAAAAAAATAGTTCCGAATTTATTTACTTCACATAAATGACAACCATCCAGAGAGCTGATCTTAAACCTATAAAAGGATAAATCTTTATACAACGGATCTCCCCAACACCAAATCTAAAGCATGCCATCGAAATATTTGAAATAATATAATCGATAAATAATATAATCGATATTTCCGGTTTTGCTGTCATTCAATGTTTATCTATCAGAAACTTGAGACCCGTCAAAATGAAGATTGCGTAAATATTGGATAGGGCAAAACAAATAAAATAACTTGCGGATTTTTTCCGAACTAACTTTCCGCACAGCAAAATTTGCTGAAAACTAATTAAATTCTGCTGAAAGATGGCTAAAAGTATTAAAATAATGCATTGTCATCGTGTTCTGAGCTATGCTAAAAGTTTCAAATGTCTAGCTATTCGGGAAGTTAGTTAAAAATCGATTGCCAGATTTGTACCGGACAAACAAACAAACAAACAAGAATGCAAGCTAATAAAAACGTAGTAAAATAAAAATAAATGTTATAACTCATTGGTGTTAATCATAGTAACACTGATATAGATCGGACAGTGATAACACCACTCAACTAAATTAAGCCAAAAATTGATGAATTACGAGAGAGTGTGTGTGTGATGTATACGCACACACATTACGATACTGAATCGACCTTGGAAATAATAAAGAAGTAAGTAAATCGGGACAATAAAACACTTTATGTTACCTTCCCACTTCAGTTTTCCTTCTACCTTCTTTATTTTATTATTCATTCTTAAATTATTCACAACACCTATCATTTTCTACACCTTTTATTTTTTATACCTTTATAGTGTTTTTAGTTATTTGCGTGTTTTTATCACGTTAACTTTTTTCATGTGTTTCTTTCATTGTCGCTTGATCATTTACAATAACTCATAAAATATTATTCATGACCCAATGTATGTCCAATCTTCAGAAGGATAAAATTAAGTATGTGCTAGTTAGCTAAGTAGAGCTGATCAATTTTTTTTATAATTCAAAGCTATGTAATGAAAAAAAAAATCTCTAAGGCTACCCAGGCAGCGCAGCCAATCAATTATGTGTTACAACTATTGAATACGCAAAATCGTACTGTCAAATTCAAACTATCCTCATCTCTGACATTTTCTTTCTTCTCAATTTTAGGACATATTAACTACAACAGTTCGTAAAAACTGTTTCAATAAAAAAAAATTTAAAAAATGTCAATAATCTCCTTGTTCTTGAACTTTTACAGTTTGTAATAGATTTACATGAGAAAATTGAGATATATTTCTGAACAATTCCTTGGTCCATATAGATTTCTTCTTTTTCACTTCACTCCAGTTTTTCATTTTACTTGGTTCCATGATTTAATAACATACATTTACAATCACAACTGAAATGAGACTCCGAGTAGTGCGAGGGTTCGAATGTGTAGGGCCAACGGCGAGCCAGCCGGGCTCGAGGAGGGGAGGATTTCTATGTACCGGCTCGCCGACAGGTTCGACTATGAATGGGGCCCTTTCATGCACCAAATAAACTATAAAAACGGCATATCTGTGATAACATATTTTTTCGTAAAATCATCGTTTTTATTCTTATATAGTCGCAGTTCGTTTTCATTTTCAATTAAAAACCACCATATATATATATATATATATATATATATATATATATATATATATATATATATATATATATATATATATATATATATAATATACTACACCATGTTCCCAACATTCAAAGGAATAGTAGTATTGAATCGTACGGACTCTCGTCCAATTTTTCCAACAAAAACAACCGAACCACAACCACAACATAACAAAACACACCTGGATCAAAACAAACCCAACTCCAACAGGGTTTTTTGATTAGAAAGAAAAAAAAAAAATAATCGACAAAAATCCGATGAAATCCAACACTAGATCGTTTTCTACTCAGACTCTGTTGAGAAATATTTTGATAACAATGGACAGGGGGGGGTTTCTTCTTAGTGCGAAATGTGGAAAACCACAATCCATAATATCGCAAGGATTTATATTCCCTTGAAAAACTGCTAGAGATAATTTAAAACAATGAATTTCCTTTCTTAGAGACAAAAAATATAAGGCATACAGAGGAAATTCCCTTAAGATAGACATGATTTAATTAACGCTGTTTTTCTCTCGACTTCTTTTTGTTTTATGATAATTAGGATTTCCTTTTGATTAAAGGGTAAATAATTTTCTTCATGCTTTTCGTTTTACCTTTTTTATTTTTCTGTGTTAGAATAATATTTATTATTAAAAGTTTTTTTTTTTTTCGTTGTGTTGAAACAAAGGCATGTCTAATGCAGGGAAATAATTAAAGAAAAAGAACTCTTGCTCAAGTCACATCGAAAAATTACTTCTTTTTTCTTGTTTTGTTATACCTTTTGAATTTAGATTTCTTTTTCTCTCTAAAAAAAAATACAGAATTATAAGTGTTTTTTTGATGTTTGTTATGGCGAGAGAAAAGTTTATTTTCAGAGTTTTGTATATTGGCCTTTTTAAAAGCACTTCTTTGTTAATTTTTAGAATTAGTTAAAAAGGTTAAATTAAATGTAGTAGCTAATAATGTTTACTTCCCTAGCTTAACGAAGTTAACTGATAAGCATTGTGATGATTTATTTCATTTATTTTTAAAAATCCTTTACGGCAAAAGCTTCAATTAGAAAGCTTTAAAACCAAATTTAGGTACAATAACACATTCGATCAATTTAAAAAAAAAAAAAAATATCAAGTAAAATTATTCTGATGAAAAAAGTTTCTCCAAATTACTAATAATATCTGATGATATCAGCGAGCTTTTTACCTTTCTACATTCAACAATATTAATACTGTCTCTCTGTTTGTCAGTAACGTTTACGCGTGTGACGATAACTTGAGCAAAAGATACCGATTTAGTTGACATCACGAGCAAGCGTGGTCATGTGCATAAAAGTACTTGTCACGTCTGCTAATTAATCAATGACCGCACGAGGTCAATCCCGCTTCGTAATACACAGATTTATAAGGTTCACTAATGATCACACCATACTAGCTTCGGCGGTACAGAGGTATGATGTGTGAAGTGGCTGTTCGTTAGACAGCGTTATCCGTCCACGAAACGCTCGAATAAACGTGAGCTTCATATTCAAAATTGAAATTTGAGAACAGGAGAACAGGATTCTACTTTCGTCTATTTGATGACACTAACACTTTGCTTCCGAGCTTACCGAAGGTAACGGAAGCTATGTGATCGTTCTGAAGAACGAAAAATGTTTAGGTCTCCGATTTCAAAAATTCCAAGACAGAAATCCGTTTCAGACTTCAAGGAACATGTTTGGTTCCGTGTCTGTCTGTCGCTTTTGCGAACCATCATACTCGTATCTTAAAAACTACACGACTAATTTTAATGAAATTTGGGTGGTAGGTCATAATTAGCCTATTGTTGGTCCCATATACGTTTCAACCTTCTGCGCTCATTTGTTTCTCTTCTACATCCACACAAACAAACATTTATTTACACCTACAGCTTCAAATGTACTTATCTGATTTGTATGAAACTTTTATAGTTTATCGAAAGTAGCCCACAGATAGCCCCAGATTAATTTGAACCGTCTGCGCTCTTTAACTTTTGCAAGATTGATACTTTAATTCATTTAAAAAATCAAAACAATTTTGACAGATTAAAAAAAACAAAAACGGGAGGAAACAAACAAATTAGACAATAATGGCTTGTAAAAGCATAAAATCAATAAAGTATGTGGATAGGATGCGAGGAAGCTATGTGCCACACCAATTGGCAGTGTATTTCATTTAGTTAACTGAATAATCTTGGAAAAGAGGGTGCAGGTGTATTGTTGGTAGGTTATATAAGAAGGTAGTGAAGGATTGCCGTGAGGCTGCTCCAGTCCTCTATCCTTAAGGCTCAACCACCCTTTGAGGTCAGAAACATCATTAAAATGGAAATTGTATTGGTTCTAAGCGAGATATCAAAAATCTAAGTACAGGCTTCATTCCTAATTTTAATCCTGCACAATTTGAGCCCTATTTCAACTCCCTACTATAGTAAATACTACAACTATTTCAATACAACGAGTTTTATCGTTGTATTGAAATGGCGCCTGTACTATTTATCATAGGAAGTTGAAATAAGGCTCAAATTGTGCATAATTAAAATTGGGAATAAAGCCTGTACTTAGATTTTTGATATCTTGCTTAGAACCAATAATATTTTAATTTTACTGTTCTTTCTAACCTCAAAGGGAGGTAGAGCCTTAATTCCAAGTATCCTCTTCGACTATGAACTCATCGTGATTGACTATTTTCTTATTATTCAATATTTATTGAATTATGCTCGCTTTAATGGTAGAGCCATAAAATGCCTAATTAGTGTTCATTTAAAATAAGGCTGTGTTAAATAGATATGTCAAAGTTACAATAAAAAATGTCCCTTGGTAGTTTGGATTTTATAGTTGGGCAGCATGCATTATTGTGGGGGAGCAAGGGAAAAGGAGATATATTTTTAGCAGAGGGGAGCCTATTCCAAGGGCTGGGACCTTTCGCGAGGCTGACCTTTGTAAAGCCTATAGAGAGGGAGGCACTCTGACCCACCTCATAAATATCCGGGCTGGACTCGTGCAAACAAATCTTACCTACCTTCCTGAATCATCCCATCTGTTTAACTTTACACCAGCCTCGTTCTAAACAAATTAGATTCTCTACCTCCGCCCTTAACCAAAATAATTACTATGTAATTAATTTTGATACATTATCTTAAATAGAATTAATTTCAATTAATATTTATACAGGATAAAAACATTTATACGTAGGGAGAGAGATTAAAACCAGATTACTGACAAATCTCATGAAACCTACACTCATCAGTTCCTTTCAATAGAATAACAAATCAATTTAGAAAAACAATAATAAATAGCTTACTCTGAATAATCAAATTTATGAATAATTTTTTAAACCATTTAACCTCAAGGCTTGAGTAATATTCCTTAATGAATTGGTAAACAAATTGGTAGCAAATAAAACTACGTATTATGTAAAAACGAAATTAAATTATATTATTGAATCACCTCTAATTCCACCTCGTTATAAATCGAAGTCAGTAATTATTATTATAACAATTATTTTATTGAATATACAAGGTGTCCCAGCTAGAATGCATCAACTACCTTACTTCTTTTTTTTTTGAACATTGTATAAATCAGCAAAATCGGTTGAAATTTAACGAAAAAATAGATATATTTTTTTAATTAAGTTAGAGGAACAAGACAGGAAAATGTCAACCGATTTCGCTGGTTAAACAGTCATACTTCATTTTAAAAAATATATAAAAACTTTATTCTTTAATTTAAATGAAGAAAGTGTGAAACCATTCCCGACGAAATGTCAGGTCAAAACAAATTTTGGAAGGCATATTTAAAAGCGGGGAAATTTCTTTCTAATAATACATGTATTTTTGAAGATACAATAATACAATTTATAAAAAGTAGCATAAGTTGTATTATTGTATCTTCAAAAATAAATGTTTATTATTTGAAAGAAATTTCATTGCTACGTTGGGGTAACTTTTGTATCTTTGTTAAATATGAACTAATTTTTTGGTTAAGCAGTGTTCTTTTAAATATGGAACTTTTTCATTTATTTTTTGAGATATAGTGCATTCTTTTACAATTTTCTATAGGAATTGAAGGAAACGAGGAAGCAGACAAACTTGCCAAAACCCCTACACAACAATCTGAAAAAAAAATACCAACAAGAGACCTCATAACACTATCCAAAAAGAATATGTTTGAAAAATTTAATATAAAACTACAAGAAGAACCAGAAAAAGCAAAAAATTTCAAATTAATAGTAAAAAAAATTCCACTTAAACCATGGTTTTGGAAAACAAAACTACCACGTACAGATATAATGAAAATTAATAGATTAAGAAGTTACCATGCACGATGCATTCAGTACAACTATATAATAGGACTAAGTGATTCACCAATATGTTATACTTGTCCTGAAAAAGAAGAAAATGTAGCTCACATCCTGTTGGAATGTCCGAAATATAAATCAGAAAGAAATAAATTATACCAAGAAATTAAAATAAAAGACATTCAAGACAAAAATGAAAAAAATCAAGACCATCCTATTCTCAAATTTAAAAAATATTAAACTTACACTAAAATTCGTAAAAGAAATAAATTACTCCCCTTAGCCTAAAATTGAAAAAATCTGGAGTCCACTCACCAACAGAAACCCACAAACGAAATAAAATTTAAAAAATAAATAAAAATTACTTAGGGAAAACATAGGAAGAATTTAGGAAGGACTCGGGTCCACTAAACCTAATTGAGGTTTTCTGTGGTTTCCCTCAATTTACTAGGCAAATGCCAGGTTGGTCCACTCTTAAGTCAGTCCACAGACTGCCTATGATACCCGTTTAAATACCTGCAAACAACCCTAACAAAAATCCAATCAAAAACTTCCGTTTAGAAAAATAAAAAAATATAAATATATACTCCAAAATTGTCCATTATACCCTTCCCCAAATTTGATTAAAAAGCTCCAATCCCTTTCAAAATATCAAAATTATAAAAAAGGCACAAAATAACCCCTCTCAAAATAACATTTTGGCTCCGGTAAACACAAATATTTTTTTTGTTACTTATGCCAATAAAGAATTTGTTAAAAAAAAAAAAAAAAAAAAAAAAAAACAATTTTCTATATCTCAAAAACAAATTATAAATATATATATATATATATATATATATATATATATATATATATATATATATATATATATATATATATATATATATTCCGTTCGTTGTTAGAAAGCACAGAACCTTTTTAAGAGGTGCCAAATAATTATTAAAGCTATTATAAATTCTGACAAAATTGATTGTAGCAGAATTTTAAAATGTAAATTATTTTATTTATAATTTACATAATAGACATATATATTTTGCTAAAAGGATATAATAGTTTTTAAACAAACTATTCTCTTTTTGTTAAGGATTAAAATTGAAAGTATTAAAACTGATTGCTAATGCTCTCAATTTATATAAATACAAAAGTTCTGAGGCGATTAGACTTAAACTCACTTCTTATTACTCGTTCAATTATCCAATCTAATCTGACTGGGACCTAACGAGCAGACTTTTAAACTCCTGACTTTGTTTATTGAAAATACCCTCAGAGAAAAATTCTTTAACCTCTAATAACTTCATTGTCCAGAAACCATTATGTCATTACAACATTAGTCTAATAATACTTAAAAACGCAATTTATATAGAAATTATATTATAATGCATAATTATATAAAATTATAGCAATAATAAAAATTTAGTTCGATTTGAAAAAAAAAAAAACTAAATTTTAATAAAAGACAAAAGAAAAAATTGTTGTTAAATATTTTAGACTCATAATTTGCTTGTACTTGTTGTTAGAATTGAAAAATGACTAATAAAATGTCAACCAAGAAGTGATGCGACTATTGCGGAAAACTGGTCTTCTGAGTTTGTGTGGTTCAGATTTCTTAGCAGAGCAACTCTAGTGATGATCGAATTGTTGAATTAATTTGTTACTTCAGCTATAGATAAGAAAGTTTATAGCCAAAAACAAAATGTTTCTTACAAGAGTTTGGTGTACAACAATAAAAAAGTGATGGAGTTAAAAGAACATTGGCTCGTACAACGTATAAGAATAGAATACCTATGACCATAGTTTAAGTATGTTACTTAATTTTATTTTTGTGTTTTCCTATATAAATTTTTAATAGTATCAACATTTTCTAAATATTCCATTATTATTGTTAATATTTTAATTTTACTTTAGCTATAGATACATATAATGATGTGCAGCAATAGTCGCTTTGAGACGAGTGGAGGAAAACGCCTTTATAATTTTGTTCCAGAGAAAGACGCTGAGCGATAGTCCATCATCCTTGATAGATAATTGTGAACATAAACTTTTTGAGAACCATTTCATTAATATACAATTGAATTTAACCTAAAGAAGAAGTAAAATCGTCTAAAAGATTTTATTATGAATATAAAATATTTTTATGAGAAAAATCTTTATAAAAAAAAACACCGACAAAGAAATCTTTACGATATAAGTAGTGAAAAGATAAAAATATTCTCTGAAAGTAAACAGCTCAAACCCACTGTAACAAAGTTATAAAGGCTGCTACTCAGGAAATAAAAGAAAACGTAATCACTTGATTTACACACAGGAAAAGAGTTTGTGGTACAGTAACCTCTGAGTAATTTTACACTTTATAGCCTAGACTTCTTTTTCTTTATCGGTCTGGTCTTAGCTGTGAATTTACTTCTTTTAATGAGAAATACCTTTTTTTAAAGGTTTGTAACACTGTTTTGGGAAAGTAGGGACATTTTTAATGTAATTGGTAGAAAAGGAGTGAGGAGGGTAACACTGTAGGAACGAAGTGTTTATAGCCGAGGGAGTGTATAAGACTGAGGCTCTATTTCCCTAAGGGTGCGGCCCTTAGCCCTAAGGAGTGAAATTCCAACGCTTTCTTTTAGGAGCATAACATTTTGAAGGCTTGGAGAGAGGAGGAAGGGTCGTGGAATCGAATCACCCTTTTAGATTGACCTTTAAGGGGGAGGTGAAGATTACCTTCATGTCAGCATTCTCACGTTTAGCAAGCGTAAAAATAAAAGAGGGAAGAACAGAGAAACAAAGTTTTTAATACTCTCTTCTTCTTATTTTCAGCTTCGTAGAGAAATCTTGAAACAAGATAATGTCTTGACAATAATCTTTTTCAACCACTTTTACTCTTTAATACCGACGAGAATGAGAAAAATAAAATAAAATAAAATTGACAAATTTCTTAATCGAATAAAATCCTTAGTAAATTGCAACATTCAAATTTTCAACTCTCAGTCATCAACAGTGCAAAACTAAGAACAATTAAAATTCAATAACAATAAAGAATAACTTATTTTATAAAAACCATTAATAATACTTTTGTACATTGAAGGCGCTGATGTTGACTGAGAGGCCGAAATTTGTCTTTGAAAAATAATTAAATTTGTTGAGAGGTGGAAGTTTTAATTATAATATTGTTATCAACTCCACTTGATCACCAATGCTTTATTAGCAAATACCGATCTTCTTTATGTAGTCAGAAATTTAATACATAACTTTATTTTATGAGACCTTGCAATTCGTTGTTGGAAATAACTGTATTAATTAACTAATATGGTGTACTAATTGAAAACGGAAGATGAAAGCTACTTAACCAACAGGAACCAGGAACTTAACCAATGAACCAGGAACTTTCAACTCACTAATGAACCGATATATTAATTAAAAACTAATGATGAGAAATATTTTTTTCAAATAATTAAATCAAATGAAAAGTTAAATTAACTCATACCTTAATCAATATCAAAATATTTGAAAAGGTTTAAATATTTAATATCAACTTCTTATTATTAATTAAATTTAATGATAGGATCAAAATGGAAGCATGAGCTAGGATATCAAATTTGTAGCATACAATGGAAAGCCACTACTCTACTTCATCTAGATTATTGAAATTCAATATGTTTGATGATGAAATAATGGGGTTTAAAGGTAAACCTGATCTGCCTAACCAGCCCCCAACTAGCTAGAGACTATATGCTTTCCCATACCATCCCTATACTCAGCTAAATCTGGCTTTAAATTACAACCTAGCTTTTAATTAACGTGAAATATTAGCATTTAATAGCAAGATTTCACTTTTATGAGTGTGAATATACACACTACAATAGTACATTACGCGTCTAGTGCGGAAAGTAGCATTTTGTATGCGAGTGTGGAGTTTGCACCCGAGCGATAGCGAGGGTAGGAAAACTACACGAGCAAAGCAAATTGCAGTTTTCGCACGAGTTGCGTACCGTACTTTATCTACGATTGTTGGATTGTTATAATAAATACAGAAAAAATTGATAAACTTCCTGTATGTAAGTTCGTATTTCCCTTTTGATAAAGAAGACATAAATTCATTAGTTGTATTTTGTGCCGAATTAATTATTTCGGGTGGCACATTATTCTCCTCATTTTCATCATAATGTTTTTCCATTTTCATCATAATTTTAATTAATCATTGTTTTTCACTAAGAACTCGATATAAACAGTTACTTTAATTACACAAACAGCAAATTAGCTTTGTTAAATGTAAATAAACTCGCTAATCGTTAAGGTGAAGAATTCTTCTTTTTTATCACACTAGGGCGGAAAAAAAGGAATTATGAAACGCGTATGCGCAATGAATACAAGTACGTAAAGAATCACTTTTTACGCATTTAAACAGAGATACAATATTTATATTTCGTATCAATCGAAGATAAACTTTCATTTCTGTCCATATATTAACATTATTATTATTAAATGTATCTTGGAGTAGACGTTACATCACACATTCGATCCTAATAATCTATAATCATAATTATACCTCAATTACCAGGTCACATTTCAATTAAAATCATTTTCAAAATGTCAAATTTAACGACGTATTTGTTTTTTCTTAATTGTTTAGAATATATTATCTCCTAAAAATTAGTCTTAAGGTGCGAATTCTCTGGTGCGTGACTTCCCGGAAGTTGACGCTCGACGTGACTTTTATTCACATGCCCCGAATCAAACCTGACGCTGCCCAGTCAAAACATAGGTAAAATGACAGGAGCCGTCTCCTCTGGTGCGTCCCGACCGCTCGTCGGTCGTGCGATGCAGAAGTCACATCCTCCCATCATTTGTGCTTTTATTTCCAGCGGTCGGGTCGTCCGACGTTACTTTTATACTTTCTTATATACTACATTCATATAAAAAAGTATTGTGATTTGGCGAAATGAACAGAGGGACAGGCCAAAATCATTAGCACAAATGAATTATTATTTTTGAATTAATTACTTTTTATTTAATCATAATTAATATTGTTTTATTGTTTTGCCTGTGCAGTTAGTAATAAAATGATATTGACTTATAGTAAGGGACTCTACACACACATGCTGCATACCTTTGACCCTCGCTCACACACACTTCTAACTCATTTTTTTTTTAATCATTCACTTTATCACTTTCTAGTTTATAAACAGAAAACATTAAAACAGTTGTCTTACATATCATTTTTTATGACAGATTTATTTTTAATTTATGATGTAATTCAAAATAAAAAGAAATACAAATTGTTTGTTGGTTGAGATTTAATTAAAAAGTTAAACAAAATTTATTTTTCAACGAATACATAGTTTTATTTTATTTGATTTATTTTTTTTATTTATTTTTTACTTTTTACTTTTTATTTTTATTTATTTTTTTTATTTATTTATTTATTTTTTTTTTTTTGGTAATTGATGAAACATATCTAACATTAAATTAGCTTAATAAATTATTTATATTGTTTATTTTATATATATGTACTAGAGTTTATAGACAGAGCCCTCGCTCTAGCATTTGCTATTGAGGGCTCTCGTTATTGAAGTATTGTTGTATACTTGAATTTTTGAGAAATTGTAAAATAACGGAAATAAAGATTATTATTATTATTATTATTATTATTTATACGCATTTACTAATTCATTTCGATTTACATTACTACATTCACAAAATGCAGTTGAAGCAATTTTTTTTATTTTTATAATTATTATTTCTGTAGAAATAAATGATAATCTAAAATCTAAGACGATCGAGGTTTACATTACAACAAAAATGTATCTTATCTAATTCGGTTTTAGCGTTATATGGTTATATGGCGATTATATTGACTATATGCATTTATCTTCCTAAAACAATTAAAAAACGCATTAATATCCAGAATCAATGCCGAAGCTGAAATAAAAGTGACGGTGGACGTTGGAACCGCTGCCGTAGCAGAAGTGACACCCCTACCTCTCGATAGCCGTGCGTTCAGACCGTCGTCGAATAAAAGTCACGTCGAGCGTCAACTTCCAACTATCAATTGCAACTTCTTGCAATTTATCAATTCAATATGAAATATTTCATATCTCTGAACGATTTTTGACTAATGTTTTATTTTTAAAGGTCGTTTTGGGAGGGCAAAAGTAATCAAATTGGTTTTATCGGATAAAGAAAGTTTTATGAAAGAAATATAAGGAATCATGAATCTTGGAGTCGGGTACGGCGCGGCGTCCTCGGTTTTTCAAACCCTTGTCGTGGTAATCGCTGCAATAAAGGCATGGTCCGGGATCTCGCCGAGTGGCGACCCGGAGATATAGATTCAGGGGATCTTCGGTTGTACTCCCTCGTGCGATCTCGATCCCAGGAGGGTGGGACCCCCCCGTAGAGAACCTATTATAGATCCTCGAGCTAGAACGCGTCACTGGCTTAAACCTGGCCGGACCTTCTCAACTCAGCCTGGTCCTTTCCTCTCCATCCTATATCGGCCCTAGTCCCTCGGCAGATTAGACCTCAATGGGGTTTCATCCCGCCAAAACCAAGTTCCCTATCCTCCTTCATCCCGGAATAATAAAATATTACTTATTATTCCCTTGATACAGATAACAAGCTTTATCGTTGCATCCAGATCAACAAAACCACTATCAAACATAGTATTAAATTAACAAATATACATAAAACATAATAGTAAAATAAGTGCACAAAATACATAGTAAAAAATGAATAAAACAACCAACGGCAACACAACAATGTATAAACGATAAAAAGAATATAGCTATAACAACCAAAAGTATAAATTGGTATTATTGAAGTTCATTTTTTAATAATAAATTACAATTTATACGTCAGTTACAGATACCAGAAATGATTTTCTCCAAAATTAAAACCTAAAATCACTTGCAGCAAATGTTTACGAGATATTTTAAGAAATAAACTAATTGCTAATTAGAAAACAATGCCGTCAATCTATTTCCTTTCTACTAACTCATCGTTACATGCTAGTTTTAAATTCATCTAAGCTAAAAGCACTAAGTAAGAACAGAAGATGATCCAACAGTCAATGTGCAACATAATAAAACACAGTTAACACAACCCGAAGAGCAAAATTGATCAGTTAATACACAAAAAAATTGCATTAATACCAGGTTTATTACTTCTATTCTAGAGTGGCTCAACCATTTATCTATTTTTGACCCATTTATTTGTTTTGATGAAGATAATTGAACAAATTTTTGAAAAAAAAAACTGTCATTGGCAACTTTTTGAAAAAAGCTGTCACTGACAACTTTTTGAAAAAAAGCTGTCATTGGCAACTTTTTGAAAAAAGCTGGAATTTCAACTTTTTGAAAAAAACTGGAATTGGCAACTTTTTGACTCCAAAACACAATATTAGGACCAGACTGTTCCCACTTAAAACTGTCCCCAAAAATAATGTAAAGATTAATTACATTGATTTATATTGTAGTATAGAAAAATTTTAATCAAAATTGGAATGTTATTTAACATGAAATTTGATAAATTTAATCTTTGATTTCAGATGATTTCAGACGAATAATAAATAAATCGTAGTTAATTATTTTCCAAAAAAATTGAAATTGTAAAGCATGTTAAATCGGAGGAAAAAGAGATGAAGAATTTTAACAAGGAAGATTAAATTACCAAGTTAAGAGAGAATCTTAAGTAAACTAGAGTAACAGCGTTGTTTCTCATGAAAGAACGTGCAGGGAATTAGAACTTTCGGTTAAACTTTTTAATTAAAATTTGTTTTCTACTGTGACATCAGATGTTTCAAATCTATCCTATGGTTAAACTGCGTGTCTATTGTCAGTGAACAGATAATAAAAATAAATAATCTTAGTTTTATCAAAAAGAAGAGTTAGAAATAATTATTTTTACCTAATATCAAAAGCCGATCAGTAATACTCATATCTTTAATCCCAAGATTTATTTGGTCATAATAGATTAGATTTATTTGAGGTTTAAGATTTATTTATCAGATATTACACTCATGGAGATTATTATTAGCGATCATTAATGTTACATCTAAATTGATTATTATATTGAATAATCCAATAAAGCATCAGAAAGAGAATTTCAAGTTTAGTAAGTTTCACTCTCAGTTCAACGCCATCGCGCGCGACGCCAACATTTTTCGTGTGTGAAAGCTCTCATTGTGAGCTATATGCATTTCGTCCCCGCGTGACATAAACAATGTCACCCACTATGAAACTGGCCTTACAGAGTAATTAACTCTTGAGATTGTTTTTGAATTTTTAATTAATATTATTGATAAATCTGAATATACGAGTATAATGCTTATCAGCACCTCTGACGTTTATGCACCTCTGAAGTTAGCTCTTATATGAGGGGTAAGATAGTGAGAAGGATCGACCAAGAGATAGGCAATAATTTTTTTTACGAAAGTGGGAATTTGCCTACAAACAATTCTTCGACCCTTGGCGGTATTCGAACCCACGAACGCCAGATCTCCATATAAACTCTTTAGACATCACGGTCATCCGGCAACTTGGAGAGGGCGGGATGTTGATTTAAAACTTTTATTATTTGATACAAGTTATTAATTAATAAAAAAACATAACATGTGTCATGTTATGGAAACATAATATGGCTTTTAATTTTTCTGTTTAATTTAATTAAAAACATAATTTGTCATTCTTGACTCTGACGAACAACTTTAACAAGTTTAATTACAGTCTAAGAAGAAGGTAACAGTAATAAAATTTATAAAAACTATAATAAATTAATCCCAACAAAAAACACTTATGTAAAAACTAATCCAAGTCTCGCGTAAAAGAGTGTAAAATCATAGGTTTAATTAGCCAAGTCTGAATTACGCAGCAAAAAAGAGGATAATAAAATTAGAAGATGTGTTGTATACAACTTTTTTCCTCGTGCTGCGAAACTCAAAATTAAAAAATTAAATTAATAATATATACATATGTATATATTTGATTTGTTATAGTTTTATAGTAAATTTCAGTACGAGGATATAAAGTTATATACGACACCGCATAACATATTATTTTAAAAAAAATATGAACTGATTATTCAATTGTCATCGGAATACATAATCTGGACAAGTTTAATCTTTCTAGGTTGTCGAGAAGTGGGCCAAATTTAGGTTACAAGATCTGGAGAAAAACAAATTAATTAATTAATAGTTAATTAAGTAATTATCTAATAACAAATTATTGCATTGGCATTGGGATACAAAATATGGGCAAGTTTTATCTTTCTAGGTAGTGTGGAAAGGGTAACATTTAGGTTACAAGATTTGGAGACTATCAAATTACTTAATAGTTTATTTAAATAATAGTTAATTAAATAATTATCTAATGACAGACTATTGCATAGTCATATGGCATACATAATTTTTGGCATTTTAATCTTTCTAGGCTGTCGGGAATTTAGTAAAACTTAAAGAGCGTAGACAGTTGAAATAATCAGGGGCTACCTGCAAGCTACTTTCGACAAACCATCGAAATTTCATTAAAATTAGCTGATTACTTTTGAAGATATAGATGAGAATAAGAATATATGTATGTTTGTGCGCATTTGGAAGAGAAATAAATGGGCGCAAAAGGTTGAAACTTATATGGGACCAACAATGGACTAATTATGACCTGCCATTCAAATTTCATTAAAATCAGACGTGTAGTTTTTAAGATATATTGGTTCACTAAATTGAGCTACAGACCTAAAACAATAGAACCAAAAATCCTTATGTCTGAAACGGATTTTTGTTTTTGGATTTTCGAAAACGAACATAAAATATCGTTGGTTCTTCAGAACTATCACATAGCTTCCGTTATCTTCGGTAAGCGGAACGTACTTAAGTAACTTCACTAAATATTTTTAAGGTCATCTCCTGAAATATAAATTTAATTACATCTTAATAAGTGCAAGTCTCCAGGTTAAAACATTCAATAAAATTTATAATTTGTAGCTGTCAAGTTTTTGAAGACTTCTATCAACCCTTAATCAAAACTAAAAAAATGATGATTTAAAGATTTTTATAAGAATCTCTATCAGGTAAATGAGGAAATTGGGGAGTGATTTGGAGGGTAAATAAATGATTTGGTTGGTTAAGGTCAGGGAGTGGAGGGTATCCCCTAGTTCGTGATATCACGCTAGGAATGTCACTTGGAACTGGCAATCTTTCACACCCTGCCATTCATTTTCATCTACTGCACCTTTAAACTTCACACCTGCACACCTTCACCTTCCAATAACATCTTTCTAGGGTTCATTCATTCCTTCGTACAACTCGCGTTAAATCACGTACTCCATTCATTCCTTCCAACCCTTTCTCTCCGCTATTATTAAGCCTCTTTTGTACCAACGAGCAAACAACTCCAAACTTAACCGAGATTTTTCAGCTCATTGATTAATCTTTACGTAGGAAGTGTGACGTAACTTCATTAAGAGATTTGATAACTGGAACAGATGAAAGTAACTTGATGTTTTCAAAGTAATTAAAACTTTAGAGAGCAATTAATTTTCTAATGCATTCCACAGTAAATTGCACACAACCCTAATTTCTAACAGGAAACACACGGTAGTTTTAATTCAATTGCAAGTTATATATGTACTTAACTATGTTGTGATACTTCAAACTAAATACTTTAAATAGAAATTCGAAGACGAAAGAGATTTTCGTTTTATTTTACAATTCATACTAGATACACTATAAGCTCGTAGTAAAACGTTAAGGAAGCAGGAAGCAATTAGCTAGTACAATATTAGATGCAAAGTTACACATATTATATTCTACGTAGGATCACCCGGCAACCTCGGTACTGTATCATAATTAAATTAGTCTTAGTCTCTTTCAATTGTGATAATGGCTATTGCATAATTTAACTAATTATACAAATAATATTAATTAATTAATTCTTATACTTAAAATAAACTAGCAATTTTTAAAACTAAAATGTATATCTGCCATCAGACAATAGGTAGCATCCCAAATTAAAGTCAAATGTTTTAAGAATAAAGTTCTGTACGCGCCACTTCACAGGTACAAATAATTAAGAAAAAAAAAATAAGTGTGGTGTAAATATGTATGAAGTTCCTTACGCTTTTAAGTTTCTGTACAAAGAACAAAAAGAAACCTTATATAACGGCTCTGTCTGTCTGTCTGTCTGTCTGTCCGTTGGTGTCTGTCCGTTGCTTGTTTCAATTCATAAACTACTATATCTAGGAACATGAAATTCGGCACACAGGTGCATCTCGGCATTTGAGACAACTGGACACCTTTTGGATTTTTCACACTCAATATTTTCAAGATGGCGGCCAATATGGTGGACGACTAAAAAAAAGTGTTTAGTCACCATGACATGTTATACATCAATTTAAAGGTCTTGAAGTGTAGAAAAAGAATATGCAATGATTAAAATTTTACACTTAAAAGTTTCAAGATGGCGGGTAAATAAAAAAAGTTTTTAGTAACTATGACATGTTATACATCAACTTAAAGGTTTTGAAGTGTAGAAAAAGAATATGCAATTATTAAAATTTTCAAGATGGCGGCCAATATGACGGGTGACTAAACATTGATTTAGTTACCATAACATGTTATACATCAATTTAAAGGTCTTGAAGAGTAGAAAAAGTATATTACTATTAAAATTAGTGAAATTATATTATACTTAATAATTTTAACTTTAATGTACAGAAACCGGCGATTATCGCCCCACGTACTTACGTGAAGCGCGCCTTACTTGTTTAACAAGAGGGATTATGAAACGCACATGCGCAATGAATACAAGTACGTAAAGAATCACTACACATTTAAACAGAGATACAATGTTTATATTTCGTACCAATCGTAGATGAACATAATAATACTGGGTTCAGGAAACATAAGCAAAAGTCAAGATGAAGTAAAAAAGCCAACCAATCACATACAAGTCCAATCTAATTTTCAGAAAGTTAAATAAACACTCAAGACTAAAGGCCCCCATACACGGTCAAATGTTTGCTCAAACATGATGTTTGATGTGTATGGCCTAAATTTGCCCGACATCAGGTTTGCGCTGAAAGAAACATGTTATAACTAAAATAAAAAAATGCGAAATTGAACACTTTTCAAAGTGTATTATGTTTCATCGTGATGCAAAGAGTTTAATACCGGTTAGTTCGTGACCAGGCTATACTATCAGAAGAAGAATTCTGCTCAGTTCGTGTAATGTGAAACTCAGGCAGAGGAACCAGGTAACGCCAAGCTTGCACATCATTTTATCAAACCCATAAATCCATTGAGACTTATCTCGCGTGGTTTTCTGCTTTTATATAAAAATACCATGTTACCATTGAATAAAAATATGTTAATACTATTTTATACCTTGCCCACCTATAAATCTAGAGCCAAATTTAAACAATTTTCGCTTATGAATAATTTTGGTACGAAGTTATTATAATACATTATTCTAAAAAGTTTCAATTAAAACAATAAAATTAAAGCAATGATAACTATTTTACAGAGGGAATATTTTTAAAACAAAATATTTAATGAATTTGGTCCAAGAACATAGGAATTCAGAATTTATGGGATATGTTAGTAAAATATTCTTCTTCTAAATAGAAATCAAGAAATTAAAATAAATAAACCATTAAGTATATATCTCCGTTTAAAACGTAATATTTTCTCGTTGTAATGTATTAATTCAGTAATATCAGAGATAATGCTACTTATGAAGAATGCGATTTCACAGAAAAGGTAGCTAAGAGGAAGTGAAACAGAACACAGTTATGTAAGCGGCCTGAAAGAGTAAGCCGGTTTTAGAGAGATTGTAAGCGGTTTTCCCGCCATTTTGTAAAGAATTTTTCGGGTAGAAATAAAAGAGCGGGTTGTTGGGAATTGTTAGGAGGGATAAAATGTAGATTCTATGGCCAGAAAAGAGCGAATTCAAATTAATCGTCTGCCTTTTATCGTCCTTTAGGGGCCCTTAAAATGGAATATATCATAGTGAGCTTTATTATACCTATAAATATCAATGTATATGAATGTACCGAGTATAATATGAATGTTTAAATATGCAAGATATATATATGTAAAGTTAAGCGGATAAAATATAGCAAGATTATACCTATAACCACACACCTATTAATAAAGATTTCTTTTCAAGCCCTTGTCATAATTGACTAATGAAAAATCAGAGTTAAACCGCTATCAATTTAGAACATCAAAAGAAAACGCATAGTTTATAAGCAGATTACTAGCAACCTGCTGAGTTCTTAGTAAACGCCACAATAAATCGATAATCTCCTAACATTATCTCATTTACAGGTCTAAACTGAATTTATTCCAAACAATATTCCTCTTTATTTAAAAATGATATTTTCTTTGATGATTTTTCCAAAGGCAAATTAGGTCTCGATAATGAAAAATATACATTAAGGCTTTAAGAAGGCTTAAAAAAAGACATAAAAATGTACACAAAGAATGTTTCTTCTTGATGACATCCACTAACGCTTATATTTCTACAATTTCTTCTATCTTACAAAAGTATACTTTAGAGAATAATGTTTTGTGAAAAACCGACAGTAAATAATACATGTAGCCTAGGAATAGTGAAGTAAATGCAACGGCTGCTCGGTTCGTTCTTTCTTACTTTAATAGACAGGTACTTCTCGACTGAACCAAGTTTATCTAAGAATGCTAGAGAGGTTTTCAAAAGGAACAAATATTTTTTTACTGAAAAAGGAATGCACAACTCTTTCCTCTTCAATCTCCACTAGATTTGAGGCAGTCAAGAGAAAAGCCGGCCCTAAATAGAAAAAAAGTTTAAAAGGATGTCCGGACAAAAGCCCGGCACCAAATAAGTAGAAACAACCTAGCCAAAAAGACGACGAGTGAAAAGGAATGCCCAATAAAGAGCCGGGGAGACCAGTGAGTGCCTTATTGAACAGGGAATGGCTACAGGCGGCAAGCAGGCTTCCTAGAAGGGACTCAACCAGAACTAAGAAAGAAATGCTCGCCCTATAGGGAACTAAGCGAATGGAAATTTTCAAA
Source organism: Gerris lacustris (assembly GCA_951217055.1). Lineage (NCBI taxonomy): Eukaryota > Metazoa > Arthropoda > Insecta > Hemiptera > Gerridae > Gerris > Gerris lacustris. The sequence continues at coordinate 73,581,348 of OX578278.1, forward strand.
CAGAAAAGGTTCAATAAGGTAACGCCTTAAGAAAACAACTTACAAAAGCTTTCCACGGAAAAAAGAGAGGAAAGCCAACAGAGAGTAAGGAAGCAAGAAAAATTCTTTGCGATTACTTGAGCTAATAGTTTGTTAAGTGTTGTTAAACCTAAAGGGCATTAATGTAATCGAACAGAGCCCTTCAATGTTCCTTTTACATTAACACAATTCCTTAAAAGTACATCTTCCTGCTATCGACTAAGAAGGGTCAAGTGGTTCCGTTTTACATAGCCTTCAACCCCTAAAGCAAATCTATAAACATTTTATTTTACCTATATCTCTTACCTAAATAAATATAAGAAATAGATCGGTATTTTTAAATTAAATATAAATTATCTGATTTAAAGAACTATGAAAAATGAGTTGGATTTAAAAATTCTTCGATGCTTGCAAGTTAATCGAACAACTCTCATTCTAATTGATTAGATAAGTCTACGATAGAAATCATTTCCGGCAAGGGAAACACATTTAATTCATTATCCATTTATCACCATCCATTTTAAAAACGTCGAAGACAATATTAAAATAGAAAAAACGTTTAAAATCAAGTTTGGCTATTAGATTTATCATGAATTTTAGATATTGAACTGCACCTCTTCTATGATACGCTACTCACACATTGGAGAAAAACACAGTCGAGAATTTGATTTAGTTGTTTTGTAAGATTAAACAATTATATTAGTGTGAATTGGGTATTTAAGAAACAATTATTATTTAAAATAGAGTTATTGGTGAGGAAAGATGAAGTCGGCTAAGTTAGTATTTTTTCTTTAATTATAGAATAATGTCAGGTGCAATATACGTGTGTCCCCGGATCGACGCATGAATAGGTGAAAAAGACTAAACCTTTTTTAATTAAAATTTCATCTTCTGGGGTTCAGCCCTACTTGGATAGAAACTAATTTATGTCATAATTTAAGTTTCGAAAAATCAAGTATGTCTTGGAAATTTACAATAAAGTTATTTTTCCCACTAGTAAAGTGCTTCTTCTCTAGGAGATACGACAAAATGTTATTAGTAAAAGTTGTTCAGAAAGAAAAACTGTGTAATACAAAATTTGAAAACGCTCCGCCTATTTTGATATATTGCATTATTTTACAACTCCATATTATGCCTATTTTGCTGTTAAAAATAGTAAAAAATAATTATTTTAGTGGTGTTTTCTGTGCCATAAAATAGGTTTCAAATTTCGAAAATACTACTATGAATATTATTATGTTAGTACAAAATTAAATTTAATCGTGAATTATTTGTGTTTTGTTATTGTTATTATTCTTATTTCTTATAATATTTATCTAAATGTCTAAACAGACGAATGAAAGTAAACTAAAACTTTTTTGTACTTGCATAATTTATCAATTTTGTGTGTTGGGTATTTTTCCTCACACATTATTTTTAATATCTTAAAAAAAAAAAAAAAAGGTAAATAATGCAATATATCAAAATAGGCGGAGCATTTTTAAATTTTGTATTCTTACTCAGTTTTTCTTTCTGAACAACTTTTACTAATAACATTTTGTCGTATCTCCTAGAGAAGAAGCACTTTACTAGTGAGAAAAATAACTTTTTCCGTGGTAGGCTGTGAAATAGTAACTTTAGAGCCTAAAAAACATAGCTAAAATCCATTTTTTCATAGCTAAAAATCTTTAACGTCCTAGGAACTAAAAGATTTTTATTTTCCGGCGGGTAGTTGTCAAAACTTCCGTTAGTAGTGCTGCAGTCTTTGTAGAAATGCTTCTAGTACGATAAAAATCCGTTAGATGTCAATGCGTTTTATTTATCTTTTCTTATAGTGTAACCTCTTTTTAAGGTCTCTTTTTTTAAGTCTTAAGTATGTACTAATATTTGTTATTATTATATATTGATTAGTGATTAATATTTAATGTTTTTTCATTGTCTGCTACCTCGGAAAAAATAGCATATGCTACGCAACTGTGAAGTGTTTTTTCTTTACCTTGGTAATATTTACTGTCTCGCTTCGCTCGACAGTAATTGCCGCGATAAAGAAAAAACTCACTTCACAGCCTAGTAACATAATATACTATTTTTGTAAATTTCCAAGACATACTTGATTTTTCGAAACTTAAATTATGACATAAATTAGTTTCTATCCAAGCAGGGCTGAACTCCAGAAGATGAAATTTTAATTAAAAAAATGTTAGTTTTTTTCCCCTATTCATGCGTCGATCCGGGGACACACTGTAGATTAAAATAGTTTGCCAATTTTATAACTTCCACACATCCATTAATTGGACAAAGGTCCTGGGTTGCTCGAGTAGGAGAGTAGTTGACTCTCTAATCATTTAAGTTAAACAGCATCGGGCGTGTTCACTATTTGGATAGGTCAACGCGACCACACAGATAAGGGTGCGATTCCTAGACCGAGCTCTTTTATGTCCACCCAGCAATGCACCAGCAGGTTTCGGCCTGTAAAACCGTGGACACTCACTATGGTTCGAAAAAAACGTTGATACCAAGACATGGTTTACCGACCAACACTTAACACATGTGTGAAAGGTTTGGTTGTCTTGTAAAATCCAGTTTTGGGTTGATACAAGGCTAAACCGGTTTGTTCAAAAGACCCACATACGTGGTCTATGTCTCAATTACTTAGGGCATAATAGCCCCAAGGCCCCAAGTAATTGAATAATATATATATATATATATATATATATATATATATATATATATATATATATATATATATATATACACATTGGAAAACTAGCCACATGACAGTTGGATCTATTTTTTGATTCCCAGCGGGATCTTATTTAATTTTTAAGCAATATTAAATGTGCGTAGATGGTTAAAATTTTCATGGGGGGGTTCCCTATGGAATACTTGAGAAACCATCCCAATTTCTGCAAAATTTACTTTTAAGACTACTTTTTAAGATTTAGTTGCTAACAAAAGTAATTTGTGCTAATGCAATACCCGTCAAAGGTTGAAAATAATATAGGACCAACAATAGGCAAATAGTGACTTGCAATCTAAATTTCATTAAAATCAGGTGAGGACTTTCAAGTTCCCGTTTTTAAGTGAGGACTTTAAGTAAAGACTTTTATGTTCACAGACATGTTGAACTCCAGACAGACAAGAGATAAAAAAATGTTCTCTGATGTCTGAAACAGATTTCTGTCTAGTAATTTTTAATTCGAGACAAAAAAAATTGTTATTTCGACGAACCATCAAAATTTCATAAAAATCAGATGAGAACTTTTGAAGATATAGGTGTAAATAAATGTACGTTTATGCGCATGTGGAAGAGAAACAAATGGGCACATAAAGTTGAAACTTATATAGGATCAACAATGGGCTAATTATGACCTGTTACCAAATTACAATAAAATCGGAGAATCGGAGTATGTAGATATGTTGTTTGCAAAAATTGAGCGACAGACCGACAGAAAGACACGGAACCAGAAATGTTCCCTTGTGTCTGTAACGGATTTCTGTCTTGGAATTGAGACATAAAACGTTTTCGTTCTTCAGATCGATCATCACATAGCTTCCGTTACCTTCGGTAAGCTTGGAAGCAATAAAAGAGAAATATAGAGGTAAAAATAAAATTGACCTTAAATCTCCTGACTAAACACAGTGTATACATTGCTAATTTTAATAACATTTTACTACCGAGCTTACCAAAGGGACCTGAAGCATTGAGATAATTTTGAAGAGCGGAATTTTATTAAGTTTCACCACTAAACAAATTCTAGACAGAAATACGTTTCAGACAGTTTTTCATCGGACCATTTTTGGCCTCGTGTCTGTATTTGGTCTGTTTATTGTCGGTCAACATTTTTTAGAACCAAAATATCTGAAAAACTGCTTCCTTCCCCAATTAGCCTATTGTGATTTTCATATTAATTTCAAACTCTCACACACATCTAATTATTACTTAAAATGTAATAATTATTGTTTATAAATAAAATGTGTAATTATTACTTAAAAATCGAAACAATTGCTCTTTCAATTCCCGATTGAGTCGCATTGTTTTATATTTATCATTGGAATATTAGTCTAATGATACGACGAGAGGAACCAGGAACCTATGTGCCACTCTGATTGACAAACTTTTTTCAATTTATTAATTTCTGGATCGCGAGCTAAAAGTTAAAAAAATATGTATCTTCTTATAAACGAATAGGCCCTTTGTATAAACGAAAAGTTAGCTCACTATTAACCCTTAGACTGCGGCAGGTCTCAGCATATGAGACCACGCGACTTTAGAAAAGTCGGGTGGTCTCATTTGCTGAGATCCCAGGCTACCTAAAACCCGCGGCAAAGAAAGAGGTGGGAGAAGCCCCCGCTTTATTTGAAAGTCTAGGGGCTTGTCGCTTGTCGACAGTATGATAACTATCAATGAAACAATTTTTAAACAAATATATTCTCAGGCAACACATCAAAATTAATCAACTCTGTAGCAAAAATTAATTTAAATAATATAACGTTTATACTTAATTAAACGATAGAAGTAGAGAAATCCTCGTATTCTATATAACATGCAGTACACTTACCTGAAACAAACAAGAAAACCAATTTAATTAATTAAAAGTTCAAAAAGAGCAGTAATCATTAAAAGAACTGTTAAATAAACAATAATTAAAATATTCTGAACGAGCTCTTTATGTAAGTTAAATGAAAAATATAGAAGAGAAAATAGCAAATAATTATCAAGTAGAAGAGATAATATCAGTATTAGTCTGTAGGATTAAGGTAAGCTCTATAGTTTATGCTAATGACAAATAATAGAAGAATATTAGCAAAGTTGTGCTCTAACGAGGGGAAGTTTTCTAAAGCAAGAGTTAAATGTCCGGCTAAGGCAAGGTGGATTCTAGCACGGTGGAAAACATCTGAAGCAGGCTAGAAGTTTTAAAACTACTTGAGATAAAGCTAATTCCACTAATCCAAACCACATGCTTTTGATTAAAAAAATTAAATCCTCACGGTTAATTGATTTAGATTAACTGCCTAATTAGACAACATTTCATTCTGTTATTTTTTATGTTTATCAATTAAATAATAAAAAAAACTTTTTACCTCAGAAATAAAATAATAGATATAATAATATTATAATGTATAAAATGATTCAGAAATATTAAGAATAACATAAGAGATTATAACATTTTTTATAATCTCTAAGGGACATTTTTTTAAAAACATTTTGGCTGGGGAATTGTAACAATTAAGTACTAATACAATTGTATTATGTAGCTCATACCCTCTCAGGCACTTCTTTAGACTATTAATAATAATAATAATAATAATAATAATAAATGATGTTTATTAAATTAATCAAAATATCTTATCATTCACAAAAATACAGCATAAACATAAGTGACATGGGCAGAGCCTGTGTGCCGAGTGTGTCCTTGATTACACAAAACAAAATTTAAATTAAAATCAAATTCTTATAAAAATGTAAATACATAAGAGAAAAAAATAAAATAAATATAAATAATAATATTACTAATAAGTACTTGTGACTATACAATATTATTTTTTACTTTTTAAGATTTTGGTAGTGTATACTACGGAAAGTTTAAATTTTAATTTAAATCGAATTATAATTATTATTAACTACATTATTATATTTATATATTTGAAAGAAAGAAAAATAAACATAATTAGTATAAAAATTCCATTTTTGAAAACTGGTCTTATGTACAATTTTACTTTTTTTATTTTTTGGTTCTGTATTCGTCACCTTATTTATTTCTATGTGCAAAATTTGGGGAAGAATGAATGACGGGAAGTGGTTCAAAATTGGGGTAATAGGTGTGCGATGAAACTTAAAAAGCAAAGAAATATGACATTTTGTTTTGTTTTTTTCCTATTATTATTATTTTGGTTTCTGTATTCTTCACCTTAGTTGTTTCTATGTGCAAAATTTGGGGAATATTGAATGACGGGAAGTGTTTTAAAATTGGGGTAATAGGTGTGCGATGAAACTTAAAAAACAAAGAAATATGACGCCATTTTGTTGTTATCTTTAGACTATTACTCCCCTTATAAAAAAACCGAAGGGAGTAACAATCTAAAGAAGGTGTACGGAATGTTATTCTTTAAACTGTTACTCCCCTTATAAAACAGAAGTGTGATATTCCTTTGTACCAAAGTACATTGGACTAAACATCCCTTTTACTTAATAATGTTTTAGTCATAGTCACTTATATTCCAAAAAAACACAGGGGAGTAACAATCTAAAGAAATACCCACTCTCAATAGAATTGCAAAATATAAAATATTTTAAAATATTAGCAAAATATAAAATATTAGTATTGTGCAATACTATTTAGCATCTGAGCCACAAAGACAAACATATAAACAAATGCAAATGTGTTGAGTATTTAGAAATAATATTGAGTTTGTGTGGATCACTTAACTATTTTTAATTATTTTAGTAGAAGAAATGTCTGAGGTATTAGGTGAAATTTTCATTATAATAAGTTGTTTATTTGTCATAAAATAGCATTAAATGTAATGTTTAGGTACTTTTAAATTAGCCAAAATTCACAAAGAAGGTTTTATAATACAAAGGAATGCAGGAATATTAAATAATATATTGTAAAGAACACTATTTTTAAACAAAAAAGCTCTGGGGGAACGATGGAGAAGCACTACTCTATACTAAGTATACTAAATTCAAAGAACCTAAAAGAGGTATTTTCATGAATAGTGTAGTATCTAATTTGCCACAATTTTTAAATCTTGCTTTAAGGAGAATTGTTAAGGAGAAAAGCATCGTGTGTGAGATATCTCAACTTGTGATAGTAGCCAACATCAATAAAATTATTTTTTCACCTCATTCTTTTAAGTTTCCACCGCTTATAAGAACAAAGAGAGATAATAAACACCGTTTTGTAGTGTTTACTAACACAGTACTAAACAAACATTAACATCATGTTGAAAAGTTCAAAGAAAGGGAAGGAAAACTTTGCCTTAAAAAAACAACATTAAATTATAAAGTAGCTATCAACAATACGAATTAACGTCTCCAAAAACATCTTGTTATATAGACGATAAAAATAGAAATAACAAAAGGGATGTAACTCGTTTTCAACGGAATTTTCACCCAAAAGAGACAATATAAAAACATCGCGTGACTCCAATGTTTGTAAAGTAATAAACCCGTTCCCTTTTACACACCCACCTCCCTCCCCGAGGGAGGGAAAGGGGTAAAGGAGAATTTCCTGTTTTTTTAGGATGAAAATTAATATAGACGACGACGTTGAGAAAAAGGCATGCGATGCGGGCCAGGGATAAATCATATTGCCAGGAAAGAAGCTCGCAGCTTGTTACGCTGCTATCCTATGCTTGGATACCAGATCCTGACTACCGGCTACCTTAGAGACCATAATTTTATAGTCCACATACATAATAACTTGAAAACCTCGAGCAAGTGGCATAGAAAATTTATTAGGTCGTTAGCGCTGTGAAGATACTGCTCGGATAACAACATGTTTATCGTTAATGTGAAATGATGGAGATCCTAGGCAACCTCATAAATAATATGTATTTTCTTTTCCGTACACACACACACACGATATATATATATATATATATATATATATATATATATATATATATATATATATATATATATATATATATATATATATATATATATATATAGAACGAGGCAAGGAGAGACACCGGCTGTTCTAAATAGCTTGATATTCTTCTGACTTTAAACCAGGGGTAAACATAGTCCTCTAAACTTCATAATAATTATAAAACTAAGATAATTATAAAAGTAAAACAGCAATTAGAATTGTAGTATTTTTCGAAAAAGTAATTAGGGTATAAGTGTAAAAGAACAAGTTTTATAACATTTTGCAAAGTATATTAAGAAATAATATATCTTTAAAAAAGTAGTCTCGAGCGAAAAAGTAAGCAAGCAATTTGATAAATAATAATTAATAAAATGCAAGTCTACATTTTTTGACTTGCCCATAACGCACCACAAGAATGTGACTACGGCTGTTGCTTGGTTTAATTAATCACGTATATTAATGAAGTATTACATAAAATAATATTTATATAAGAACTGTATGTAGATTGTAGATGTATATAGGGTGAACTTAATTCTACATAACATTATTAGGTGAAATAACTTCCTACTAACTAATGGCCTTGTCGTAAAATCAAAAGACTAACATACATTATCAAAATGTTAAGGCTTGGAATTTTATGTGAACGAATTGTCAAATAGAAAGTCAATACGAGGGCTAGACTAGACTCTTCATGAGGTCTCATTAAACGAGACCAAAAAAGTTCCCTAAAACAGACATAAAAAAATCATAGGGAATTACTTGCATCACTTAAGCGTATACGTTATTAAATTATGGAATAATATTTTCTTATTTCCCCATCCTGCTCAATATGAAAATAAAATACAAATTATTAGTCCAGGAGATAGCGTGCAAAATAATGGGGCTTATGCTAGTAAAAAATAATAAGAAGAACTGAATTTCAACCATCTTAAATATTGAAATGATTTACTGGTAGTCAAGTAAAGCAACAGACATTTCTTATAAAGTTTTCTTTATAAGAAATCTTTTCTTATCTTAAATTATAAATAAATAGGTATAATTTTTTTAACCGTGGATATTTATTTGTTGAGCAAGTACCAATCGATAGATTGTAAAGGGACAGGAACTGACATATTTTTTTCTTGTTGCGGTAGGGTCATTGGAATTACATGTTGTTTAGCCTCTATAAACTGAATACAAACATTTATTCTCGTAACCCTTAGGTAACTGTTTGTTTAGAAAATTGTCAATTCTATAAATTTATTGACAGAATAAAAAATAAACGGAAGGAAAAGTTATTTATTATTAAATTGCAAGAAAATAGTTTTTACTTTTCCTTACCTTTTCCGAAGGTATATAGGAAAAGTATTGTTTTCACCCGAAAAATCCGAAACCGATATTTAAACTTTTCCTTAACTTCTCCAAAGGTACATAGGAAAAGTATTGTTTTCACCCGAAAAATCCGAAACCGATATTTCAACTTTTCCTTAACTTCTCCGAAGGTACATAGGAAAAGTATTGTTTTCACCCGAAAAATCCGAAACCGATAATTCAACTTTTCCTTAACTTCTCCGAAGGTACATAGGAAAAGTATTGTTTTCAACCGAAAAATCCGAAACCGAGATTTCAACGCAATTATTATCCGTTTTGGGTGTTTTTAAGACGATTTAAGCGGTTTTTAGCTGGATGTCTGTCACGCATAACTCCCACAGTTTTTAAGCTAGAAAGTTGAAACTTGGTACAAAAATCTGTCCTTACACGCAGTTGTGCTGCCCGGAAAATCAACATTTTCCGTCATCTTAAACCCAGTTTGATATGTCAGCAAAACTTGAAAAAATTGAAAAGTGGTCCGATCGAGTTAAAATTTGACACGAATGTACCTCTCTGTGTGTAATTACCCGATTTTTTTTAAAAATATTATTAAACAATTGTTCAAAAAAAAATAAAGGTAAATTTTATATTATAAAATAAAAATACATTACGCATATGTTGCCTAAGCAACATTAGGATATTTTCTTTTTTTTACAAGTCTTTATTTAGTTTGCAATGTATGTATGATGTATGTTCGGAGTCATATCTTGCAACTGAATTTTAAAGCAGTTATCCTCAACCGATTGAATTGAAATTTTGCATACACTTTTAGTTTGGATGACTGCATGGTTAGCTAAGTGACGCCATTCTAAATCCAATATGGTGGACAGCTCAAGATGTCGCACTAGTCGTTTTTTAAGCACACCTATGATATGGGTATCAGAATGACTTGCTGAGAAGAATACGAATAAAAGCTTGTTTTTAATAAAAATGTTTTTTTTTTACTATTAATTTATTTATTTTTAAAATGTATTGCTTTTGAAAACTGTCAAGCTGATGACAGTTAGGTTTTTGTAAGTAAATAAAATTTGATTTAAAGAGTGAGCGAACTAGATTTTATAAGTTTTTTAAAAAAGAAGATTAAGTAGCCAAAGCCTTTCCCTACCTCGAATATTCGCGTTTGTGTAAAGCCTTAAATTAAATAACACCAGAAATCTAATTTATTAGGAAAAAATAAGGATAGTAAATTATTAGAGGTGGGGAAAAAATTAATCTGGCATTAAATTATAACATAAATTAATTAATATCTTATGTCTTTATCAATAAATTAAATTTAGGATTAAAGAGGTGACTATAAAATAATTATTAATGAGGTTATTATAAAAGAAAAGAATTTGTGTGCTACGAAAAAACATTCTGTATTTATTCGAGTACTACGTTAATTAAAATAAAAAAGTATGTATAATGTATATATAAATACATATATATACCCAATCAGACGTTTTTGACCGTTTTCTTTATAAAAACAAATTGAATTATTTTTTTATTTTTTTATTTCGTGAAAATAACGATGTTCCAACAAATAGCTTCGTCAAGCGATAAATTCTTCATTGTATTTCGTCTGGAAGTAATCACAATACTAGTTCAAGGTAGAAGAAAAAAAAGAAGATAAATAAGATAATAATTAGATCTAAAGCTGACCCCCAGTTTTCAAGATTTGCTTTGAAGAACATTTTTTAAACATCGGTACATTAAGTAGGAAATCAGGAAAAGGGGGAGAGGTTCAGAGTAGCAGTGAATGAGATAAGGCGGATTTAGAACTAGGGGCTGATACAGACTTAAGAGAGCCAGGAGGGGGCCACACCGTGACGACGTGCCCTCTCCGCTCTTATCTTGATACCCCCACATCACTTTCCACTTGCCCCGACTCTGCTTGTAAAAAAGCAAAAGAAAAAAAAATGTTTTTGTTCCCCTAGGAGTCACTGCCCCGTAAAGAGAAATGGGGGCCTCTTTTTAGAATTTATACGCGCTAAACTCTCTCACTCTCCTTCACCAACGTTCAGAATTCCGTGGGCGCTCTCCAAAAAAAAGCCGCACCAACAACGTCGAGGAAAATAGGGGGGGGGGGGGGAGGGGGGTTGGGGGTGGAGGGTAAAAAGCCATAACTTTTCGCCCACTATCGGACTTTAATAAATTGTAACAATATTTTATTTTCACTTAAATCGTCTCGCTATTCTTTTTAAAACTTTTTACCATTTTAGTCAAAAGATTTTAGATTTTGTTTTTGGTGGTAGGAAAAATAAAAAAAATCTGTACAAAGCGGATGAAGGATAACATCATTATTTATAAACATGATTCCTCCTAATAAATCAACTAAATTCGAAACTTCTATGTTAAAATAATAATATTTGTACTCGTGCAGGACTTAACTTAGAAAGAAATATTTTCTGGAGAAATCTGCGTCACGAAGGAGTTAATTCCGATGTTTCGCTTCCACTACTGGGAGCATCTTCAGGGGTGTGGTGTATCGTGATCAATGTGTATCGTGACACGACGGTAAGTCGTCTGTATATCTTGAGTTTACTTCAAGTCAACATCACGATGCACCACTCCCCTGAAGATGCTCCAAGTAGTGGAAGCGAAACTCGGATTTCAACCCCTTCGTGACGATGATTTCACCGGAGAACCAAACTGTTCATTAGAAAGATATATTTCAAATTGAAGTTTTTCGGTTTTTTTTTTTTAAATTATATTCCATATAACTAGTATTTTTACATAGTTACTACTTAAATTTTTACAGAAAATGATTTCGCGATACGGATAAAATCAGCAATGAAAAACCTCAGACCCCCTCCTGCATCCCAGCAAACTTGAGATAAGCCATTTGTCTATAAGGACCTTAAGACTTCTTCACATGTTTTTGAGACAGACTCAAATTTGCGTATATAGTCGCGCCGAAGACTATAAAAAACACGCAGACAGCTTTTAAAAACAAAAATAGAAAAGAAAATACGCTTTCAGCCAGCCGAAGCTTTACGTAAGTAGAAAGGGGAAATCACTGCAGGACCAAAGCTTCATCATAATAATTATTTATTTTAAAATTTGATTTTGACAAAAAGTCAATCAAATTCATCATAAAATAATAAATTTATTTATTTAATTTGTTTCATCAAAAATCAGAATTGTATTATACAGAATACCACCTATATATGAATAAATATTTAAGAGAACTATGACATTGACTAAATATGTAATTAAAAACTCTCTTCGAACTTGTAAGAACAAATAGAAGTAAACATGTTTTAAATAATTAAGATTTTAGCATAGTAGAGTCAAATATTAAGTGGAGAACTAATCCTGTTCTAAATTGTTGCTACTGTGTTCATGCTGAATTTTATTCATTATTCCCTGAATAATGCAACTGATACATCCAGTTATGAAAGAAAAATATTTGCAGATGTAGTTAATTAACATCGAAAACCACGTATTAGCATTTAAAGGCCCCAGCCTCGCTACGACTATGTATGAGGTACTTATCTGATTTTATTTAGACATAATTTAAAATTTAAAAAGAAATGCAATTCTATTACAATACATTTATCATATTTTAAGTACCATATATCACGTTCATATTTCACGTCTTCTCTTAAATATTTTCGTATAAATTCTCGAGCTCTACTATTTAAGATATAGGTAAAAAATCCTCGAAATTAGGAGTTAAAGGGTTATCTTTCATATAAAATAGCACTAATGAGTTACTTTACGAAATTCTAAAAGAAAAAATGATCTAATAAGAAGTAACTAGATCAACTAGATGGAAGTGAAAAGGTCAGTAACAAGGTTGTTTTCTATTCGTCAGCAAACGTTAAATCTTGAAAAACTTATAAAAATATTTGAAGGAAAGAAAATAAATCCTTTCGTCTCACATTTTCTCACTAAGTCCAAATGTGGAGTTCTAAATCTTATTTTTAAGATTTACTTGCCCTCATACTCCGTGAAATGTCTTACTTCAAGAGCTTATAATATTTTATTTGTAAATCCCTTACCGCTAGTAAAAATCCACTATAACTTCTATTTTTGTTTTTATCAAATTATTTATAACTATAAAAATAACAAGGAGAGAGCTTTTTGTAAAGCCGATTAAAATTTATATTTTACACCACCAAGACCCAGAAATATTTATTTCATATTTCAGCATAAAAAGGATACACTATAGTAATTATTTTATATATATATACATATGCATATCTGAAATTAAGACTGCAGCAAAAATATATATATTTCATATAGAGTAAAAAAAAGAAACTTTAGTTACTTATTCTTTTCATAAATTAATTTTTCTTTTATTATAATTATATAATGAGTAAAGAGGGGGGGGGGGGGGGTAAATAAATAAATTGTGATATATAATGATTATAATAAGATAATATAATCATATTAATTAAAAATGTTTGAATTCAATAAATAGAGGTACGACCCTAAATGAAGTCTTTATTTAATTTATAATAATATTATTTTATTAATAGAACTATTATTTTTCCTAGTTATATAAGACGGTATTTCTCGAAAAAAATCATCTTTTCCTATCTTTATTCTTCCCTACTCTAAATGAAGAAATCCTTTTTAAAAATGTTTTAAGGTAACATAATTCTGTGTAACAGAGTTAAGCAGAGCATGAAAGGCATGAAATGGTTTCCTAACTTCTCTCTATTGTAGTTAAGAAGGAGGGGAAGGTAGAGGAAAAGATTTCAGCTTGCCTGCTTCCCTGATTTATTGTTCAGCTCTAGCCTCCCCCATCCTATGGTTACTAGGGCTAGTAGACTGTGTTCTGTACCAGATTCCTCACATAATATCTACCCGCAAGCATTCGGTCTTCTTTAGATCATACTTTCTAAGCTTTATTATAGTTATTACTCATAATTCCTATTTAAGTTAATTAACGACACTTGAGGTGCCTATTTAACGACACTCTCTGCGATGTAAGGTATTTCCGTATCTTTGAATTATTATTAATTAAAGCAAATATTACAGCTTAAAATTTCTGAATACCTTCAAATCTTGAAGTAAGTGAATGTATTGATCAAAATATATTAAAACAATAAAAATAATTAAAATATTACTTTATTAATTACACGTTTATAATATTTTGAATCGAAATTAATATTATGTTATTATAACAATAATTATTATTATACAATAATTATAATAATATAAAGTAGCAAAACTCAGAAAAATATTAATTAAAAAGGAAATGTAACAAAAGAATAAGAGGTGATATTACGCACACGAATATTATCCTTGAAAGAAGGAAATACAGAGGACATTAAACATGAAAAAGTAAATAAATGGAAATTAGTATATTTTTGGGGAAAATACTGTAGATTGGATGACCTCATAATGTGGGGGGGGGGTGATGCGAGATGTTAATCCCCACCTCTAATTGCATTTCCATGTCGCCTTCAGAGCTACAATTGAATTATTCAATATTTGCACCAACGATTTTCGGCACACACAACACACGGCAGTATACAATGAAGCCAATTCGTTTTGTTCTAGATATAAATTTTCAAGTACGTTTTTATTTACTAATGTACAAAATATCATCCTTTAAAAAAATAATTTTACATTTAATAATAGTTTACTATTAAAAGTAGCATTAAAACGAAAAAAAAAATTTTTTTTAAATAATATGTTTTTGGATCTTTGAAAGGTGAGTAAAATTAACAATTAGTTAATTTGAAATTAAGGTTATATTTCACCCATTACGGGCATCATCAGACCTTAAGTCTATGATTTTGTATATTGCTCAACTAAAACATGTTGAGCATACAGTAGGCTTGGTTTCATCGAACAATTTTCAGTAGAACCAAAGTTATAAACAATTTAAAAAAAAAGTTCGTCATAACAATGTTAGTTATTAGAGGACTTTACACATCGTTCTTTCCTGTGGGCTTGAATCTTTAAAGAATGCACGCGAGTAAAACCGTGCAAGTAATCGTGTGGGAAAGATTTGGTAGCTAAAAAAATGATTACGCGCTTTCCCAGAGGAAAGCGTGGCCGGTGTTGGCGCGACGGAAAGAACGCATGTGTAAAGAAGAATCCCGCACGCAATCCTCGGAGCGTGGAGTGGTCGTCAGACTAACAGTTTTAGGGGGCACAGTGGAGGTAAATTTAAAGAACACGGCAGGCCTGAGGGAAAGCTCACTGTCGCCTTTAGACTAAGGAGACTTACACGCGGTAATGCGTGCGTCTCTGAGCACGCGCAATCCCTCACTCCAGTGCAGCCTTTACACTGGCGCTCTTTCCCGTTTGTTGCTCTATCCTGCAGGAAAGCGCCCTATCGTAAAGGCCGCTATTGATTTTAACATCAAAACAGATGTTTTAAACTACTATTTTCTATCTCTCGCTTTGTTTAAATTTGTACAGTAATTATCGTTATATATCCCATCAAAACACTTGTGTAAAAAATAAGTCAAGTCCCGCGAGTAAAAAGTTGTAAGATCATACGTTTAGCCAAGTCTCCTCCCCTATCCAAGTTAGTTCTACTGTCTAATATATCTAGTATAAGTAAGTGATGTTGTTTCTCTGCAACCCCCCCCCCCCCCCCCCCCCTTAGTCTCTTGTTCTTTTTGAACACATTAGTAACAGAAAATATTTATCATTCTTTAGAAGAAGGGGTGGGTGTTCAAAGTGAACTAAACAATTATATATTAATGATGTGCGTACGAGCAGGAAGGGTATGTATATAATTATCGAGCTCGATACTCAATAAAGATCAATTCCACCTAATCCACTATAAAATTCTATTAATGAGAGTTAAATTAATATTTTAGTTTCAAATTTCTCTATCATTTCTTTTTTAATTGTTTAAAATATTTTGACTAGGCGGCTTTTCTATTAGCCTAAAGATGGCTAAAGAACCAGATTTTTTAAAAATGTTTCTTTATTTGTATATTAAACTCTACCTATACATATATAAAATTAAAGTTTTTAGGATTGTTAGAAGTGCCTTTGAATTATGCTGAATCAATAGTTCAGTGACAAAATAACAAAACTTTAGGCTCCATATATCTTATGAACCAATATAGGTAGAAGTGTGAAATTTATATTTCTGGGTCAGTTTCTAATGAACTAAAATATGTACTTCTTCGTGGGCTTTTCTTTAAAAATAATAAATATGAACTAAATTACCATTGTGTTTTCCCATTACTTACTTTTAAAGGAAAAGTATTGTTTCCACCCAAAAATTCAAAACTAATATTTCAACGAAATTATCTGTTTTAGGTGATTTAAGTGGTTTTTAGCAGGATATCTGCCCGTCTGTTTGTGTGTATCTGTTAGGGAATCAAATCCCGGGATCCCGAGCCAATTTACCCCTACGGCTATCCCGGGATTGTAAAGTAACAGTCTCGGGATTTCGGGATTAAAAAACATTTTAGGTTTTAAGGTATTTTGACTGGTACAAGTACTACTTAATCAAGAGAATAATAGATTTTCTAAATAAATAACATAATTAATTTGTTTATAAGTAGTGAACTAAATAAACAATCAAACAAATGACTTGAATAAACAATAATATATTATCGGGTAGTTGGATACACTTAGTAGCGAAATAAGAGTAGACAGACTTCTGTGATTAGTTGACTTCCACCATTTTGAAAATATTGAACTTATTGAAACAGAACTATTTCGCCGATTAAGGTGATATTCACACTAATTATACCTCTCTAAAAGATAAAAATGTCCCTATAAATCAACTAAATATTCTACACTATTTTGGTATTCTTAGTTCCGAGACGATTTTTTGCTTCGATTTTTTTGATATATGATAAAACTCTTCACGAGTAATTAAGAATATTTGGGTTTATTGGGGGGGGGGGGGGTTTATTGGTTATTTGTCGTGCCTAATAATGAAATGGAGGAATTTTTGCATGTAATAAATAGCCTCTTAACTTCGAGTCACAGGGAATTTCATTCTAAATAATGGAATGACTAATATAATAGTCCTGATTCTTATCAATAAAGGCTTTGAAAAAGAAACTATTAAGGCGTTTCATTATATCGCTTGGCCTACATGCTAATAGGAAACATAGCCACTGATTCCTAGCATGAGCCCCATGCGCAGCTTGGGATGAAGGCTAGAACATTATACTACGATACGTCTTACGCGACCGAAAACGCTTTTCGGCGGCCGAAAACGCTTAGCTAACAAAAACACTCGAAAAAACGCCCGAGTCAGCTCTGTCTTCCTCGGTCTTGCTCAGCGTTTAATGTGAATAGCCATGCGAATACATGTGTTTGTTTCTCAAGCGGAATCGGCCTCGCTCGGTCTCGCACGCAATGTGAAAGCCGCCTTGCAGTACAGTAAACAAGCAAAATAACTAAATGTCGTGATTTCCCAATTAGCATTTACTAGGATTTAAGTCCAAGTTGATCTTACTCTGAAAGTGTCTCGTTACATTCCCAACAGTCTCTAACTCTACATTCAATTAAATAATCGATTGTAATATAAAATTAAGATTATAATTTCTAGATAATGATTTATATATGAAGGTGATTAAATTAAAAATTTAGTACTTTTCTTAAAAAAGGAAGCTGAGAAGGGCGTACAGAGGTAAATTTAAGTATGAAGTAGTGGGAAGATTAGACCATGCAAGTGCTGGGAAGCACGGAGCGGCGTGAGGTCTGCACGACTCTGCCTGGGGGAGTCAAGCGTTGAATAGTTAAAACTCGGGCGTGTCCTTAACACAGGACACAGCAACAAGTATGAGAACGTGACTTAAACCTTAAACATACAACATTACAAACTAAATCCTGTCCAACAACTCACCTAAACCAAAAACTCCTTTCACTTTCACACCACACAACTAATTCCACCCTTTTAATTCAGCTACCTTTCTAGTCTACTACGCACTAAAACGGAACACAACTTTGAAAATACAACACCTCAAAACTCGATCTCTTCAGTATTTAAACTCTCTCTACCAACTATAGTCCAGGGAAAAATGACATATTACCTCACAAAACGTGAAGTAGTTCTAATTTTTTTTATATGATATGAATGGTCGCATGGTTCAGAATTCTCTCCTAGTAGAAAAAAAAGTAATTATAATCCGGCCTTTCTCAGTTTATTGATCATACATTTTAACCAGTGCAACTCAGGGTGAAAAAGTTTTTTTTTTTTTTTAATTTTATAAGTTGGGAAAACAAAAATTAACTTTTCGATTCTTCGAGTCGGTTTGGACCGGAGTCCAGTTCTTGGAGTCTCTAGGTGGTTTAGAAGTACCCAAACATTTTGATTACCGAATCAGTGGATTTTCTCACTATATATATATATATATATATATATATATATATATATATATATTTAGTCTTAGAATAATACTATATATAGAAGGAGCATAGAATCGGAATCCTAAGCAATTACTGATAAGAGACTGAAGCCAACTTTTGCCGAGAGGTTGTGTCCTTAAGACCAGGCTGCCAACATAACAACACTCATTTTTTTCATTATACTGGAGAAGGTTGGACATACTTTTGTAACTATTCAAAGCCCGCTCACAAAAAATCAATAAGACAAACCCTGCCATTGGTTATTGTTTACGTTTCACTTTGACGTAATTTTTTTCACCTCGCACGGCATGATATAAAAAACATTATTTTCAGCATATTTAAAGCTAAAAATAAGATAAAACACAATAAAAATATTACAATAAACTAACTATCAATAATTAAAATTTACTAAAAATTAAATTAAAAAACCGAAGGCAAATAATTTTAGTGTTATGACGTCACAAATTTCAAAAATGAATTTTTAGAACGCAGATTAAGGGACACAACCAAAGTTGGCTTCAATGTTATCAGTGATCCTCCTTCTATATATTGTATTATTCTAAGTATTAGGTCAATCAAATATCTTAGATTTTTTTATTTTATAAAATCGTTTTAATAACTTCATTTCTACTCAATATTTTTCAATGAAACCAAGCATAATATGCGCCACATGTTTCGCACACCTCGTTAAGCCAGTATTGCCTATAAAGTTGGACAGTGGCGACAGACACACAACTTTAATTTTATATATATATATATATATATATATATATATATATATATATATATATATATATATATATATATATATATATATATATATACCGTGTCCCCAGATCAACGTAATTTGAAGAATAGATGCAAAGGAATAAAATTTATTGAATTGAAACTTCATCTTTTGGGGTTCCCTGCTTGAATAGCAATTAATTTATGTCATAATTTTAGTTTCAAAATAACAACTATGTCTTGGAAATTTACAAAAAATATTGTTATGTTAGTATGAAATAAATTTAATCGTGAATTGTTTGTGTTTTGTTATTTTTATTATTAGTTTTCTTATAATTATTACCTATTTGTCAACAGACGGATGAAACTAAACTAAAATTTGTTTGCACTTGGATCAATTTTTCATAAAAAAAATCACAATATAAAAAATTCCGTTATATAGTTTAGTTTTTTGTAAAAAATAATAAATAATGTTCCTAAAAGAGGAAGATTTTTATCCCGTGAATTTCACCATTTGCAGAACTACTTCATATTTAAGATCGTTAGATATTTTTTTAAAATCCACTTTAAATCCCGGATTTTTAAAATTGTAGACACTGAACTCGGAGCGACTTCATATTCGTGAGATACTTCTTTGTTGTTTATTTATTTATCTGCACTTTAAATAGATTATTATTTTCTGAAACTGATTTTCTTTTAGACATTTGTACTTACTCACGTACGCTGTAAAAATTTAATAAAGAGCTTTATAAACGACCGAAACTAATTCTAAACTAAGACTTAAGATATCTCTATAAAGTGCAAAAATGATGCCACTTAAGCTAATGGAAGTAGAATACACAAAATTATTAGAGTGCTAGAGCAAGAAACTTTAAAAAATTGTTATAAATAATTGAATGCATTCCTCATTTTTCTTCTTTTACTAAGGTTAAAACTAAATAAGTGGTTTAATATAATTCACAAAAAAAGATTTTAGGAAATACGAAAGAATCAATATAATAATATCTGAAAGTATTATTAAACTAATTTCATCAACTTTGATAGATCTCAGAATGAATTACCGACATGATATATCGTGTATCATGCGATATCATTTTTAATGAAAGTAAATACTAATCTATACCAGTTTACAACGACGGCCGAGTGAGGAAATAGAGTTTTCTGTATGAAACTCGATGCTAACTGAGTTTCCCAGGCGAGATGTTCCCTTTTAGATGGTTTAAAGTTTCATGAAGCTAAGTTTGGGCTAAAGGGTGCGGCCCGGTGGAGCACAGCAAGGCAAGACCCTGGGGTAACTTGTCCTAATGAAATATCTCTCAGTGTTCTTTGCTAACATTACACTCACTCGTCTTCATTTTACATTTAACATAACATAGATTTATGATATACATATTTGTATGCATATACATAAATGGATTCTCTAAGATGAATTATTGTTATTGTGTACAATCTTTTTGAACCTAAAGATATTAACGAAAAATTTAAATATTATAAAATGTTGAAATTCTGAATTAAACATGACAGTAAACCGGATTTAAGTTTTAATTGGTATTTAACTCCTCAATATTTTTTCATAACTATTGGTGGATGGTAGCCTTAGTTTTTGGGCTAGATCAAATAGAATATAACGACTGCGAATGATGAATTAATAAAGAAGAAGTAATAATAAAAAGTATATTATAGATGTATATCTAATTTGGCCGCTCTTAAATTGGTCTTCTCATATTCAAATAAAAGAATACTGTAGAATAGTAAGGCCAAACTAAGTTATTAAATGACTAATAAGCTATGATTATAGTAAATGCGAAGAATATAATCACCAATATTGATCCACATTCTATGACTAAATCCATTACAAAGGTCTTATTATGTTCAATTAACTTTAAAGGTTATATAATAATGTTTTATTTAGTTATATATTTTAGTTTCTAGAGAAGAAAACATCCCTACTAACCAAAAACGTGACCGAAATTGAATGTTATCCAGATTCATTCAGTCGAAAAATCAGTGAATTCAAATAGAAAACTATTTTGTTTCTCCTTCCCCGCTGTTTTCTCAAAATAAAAAGAGAATTTTGCAGAAGTCAATTTCTTTTTTGAAAAATCCTTCAACTACATCATTACACAAAATTAAGACAATAAAATGTCAATTTCTATTTTAGTACAACATTTTTTATTTTAAATGATAGAACTCAGAAATGAAAGTGTGGATTATCAGAAACAATTATAACGTGAATAATGGAATAGAATAAATAACATTTT
This sequence comes from Gerris lacustris, assembly GCA_951217055.1. Classification (NCBI taxonomy): domain Eukaryota; kingdom Metazoa; phylum Arthropoda; class Insecta; order Hemiptera; family Gerridae; genus Gerris; species Gerris lacustris. The sequence goes on from OX578278.1 coordinate 73,602,556, forward strand.
CTTTTTTTATTCCCTTTTATTTAACTTTATCTGATTATTTATTGGAGAGAAATTCAGATAGTTAAAACGTTAATTAAGTAAACATTAAATAAATATAATTTTCTCTTATTATATTTGCTTTAATTAAAAAATATATTTTAGTCCACTCTCTTTCAATATAGGTAAGTAAAAAAATGAGTGATAAATAGATTTTATTCATATTAACATGGAAAAAAAAATAGTTAAATATAAAAAAAAATTGCCATAAGAACGAAACAGTATCCCAAAATAGAAAGTCTAATATAGTAACATATATGAATATAGGTCATCATACACAAGTATATAACATATATAAGGCATGTGGTAATAACTATATTTCTTTTATAAACAAGGTATTATTAAAACAATCTTCGGTGACACAAATTATTTTGTCGAAACTATCATTAATATTAATATATATATATATATATATATATATATATATATATATATATATATATATATATATATATATATATATATATATATATATATATATATGTGTGTGTGTGTGTGTGTGGTCGTATACGATTTAAAATTAGTTTAAACTGTTCTAATGATGCAAAAAATAAAAAAATTACAACAAAAAAAATCACAAAAACAAATTTTTACACGAGTTGCGTACCTTACTTTATCTACTACTAGCTGGGTACCCGTGCTTCGCTACGGAGTGTTATTATAATTAGATAAGTTTATAAACAACCATAATGAAACATATAAATTATTTTACTACGCAAGAATATCTAGATTCTATCTCTCCCACCTATTTCTATACCCCCTCCTCTCCTCTTTGATAAGCTAATTACAAATATCCTAAATTCGCCCCCCCCCCTAAATTAAAATATGACTAAACTGTACATAAAAACTATTACTGTACTCTTAAAGAGCTTTTGCATCATGAAGGGTATTCATTACATTGACCCCGTATTCATTACTTGTACCATACCTCTGTGTACCAAACTTAAATTTCGAAAATTCATGTAGGCTATAATTTTCCCCTTGCTTTGAAGGACAAGTGGGCAAATTTTTATCGACATCGAACTAAAACTGTAGATTTGTATAAAGAACATACTCACACATACGTTGATTTTTATATATATAGCTATAAATTTCCATTTTACCCCCTCCTAAATAAAATTGTACATAACAACAATTACTTTTCTCTTAAAGTGCTTTTCAACGATATGCATCATATGAAGGGAATCCATTACTTTGACACTTTTACACCGTACCCCTTTGTACCAAAATTTAAATTACGAAAATTCATGTAGACAGTGACCTCCCCCTTGCTTTGAAGGGAAAGTGAGTAAATATTCATCAAATTGGGATAAAACTGTAGATTTGTATAAAAGACATACCCTCATACAGACACTCTTCTGTTTATATAAGATATAGCTATATTTTTCCATTTTACCCCCTCCTAAATGAAAACACATATGACAAAACTGAACATAACAACAATTAATGTAATCTTAAAGAGCTTTTCAACGATATCCATCATAAAGGGTATTCAGTCCTTTGACCCCGTATTCATTATTGTACCCTGTTTCCTGTGTACCAAAATTTAAATTTCGAAAATTCATGTAGACACTGATTTTTTCTTCCTTCGAAGGTCAAGTGTGCATTTTTTGATCAAGATCGGACTAAAACTATGGATTTGTATAAAGAACATACACACATACGTTGACTTTTAGATATATTTTTCCATTTACCCCCTAAATGCACGTAAAAACAATTATTGTACTCTTAAAGAGCTTTTCAACACTATGCATCATGAAGGGATTTCAACTTTGACATTTGTACCCCGTACCCCTGTGTACCAAAACTTAAATTTCGAACATTTATGTAGACAGAGATCTTCCCCTTGCTTTGAAGGTCAAGTGAGCAAATTTTCATCGAGATCAAATTAAAACTGTTGATTTGTATAAAGAACATAAACACACTCACACATACGTTGACTTTTATAGATATAGATATACATTTCCATTTTACCCCCCTCCTAAATAAAAAATATGACAAAAACGTACTTAGCAACAATTACTGTACTCTTAAAAAGCTTTTCAACGATATGCATCATGAAGGGTATCCATTACTTTGACATTTGTACCCCGTGCCTCTGTGTACCACTATTTTAATTTCGGAAAATTATGTAGGCAGTGACCTTCACCTTGTTTGGAAGAAAAAGAGTGTAAATATTCATCAAATTGGGATAAAACTGTAGATTTTTATAAAAGACATTCTCTTATATAGATACTCTTCTTTCTATAAATAGATATAGTTATATTTTCCATTTTACCCCCCTCCTAAATGAAAATAAGAACAAAACTATACATAACAACAATTACTGTACCCTTAAAGAGCTTTTCAACGATATGCATCACGAAGGGTATTCATTATTTTGATCCCGTATGCATTACTTGTACCCCGTACCCCTGTGTACCAAAATGGAAATTTCGAAAATTCATGTAGACCTTGATTTTACCCTTGCTTTGAAGGTCAAGTGTGCAAATTTTCATCGAGATCGGACAAAACTGTAGATTTGTATAAAGAACAAATAAGATATAGCTATATTTTTCTATTTTACCCCCCTCCTAAATGAAAATATGACAAAAGTGTACATAACAACAATTACTGTACCCTTAAAGAGCTTTTCAACGATATGCATCATGAAAGGTATTCATTACTTTGACCCCGTATTTATTACATGTACCACGTACCCCTGTGTGCCAAAATTGAAATTTCGAAAATTCATGTAGACCTTGATTGTTTCCTTGCTTTGAAGGTCAAGTGTGCAAATTTTCATCGAGATCGGACTAAAACTGTAGATTTGTATAAAAAACAAACACACACACACACACACACATACGTTGACTTTTATATATATAGATTGTTGGATTTTAATAATAAATACAGAAAAAAACATTTACTTTAATTAAGCAAACAGCAAATTAGTTTTGTTAAATGTAAACAAACACGCTAATCGTGCGATAAGGTGAAGACTTCTGAATTATGAAACGCGCTTGTGCAATGAATACAACTACGAAAAGAATCACTTTCTACGCATCAAAACAGAGATCAAATATTTCTATTTCGTATCAATCGTAGATAAACTTATTTTTTTTAAGTACAGATAAGATGGACTTAACATAATCTTATAAAGCAGGAAAATAAAAGTGAGTCAAATCAATTCTATTGAATCAAGTCAATAAAATATTTATTTAAATATAATTTTAAATATCTATATATTTTCACTGAAGCCAATGATTAATGTTTTTTAAGCCAAGTTTTCAAATTGTGGATAATTACAGAAAGATTTCCTGGTTAAGAACCGGTTTCCAATAGTAAGTAAATAAATGATGGGGTTTCAAGTCGGACATTCCCTCCCAATTCAAGAAGTAATATCTTTAATTCCGCTCAGGGAATCTAAGAGAAAACCTTATTTCGGAAAAGATTTCTAAAACAGCTTCTCTTTATTTATTACTTTTCGAATTAGAGAAAATTAACCGTTTTATATTATTAGGGAATACTAAGGGATTTACATTTAGGATTAATCCAATTTTAAAGTTATACAGGTTTAACTTTGGAAAACCTTCTTCTCTTATAAAACTAATTAAGAATATATGCGGATCCTATACTTATAATCATTGGTAAATGTAAATAAATTATAACAAAAACTAAACATCATCTGTTTACAGAATAAAAATAGGTCCGAGACAACTCAGACAAACTTTCTCATATATACGAGTTCATAATTACATAGCCCACCAGTGTTTTACATTTATTAGTTTTCGTATGTAAATTTAATTATAATTGAATATTTCATCGAAATTTATCATAAAAATAACTTCTCCTTGGCAGGGAATCGAACCCGGGATCTCTCCGTCCACGTTTTAAGCTATTTTCTCAGGAACTGGATTTTTCCAGGGAAAATGGCTTATATCGTTAGATTCGTATTTAATTGGACTACATTTTAGAAATTTTTAATCAAAATTGTCGGAACCGTTTTCGAGAAATAATTTATTTCCACGTTTTTTTCAGAGTTTTAGGGGAGCAGCACCCCCAAATTTGGAGCTAAAATTCATTTCTCGATTTCACCTCGGGGTATGATTTTTCTAAACATGTATGCCAAATTTCGTCAAAATCGGTCCAGTAGTTTAGGCTCGAGGCGTCTGCACAGACGACAGACAACAGACAGACATTTTTTAAAAACTTCTTTTTTGGACTTACGGGACATCAAAACGTGTAAATTCAACAAAATCTCAAAATCGAATTTTCGCGCCATCACAATTCTTTCTCCTTTTATGAGAAAGTAAAAATAAATAATATTAACATAATATATGTTACTCGTTCCAAATAAATAAAGGTCATATCAATAAAAGGTCATATTTTATAACCTTCAAAAAGGTTTAGCCTTTAGATTTAAGAGAATTCAACCAGAAAAAATATGTAATGGCAATCCATGTCTAAAGATCTTTCAACCCTGCTAGATGGAGACATAGTCTGCCTGAATCTTAAAACACCACAGAAACAGATAAATGAAGTCAAACTGAAATGTATAGATAGAACTTAAGTTTAGAAACGATATGATATCATAGTTTAAGTTTTATATTCACAAAGAACTTAAAAGTAAAATGCATTTCGCCTTTTATTTATTATTTCGAAAAAGTAGATATTGACTACTATTAAGAGTAAGTAATCACGATTCCAGGCTGATAACAGACAGAGAATGGAAATGATCCTCTTGACCAAATAAAAGATCTATTCGGTGAAAGGACTCGATCCATTTTAACATATCTCGTATCCCTTTGATCTATAGTTTGACTGGGCTATATTATAATATCATTCCAGACCATGAGAGTAACTCAACCTAAAGCTCTCTCTTTTTTACAGAGACAAGGGGTAGTTTCTGTATTAAGATCAAGGTTTCTTTTATCAGCATTCAAACAGGTCTTTAAGTTAAGCAATTCATGTTGTTTGCTTACCAAGAAATAAATTACTTTATACTTAATAGAAACGAGTACTTAAACAAGATGGAATCGTTTAACAGCTGTCAAGATTAAACCTAGGATTAAGAACTCAAATACACGCAAGTGAAATACACAGCTAGTACACTTGCAACAACTAAGTAATCTTATTAAGATATGAATGAGCAGAGTAAATTTGGAGATCACTAAACCGGTAATTATCAGGAGAAAAGGAATGGAATTCTAAAGATGGGAATTAAACTTATAGATTCTACATTAAAATTTTAGAGTAGTGGAAAAAAAGAGTAGAATATCAACATACAATATGAGTGAGGTAATTTAACATAAATGTTCAACTTGTTTTTATGTCTCGAACTCAATATAGATTCCCGAGTTCAATTTCCACCCTGGATTTGTAATTAGTGAAATCTACAATCTCTAGCGAATAGACAATTCCAATGGAAATGCTGAATAGAGCAATCTAGTCCATTAATTTTTAGAATCAGGTAGTATCTGTGGCAAACTTTTATTTACTGGAAGCGATTGTCTTCGCAGACTTCAATTTTGACCCTTTAAATTCACAACTATTTCTATTTTTTAAATGAGGAAGTAAAATGCATACGACTATTTCCATTTCCGTTTTGTTAGGTTTTTGGTTTGTTATTCAGCCCATCAACTATCCTAGGTATAAGTTTTTCTTATTTTAACTGATTAACTTAAGTAGATCTTAGATATACTCCTATTCTGTGAGGAAATAAAATCCTCATATATGAAGTGAGTAAAAACAATGAAGTGCAACCCGATTTCCCCATATTTCTTGGTATCAAAAACTCTACAAGGCGAAAGCTGAGGGAGAAGAACTAGACGGTATAAACCAGATTTCTGGTCAGGATATTGGGTGAGATGTGGAAGAGAGAAAAGGGAGGAAGTGTGGCATGAGAGGAATGAGCAATATATATATATATTTAGAGTCTGAGGCTCATTCTTAACTGTATGGAGGTCGTACATCGATCTAAAAAGCATTGGAGGAGTTTTTGGAAAGAGGAAAAAAGAGGAGGCTCAAGTCGTCTCACGTATACAAGAGGAGGAAACCGATCTGCGAAACGAAATATTTCACAGATATTAGTGTTATATAGCGTTCCTCTCATCCCACCAAGACTTTCTCTACAACAAGAATCCAATGTCTCCGAAACAATAAGCTCTGGCACAACTGCTTCAAGAATTTCTTCTGTACAGTCTTGAATCCGATTTTTTTCCCTTCGTCGTCCTTGCCTACATGACATTTTATTACAAAACCATTTTTTTCCTTTTTTCCTCTCTTCTCTCTCTCGCACTCCTACTCTTTCTAAGGAATAAAAATTGCTTTTGAAATGTAAGAAGAAGCGGGGGAAGGAAAAAGAAAAAAAAAAGAAGAAGAAAAATTACGACGTATCAATATAAAAAAAGAAACAACAAGAAATGAAATGGCTCGATGACATACATTACATCAAACAATGTTTTTCTTACACGCTTCGAGGAAGAAACTGTACCAAGTTACATTTATTTTATCGTCATACAGTTGGCTTAGAGATATAAAGACAAATTTCAAGTCTGAGTAAATTTTTAACACGTCAATCAATTCTTCTTTTCCCCTTTATAAAGTGTAACTGCCGTGGTTTTTCACATCACTTCAGCAATTTAGCAAGTTCTAACCTCAAATACGAGAAGGAAATACTAAACTGTATTTATGGCATAAAAGACATATCATGATTATAAAGTGTAATTTTGACTTGCGGTGTTACTCTCCTTTAACACCATTTGTAGCTGTAATCCAACCTACATTTTTTAAAAATCAAAACGACCACTTTTTCATAACATTACTGTGGTAGTTACACCTTTAAATCAACAGAGTTAAGAATGGTAACTAAATAGGAATATTCTATTATCTACGATTGATACGAAATATAAACATTTTATCTCTGATTAGATGCGTAGAAAATGATACTTTTCGTAGTTGTATTCATTGTGCATGCGCATTCATAATTCTTCTTTTTTCCACCCTAGTGCGGAAGAAAAGAAGAATTTTTCGCCTTAACGCACGATTAGCGCATTTGTTTAGAATTAACAAAAGTAATTTGCTGTTTGTTTAATTAAAGTAATGTTTAATATCGAGTTTTCAGTGAAAAACGATGAGTGATTTAAGTGATTATGACGAAAATGAGGAAAATAATACGCCTCCCAAAATAATTAATTCGGCACAAAACACAACTAATGAATTAATTAATGTCAACTTTATCAAAAGAGAAATACGAACTTACATACAGGAAGTTTATTAAATATTTTTTCTGTATTTATTATAAAAATCCAACAATTGTAGATAAAGTACGGTAAGCAACTTGTGCGAAAACTGCATTTTGCTTTGCTTGTGTGGTTTTACTACCCTCGCTGTCGCTCGGGTGCAAACTCCACACTCGCATGCAAAATGCTACTTTCCGCACTAGACACATAATGTACTATTTTACAGAGATCACTACAATACGCATGTATCACACGCTTTTACCGGACAAGCTAAATAGGTAATATTAATAAATTATATTAATTAAATTTAACTTATAAAAAAAAGTTATGATACACAATGAATTATCGTTTTGGGTTAATAGCAATTTAAACTATACACAATTATTAAATACTTAAGACAATAAGTAATAAGTAAATTTAATTGTCATAAACTCTTATCTTTTATTTGTAAAAACATTTTAATATTATTTAAAACTATGAAATGGTATACTCAATTTATAAAAATACAATATACGCTGTGAAAGTGTCCCTTTTGAAATAATTAAAATTATAAAGATTTATCAATCTATTTTTTTACTGCCGGTAAGATCTACTGAATAGATAGGATAAGAAGAGCAATGGGGCAACATTTATCGTACCAATTAATTCAGATTATCCCTAATTTCCGGAGAGGTCCAAATTAAGTCGGATTAATGTGACAAAACATACCATACATTCTATTATTATCAGGGATGTGTGTTGAATTTCAAATCGTTAAACCAATTCAAACACCCAAATGGTTCATTAGCCTTTTCTGGCGAAGCTAATTAAATATCCAATCAGTTTTTAGAGACGATATTTCGTATGACAGACAAAATAAATTATTTAAGAGTATGAATGTTAACATGATGTATTGTAAACGATCTCAATAAGGTTACTGATTTTAACTAATGTCAATTTACATGACCATTTTGAGTTTGTATTTGAAAATATTTGGATACAGTTTGAGGTAATTAGATAAACAGCTGATTTTTACTCATGATAATAATGATGGCTGTGAAAGAAGGATATGTTTGTACGGTCGATGTGCCAGGTTACTCAGAGGAGAAACATGAAACTGCGCATGCCCTAATAAGGTCTCCATACAGTCAGGTGTTTATGTGTAACTGAAGGTGGGTTCAATACAATACATTACCAGACTATTAGTGTATCGACCTTGAGATAGACTAGACTAAATGCGGTGCGTTCACATGGAATATACCGTATTCAGATTGTTTTCAATAAATCATTTAAACGTAGCTACTGAAGTATAAAATTGTTTTTTTCAGAATATATTGGAAGTAGGTTTAGTTTAGTATTAAAATCTAAAAAATGGTTCAATAGATAATCAGACAGATCCTCAGGCAAATTATTGAAAGACTTTTGGATCTCAAGATGATATATGTTTCACGGCATATAAGGAATAAGATTCACTTGAAGCACCAAATTTGTATTCTGATATGGCTCAAGTAATGTAAAATTCTAACTCTTTTTAACAAATGATCACTTTAATTGTCAAGTGTTTGATCCTTCACCCTATAATGACCTAGAAATGTGTATACAAATATGAAAAAGATGAAGCGAAAAAAATCATTTATTTTTTTTACGTTGTTTAGATATATTAATTGAATTTGAAACAAGAATATGATGTTTCAGGTGTTTGAAAACCACGATGGACACATAATCAGGTTAAACGTTGATTATATGTTCCAAGTTTGATTGAATATTTAACTTCTTAAAAGGGCCTATTAACTGATTAATCTCCGATAATATTCAATAAATTTATTCGTTTCGAGAATAAATATATTTATAGAATGTGTTCATTTTACGAACACGTTTAAAAATACTTTAAGTAGAGGAAGCTAAACTTAGAACTGCGGATCCTAGGTGTTCTCACAGAAAAGAATGCTATGATGGAGCAGCAGAAGCCTCCATACTATTAAAGGTAACGAATACCTTAAATCAAGGATGTTGCTCGTTATAAGATCCAATTATTTCCTAGCTATTTTAATATGAAAATGTTTCTTCAAGGCTATGAAATGTTTCTAGCTCAGATCTTAATTAGACGGTTGGATCTAGTGCTTGCTTTAAGTTTCATCAGGGTACAGTAACTAGAATCTAAAGCAGCCCACTGTTTACAGATTAAAACCAAAACCTCTATGTTTGTTAATTAAAATTTCTTCCCAGTTAGTGGTTCGTTATTATTCGTTGATCACCGCCAAGGTGTGCAATATAAATCTATCCTCGTTAGTATAACTAACAACACAATTACCTCGACTTGACCCCACCCCGTCCCTGTCTACAGTGCCATAAATATTACTTTTTCCCATTCTTGCACTCGAGGTATATTTATATCAAAGATGTACTAAAATATAATAATAATTAGAAATGTGGATTCGGTTTTGGACGCCTAATAATTGTAATAGTATAATGTACATACATGCGACAATAAGTATTTAGTGCGGTCAATGTATAAACATTTCCTATGTGGATGAAGAAACAGTTGAGAGATCAGTCTAGTTTTTCTAACGTTAATCTTTCCCTTAAAGATTTTTTTTAAGATAGTTCCCTTGTCAGCATTCGTTTTATTGCTTTGCATTTTTCATGAAATTATTCATAATAATTTTGTTTTGAAATTCTTCACGTGCACCTTGAATTTGTTTTGGCGAAATCTAACTTTTGAAATTTTAATAGATGGCCTGGAAGGTAATTTGCAACGGAAAACAACTTTTACTTTCGTCGCAAGATAATCCAGAAAAAACCTAAATTCTAACAGAGGTAAATATCTAATAGATCGCGATTTACTCGGCGAGAAACAATGTTTTAAAAGGATTATAACCTTTAACAATCATCTTCTTTCCGACGACATATAGTACTCATACCCATGAGCTCGTCGAACAACAATCTTGCTATAATTTAGAATGGACAAATACACTAACAAACGGTTTTTAATAAACAAAATTCATTTTTATTCATGTTATTTTAGGTTATAGCATTCCCCCTGTAAATTATAATAACTTATAGCGCTATAGGAAAAAACCCCAATTTTCAAATAAAAATCGCTGATAAAATTGAAGACGCAATTGAATATAAAAATTTGTGACCGAACGACGATACGTTTTTGAGAACGAAAATGCTCAAGTTTCTAAATTGGGGTTATTTAAAAAAGTATATATTCCCCTTCTTCAAATCAAGGGCATTCGCTGCCTCTTTAAACTGTTATGTATTATTTATTCTCAACAGTATTTAAAATCTGTACCAAGTAATATGATATATCTGTATATACTAATATAATATTATATTCATTATTAATTTAGGAGTAATGCTGTTATAAAAACTCTCAATAAATCTCGTCCGCAGTAAAATCTTATTATTATTTTTGTTGCAAATTTGGCGACAAATTTAAATATGAAGAAAATATTAATTATGGAGCATTAAATAAGAATAGTCTGTCATTTAGTGTAGCACATAACTTCCTTGAGTCCATTTGTGGAATTTCATGATATTATGCTTTTATGACACTATTGTCTAATTTTTTTTTTCCCCCGATTCTTTTTCTATATATCAGTACCAGCTCTTATACGGTAACCTGAACTATACAATTACCTGCCATATTAGTACCAGCTCCTATACAATTACCTGAACTATACAAGTACCAGATTCTATACAATTACCCGCCTTATAGTACCAGCTCCTATACTGCTGTACCATACAAATTCCTTGACTATTTATTTACCATGACTATATGGTTATTTGCACAATATCCTTTATAGACAGATAGAATTCTAAAAAACGTTATTGAAATCAAAGATGGTAAGCTGAATAAGAAAGAAATCAAATACATTATCTATTCCGCAACTAACCCGAACCGCAAATATTTAAACTCAACACAAGCAAGTTAGGAAGACTATTGCAGCAAGCCTGTACAACTAGCGACACTCGTATCTTACCCTAACAAAAACCAATGTAAGGCACCGGCTTTCGCTTTTGTGAGAGGGCCACTAAGGGTCACCAATCATTAATACACATGAAATAAAAACATATTCTTAAAAAAAAAAAAAAAAAAAATCCTGATTGAAATTGTGAGTTCTTTTTATTTAATAAGGGCAAATTTCCAAGCCATAACATTTCGTCATTTGATACATTTTATTATACATTACACCATAGTAGAACAGATAAAAAAAAACGTCTTATGCATTCTATTGTTATCAAGCTAAAGTAAAAATCAGATTAATGTAAATCAAATATACACTCTTGAACTAATCTATGAAGAAATTGAGAAATTGGATGAGATTGCAATAAACTTTTAAATTCAATGAATATCTACTAAAAATACAATTTAGACTGAGTTAAGCTTATAAAGGTACAAGCTGGTAGAAGGTGAAGACTTGTAAGAAGTTTGTATTGTTGAGGAAGCTAAAGTAGTTAGTTGTAGAGATAGAGTAAGAAGTGGAGAAGTAATCCCCCTGATAGAATCCTTGGAGAGACACGTGAGCTGGCAAGGTTTTTGCCTTTAGAAAAGACTTGACAAAGAGGCATTATGTAGTAACGAGGGAGGTACCAGGCGTCCCTCAGTAATTTGTCCTCCAGCCCATGACATTTTACTCCCTTTCGCGCCTTTTCTCTTCCCCCCGGTCCCCTTTCCCAGACCATTATAATTAGATGGATACTCGAGGAAAAAAACACCCGCTACATCCCAACTGAAAAAAGAACCACTTCCATTTTTCCCCTCTTTTCTTAGCGCGACAAACTCTAGACAACTCAACTTACTAAAATTATACATAACATTTCTTTTAAACTTTTTCATTTTTTTGTAAAAAAAAAATAAATAAAACGAGAACAAATCTACTAAACATTATCCTAACACTTGTACTCAAATTTTAAATAAAACATTTGTTTTTTAAAGAAAGAACAACAGTCTGCCAATTACTGTAGCCCACAGTTACATAGCTTAAAAATAAATATGACACCACTGATAATCAAAAACATGTCCAAACAACCACTCTCTCAATTCATATACAACCATTCGTCCAATAATAGGACACCAGGAAGCTATGTGCCCACTAATTGGCAAACTATTTTTTAACTTCTATAGTTATAGTGAGATATATATATAATGTTTTTTTCGCCCACTTAAAATCGTTTTAAAGCTTATTATTGGCCCCTCTATACGTGACACTAAATACACAATAGACGACATCATTTCCAACTATAGATTATTCGCTGTTCTAAGATTAATAATTTTTGAGTTATTTTAAATGTTTAGAGTAAATGTTGAATATTTTTGACAAACTCTTAGTTACTTTTAGCTCCTACACCGTTGAGAATTGGACTATAGCTTATATGAACTTTTTTACTACAAAAGACCTGTAAAAACACCCCCTTTCAATTTTGTCATTTTAAATTGATACACCCTGCATATGTATATGAGATATATGTATATATGCATATGTATATATACATATGTCTAGGAGATATTTCTAATATCTCCTATATAAGGTATTCATCAAAATTGAAACCTCTTTTTGGCTCTTCTGTAAAATTTAAATAACTACACATAGGCTATATATATATATATATATATATATATATATATATATATATATATATATATATATATATATATATATATATATATATATAACACACACATGACATTAATCTTGTGTAATTGTGTAATACATTTTCTGATTTTTATACCACATTTCGGTTAATGTGGCATGTCATTCTAAGGATATTGTGCACATAATATATTAGAATTCACAGGTACAAAAGCTAGTAAAGGCGAGGGGAGAAAGGCTGAATAGGAATGTTTTTCTGTATAACTGGGGTTATGTTATAAATCGTTTTAAAGCTCAGGTAGGGGAGAACAAATATCCAACGATACATAATCTCCAAGTTTCCGTATTGAACAGTATGCAAGGCTATAATATGTCGGCTATATTAGTCTGAGTTGTCCAAAAATAAAGAAAAGTTTAATGTACAACCAAGTTTAAATCCAATGAAAAATAGAGGAGACGTAAAACCATATTTTATTGGTAATCTTTAAATATATTTTCAGCTAACCTCTTAAATTGTCCTCCTAAATCGAGAATCATAAAGAACACAAAACATATTATATAGGGTGTCCAAAAAGACAATAGAAATAGCAAAAAATTTCAGTTTTTGGGCACATTTTAATTTTTTATTATTTTTTGACCCAGAAATTCCAAAGCGCGTATTAAAAACACCAGCTTTCAACAAGAAATAATGAAATAAATAAAAACAATAAAGCTTATAACAATTAAAATACGTAAAGAGCAAAAAGTTAACAATTAAAAAGAGCAAATAGCATGTTAAAAAACACTAAATAATCAAATACGTTGAGAAGCTATGAAAAAATAATTGTAAAAGTGAAATGAAAAAACGAAAGATAACTAAATTGAAACAACAAACTAAATTATATTAAGATTCCTCGCTTACCTATTTCACCTACATTAATTATTTTAATACCTATTATTGTCAAATTTATTTAGTTTTTCCCCCGTTTTTTAAATCTGTCAAAATAGCTTTGATTTTTACTTGAATTGTAGCGCTATCCAAAGAGCGCAGACGGTTGAAACTAATCAGGGACTATCTACTACTTTCAACAATCCATCCAAATTTCATAGAAATTAGAGAAGTAGGTACTTTTAAAGATAAAGATGTAATTAAATGTATGTATGTTCTCGTGTAGAAGAGAAGCAAAAAGGCGCAGAAGGTTGATACTTATACCAAAATTGGGCTAATTATGACCTAGCATACAAATTCATTAAAATTGGACAAGTAGTTTTTAAGATATGTTGGTTCAAAAAAATTTAGCGACCGACAGACGGATGCAGAACCAATAATGTTCCCTGATGTGTGGAACGGATTTCTGTCTTGGAATTTTTGAAATCGGAGACATAAAAAAATGTTCGTTCTTCAGAACGATCACATAGCTTCCGTTACCTTCGGTAAGCTCGAAAGCAAATAATAAAAATGTGAACATATAAATATTGTAATATGTTTTTTTTTTTTTTTATTTTTATTTATCAGGGAAAAAGTTACATGTAAACAAATGATACGATTATTGTAAGTACCGTGCGATTTGAAGCTCGGGGAAATCGCTTAGGGATATTAAGAAGGGGAGAGTTTCTCATACATATCCTTTGAGAAAATCAAATATCTTCAAAAGAACTCATCTGATTTTTACGATACTTGGATGATTTGCCGAAAGTATCCTGCAGATAGCCCCAGATAATTTCAACCTTCTGCTCTCTTTAAATTTTTGGTAAAATGATACTTTAATTCATGTAAAATACGAAATAATTTTGACAGATTTAAATAAACGGGTAGAAAATGTAATAAAATTACATATTTATTGTCAAGCTTATGTCCTATTTTTACTCTTGGTTGCTCGAATTCTATAGCCAGTCATGGCTACGATTAATTTAACTACCTAATTTGATCCAAACTTGATTAATTTTGCCATTTTTTTAGCACCCAATGTTAGAATACACATGCCACTCGAATGCAAAATCCGTTTGAATTGTTTCGTACGAGTCTCGAATGTTTTATTAATAAAACGTCCGAGCCATAAAGAAAGACCGTTCACATTAGTCGATATTTTAGAACCGAGAATCGTATTAAATAATCTCGACTTGTGAAATCAACCAAACGCCAAGTATATGGCCTTTCGAGACTCGCCCGCCATTCTTGAAACCAAAGTACGATTTTTCATTATAATGTAAACAATATATATATAGCATTGCATATACATCATTAGAATTAGTAATTAGTACATAATATTCTCGTTATAAAAACAGAATATATACATATTCCTGTCATCCTTCCGTCTTGTAATGACCTAATACTCTTGCTGTCGACGGGAAAGTAGAGGAAGAAGAGAAAAATACATACAAAAAATATGGCCTACTTAGTCAAAAATATATATTTATGTGTGGTGACGCGGGACGGTGTCCGCGTTTCGTTCCTACCGGGTGGAAGGAACGAAGTTCCTTACATTTTTGATTAAATATAAATTATAAAATGACACTGCTAAGTACATATACGTTGCTAACTACTAATACATGACGGAGTTAGAAAAGAGGCAGAATTAAAAGTAAATAACTGTTTAACCTAGCGGAGTTAAGGCAAAATTAAGAGAAAAGCATTATTTGTATCATTAAAGCAAGCGTCTTACAATAAATATGTATTGGATATTGAGAAAAAAGTTAGTCATGATGAGTTTATAGTTAAAGAGTATGTTTATAGTTGGTAGGAAATAGGACAGTTTAGTACCTACCCGGCCTTCTAATTTAAAATATTATAAAATATATCTCTTCCCTACTCAAAAATGGCTGCTTGTATCAGGTTGAAATTTTATTTATGACGTTTTACTAAACAAATTTATTTATAAAAGTTGTTTGTCTCGTTAAATAGATGAAGTTAGAATTGTTTCCCGTCCTAAAATTCCAATTTTAAATTTGAAGCTTACACGAGCGTTGCGCGTGAACGCGTGGGTGGATAACGTTGTCCAACGAACTCAGCCTGGGCATTGGTAAAATGAATATGTGTACTAAATTTCAACTGACTCGGTCATCTTTTACTCAAGTTATCGTCATAGTTAGAATTCGTCATTTGCATTTCGTCATTGCATTTGCGTTTAGTTTGAATTCGCCATTTGCCATAAGGAACATCGTTCCTTATGGCAAATAAAAATATATGTTAATAATTAAATATATGTTCTACTTAGTCCAAATAAATAAATAAAATTTATTATAGTGGCGTTTATTTTCCTGTTGATTTGATAGGTGACGAACCTGGAGTAGGATATGTTTTTCAAGTTTGTTATTGAGATTTAAAATATATAGTCTTGAATTCTAAGTTAATTATGCCTCTTAAGAAGCTACTACATAAAATTGTGAATAGTATTTAAAATTGGTAAATAAAATTGATGTTGGTATTTGAACATGTTTCAAAAGATCCAAATGACATTAATATAATATTTTGATTAATATCTTAAGCGAATATAAATATTTATATTCGAAAACACCACAAGACAATTCAACCGTAATCTGAAAAATATAATATATTCAAGGATTCTATATGGCAAAGAAAAAAAATGTTTTAACTAGTAAGAATATAGAGACTTTTTTTATTTCTTCTTCTTCTTCTTTTTGGCTATGAAAAATAGAAATACTGAAACAAAAAGAATGAATAATGGGAGGGTTGCATACGAAAAGGGGTTTTAAAATCTTAAAGAATGGAGGAATGAAACATTTAGCAAAGGAGAGCAACAAAGGAAATGAATATGAGCGAGAATATGGAGGCAGAAATATTTGGAGTCATTTCTCATTACTAAAGAGAAAGGAAGATGTCTCAAGCTTAAGCCAGATGTGTATGCCTCTATTAAACTTCATCCTTCATCCTACTCCACGGCCTACACAACATATTAGCAAAAAGACTCGAGGAAATAAAGAAATAGAACTATGCATGAGACTCACAAGCCTCTCTTCCTCACTTCTCCAAGAGAAATAATAAAACAACAGAAAATGAGCAGCCATTTCCATCTGTTCCAGCCCTTTTTGTTTACCAGCATTAAAACGAGAAGAACAGTTTCAACAACTTAAATAAAGCGAACAACCTTTCAAGATTCATATGAAAATGTATAATCGGAGTTTTCAGACAAGTACAAGTATATGAGTCGAGCAGATCAACAAATACTTGGGTTCTTAAAAGAAAACAAATAATGAATTGTAATTTTAGACTCTGAGCTCTAGAAGCTCGAAATTATCAAGAGGTAGAATTAGAAGTAAGAACAACTTTGAAATTAGGAACGTACTTAACAATGTCTCTTTTTACGTTTTTGAGAATTATTAGTCGTTTTTCATTAACATTTAAGTTAGCTTTCATTAAATACAAAACTGTTGAGAAAAATAGTTGAAGCCTTTAGGGTATTTTTGGTATTATTTATATATTTGGATGTGTCACAATGAATGAATCTACTTGGTGTTAGGAGTGGTGGAGAGGAAAGGCACAGTTGATGAGTCTTCAAAGGAGACTGTTGAGAAAAATAGTTGAAGCCTAGAGGGTATTTTGTCATTGTTTATACATTTAAGATGTGTCAAAATGTTAGATTGATACTTTGTTGTAATATTTATTTATTAAAAATACAGGGTGCGAGGAACGTATCGTTTGTTGCGTAATATATCCATATAGTTTCCTCTTTTTCTTCAACAAAAAAACAGAAACAATAAGAAACCAACATTTGAATTAATAGAAGTTCTTGAAAGACTTAGACCACATACAAGTAGACCTTGTATCATCCCAAAACTGATTAAAGACAACAAAGCCCTCTTTACTGAACTAATAAGTGACAACCATAGCATCCTCTTCAAACATGTGTGAAGATTATCGATATTTATGGAACCGCCATGATGATGGTTACAGGTCGAAACCGGTCGACGCTTAACTTCTTTGAGAAGCTCTCCATTTTTTAGAAGCAATGCTGGGAACATAGAGCTTTCCGTAATTGAATCTAGATTATCATCTGTGGTTACTGGTCACCTATCCAAGTTGTGACCACGCCCAAAGCTGCTTCACTTTAATAATAGGAGAACACCTATACTACTTAATAATGATTTTATTGCTTGAAAAGAAACGAAATTGCAACAAACGCTTTCATTCTTAAGTAATAACGTAAAATGAAATTAGTTATTATCAACTAAGGCGAGTTAAGGTAGAGAACACACGTTGAAAATAAGAAAAAAACTAGATTTCTTTCCTATTATAAACAAAAGAGAGAAAAAACACTATTTCTAATTCAGGACGGAGTTGGACATAGAGTTTGAAATCAATTAAAGTGGGTGGTAGAGAGGTAGTTTGGAGCGGTGGTACAGGCCGCGGGGACAGTGCGAGCCAGTAAGCCAGTGTGCCTCAGTGTTCTCCTTTACTGGCACAGTCCCCCTTAAAACTTTGCCCCACTTGTCTACATAGAGCCCTACAATAAATAACCCTATAGTGAACTTTTCCATTTGCTTTAGTTTCTCGCTCCTATAAACTCCCATACCTCAAAGTCTTTTACACAAAACGAACCACCAACAAGTCTTGAAAATTCCCTTTAACAGCTTTAAACGATAGTGCGAAAAGTGTTCTGAACCGGAATATACGTGTTTTTGTTGTAGAATCAGGTTAGAGATAATATACAATACTATTTATTGCCAGGCTGAATACATCGGTACCCGAAGGATCATCGAAATTAAGCCACAACCACCAATGATATGCTAGGGGTTATGAACTTGGCATCGGCACATTCCAGAACCCTGTAAGGAAAGGGACATTAGTATCAAGGTCCACTAACTATGTGAGATCAACAATGTTATCGGGTAAGATTAAACTTTAAAGAAAATCCACAAGGTGAAGTTGTACTCTTTAGAAGATGTATACCCTTATTTTCAGTACCATTTGAATCCATAAGCCAATTCGAATCTTATTTAAAAAGGTAATGTGAAATAAAGTGAAAATTTAACCTTAAAGCTTATATTGATCGTTCAAGGTCTGCATCAATTATATTTTATTTGATATGGAAGTCTTAAAAGTTATTAAGCTAAAAATAGTAGATTTTCTATAAAGTATTGTGGGTTTAAAAGATCCAAAGAATGAGTTGCCTTTTTCTAAAAGTAACAGATAAAACAAAATAATAGAAACCAGGCAATATTGTAATTCTGTTTTTTTTTTTTTTTTTTTTTTTTTTTTTTTTTTTTTTTAAATTACATATTTGTATAGCAGACTTCTAGTAGTAAAACTAGAAAATAAAAAGGAGGGAGGAAGGATTTAAAATGTAAAGAATTAATTTTATAGTACTCATAAAAGATATGCAAATCGTTCAAGCATGTAAACACCGTACACTTGATTACCTGGAGTTAATAATTAAACATAAATTAAAGTTAAACATTAAATTAGGTTTAAAAGCTGATGTCAGAGAGAGAGAGAGTGAAATTCTTCCGCGTGTTAACAATAAATAACTTTTAATATAAAAAAAACTAAGTATAACGAAATTTGGGTATTTGCTAAATACAAATAAAGTATTAATTCTGTTGTTATTTTACATTTTCTTCATATTCTTTTCCTTTGTATTCATAATCGTGAGAGCGAAGCGAGAATGCTAACAGAACACTAATTTCCAGGATCTATGTTTTAACATTCTCAATTCTTTTTTTTTACAGGAAAATTATCTTTTCAAAGAAAGATTAATGGCTTTTTCACGCCAAAACAGTTGCTATGCAAACACGGTAAGTTGATTTTAAAGTAGAAATACAAGTCCGTAAACCTTTCACAATGATAAATGAGCTATATTTAAACTTCTCTTAAAAAAATGGAGAAATAATGACAAATCGGAACAATATTCCGAATGGGATCGGGATATTTCGTATGATTTCTCAAGGATAAATTTTAATTCCGTATAAATCTAAAATTTATGTTTAAAGAAGGTATTTCACGTACATGAAATAACATTTTAATTTTTAATTTTATCGCCGTGACAACATAAATGTTTACGACCTTGATAATGTCGAAAAGTCAGAGGGTTATGGGTTGTGAAAATATCACAAGCTAAATGCGAGATGTTATAAGATCCGCCTTCTTCTTATAAAAATGTAAATAATAAATAGAAAAATGTATGCTCGGGTTATTGACTGGATGAGAAAGTATTCTATAAGGGGTATTATCCAGTCTCCTGGCCTTAGAACAGATATTATTATTCATAAGTTTTATCCCCGAGGAAGGAGCTATAGAAGGTGGCCAACTGGAAAGACTTAGCGGTAGCGCAGCCCAGGTGCCTGGGGTAGTGGGGGAATTCCAGCGAGACGACCCACGTTAATAAAAAATGCAAGACCTTATTTGTCGAATAAACAGATTTGAGAGGCAAGAGAGGCCAAGTCCTGTATTATGTCAACCATGTAAATATACTAAATCCCTCGTCGGGTTTAGGGAGCACGAGGCTCCCTCGAAGCTCGCAAGGATTAAACCGAGGTTTAAATCAATTCCCAGAGTAAATTGGTAATGTTTTCTAAACCGCTCTTGTAAATAAGAGCTTTAACTTACGTGCTAAATAAATAATTGTAAACATTCAAGAGAATTACAAATCGAGACAGACAAATTAATAAAAAAGCCGGAGATTAAACACAAAACCTGATAGTCAGTTGTAATTAAAAATAAAATTTATCAGACACGAATAAAACTCTATTGAAATCTCTATGGACAATACTTAAGGTGCTTTAAAACGATTCAACATTTTACTTATTCAGCGTGAGAAATAACTGTTAACAACAGTATCGTATTCAAATCAAGAACAATTGAACCATCCCTTTTGAATTTCAAGAGATACAATGAATGCTTAATCTTGCGAAAGAGAATACATTATATCTGGCTGTAGGTACTCGCTAACTATAGGGTTAGAGACTGGTAGAGACGGGTGAGCATAAGGGGGGGGGGATAAGTCGAAAATTATATAGGTACTATATTATGTATATGTATCCTCTTGCATCACAACTCTAGAACCCAGTTACGTAGGTATTAATAATTTGGCCCTTATCTACATGCTTGTTTATTTAGCTACATTTATTATTACTAAATTTAAGTGTTTATTAAGGAATGTCAATCACCATAAGTTTCTGCTTTGTTTTTAGTACAGACAAATTAAACATTTTAAGGATTTTCCCCTCTCGTGTAGAAAAATAAAAAGATGTACAATAATAGTTATTTATGGACCTTGGGAGTAAAGTAAGCCATTCTTCCCTGAGCGAAAAAGTCGGTTCTTGAGGCGAAGCCGAAGGAACCATGGTCCCTAAATCCCGAGGCGAAGCCGAGGGAGATGATTATCGCGAGAGGAATAATGGCACTTTACTCCAGAGCTACATACTCGTACAATATTTTATCTCTAGCAGGGAGAAAATACACATTTTTCCATCCATTGTATAGTTTTTATTTATTTTAATAAATAACAATAATTGTTAGCAGTTTTAATAGCAGATATAAGAGAGAATTAAACTCAAATAGAAGTGGGAATAGAGGGTCTAAGGTTATTAAGATTCTGGTTATAGACAATGATAAACAAGGCGAAAAAGCAGTCGCCAACCTGATTTCAACAACTTCATTACATTAGCCATTCATTCTCTACTATTTATAAAATAATGAAGTTGGCAATCCTTCTTTTTCTCCATACTTTTACTTTTTCTCCCTATACTTTTGAGTTCAGGGAAGAAAATAGTTGCTTTAGTCTCTCTAAACTAATCCAAAATCATAACGTTTTCTCCCTACTGGAGATAAAAGATAATAATATTTCCCATTTACAATTAAGCTGATCCAAGCTTAATTACTTCCCTAAGACACCGAGGAGTTCCAGTTTAAAAGCCATATCAGAACCAGTTGTACCACAGTCATAAAACAAACCATTAGTATAGATATTTAAGCTTAAATATTTATATTTTTTTATATATAAATTATAAATATTTTTTAAACTAAAAAAGTTATTCATTATGAGTGCAATTAGATAGATTGCTCAAAAACAGAAAACTGAGAAGTAATTACTAAAAATAATACTAGCCCATAAAAACCAAGTTTTTATTATAAATCCTTTCTATTTTTGCATTTTGGTTGTGTGGGGGTAAATATTGGTATTAATTCATATTAATTTTAAATAATAAATTAATTAGTAAAATTTAATTTAATTTGTTAGAATGTATTTGTATTGGTAGGGAGTCGATATGCCAAGTCCAAGCTCGGTTGGATGGATAACTGGAGGAGGGTTAACTCGCCCTCCAAAGATTTTATATACCTACCGATTAATTATTTAATTATTTAATTAATTAAATTTGTATTACTTAATTTTTTTTTAAATTTAAATAATCCATTCATTTTTAAAAAGATAAATTATATTAAAAAATTTATTTATTTATTTAATTAATTTGTTATAATGCTTTTGAAATTGGTAGAGAGTCTATGAGCCAAGTTTCAGCTCGACTGGATGACTGGAAGAGAGTTAACTCGCCCTCCAAAGATTTTATAATACCTACCGATTAATTATTTAATTAATTCATTTGAAAAAAAGTAATAAAAATGTAATTAATCCATTCATTTTTAAAAAAGATTAATTAAATTTATTTAATTAATTAATTTGTTAGAATGTTTTTGTATTGGTGTGCCAAGTTTCAGCTCGATTGGATGACTGGAAGAGGGTTAACTACCTTCTAAAGATTTTGACGTTTAAAGTTAATCTAGGAGATTTAAGTTCCTTCGACTAACTACAAGAAAATAAAAATAAAAATGAGAAACAAAAACTAAATAAATTAGATCCAAGTTTATATAAGGAATAAGTGACAAGCAGGACTATCAAGATCAAGCAATAACAAGCATACGAATCTTAAGGGTTAACTCAAGTATATCTATTATACATTTTTCAAGTATATTTCAGGTAAGGTTTAAAGTTGGGCTAAAGTTTTGAATTTGACGTTTACCATGCGACACATACCTCAGGGGAAAATACTATATATATATATATAGAGAAGAGAAGGGGGGGGGGGGAATGAAAATGATCTTTAATTAAAAGTTAAGTGAATTAGTTAGTATGTGACGTCATATGAGGGTGGCTCCCCCCGGTGCGAGCTGGAATCGTCATGGAAGCGTGAATATACAATAAGGCCAGGGGTGGGTGAGCCAGGCAGATCGATATGGAACTAGGAAGCAGGATCCAGCCCTTCAGGGCCCGTCTGTCACCACGTCTGTCTCTTATAAAGGTTGAAATCCTTCTTACGTCTTGCCCATACAACTCTTACTTATTCTTAGTTCGAAAGGATTGAAGGATATTCCACGTGTACCATCATACTTACGAGTCTCTTCGTCACGTGTTCATGTTCATACCCACAATACGTTACGTCTGTCTACTGTCACCACGTTCACAACTTAAGTCATCCTTAGCCATGCCATTTTCAGTACATTCAGTCACACGCGAACATTTTTCACCCCCATTATATTTTTCTCGTTGGTTTCCCCCCACTCAATCTATCATTGCCTTGCTCCTGAAAAAGCACAATTTTCTCTTTTTCAATTAAGTCCACAAAAAAATAATAATAATAATAATAATAACAATAATAATAATAATAATAATAAAATAAACTACCACGAATTTAATTATTTTCACTTTTACTGCCCTCATTCTTATTTCTTATCTCTAATAGCATTTGTTTTGTTTTTTCATCTTTATACACCTCTATAGACGTCATAAGGCCCAGTTCT
This sequence comes from Gerris lacustris, assembly GCA_951217055.1. Taxonomy (NCBI): domain Eukaryota; kingdom Metazoa; phylum Arthropoda; class Insecta; order Hemiptera; family Gerridae; genus Gerris; species Gerris lacustris. The sequence goes on from OX578278.1 coordinate 73,626,126, forward strand.
CGCTTCAAATAAAAATTAAATTTGTGGCAATTTTTCTCACATTAGAACACTACGAATAGCTTTCTAAAACATTGATAGATCGATAACAGCTTTAGGTCACTCCATATATTTACCAGTTTTTTTCGAGAGTTTAGTCAATCTCAACAAACAACTACATTATAAATAATTGATTTTTAGATATATATTTGTTTCCTCAATTGCTTTTTTTTAACAAAGTTATTTTCTTTTTTAATAACATTACACACAATTGTCAACATAAAAAGAACACGTTTCATTTTAAATTAAAGAACTACATTGAAAAAAAAAAAAATCAAATAAATTTGAAGACAAATGGACTTTTAAGGAATATAGTTATTTCCTTTAATTAGAGTTGCCCTTGAACTTTTATACAAAAGTCAATTTATTTTTAAGTATTAAGTAAATTATTATTAAAATAAAACTTTGTTTTCATAAATAATCTTACTTAACTATTTCAAGTCAGAATGGAATACGATACATAATACAAATATATTTATTACACATATACCGATACATATACATTTCAAATATATTTATTTGGGTATTTGTTTTGTTAGGTATTGGATATCAAAATATCTTTATTATTCAGACCTTTAAAATTCTGCTGCAAGTCAATACTTGAACTGGACACTTTTACATAAATCAATCAATTTTATTTTAAAGGATAAAAAGTCAAGAATTAAAAAAAAATTGTGATGGTTAATATTCTGTTATATATCTTAGTATAATCGAACACGTATCACAAGTCAAACTAAAGGTCGACTAAGAAGTCATGGAAATCTGAGGAGTGCGCTAGAGTCGTTGTTTTGGGCCATGTATAGTCAGTTTTTAATAAAAATAGACCACTGTCAAAAAACGCAGTGTTGTTCTTTTGTTATTAATATTTTTTTTTTTTATAACTTCTATATTTTTCTGCAACAGGCAACACTGTACCTGATAAGAAATCACTAATAATATACGATACTTTATATTATTATTTATTGATTATTCATAATAATATTCTTTAAATCTAAATCGATTTTCTTCTTTCTTAATCTATTTTTTCTTCCTCTTTATTTCTGAGTTTGATGTGTTACTTTTTTATTTCTGTTTTATTTGTTCCTTTTTTTATTTCTGGATTTTAGTTGTTACTTTTTTGTGAATTATTTTTGTACTATTACCTCTCTCGGATTGTTTTTGGCAATTTTCTCTTTGGTAAATTAAATTCCCTGGTATTAATAAAAACATGGATAATAACACGAATTCAAAATTAGGAAGAAATTATAAAAATAATGAGATTCTAAGATAAGTTTCACTGGTTATTTTATTTATAAAAAATATAATGGGGAAAAACAAACTAGAAATTCGCAAATATTATTTTGATTAATTGTCATGGAGAGCAATCATTTTTATAATAACGAATACATATTAGGTTTGTTCTAACCCCGTTATTTGTAGCGTCCTTTGCATTTGCATCATCCCGTGGATTTGTGGATCGTACAAAAATCGTTTAGGACTGTTGTGACTATAATTCGTACTGTATAAATCAAACAAAACAGGAAACCTAACAGATTGGAAACCTTCCTGTTGTTATTCGTGAGATTTGACATAACTGCGCATGTCATACAAACTAGAAATGGGTATTGTCTTAGCACCCGACTGTACTGACTTCGGCAATACTCGGAAGTTCCGACTTTAAACGAAGCTAAGCTTTCAGTTTCTCCCGTGTTCATGACTTCTTGGTCGACCTTTAGTGGTAAAGTATTAATGGACTTGTTATACGTGACAAGGTCATTAATACTTTACCCCTAGTTTTTAATAAGTACAAGCAAACAATTTTAATTCACCACTAGTTTTTAATAAGTACTTTAATTCACTTATTAAATTTAATTTAACAAGCTTCTTTGAAATGAATAATCCCAATGTAGTGTTATCAGTTCCTTAATCACATGTTGTTCCAGGAATTTCCCAACTTTGTTTTATTGTTCATTAATGTACAAAGTTTTCTTGACCTCTAATTCACTACGATGCAAGTAAATAATCAGTTCCTAAAATACATCTTTGCAAAAGAATTAACATACGAAGTAATCTTTAGTTTCTACTTTCTCAAATTCGAGGTGTGGCAGAAAAGTAATGAGACAGATTTTTTATTGAAGTGAAACTTCTTTAGCCGCGGTAGAGTAAATTTGCTTGGATGCAACTACATCGAGAAACGAAGTTCGCGTTTCGAGACCCATCCAAGTGAAATATTTTTGAAGTGAAATTAACGAAATTGCAAGTTTTTGTTTTAAGACTCGCCTGTGATAGATTTTAATCGACTGCCGACTTAGGCCGACCAAAGTTTTTATTTTTTTCAAACATCAATGTTAACCCCTTCAAAGTAGTTCCCTTGGGCAGCTACACACCGATGGAGACGATGTTCCCACAGTTGGTAGCAGCGCTGGAAGTCTTCGTCCAGCATGTCCGTTACATGTTTACGTTTCTGGAAAGTCCCGAAATGACTTCCTTTGAGGAAATATTTCAGTTTAGGAAAAAGTCACAGGGACTGAGGTCAGGTGAATAGGGGGCTGGGTAACCACAGGAATCCCTTTTGAGGTCAAAAATTCTGTTATGGAGAGGGCAGTGTGACATGGGGCGTTGTCATGATGGAGCATCCATTTGTCTGCAATGTCTGGTCTCACGCGAATTACCCTTTTTCTGAGCCTTTCACGGACATCATTATAAAAAACTTGATTTGAAAAAATCAGCATTGATTTGATCTTCGATTTGCTCATTCGAGCTTTCTTTGGTCGAAGAGAGTTTGCAGTATGCCACTCCTCACTTTGCCTCTTGGTCTCAGTATCGTATTGCATTCCTGAGGTTCCCCAGTCCCCCTATTCACCTGACCTCAGTCACTGTGGCTTTTTCCTTTTTTCTAAACTGAAAAATGTCCTCAAAGGACGTCGTTACGGGACTTGAGAAAATATCCAAAAGAGTGCAACGGACATGCTGAAGACCATACCAGTTGAAGACATTCAGCGCTGCTACCAACAGTGGGAACAACGTCTCCATCGGTGTGTAGCTGCCCAAGGGAACTACTTTGATGGGGATAACTATAATTTTATTGAAATTTAGCAAACATTTTCATAAAATTCTCACCCCAAGGCGAAATTGATAAATAAATTCTAGCTCTAAATTTGGTGGCACCTAAACCAAAGAAAAACTAAGGATGTGAAAAAATGTATTTCTCTAAAACGGTTCCGACTATTTTGATTAGTCCATTTAAACACGAGTTTAACCATATAAGTATTCCCGGGAAAAATCTAATTCTAGAGATAATAGAGAGTTTAAATAAGACGTACTTTTGATTGCCATGATACGTTATTTATTTTAACGTAATTTTAAAATGTCGCATGACTATGACTTAACTGATTTTAAACAAGACATATACAAAAGACGTAGTGAGGAGGTTATAGGTAGGTTACGTCTAATCAGGTTATATTTATGTTTTTGATTTCTCGTATTTTAGAAATAAACACAAATAACGTTAAAAAAACAAAGTAAAAAAGGTGATACGACACAGTAGAGTTTAAATAAGAAGTGAAGTGCAATTATTAATGTCATGCGTCTTTTGGGGGCAAACCTACTGCGCATGCTCACGTATAAAATTGTCGTACAGTGAAAAGACGAGTTACGTTAATCTGTCACTAGAGAGAATTTAAATAAGACGTGAAGTGTAATTAATGTCATACGTCTTTTCGAGGTCAAATCTACTGCGCATGCGCACGTATAAAATTGTCGTGCTGTGAAAAGACGAGATACTTCAATCTGTTACTGTTGTATCACCTTTTTTAACGTTATTTGTGTTTATCTCTTATCAGTAGTTAGCTTTTTGTATTTATAAACATCATCCATTTTTTCAATACTTAGCAATCCCTTATTCGATCGTACTCTCACATTTCTCTTATACTGCAACTTTCAAAAACAAATCCCAATTCACGCTCACTTAGTACACCATTTATAGTACTTCATAAACTCGTCAACTTCATCCTCCATGTTTAAAATATATTTTTCTAAAATGCGAGAAAACAAAAACATAACTGTTAAAAACAATTTATTTATTTAGAATATATATAATTATGCTTTTGGTATAAAATTCATACACACTATATAATAGAACTTTCAAAGACAAAGCTAGTTTTGCTTACTGGCCGCATAAGCCTAAGCTTGAGCGCAGCTCATTCAAATATAACCTGATTAGACGTAACCTACCTATAACCTCATCACTACGTCTTTTGTATACGTCTTGTTTAAAATCAGTTATGAAGTCATGCGACATTTTAAAATAAAGAATCACGGCAATCAAAAGTACGTCTTATTTAAACTCTCTTGACAGATTAAAGTATCACGTCTTTCTACAGTACGACAATTTTACACGTGCGCATGCGCAGTAGGTTTGACCTTGGAAAGACGAATGACATTAATTGCACTGCACGTCTTATTTATACTCTCTAATAATTGAATTTGATCGCGGAAACTTTTGTATACGTCTTGTTTAAAATCAGTTATGAAGTCATGCGACAAAATTCTTAATTTTTAGTTATGCGTCATTTTAAAAATGACGTTAAAATAAAGTATCACGGCAATCAAAAGTACGTATTTCACACGTGCGCATGCGCAGTAGGTTTGACCTTGGAAAGACGTATGACATTAATTGCACTTCACGTCTTATTTATACTCTCTAATAATTGAATTTAATCGCGAAAACTCGAAACAACTAATAAATAGAAAACAATGGACCAAGTAATTACTACCAAAGTACTTATTACCAAGTACTTTTAGTAAGTACTTAGTTTGTACTTGTACGAGAGAAAGTTTAGTACGAATTGTATCGAAAAATGTTCTCAATTATAAAATGCGAAGCTCTTTCACTTATATTATTATTTAAGTATTCAGGGAAAGTCTAAATTTAATTTCAATTAGAGAAATTATTCATTACGTGTTATTAAACAAGTAATAATTCCGGAAAAATTCATTAGAGAGAGAAAAAGAGAGTAGCAGTAGATTAACAAGATGAAAATCACTATAATAGAAAAATGAAATTCTGTGCAATGTAGGTGTTAATAAGAGATCCAAGGAAATTCTATCGACCTTTAAATTCTATATTAATTAGCTCGTATAATTTGCTCTAACAATTTAATTATTAAGTTTATCCCTCTTCTTCTTTAGGTACGAAGAACACAAGAAGAAATTAGGATGTAGTTACCAATTTTTATCAAGAAATTGAGCATAAAAATAAATATTCGATAAAGTCTGTGTTCTCACGAATATAATTAATTAAATATATTATATTATTAGAGTAGGCACAGAGAAGAATATGAAATATTATGCCAAAATTCAGAACTATTATCATATTATCGTGATTAATTCCTACTCAGAAAATAGGATTTATTTTTTGAAAAAGCTATAGAAAGCTTCTAAAAGTTTAAATATCCCAATGCATAAATATAGTAAGGCACACATACTGTGATTTTGCCATATAATTTAAAAGATAATTCAAAATAGTTTTACAAGAGTTTTCATCAAGCTAAAACACATTAAAATAGACTGCCAATTGATGTGTCACATAGCTTTCTATAGATATGTTGGTTCGCAAAAATTGCGCGACTGACCGACAGACAGACACGAAACCAAACATTTTTCCTGATGTCTGAAACGGATGTTTGTGCTGGAATTTTTGAATTCGGACGCATAAAATGTTTTCGTTCTTCAGAATGATCACATTGCTTCCATTACCTTCGGTAAGCTCGGAAGCAAAGTTTTATTGTAGATTATTTATATTGATATAGGGATCACAAATTTTTTTTCTACGATTGATACAAAATATAAACATTGTATCTCTATTTAGATGCGTAGAAAGTGATTCTTTTCGTAATTGTATTCATTGCGCTTAAGCGTTTCATAATTCTTCTTTTTTCCGCTCTAGTGCGGTAAAAAAGAAGAATTCTTCACCTTAACGCACGATTATCAAGTTTGTTTGCAATTAACAAATTTGCTGTTTGTTTAATTAAAGTAACTGTTTATATCGAGTTTTTAGTGAAAAACAATGAGTGGTTAATGGCATTTTGGCGAAAATGAGGAGAATAATGCGCCTCCCGAAATAATTAATTCGGCACAAAATACAACTCTATCAAAAGAGAAATACGAATTTACATACAGGAAGTTTATTAAATATTTTTTTCTGTCTTTATTATTAAAATCCAACAATCGTAGATAAAGTACGGTACACAACTCGTATACGAAACTGCATTTTGCTTTGCTCGGGTACAAACTGCACACTCGCTACAAAATGCTACTTTCCGCACTAGACGCGTAATGTACTAATTGTTTGATAATTTGTTTAAATGCATTGGCATCTCAAGGAATTTAACTACAAAATTTAAATTTGAAGTACTTATTATATTTTTTGACACAATTTCTCAAATTAAATTTTACAAAATATGATCAGAGTAATGATACATTTTTGACATGAAATGTGTAAGTAATAATTGAGTTAAATTAAGCTTGTATTATTCATTATATAATTATTTAAATTAAGAATAATATTAATTTTCTTTCACTCTTTTTTCCAATTATTAACAAAAAAAAATACTATGAAATCAGGTTCCAATTTCAGAGAAAGGTAAAAAAATACAAAAGCTTCGAGGCAGAATTGTCTAGTTGAGAAGAGGGAAAAAATTTAAAGTAATCAAACTTTTCAATTAACAGGGGGTCCAGTTCTCAAATTTCGGGTGTAATTTAAAAAAAAAAACCTTGGCTGGAGGGGCTTCGCTTTTGAAATGCTTAATTGGTTTTGGGGCGAATTGCTCGAGATGTGTCCAGGGGAGAAGCAAGAGCGGACGGAAATTTCTGATATTATTTTAGCCCGTTTTTCGAGGAGGGGGTTTGGAATAAGCCGGGTCGATAGCCACCCTCCCTCTAAGGCTCTCCTTGTGGGATAATAATTTTCAGAAGGGAATTGTATTAAAATGGATTTTCCTTTAATTGAGAAAGGATAAAAGTAGGGTAGGGAGAGAAAGGTGGATTTACCGAGGATGGAAAGCCCGGGACTGAAGATGATTTTGAGTCATACTCTTACCCGGCCAAATCCTGCATCGTCTCTCTTCTGAGTTACATTAACCGACCGGCCTTTGCCAATATATTATCTTCTTTACCTACTCCTCACTTAAACAACCAAGTTCAAATCCTCAAGGCCAACCTTCTATCATAAGATTATTCTAAACCAAAGAGGGTAAATTAAATCAAAATTCAAATAAAAAGCTCTAGAAAAAAAACTGTCATATTTGTAAAAACAAGCACTTAAACAAAAATGCAACAACTTTCACACCTCAAATTATTTTGAACTTGAAAATTAAAACTTCAAAACATTTTAGAGAGTAATTATGATGACATTATTATTATGTAAAAAAAAAAAAAAAAATGCTTGATCTTGGCTCGGTGTAGAAAAATAAAATATTATCTGAAAATATCCTAAACAAGTATAAGGTACTTATCTTAAAATGTTATTCCTCTAGATTATCTATTAATATAGATAAAATATTAGTGGAGTTCATTATTATAAGGTTTAAAGAATAGTGTCTCCACGTAATAACTGAATGTATTTATTCCAAATCAGTTTTCGGCTTCTGCCGGTCCATCATTAATGCCAAAATACTTTTGAAAAGTTCATAGGGGTGTGGTGAGACATCGATGATGGCCCTAAAGTGGCCGAAAGCTCTTTGGAATAAATATATTCAATTTTTTCTTTCAACGTTGTATTAATCAAGAAAGTAATATCTCTTTACAAAGTGGAATAATGTTTCGCCCTATTTTATTAGTAGAGCTAATTTAAAAATTAATTTTATTTATATGTTGTATATTTTGTAGTTGTTTGGGTTGAACAAGTTCTGTTTAAATATTTTATGAATTTTTGGTAATAAACTTTCATATCTATGGTGATTTATGAGTTTCTTCTCTCCAAAGTAAATGATACAGTAAAAACTTTTCCCTTTAGGGCATCGTAATATTTCTTCTTATTATAGTTAGAATGGCAAGCTGCGATGCGGTGTTTTATGTTGGTATACAATAAACCATAAGTGCACTAAAGAATTTAAGCTTTCGACTATTTGCTCTAAAAGATTGTTCCTTTTACACGATCTCATTCCCCCCAGAGATGAAGAAGTCATAGATAAAGATAATAGAGTCTGTGAAAGGGGTTTATGAAATGTAGTAGAAGAGATTTTTATCGGCTTTATATTATATATGTTTATTGTTCACAAGGTATGAAAGGAAGGCGATGCTATTTCTACTGAAAAGCTCAGCTATGTGAGAGCCTATGGTTTTATTTTCTGCAGCATTCGTGTCTTCACATTTTCAACATTATCCCCCCCCCCCCCTACATAGCAGAAAACTTCCAAAAACTTGAAAAACCAGCTTGTACTTAATGGCTTCCTCATTTCTCATCGTATTTTAACATAAACATAATAAAATACCTATGTTAAAAAATATGAAACATTGAAAAATGCAAATATTATATTCAAACGAAAAATAAAGTAGAAATCTATAACAAATAGTTATAGTTCAAATAAAAGATCACGGAATTCATAAAATAGTATAAATTATCTTAGAAAAAAAATTGAATAAACAAGAAAATGATTCTACCTTCTCTCTACCTTAAAACGATAAAACATTTTATCAAGTAAAATATTATTCGATGCATTCATGCAATAGCAGCTGAAAGAAGCGGCGGAAGATAAACTACGTGGCGGAGATAAGTAGGATTTGTTAAAATAAAAAAGTCACGAAATATTGCTCTTTCAATCAATAAACCATAAAATAACATTAATGATTCCGTTTTTCAAATTCATAATAATAACTATTCAGATACACATGTTGATTTGTTTTTGTTAAGATATTTATTTTTACTTATTAAATTAACAGTCGTATGTTACTATACTGTGAAATTCTTATTTGTATTTATTGACCTCCCGGGGGATCGAACCATGGCACTTATTTTTGTTTGTTCTTTGGGGCCTTCCGCCTAAATTTGTTTTAATTTTTTTTACTACGTTTTTATTAACTTGCTTTCTTGTTAGTTTGTCCAGTACAAATCTTGCAATCGATTTTTAACTGACTTCCCGAGTAGCTAGACATTTGAAACTTTTAGAATAGCTCAGAACACGATGACAATGCATTATTTTAATACTTTTAGCCATCTTTCAGCAGAATTTTATTCGTTTTCAGCAAATTTTGCTATATGGAAAGTTAGTTCGGAAAAACTCCGCGTTATTTTATTTGTTTTGACATATCTCATATTTACGATTTTCATTTTGACGCGTTTCAAATTTATGATTTATGACAGAAAATTTAAAAACGTAGTATATAAAAAGTTCTTTTTATCTTGTAATTATTTATTTTCATCAGCTGATTATTTCATCAGGCTGGGGAAATTAAATAGACTGCCAATTAGTGTGGCACATAGCTTCCTCGTATCACGAACTTTTCACGGAATTTATGATTTTGCAAGCCATTATTGACTAATTTATTTAATTATTTCCCCCGTTTTTTAATGTAAAATGGATTTGATTTTTTACATCAATTAAAGTATCAATTTAGCAAAAGTTAAAGAGCGCAGGCGGTTATAAATTAATCTGGGCCATCTGCAGGACTGCTTTCGACGATGAACTATAAAAGTTTCATACAATTCAGATAAGTACTTTTAAAGCTATAGATGAAAATAATTGTATGATTGTGCGAATGTGGAAGAGAAACAAATAAGTGCAAAAGGTTGAAACTTAAATGGAACCAGCAATGGGCTAATTATGATCTACCATCCAAATTTCATTAACATGTGACCAGTAGTTGTTAAGATATGATCGTTCGGAATAATAGAGCAACAGACAGACAGATACGGAAACAAAAATGTTCCCTGATGTCTGAAACGGATTTATGTCTTAGAATTTTTTAAATTGGAGACCTAAAAAGTTTTCGTTCTTTAGAACGATCACGTAGCTTCTGTTACCTTCGGTAAGCTCGGAAGCAAATGTCTGAAACGCATTTCTGTCTTGGAATTTTTGAAATCGGAGACATAAAATATCACATAGCTTTCATTACCTTAGGTAAGCTCGGAAGCAAATTTTTTTTATTAGCACATCTCTTGGACAACAACTAATCGGCTCGTTCAGTAAACTAGCAACTAACTAGCTACAATTTATTTGAAGAACAAATACTTCAGAAACTACAAAAATATTATACAAAGAAGAGAAAAATGAAGATTACTAACTTAAAATCAAGTTTAGAATCCTTAAGTAGAAGTTTTATGCTATTACAAGATATCAAGTGAAACTTGTGCTAAAAATGAGTACTGTTAAAGCCATTGAAGATTCCTGATCTCTAGAAGAAGAACATCAACTTTGCATTTTACTGCAGTGCAAAAGCTCGGCATTTTTTGAGAGAGTAGATTAAAGTCTTCGTATTAGCAGATAATCTTAGATATTAGCATCAAGGGGTTTAGTCTGGAGCTTAGAAATCCTAAAATTCCTAGGTATCTTAGAAGTGGAGAAATACGACAAAGAAGCTAAATTTCAGTATTTTGTTGCAGGCAGATAAGACCCTGGCGTATATATTGTAGGAGAGAAGATAGAAGTAAGGGATTTTCTAGTCTTAGTTTAGTAGTCAGCTAGGGTAATGTTTGCCTCTCCTTGTAGATCCTTTTCATTTCCTTTCTGTTTCAGACTTTAGAAGACCATGGAAAGCTTGAGGATTTTAAGCCTAAGAAATGCTACTTTTTATTTACCCGGAATAGAACCCTGGAATCACTGCCTTTCAACACACGCCTAATACAAGTAATATATACAACAATAAACTCAGCACCGCTCGCAGTAATAAATTGATTAGAAATAGTTTAAGAAAAAATCAGGAATAACAAGAGCTTAATACAAATCATGCAACCCTGTTTCTTAGATAATTAAATTGTATTATTGTATAAATAGTATCAAATTAGTTGTAGTTATAACTGTAAATTTATTGATAGTAGATATTTACAAAGAACGTTTACGTTTTGATTTTATCACAGCCAGTATCGAACACATTTCGTCAGGTCCAGGAGATTTGTTTTCTATATTTTATGTTTTGTGTAATTTAGTTTCTGTTTCCAAGCGAATATGATTAGTGCTTTGTTATAAATACATAATTGATCTTCTTTTGTTTTACTTCAATTTCAATTTATTATTTTTATTGTCTACTTTCAAATAAATGTATTTACATTTATTATCTATTTACTTTTTATAATTTAATTACAAATCGGTTTGAGACAACTCAGATAAACTTTTTCATATAAGTATTGATACTTTATTTAAGTTCCATAATATTTCATTTAATTGATTATTTTGCTTCCGAGCTTTCTGAAGGTAACGGAAGCTATGTGATCGTTCTGATGAACGAACAATTTTTAGGTCTCCGATTTCAAAAATTCCAAGACAGAAATCCGTCCGGTTGGTCTGTTGTTCAATTTTTGCGAATCAACATATCTTAAAAACTACACGTCCAATTTTAATGAAGTTTGGGTGATAGGTCATGAGTAATCCGTTGTTGGTCCCATATAAGTTTCAACCTTCTGCGTTCATTTGTTTCTCTTCCACATGCGCACAAACATACATTAATTTACACCAATAGCTTGAAAGGTACTTATCTGATTTGTATGAAACTTTTATACTTTATCAAAAGTACCACGCAGATAGCCCCAGATTAATTTGAACCGTCTGCACTCTTTAATTTTTGCTTAATTGATACTATAATTCAAGTAAAAATAAAAACAATTATGACAGATTAAAAAAACGGGGAAACAATTAGACAATAATGACTTGTAAAAGTATAAAGTCAATAATGTACGTGATAGGATACGAGGAACACCAATTGGCAGTCTATTTTTCAAATATATCCAACAAAAACACGTGTAAAAAATAAGCCAAGTCCCGCGTAAAACATTGTGAGATCGTAGGTTTAGTCAAATCTCCCCCTGTCCAAGGAAGTTACTATTAGAAGAAGGGGTTTGAAATGAAAAGACTAAGTGGCAAAGTATGTAGTGCTTGCAGCGGAAGTGTAAGTATACAATTTTTGACCTTAATACTCAAGAATGATCAATCGAACTTATTCCAATATAAAATTCTATTAATGAAATTGAAATAATACTTTTGTTGCATAGTACTTTACTAAAAAGCGCTATCAGCGCGTTATAATTTTTTATTAATGTTACATAGCATATTATTAATTATTTCTATTAGCTTTGAGAGGGGCAAAGAACCAGATTTTTCCGGATTTTGTACTTTTTCCTTTATTTTTAAATTAAACTCTACCTATACACAAAATGTCAAGTTTCTTGGATTGCTAGAAGTGCCTTAGAATTATAATGAGTCAGTCAATATATTTTTATATCAGCGACAAAATAACAAAACTTTATATTATATCTTATGAACTGATATGGATAGAGGTGGGAAATTTTTATTTCTGGTTATAATATAAAGTTCTGATTTATTTTCTATGAAGACTTTGAAAACGAAATTATTAACTTCGCCTACGAACATTTTATCGCTTGGCTTACATGATAATAGAAAACTTAGCCACTGATTCCTATAGCATAGATTAGCACTGATTAGAGCGCAGGGTGAAGGCATCCTGCGTATTTACAGTAGTTATTAAATGATAAACTTTAGTTTACTCTATTAGACAAACTTTTGTTACTTTGAGAGAGAAATAAACAATTATTTTAAAACTCTTGACGCAATTTAATCTTGAATCCTTTAATTCTATAATAATATTTATTTGTTACCCAATCAAATAAATTAGTAATCAAACTGCAATATTTATTAATTTTCTTGTAAATGGCATTAATTAACAACGAACTCGCAAAAGATTAAAACAATTTTCGCGAAGAAAGGGGAAAAACAAATAAAAATAACTATTATTTATAAAACTTTTGAATAAATTAAAAAAACATTTCCATAAATTTTATATAGTTATATCTTTAAAAAAGTCAACTAAGGTAGAAAGATAAGTAATAAAAAAGTAGGAACTTTAATATAAAAGAATATTAGGAGTAAAAAAAATGTAAAAGACAAATGGCAAAACATTAGCATAAACGTAAAAAAGATTTTAAAACTAAAATATTACCATTAAGAAAATATTATCATTAATACTCATCATAATACAGCATTTCAGAAATAATTTCTAGAAATATGAAAGTAGTTTTACAAACTAGAGTAATGATACAATAAAGAGTAATAATTTTGAAATTTTAAAATCTTTTTCAAAATAAATCTAAAAATTATAATTATGGAAATAATTCATTTTCCATTGTAAATTTCTTTCCATTCTTAAAAGAGTTTCCTTTCAGTGTTCATTTTCATTCATTCATTGTGGACGGCAAATGTAAAAAACATTTTTTTGCTGGCTGGAAGGGTATATTGGTGGTATATAAGGGCAGGGTAAAGGAAGGTCTGCTATTGCCTACAAATTGGATCTCTTCTTTCCGCTACGTTTTCTTAAATAAATCCAGAAGAAATATTGTAACTCACTTTTGTTTTTACAGCAATATATATTATATACAATTTGTGCTAGATAGATTATTATTGCAGTGTGCAAAAACACGGTATTACATTGCTAATATATATATATATATATATATATATATATATATATATATATATATATATATATATATATATATATGTATATATATATATATATATATATATATATATATATATATATATATATATATATATATATATATATATATATATATATATATACAGGGTGGTCCAAAAGTCCCCCCCCCCCTCTTAACTTTTGAACGGTTTGAGATAAATTAATGAAACTTGGGGGAACTCTACCATGCAAAGGGAAGTTTGTTTACGTGCAAACACCCACTAGGGGCAACCACCCACTTTGCCCCCAGGCCACCCAACTTCAAAATTTCAAATTGGAGCGTATATTTTTGATAGTATATTTAGGATTCTACGGTGAAAAATAATAAACTTTTACATGAAACTATTTTTTCTATCTCCAATATTTTGCCCCCTACAGGGGGGCAAAGATAGCAAAATAACCCTTCCGAAATAGTAAAAAATAACACTTAGATCGTTATAAAATCTAAACGGTTTGAAATATAGTCATGGAACTTGGGGGATCTGCACCATGTAAAGGGAAGTGTTTAATCATCCACTCGCGTACTGGGGGCAACCACCATTTTCCCCCAGGCGCCGAAATCTACGATTTTTATACCTTTGCCCCCCTATAGAGGGCAAAATATTAGAGGTAGAAAAAAAAGTTTGAGGTAAAGTATTTTTATTTTTTGCCGTAGAATCTAAATCTGCTATCAAAAATATACATTCTAGGACAAAATTTTGAAGTTAGGTGGTCTAGGGGCAAAATGGGAGGTTGCCCCTACAGCGCGGTTGCATGAAAACAAACTACCTTTTACATGGTACGGATCCCCTAAGTTTCATTAATTTATCTCTAATCATTTAGATTTTACAACGTATTATCGGTAGGGTAATTTTGCTATCTTTGCCCACCTATAGGGGGCAAAATATTGGGAATAGAAAAAAAAGTTTCAAGTAAAAGTTTATTATTTTTCACTGTAGAATCCAAATATGCTATCAAAAATATACACTCCAATTTGAAATTTTGAAGTTGGGTGGCCTGGGGGCAAAGTGGGTGGTTGCCCCTAGTGGGTGATTGCATGAAAACAAACTTCTCTTTGCATGGTAGAGATCCCCCAAGTTTCATTAATTTATCTCAAACCGTTCAAAGAATAAGAGGGGGGGGGGGGAGACTTTTGGACCACCCTGTATATAAGTGTGTGTGTGGGTGTAAATATTTCGAAGAAAAAGTATTCCTTCCTATAGTTTTTGTAAATTTCGAAACTTCTTCAGCTCTAGTTGTTATCTATACTACAAACTAGGCATCGCGTGGCTCTATCATTGAAGCGAGCGTATAGTAATAAATATGTATTGAATATTGAAAAAATAGATAATCACGAATCATAATGAGTTGATAGATATAGGGTATGATAGTACTACAGCGGCTATTAGTAAGGGAACCACCCAGCATTCTTACTATTTCTCTATAGTAAACACATTATACTTTTTAACTCTGACAGCTTGGCAAAATCGAGAAAAAAAATGGGAGGAGAGTGGTAATAGGTCATGGCCCAACCTATTACCCGCTAAAATCTCAAGGTCTCATACACTCTCCTCCTCCTCCCATTTTTTTCTCGATTTTCCTAAGCTGTCAGAGTTAAAAAGTATAATGTGTTTACTATAACCACACATCTCCTTTTCAATTATTATAAAATGTATCTCTTTGCTACAAAAAAAACTACTGCATGTATCAAATTGAAATTTTGCATGCCTGTTTCAATTGTGCATTAGATGGTGTATATGAAGTTTTATTAAAATCATTACGTTAGAACGTAAGATATCGGTAAAAAGGTGGTTTCTATATTCTTAACGTTTAGGTCCGCTTTAATAGTTTTAGCGATCTTTATTAATTCATAGCGGTGTCGCTGTTGGTTTTACTAAAAACTTTTATTTAAAAAAAATGTTCGTCTCATCGAATAGATGATGATAGAATATTTTCCCGTCCTGAAATTCCAATTTAATTTTTGAACCTCTCGTTTACGCGAGCGTAGCGCGCGAACTCTTGGACGGATCACGCTGTCCAACGAACTTAGCCTGAGTATTAGTAAAAGGATCATGTATACCAAATTTTAACTAAATAGGTCAACTTTTACTCAAGTTGTCGTCACACGCGTAAACGTTACTGACATACAGACAGACAGACAGACAGACAAGATGCATAGTTTGTTGAATGTAAGAAGCTCGCTTACGCTCGCTTCAATTATTTGCTGTAATAAAATATTTATTTTCTGTCTGTCTGTCAGTTTGTCGATCTGTGTGTCCACGAATCCTGAAATGTGTGACGATAACTTGAGTAAATGTTGACTGTTTTTGATGCAATTTAGTAGATATGTTCATTTTAGCAATGCCCAGGACGAGTTCGTTGGACAACGTTATCCGTCCAAGAGTTCAATGAGACAAACATTTTTTTCAAATAAAATTTTATTAGTAAACCCAAAAGCGACACTGCTATGAAGTGTTAAAGACCGCTTAAACTATTAATCGTTTTTTCACAATAAACCATGTAACAATAAAGTTATATAACAATGATGTTAATGTCTTTTTTTTCAATAAATATAAAAATATGTATTTTTTTGTTGAATAAAATAAGTTAAAATTAAAATCTTTCCATATTTTTTTCTCCCTTCTGGAGGTAAAATCTTGTAGGTACCTCGGGAGTAAACCCACCCCCCCCCCCCCCCCACCACCCTCGCGATAATTAACTCCCTCGGCTCCGCCTCGGGAGTGAACGTTATGGTTCCAACTTCATCGCTCAGGGTGCAATCACTTTACTCCCTTGGTGCGTAAATAACTATTATTTTAATTAACATAGAAGGAACAATAAATAAACAATAGAAGGAGGAGTATTAGAATTTAAGAGATAGATTAATTATAACTACATAAACTATAATTGTTACGATATGAAGACAACGAATGATTTCATTTACCTGTAAGTTTATTTACTTGAAAACCTTGTACGAAATGGTAATATTCAATAAGCAATCACTCCATTAAACATTCATGTTTTGTTCTGGCTTTCTCCATAATAAATTTTACTCCGCATAAATAAGCAATATTCTCACTGCACACATAATATCAACATTAATAAGCATTGCATATACCATACAGTTCGCATACGTCAATAACTAACCATTGTTATAGCACAAATTTAAATTTAAATTAAATTCGGAAATGAGAACAAGAGTGTTTGAAGTAGTAACAACCAACTAATTAATTCCAACAAAAGCTTGTTTTGACGATAATCTAAGCATTTTAAAAATTTGAATTACAAATATTATTTTTTTTCTTTTAGGGAGTAGTTAATAAGTTGATCGTTTTTAATCAATTTGAAGTAAGCTAGTTAACGTGCACACTAAAAAAAAATATTTTAAACTGAAATATTATAATATTATCTCAGTGTGTGTTAAGCTTAGTCTATTTTTCTAAATACAATTTAAAAAAAAAAATACGTGTGGTATCGCGAGACACCCGGTAGGGACGTTTTTCATTAAATATAAATTATAAAATCACACTTCTAAGTATACGTTGCTAACTACTTATACAATACATGGCGGAGTTAGAAAAGAGACAATATTAAAAGCAACTAACTATTTGTACTTAGCAGAGTTAAGGCACAATTAAAAGAAAAGCATTATTTTTATCATTGAAGCAAGCGTCTTGCAATAATTATTTATTGAAAACTCCTGAACGGCAGAACCGATCCACCCAAAATTCGGTACGGTCATAGTGACCAACCTCAAGAAATAATAAATCTGAAATGGTCCAAATTGGTACACAGGGGTACGGAGTACAAATGTTTCCTCCTGAACAGCTGAACCGATCCGCACAAAATTCGGTATGGTCATAGTGACCAACCACAAGAAAGAATCAAACTGAAATGGTCCGAATTGGTACACAGGGGTACGGGGTAAGGGGTACAAAAGTGTCCTCCTGAACGGCTGAACCGATCCGCACAAAATTCGGCACGGTAATAGTGACCAAATACAGGCAAGTATAAATCTGAAATGGTCCAAATTGGTAAACAGGGATACGGGGTACAAAAGTTTCCTCCTGAACGGATGAACTGATCCGCACAAATGCGGCACGGTCATAGTGACCAATCACAGAAAGGTATAAATCTTATATGGTCCAAATTAGTACACAGGGGTACGGGGTGCGGGGTACAAAAGTTAAAATAGTATATGCCTTTAATGATGCTTGCCGTTAGAAAGCTCTTTAAGATTAGAGTTATTGTTGTTATATTCACTTTTGCCATATTTTCATTTAAGAGGGGGGTAAAATAGAAAAACAGAAAAAAATGCTTTTTTATTAAAAATTAGAAATATTACTATTTTTGATCCGATTTCAGCTATTTATAAATAAAAATGTTTATTGTTGAAGATTAATATGCACGCTCAGCTCAATATTGCTAGCAGACAACTGCATTGCACACCTAATATATGCCTCTTTCAATTGTACTTTAGACGATGTGTAAGAAGTTTTATTAAAATCGTTACGTTAGAACGTAAGATATCGGTAAAAACGTTGTTTTCCCTATTTTAAAGATTTAGGTCCGCTTTTAATAAATTTAGTGATCATTATCACTTCATAGCCGGTGTTGGATTAGTTTTACTAAAACAAAATATTTACAAAAGTTGTTTTTCTCATTGAATAGATGAATTTTTTCCCGACCTAAAATTCCAATTTTACATTTTAAGTTTACGTTTACGTGATCGTTGCGCGCGAACGCTCACTTAAACGTTGTCCAACGAACTCTTCCTGGGCATTGGTAAAACAACATGTGTAGTGATTTTGAACTAACTCGGTCATCTTTTACTCAAGTTAAACTCGTCATCGGTCGATTTTGTGACGGTTGTTTTTTCGGATTCACTTCCGGGCTCCAGACGGTGTAACGTGCCATAAGGAACTTCGTTAATGGAAAACATTTTCAAATGGACAAAGTTGTAAAATTTGATGTATAGAGCAGCTAAAATAGATAACACTACCCTCATGTAAAAATTGAGTATGAAAAAATAATTTTAATTATATTAAGCCATTGAGTAAGTAGGACGATTTTTCATAACACCTCTTTTAAAATTTCAATTGCATAACGCATGAAGTTTGTAAAGTAATGTCGATCTGATATTCACCAAGATGGTAATATAGATTTTTATGAATGGCATTAATATTAATTACATTTTGCTTCCGAGCTTACTTTTAGTAACGGAAGCTATAAGATTGTTCTGAAGAACGAAAATATTTTATGCCTCCAATTTCAAAAATTCCAAGACAGAAATCAATTTCAGATATCAGGGAAAATATTTGGTTCCGTGTCTGTCTGTCGCTCAATTTTTGCAAACCAACATATCTTAAAAAATGAAAGTCCGATTTTAATTAAATTTGTATGGTAGGTCATAATTAGCCTATTGTTGGTCCCATATAAGTTTCACTTTCTTTGGCTATTCGTTTCTCTTTCACATAAGCACAAACATACATTTATTAACACGTATGGAATTTGGATGGTTTGTCAAAAGTAGCTGGCAGATAGCACCAGAATAATTTCAACCATCTGCGCTCTATAACTTATAGACCAGTCATTTTAGGTTTTTGAAAAAAAATGTGTCATACAAGCAAGAGACTTTGTACAAATTATCTCTGGGACACCCTGATAAAAAAAAGTCCTCGAAGAAAAAAGTTGTGCTCAAGCCGCCATCTTGGAAAATAGCGGCCAAAATTCAATTTTTTGCTTCTACTAGCTTAATTATTAGGTTTAGAAAAAAAGTCTCTGACCAACCGTAGATGCGTAAAATGATATTATATCTCAGCGAACGTAATTTTCTTGCGCTCAGTGCCGATAAATGAATAATAAGCGAATAAATAAAATGAAAACAATAAATAATAAATGAACGATAAAAAACTAAAATTGAATTTTTGTATACACATCTCCCCGATGATATTGAAAAGAACTCTTAAAATGTCTTTATTTTTAAAATAATACTTTTTGTACGTTTCCTATTAGTCCCCAGGCCACCATAAGAAGTGAGTCGCTGATTGATAAAGTTATCTTACTTTATGGAATCGCTTATTTATGCATTGTCCACCGATGAATTGGGTATATGACAACTGGGCGCTGGGCCATTTCATTTTTTTGACATGCCAAACATGCCCTTCTGTGGGAACATTGAAAAGAGATAGATAAAGTTTTGATTTTCACAGGATCGTTTAATTAAATTATTTAAAAAACAGTGGTACAGGTGGCCACCGATATGAGTGGGCCGTTTAGGGTGTCCACCGCCCCAAACATGTCGCTCGGCGGGGACGTTGAAAAGTAAACGGCCCACTCATATCGGTGGCCACCTGAACCACTGTTTTTTAAATAATTTAATTAAACGATCCTGTGAAAATCAAAACTTTATCTATCTCTTTTCAATGTTCTCGCAGAAGGGCATGTTTGGCATGTCAAAAAAAAGAAATGGCCCAGCGCCCAGTTGTCATATACCCAATTCATCGGTGGACACGGCATAAATAAGCGATTCCATAAAGTAAGAAAACTTTATCAATCAGCGACTCACTTCTTATGGTGGCCTGGGGACTATATTTTGTTGTTACTATAAATGTAAAATATGTTAATGCTATGTAATTATTATAATTAAGACTTGCATATATAACCCCTTATAGCAGTCAAATACTTTCCCATTTTTTTTTTTCAATTATGTACTCTTTAAGTAGTGATATTGCCCGAGTCTTCCCAAGAACCAAAACTTAAAAGGGTTTATACGCCTCTACGGTTGGTCAGAGAGAAAAAACTATGAGAATCAAATTTATAGATAATTACATAATAAACAATTTTTACTTGAACTTTTTTTATTCTAAACCTAATAATTAATTTAAATCAAATTATAATTATTATTTACTACGGGAAACAGACAGTGAAAAATACACTCCATCCCGGCGCTGGAGTGTATTTTTCACTGTCTGTTTCCCGTAGTAAATAATAATTATAATTTGATTTAAACTAAAATTTAAACTTTCCGTAGTATGAAAACTACCAAAAACTTAAAAATTGAACTAATAATTAAGCTAGTAGAAACAAAACATTGAATTTTGGCCGCTATTTTCCAAGATGGCGGCTTTAGCACAACTTTTTTTTTCGGGGACTTTATAGGATTTCAATCAGGATGCCCCAGAGATAATTTGTACAAAGTCTCTTGCTTGTATGACGCATTTTTGTAAACAGCCCCTTTTTTGCTTTTAATGGCTGGATTATTATGCTAAATTGATACTTTATTATATAAATAATCAAAATAATTTTGACAATAAAAAAACGGGGGAAACGGGTAAGGATTTTTTTTTCTTTTAAGTAAGAAACACCACTATGTCATAATGAGACGTTTCGACTTAAGTACAGAGTCATCCTCAGTCGAATATATTATTCATTATATGCAGTTGGTGTGAATTTACCTCTAACCTCCACAGAGGGCGTCAAACAATTTTTCCATGTTGTCACATATTGTTTTTATTTTTTTATAAAAAAAAAAAAAAAAAAAAAAAAAAAAAAAATGTAAAAAATAATTTTTGTTATGTAAATTGTTTTAACTTGAATTTTTGACGCCCTCATCTGTATGGAGGTTAGAGGTAAATTCACACCAACTGCACATAATTACTGAGGATGACTCTGTTCTTGAGTCGAAACGTCTCATTATGACATAGTGGTGTTTCTAACTAATAAGAAAAAAAAAAGTCTTACACCTTTATTAATATCCATCTACTCTTCCTTTCACTTAGAATTAATAAGGTGGACGTATTATTATTAATTTAACTCATCAATTAAATCAATTAGACAATAATGGCCTGTAAAAGTATAAAATCAATTAAGTACGTGCTAGGATACGAGGAAGCTATGTGACACACTAATTGGCAGTCTATTTTACAATACATATATAAAAATATAAAGTTTCAGTTTATATACGATTACCACGTTTCACCTTTACTGTATAAAAATAAATAAACATATAATATATTGAAGGGCTAACTTTAATTTTATAGTTATATATTTTTGATACCATTAAATGTTTTATTTAGCAGTAAATCTCTATCAGTATTTTTTTTTTTTTTTTTTTTTTTTTGTAAATGAATACTTAATATGTAAATTTTTTAATGAAAGCTGGTTTAATGAATTAATTTCCCTTAAATAGACCTCATTAATAATAATTAGCCAGTTGTTTTAAACTGTTTATACCCCTTGGCTCGCCATAATGCCATCATTTTAAATATAAATACAAACTCAACACCCTAATTACTATTTAATTACACAAATTTGTTGCACATTAACGCCTCCACAAGTCGATAAGATTTTTAGAAGGAATTTAAAATAAATAGATTACAATAATAATGAATCAAACAAGTGGAAAATAGATATATTTTTTATGTATTTAGGCAACTAAATACAAGTATCATGTTAGATTTATCAAAAATATAGCGATTTGTTTTGTATTATTAACAAGTATGTGACATAAATATCTCTTATATAAATCATATTCAATGATATTTTAATGAAAACATAAGCACCATAAATCAACATACATTTATTTCTTTTCTGATAAATCCCAATAACGAGTCAAAGAACAATCATAAAGATGTTTTATTCATAAATAAATAAGAAATTTAAAGATTAACGAAATTTCTATCAAGAGAATAAAAGCAAACTAAGAATAAGAATATTTCAAACCTTAGTATTAATAAAACAAAAAAGCTAACAAAATTAAGCTTACATATTATCATTTTTAACATATCACTAGGTAGCAATGAAATATTTTTAAAAAAATGGGACTTATTGGGCGTAAACTTTCTAACAAGGAATCGCCAGCAGTGGATGATAAATAAAAATGAATTTCCAAAATACGTCTATATAATATATTTATCCATATTCACAGCTTTTTGATTCGAATCTCTAAACCAATTCCAAAAAAAAAAAAAAATAAATAAATAAAATAAAACCTAGAGGTACAAGCATATTCATAAACCACTACAAAAAATGAAAACAAAATAACATAAAAGGGAAAATAAAAAAATTCTAATATTAAAAGCAATTAAAGTGGTTAAAATCTGCAGTGATGAAGCCCTATGTGTGTCTGGCAATAATAAAAAACAACAAGAAATGAAAGAGTAATAAGAAACATTGAATAATGGCATACGCGTTAAAAATAAAGAAGAAGATTATTTATTTATACAGAACGCGTAATAAATTTACGTGATTCGATGTTGGTCTTTAACTTTCATACGTCATGTAAACACTTAAACATTCTTCATACTACATTTTTGAATTAGTTT
The DNA here is from genome assembly GCA_951217055.1 of Gerris lacustris. Taxonomy (NCBI): domain Eukaryota; kingdom Metazoa; phylum Arthropoda; class Insecta; order Hemiptera; family Gerridae; genus Gerris; species Gerris lacustris. Next base: position 73,649,150 of record OX578278.1, read on the forward strand.
GTCCGGTAAAATGGAATTTTATGACAAAAAAAGATTTAAAAAATGCAACCGCTGTTTTTCAATGCACCACTTAAATTCAATTTATTTCTGTAATATGGTATTTCAATGAGGTTCAATAATAATCAAATGAAATCAAAGGTAATCCATGAGATGGATTACACTTAAAGAGCAGAGTGGGGCAGTGGAAGCGTGCTGGGCCCATAACCTATTGAATTTAGCTTTAGACTAAATGTACAAAACATGTACAACTGTATAGATTCTTTTAACAGGTTCCATTTTGGCGAACTTGGTTACAACAAAACAAAACGTCTAGCAGTATCAATAACAAGACTTTCTTTATTTTTAAGGTGAAAAAAAAAAAAAAAAAAATTAAAAATGTTAGATGACGTTATAGGTTTGCGGTAAGAATTAATTCTTCATTTTCGACATTTCTAAAAAGTGCGAAAGAATTTCCCAAACAAAGCTAAGAGTCTGGTTAGTAGGTCTAAATTTATAATCAAATTGACTTTAGCTGGTTGTATAGTTTTTGGTCCCATAGGTCTCGTTTCGCAAACGCATTAATCCTTAAATGTTTAATCTACTTTTAAGGCTACATGAATAATAACTTAGTCGAGGTCCACTACTCCATCCAAAGCCGTGTAATTCTAAGTTCATTATTAATCTGCTAAAGCTCAATTCAGGTTGTAAAGGTTAAAGGGTTAATCAAAGTGAATCACCGAAACGCTCAATGTATAGAAGGATTATGAGATTTCTAGAATTTCACTTCAATTAAGTAAAAACCTTCATGAGAAATTTAAGTTGCGTAAAATCTAACAGAATTAGGATTCCAACCATAATGTGCAAACAATAGTCTGTGAGGGGGGGGGGATCTTTTTAAGTAATAACAGATCATCCCCAGAGTCCTCTAAGATAGGTCCCTGCTAAGGGTAACTAAAAGATGTTCAACCAAACTCCCCTTCAAGATTTGAACGACTGGCCTCTTAACTCAAGGGTTTGTATGTTTGTTTTCTCTCTATGGAGAAATCTAATAGAGAACCTTTGTTATAAAGAATCTTTAGAGAATCTTAGATCTATAGAGAATCTTAGATCTATAGAAAATCTTAGATCTATAGAGAATCTTTTGATCTATAGAGAATCTTAGATCTATAGAGAATCTTAGATCTATAGAGAATCTTAGATCTATAGAGAATCTTAGATCTATAGAAAATCTTAGATCTATAGAGAATTTTAGATCTATAGAGAATCTTTAGATCTATAGAGAATCTTAGATCTATAGAGAATCTTTAGATCTATAGAGAATCTTAGATCTATAGAGAATCTTAGATCTATAGAGAATCTTAGATCTATAGAAAATCTTAGATCTATAGAGAATCTTAGATCTATAGAGAATCTTTAGATCTATAGAGAATATTTGATCTTTCAAAGGTTTACTTATTTAAGTCAATGACCCATCCTCTTTTCAGTTATATTATTTTTTTAAATAATATATATTTCAAAAAATTAACAATTTTTTAGGTGGTCAAGTAAAGTTTATAAGAGTTAAAAATTAAAGAAGACAACGTTATTAAAAAACAAAGTTATTTAGCCTTCAGCTTTAGTTAAAGTCAAAAATATAAAGTGATTAGTAAGTAACAATACAAAATCTATTATGAAGCAATGTAATTTTTTGTGATTCGAAATCACGAATTCATTGGTAAATGCTTCAAGTATGGCATCATCTTCATTTACAGGAAGAATAACCACAGCATAAATATTTACTGAATTTTCAGGGAAATATTAAAAAAAAATATACCCATAAATTGAAGTAGCAAGAGCACAGATAAGAACTGGGATGTACGAAATATAAATTATATAAATTCTCTTTTCAAGCATTCATTTGTAAATGATAAAGATAGAGGAAGTTCCTAACTAGAATTTTACGAACTACCAAGAAGCAATTCTTAGTCGCATGCCTCCACGAACTACCAAGAAAGCCAAAATGTTAGTTTAAGGCCACAAGAATATTTATTTAACTCCCTTTTTATAGTTATATTCTTTGATAAAAAGTTCTCTTTGGTTTTCCTTGACGTTAGTTTTATTTTCTTTTTAAATAAATCATTCTCTACGGTATCCCTAAAAGCTAAAGATATCATCCATCCCTCAGAAGTAGTCCTATAGAAGGGATAAGCAGGGCTATTAAGTATCCACATCCTAGCGGGGATTGTTAAAAAAATAAAATATTTTTTCCGACATTGTAAATACTTTAATATAACCCTAATTTTAAAGCCGGTTGTGGCCTCTGTCATCATCAGTGCAAGGGAAAACTCTTTAAGGAGACAAAAATGGATTCCACATTCCTAAGAATTAGCAACAAGAACTTAAGTTGAGGATTTATTATAAATTTGACTAAAGTAAAAAGTTTACTACAGTAGTAATCAGTGGGAATTAAATAATAAATAAATAGACACAAAGATTAGGAAATCTTATGCATACATAAAACTGTAATTAAAATAAGCAGAACAGACTTGTGACCTTCAAACAGAATTAGATATTCTATTAGAGTTATGAAATAGTATGTCAATCCCAAGAATATACAAATACATTACCTAAGAGGACATGACAAGACTTCATAAACCGATTTAGTTTACAAAAAGCTCTATAAATAGATAGCAGAGGTAAGATGACATTATTCCGCAAGAACTAAGATATGCAAACTTAATAAAGTATTTAAAAGCAGAATAAGCTTGACGACCTTCAGACATAAAAAAGGCAAAATATATAATGTATGTCCAACAACATTTAAGGTACATCTAAATCGAAAGAGTAAGAAGAGAAAAATTAATACAGTAAAAAATTGAAACTACTAGTAAATAACTAAGTAAAGTACTATGTTAAAATAACTAATTATAGAACTATAGTTCAGCCTATTATCTATATTACCCAGAAAATATTTTCGTTGGGTCATAACATTTAAAAATTTAATACATTAAGAACATATATATATATATATATATATATATATATATATATATATATATATATATATATATATATATATATATATATATATATATATATATATATAAGATCAATGATTACTGCAAACTCTCCAAACACAATATTAAAAAAATTATTATTATTAGTTGTAAATAATCCTAAATATAAATATCCTAGTACATTTGATACGATAAATAATACAATAAAGCAATTATGCGAGAAATTAAAGATAATAATTAGCACAGTCACTCTCGAAATATAGAATACTTAATAAATGGAAAAGTAAAAAGAGATATTTAATGAAAGCGAGAAGTTTGAGAAAAAAAGGTTTCGCGAAACGTCATAAAAAAAAACCGCGGACTTCAAAATCAGCTGTTGACTCACTGATAAGAAGCAGCATGAGATTATATCACGTTTTATCAATAACAAAAAAATATAAATAGAACATTTAATATTGAGGTGGGGAAAAATACATAATTAATAATTCTAATAAAATATTACAAGAAACATAATTAAGGATAATCTGTTTATAGATAAGTTTACTTTTATATCGTTAAAAATAAATTGCGATAGTGGGGAAATATCATAAACTATTTTATTTACATTGAAACACTACATATTTATTTTAATTATTAAAATATTAATTTTTATATTAATAAAGAAAAAATAGTGCTCACATTATTATAAATCTTATAATATTAATAACCATGAAGAAAAATCATTAGATTATATTGTTAATTTTAGGTTAATTGAAGGCTTTTATACCCGACAAATATAAATTAACAATAATATGGGAATTGTGAGGAGAAAGTTTTAGAGGGAAAATAGGTTCTTTTAGGAGTATGAGATTAGGAAATTGTCTGTTTATGGCTTTTTGCAGTTTAAACTGCTAATTTAAATGGAAATGGAAAGTCTTTGTTTAGAATAAATAGTATTTAGAAGAATATTCATTAGGTATTTAGGAGATTTAAAAGTTAAATCAAGCTTTTTTGAGGGGAGACATAATTATGAGATAGAATGGATTCTGCACAACATTTTTTAAAACATTTTTAAGGAATTTTATAATTTTTAAAATATATTTTTGAATATAATACAGTTAGAGTACTTACATTTTTTATTTTCAGCGGCAACGTTGATGATGAATATCATGTATAAAAGGACGGTAGCGAAGCGCCACAGGGGCAGAGCCCCTGCAGGCATGGTGACTGGCGGGCACTCTGGGGTGCTGGCCGGGCTACACGGCGAGCCGTATTGATCTGTTCCAGGGGAAAACCCCTCCAGGGGGGTGGAGCGACAATAACGCCCCAACCGGCCGTCTAGACGAGACAATATCCTACCCCCACCGTACGCCATACGCTTCAACTAAATAAACCCGCCCCCGCCAAATTCGAATTTAAAAAATCAGCTATCTTCAGATGCCCAAAAACGTTTAAATAGAAAAGATAAAAAGGTGTTGAAGATGACTTATTCTTATCCTTGGCAATCTCTTTGATGGACTTCTTTGAAGACTACTTTCCCATACATCCATCATCCGGCTCAATTCTCAAATTCGTACGAGTAGTTTAGGTTTAATCCAAAAATTGCTACATCGTAGATTCTTTACAGATATTTTCCTTCATTGATCCATCTTCAAGTAAAAACTGTATTGCTCTAGGGATTCAAAGGGTACGGCCACAGTGCACGCTGGTTCCGAATCAGGTTCAGGCTCCGAAAACAGGCTGTGATACGTCAGCTTGAGGAAAGCAGGTGATGGCCACAGTGGAGGCAGGTAGAAATACGCGCTGACATAATGTAACATAAACAAAACAAAAACAAGGAGTTGTCTTATGAAGTTATAGGTGTTTTTTACGGCCACAGAGAGTTAATATAACATTAAAATATAGAAGAATTGCTTTTTATGAAATTATTATTAAGTTAAGGAGTGCATATGAAGAATACCATCGCTTATTTGAGCAGTTAACAAATTGTAGAGAACATGAAACGTTTCTTCCTACATTGAGAATGGAAGTGGAGCCATTCTAATATTTTAGAAATACTTTCGTGATAAGCGTTTCTTTCTTTATTATATTAACATTAAAAAATAAATTGAAACGAAGAAAATCAAACAAGAATCAATAGACACAAAGTAAGATACGTATTTGGTATTTGTACATAACCAAGAAAAAGGTTTCATTAACAACTACAAATGCCAAAAAATAAATAGTAGTTTGTAGTTACAATACAGTCCGTGGGCGCTGATAGCAGCCGAAATCTGAAACAAGAATGATCTAAACATTCCGGTAAAGCCTCTGACTCCGAACGCTGCGCGCGCAACCAGTTCCTGCTTCCACTATGGCCACCCTGCTGCAATACCACTGTTTATTTCTCACACTTGTTTTCTGAGTCTGAACCTGATTCGGAACCAGCGTGCACTGTGGCCGTACCCAAAGACCGGCCTACTCGGCATTAAGATTAGGGTTTATGATAGAATCTCAGGGCATCCTTGCCATCTTGCCATTAAGATTAATCTTGTAACAAAGCATCCTCCAAGAAAAGTTTTTTGGCCCACTCATCCTCGTGTCTTGAGCTAACTTACCATCTTTTTTTAGGATCTACGTCGTAGTCATTTTCACCCGAATTGGAAGGAACTCCATTCTTTCGTACACAAATGCCACGCAACTCTAACTACAAAATAAATTAACAAGCATCAAAGCTAATTAGATTGGGGTCTAATTTCGCAGAAGGATCTCATAGCAGTGTGTCCTTTCTTTGCTTAACTCAGAGGTCTCCGCTAGACCCAAAATAATTGCTTGCTTAAACACTGTCGAAGAATTCAAACTTCGTAATAATCTGATTAACAAAAGGGGTTTACTTCTTGTAAAAGCAGAATACAAAAGCTGTGGGAGTCCACCTCGACCCTCGCAAAATCTTGAATTAACTTCTACAAACAGAAAATAGACATTTTCAACTAACCTTTGCTAACTCTCGGAATACAACTTTATTAACTATCTAACTTTTAACTCTAATATAACAAAAAAAAAAAAAAAAACTACATCATAAAATATATAATGATAAAATAAGTTTCTCTTAATTAATCGGACGTTAAACTAACTTCTTCCATATTTTAAAAGTATGTATTACGAATTAGAGATGAATTTTACAGACATTTACCGGATTTATTCTATATTGTCAACACGTCAAGGCTCAATTGAAGATTTCTTTCACTCACCCCCTTAGAGACAAAATAAATAAGCAAATATTTTAAAATAAGTCAAATGAAAAAAACTTAAGTTATCTCCAAAAGTTAGATTGAATTATTATTTATTCTTCTATTGATCGTTAAAATTACTGACAATGCTTAGCCTCTCGGAATAAAACATTTGCTACAATAAATAATTTAAACTAAGCTCCAAAATATTTAACGGACCAATCCACTAAACTAGCCTCAAAGTCCTCAGTTCTAATACTAATACCATAAATGTTATAAATCCATACTTTACACTAAGAAATTAGTAGAAAACTTGTAAATCAATCTTAACCTTAAGCCAACCATGAATTAATAAACAAACAAAAAAGTATTAATAAGATGAAAGCTATATAAAGTGCTAGGTAAAAGTATTAATATTAAAAATAGCCGGCCAATTACTGTGGCACAAAACTTCCTCGCGTTCTATCGCGTACCTACTATTAAGATGGTTTGATTTTACTCGTTCATTATTGCCTCATTTATTTTATTGCTTTCTCCCTTTCCTATGTAATCTGAAAAATTGTTTTTTTTTTACGTGGTAGGCTGTGATGGCGGACGCACTTTAAAGTTTTTTAGAGGCTTATTGTGGGTAAACGGTAAGTTGTTGCGCCAGCGGTAACTAATTTTAAAAGATCTAAAAATTTGGTCCTATGACTTTTTATCGTAATTTCATCGGTTCCACCTTAAATAGAGCTAAAGTTTATTTTTTTAAAAATAAATTTCACTTTGAGCGCTTATGGCGTCCGCAATTGTTGACTAATTTAATTTCTGATTGGAGTGCTTAAACCTCACACTAATGCTCTTTAAATCGAGTATTTATTATTTTATTAGAATTTTTCTTTATTTTAAGGCCCCACGGCAAAAAACAAAAAAATAATTATACCCTGACTCTTGATTTTTGGAAAAATTTCGAGTTGGTAATGTCAAAATCGGTTAGAAACCTTAAAAATCGCTTGACCAAACATGGGGTATGGGCAGTTTTAAACCACTCCTTAAGGGTGAAAATTGGCCTTAAAGGGCGAAATAGGGTGTTTTTTGGATTTTTGTACTGATGGGTTGTGTTTGTCGTAGAGACATGACGTTTTCTGAAAATTGTTAAGGTTATAGTGTATTTTTAAGAAAAAGTTCTATCTGTCGGGAAATTTTCCGGGAAATGGGTTTATTTTCAATGGGAAATCGTCTACGGTCAAAAAGGGCATTTTTTAAACACATTTTTACGTATAACATTTGAAATAATTGAAAATTTTAATTTTTTTTCAAGGCTTTTGTAGATCCCGCAAAGGTCCATAGCCGGTAACGAGAACTTTTTTTTTAGGTGCACCCCCGCTTAGGGGCGACATCGGGAAATTTGTTTTTCAACGATCAGAAAACCAGAGATATTTGGTACGGGGTGTCGTATATTGTTGGAAAGCCCTTGGGAAGAGTACAAAAGTGATGCAAAAACATTTTAAAAATTTTCACGTTTCAGGCCCTTTAAAGCGAAAAAACACTTTTTACCACTTTTTTTTAAACGTTTTTCTACATGGTTCACGTATCTCCTCCTAGGGCATTAATACGACACTATTGGGCATTTGAGCCTTAAAAGCCTATGAAATGCTGCTCCTGGCGTTTTGCTTTTAAACCCGATGGTACTTTTACTTTTTGAGATATGGTACCTTAAATTAAGAGGTATAAGATGGTACTTTGGAGGTACGTACAGAGAAAACAAAAGTACTCTTCTACTCTGCTTTGTATGCTCTAAAAATGTGTTTTTCAAGGGGTAAGTGCAATCCCCTTTTTTTAGTATCTTCGAGGGGGGGAAGTCAAGTACCTCGGCGAAATACACACAAAAATCGTGTTTTTCCGAAATTTCGAATTTGACCATCTGTACCGTTCGCAATTTTAATCGGACAGGGTTCAAAAGGGTACGGGACTTTAGGTAATATTGTCGTCTTTTAGAATCCGGGTTGTTATTATATCTCTGATTCCAACTTCGGGAGCTACGTCTATGTGAAGGACGTCCTCCTTGGGTAGCCCCAACCAGAAGGGGACGTTGAAAGAGGTATCGTTGGAAAGACCATTTAAAATGTACCAAATGTGTGCAAAAATATTTTTGAAAAAATGTACTAGGTTGGTACTTTAGTACCCTTTTGTACTTTTAGAGTGCCGTGTAGGGGGTAGGTTACCCCACTCTGGGGCTAATAGCGTCGAGGGATTTATCAGCTCGAAAATTCCCTTCGGTCAAAAGTTGCGCCAAATAACACTTGAAGGCACTGTACCCTTTTCGTATCTGTACCTTTGCGGGTTTGGGTACAGAGGTACTTTTAATACCACGGTAGTTGTAGGGTGCACTGTAAAAATAAAAAAATAAAAAATAGCTGCTTTTTACTCAAAAGTGTGTGGGTTTTATTGCCTTCGTACCCATTTTATTGAAATTTATTTTTTATTTCTACTTATTTTCGTACTAATTGTACCGGTTTGGAAAAATCGGCCGAAAAACGCTACTTTTTAGCCTTTGTACTGTACCGTATATGAATTTCATAGGATCGGGCTAAAACTCGTATGGTATTTAGTACTTTATAGTAGTAAAGTGTACATGAAAGGAAAACATTAAATTTATTAACATGCCAGGTCAGTAGCGTACACAGAAAAATTTTTCGGGGGGGGGCCAAACCTAACCTTGAGTGATTATATGCGGGTTTAGTATACCCCATAATTTATAATAAATTGCAATTTCTCCCCCTTTCAACACTTTAATTTCAATTTCTAACCTCATATTTAATAATATTAAAATCATATGAGATAACACCTAAAAAATTACATAGAGGCTGTAATTTTTTTAAAAAAAAAACTCAGACCTCAATGTATTGGTTTAGATTACTTGCAGTAATCAATACAAAAGAATGTCCCCTAAGTAGTGTGATAATTAGTGTAGCACTCAGCTTCAAATTTGGAATGGCAGATAATTATAGCATAATTAGCCCATTGTTAGTTGCTGGTCCCATATAAGTTCTAACCTTCTGTGCCCATTTGTTGCTCTTCCACATGTGCAGACACATACATTTATTTACACCTATATCTTCAAAAGTACTCATCTGATTTTTATGAAATTTTGCTGATCGAAAGTAACACGCAGATCGCCCCAGATTAATTTTAACTGTCTGCGCTGTTTACATTTATTGCTAAATTGATACTTTAATTAATGTAAAAATCAAACACATTTTAATATATTTAAAAAAACCCTGGTCCAAAACAAATATTTGCTAATTAAATTCACAATCCCTTATCCTATCTTTTTTCCAATTTAGGCAAAGTCTAGTATGCATATCTAAATTCAATTCAATTTAAGTCCGAGTTGACTCGGGCTTCATTTAATATAATGTGCTTAACACCCAGGCAGAGCCGTCTATTAGGCCTAATATTTAATGCATCCTACTTAATTTTGATGCATTTATTTCAATCGACAACATCCGGGCCCACCCAGAATTAGGCCTCCTAGTTCAATTCTTTGCCCTTTATTCTAAAGCCAAAAATCCGGGCCTAGCTGTCAATCGGGCCAGTCTACTTAACGTATCCTAATTTAATTCAGGGCATTTAATTCCATCGGCTAAAAATTCCGGGCCCGGGAGGCAATTGGACTGATTTAGTTTAGGAATCATAATTTAATTCAATGAATCTAATTCCATCTGCACAAATACGGGCCCAGCTGACAATCGGGCCAGTCAAGTGTTTAATAGCATTAGTTTCATCGGCAAAAATCCGGGCCAAGCGGGCAATCGGGCCGGTTAGTGTTTAATAGTTTTAGTTTCATCAGCAAAAATCCGGGCCACCCCGGCACTTGGGCCGATTTAATTTAGGCTTCCTAATTTAATTCCATCGGTAAAAATCCGCGCCTAGCAATCGGGCCGGTATAGTTTCTAACAGTTTTAGTTTCATCAGCAAAACTCCGGGCCACGCCGGCACTTGGGCCGATTTAATTTAATAATAATAATAATAATAATAATTGTTTATTTCCACCTCATGATTAACAAGTAGATATTTACAATATAAATACAAGGTGAGGGCCCTCAATAAGTGTTAATCACCTAGAGCGAGGGCCCCGTCTCTTAAAACAAATGTATATTTTAATAATAATAATAAAAATAAAAAAATAAAATTAATTTAAAGTAAAAATAAAAATTAATTAATTAATTGAAAAATTATAACAATAATTAAAGTAATAATAATAAAATATTACATACAGTTTTTACATGCAATATATAAATGTAGGTATATATATGTAAAAATAATATATACTTATGCTTTTTTTTTTTTTTTTTTTTTTTTTTTTTTATAGTGTCTCTATTTTGTAATTTTGGGTATGTCCCGGATTGTTGTTCGATAAATTTTATTTTAATTTTAGATTTTTTATTTATTTGTGATAAATATTGTATTAGATGATATAATTTAGGCTTCCTAATTTAATTCCATCGGCAAAAATCCGGGCCTAGTGGCAATCGGGCCGGTATAGTTTTTGTTTCATTAGCAAAATCCGGGCCTAGCCGGCAATCGGGCCGGTAAAGTTTCTAACAGTTTTAGTTTCATCAGCAAAACTCCGGGCCACGCCGGCACTTGGGCCGATTTAATTTAGGCTTCCTAATTTAATTCCATCGGCAAAAATCCGGGCCTAGTGGCAATCGGGCCGGTATAGTTTTTAATAGTTTTTGATTTATCAGCAAAATCCGGGCCGAGCGCATTTGGGGTGATTAAGTGTATACAGACCCTAATATAATACTTAATAATTTCCTTTTACTGGAAAATATTTAAAAAATGCATCTGCCATTACTGTGTTTGTTTGGTTTTAAATGTATGGCGGGTCCAAGTTATGTAATTATTTCGGGGGGGGCCAGGGCCCCTCGGGCCCCCCCCCCTGTGTACGCCACTGTGCCAGGTACATGAGGGGTACAAAGTTGTGTACCTCTGTTTAAGAAAAGGTAAAAATAGTTGCTGGCCGGCCGTGTTTGATATCGTTGGAAAGCCCTTAAAACGAACTTTAAAATAATACAAATGTTTATCGAAAAAAGTCACGTTTCAGACCCTTTTGAACGATAAATAGTTTTTCGGGCTCTCAAAAAGTGCGAGGTGAGTCCACTGTTGGCCACTTTGCTCCTAAGATTATTCTGTGACAAGATTGTCCTTTTAGAACCTAATACAGTATAATATTGTACAACCCAAGATGTACATTTAATTTAAGTACCTTTAGTACTTTTGGTACAAAACGTACTTAAAGTCTGGGTAGTGTGGAGATTAAATTTTTAAATTAAATGTGTTTTGTAAAGGTATCTTTATGTAGGCATTTAGTAGGCCTATTACGGCCTTATAATGTGGTTGTACTGAAAAAAATTATTTATGTACTTAAAAGGGTACTTTTGTTACCGGTTTGTCGAAATACGCAAAAATACTCTACTTTTTATTTGTTTTACTGTACCGTTTTTGCTTTTCATAGGATCGGGCTGAAACTCATATATGGTACTTACAACTTTATAGAAGTAAAGTTTGCGCTAAAGAAGAACCTTAAATTTATTACTGTACCCTGTCCATTAGTGGTACATAGTGTTGTACCTCCGCTTTAGAAATGGTAAAAATAGTAGCTGAACGGTCGTATTTGGTATCGTTGGAAAGCACTTTAAGAGTACTCTAAAGTTGTATAAAAACATTTTGTACTTTTTCACGTTTCAGGTCTTTTTTGTTGAAATAACATTTTTTTCGGATAAATTGTTGTAATTTTTTTTTAACCTAAGCTCAAAACCCGATTTGTTATTTTAACGAGCGAGGTCTACTGTTCACAGAACTACTAGTACCTTTTTTTTAGCATTGTTAGTTATTACTATATTACTTAGTTTCTACTGGCTATTTTTAAAATATATTGATAAAATCCAAACTACGATTTATTATATTCAACAAACTACGAGAGTATTATATTCTTAAAAATGGAATTAATGATGTATAATATAGTCCTGATTTTATTCCTACAAGGCTTTGGAAACAAAACTATTTAGGAATTTAATTTAATTGCTTAGCCTACATGATTATAAGAAACATAGCCACTAATACCTAGCATGAGCCCCGCGCGGAGCGCGGGGTGGAAGCTAGTACACACATATATATATATATAATCAAATGAGGATATCCCTACCGTCGATACTTGCTTGATCTGGAGATCAAGAGATTGAGGCAAAAGTATAAAAATGTAGATTTCAGCACCTGGGGGCAAAATTGTGGTTGCCCCAGGTACGCGAGTGGATGAATACACACTTCCCTTTACATGGTACAGATCCCCCAAGTTCCATTACTTTATTTAAAACCGTTTAGATTTTATAACGATCTAAGTGTTATTTTTTACAATTTCAAAAGGGTATTTTGCTATTTTTGCCCCCCTGTAGGGGGCAAAATATTGTAGATAGAAAAAAAAGTTTCAATTAAAAGTTTATTATTTTTCACCGTAGAATCCAAATATGCTATCAAAAATATAGACTCCAATTTGAAATTTTAAAGTGGGGTGGCCTGGGGGCAAAGTGGGTGGTTGCCCCTAGTGGGCGATTGCATGAAAACAAACTTCCCTTTGCATGGTAGAGATCCCCCAAGTTTCATTAATTTATCTCAAACCGTTCAAAAGTTAAGAGGGGGGGGGGGAGACTTTTGGACCACTCTGTATATTATTATTATGTTATTATTATACATAGATATGATATTAAGATACAGATGTCATGTTTACTGGAACTTAGCCTGGCGCGCTGCCGTGCGCTCAGATTAGTATGAAACTAATTTGTACAAAAGTGCATGTACTAAATTTAAAAAAAAATAAATAAATAAACATTGACACAGCCCTGAAGTTAAAACTAAGCCTGTCAAATTATAGTGAACACAATAAAAAAAAAACATTAAAAAAGGGGGTAACGGCACACGAGATAAAGTTTACTTATATATTCTCAGCAAACAGGACGAATTTATATAATTAAATAATACTCAATTAAAAGAGCATTAGGGTGAGATTTGAACCCTCCAATAAAAAATAATCGTTTAATAATTGGGGATGCTATGAGAGCTTTAAGTCAAAATAATAATAATATTAATCAAATCTAGCTCCAACCAAGGTGCAGCCGATTGAGGTATTAACAAAAGTCATAAAATCAAATTTGTAGATCTTCAAAAGTATTGCTGCATTCAAGCAATACTTTTCCGGATGTCAGTTCTTTCAAATTATTTAATTATATATATCGACTTAGAGTTGTAAGCGGTAGGACGAAAGGACGTCAAATTTAAACTTTATATATATAATGCTATTGTCTGACTCAGTTTAATTAAATTTGGCAAATTAGAATGGACAAGAGAGGATGAAATTAAAGGGGTTCCCAAAATGTTGTTTTGTTATGAAGTTATATCGTCCAAAGAGACGTCAACGAGAACTTGTAATATATATTTTAAACAAATATTGAATACATACATGATAGTAGTGGTGCTGCAGACGGATGGTTGCTCCGAACAAATAACTGCATGCCAGCCATGTTTCATAAAAACATTACAGGAATTTAAAAAAAATATATATACTTAATATCACAAACCGTTACATTAATAATAAGAATAACTTCACTTCACACAGTTTAAAATCAAACACTGATGGAAATTCTGAACAAATTTGCGCACGCACTAAATTTCTGCAAATAATCTCCTGAAAATAAATAAATTAAAATGAATTATTTATTGGGGAATAATTAAAAAAATTAGGTTCAATTCTCAGAGAGAAGGGGGGGGGGGTATACATCATATTCAACATACAGCCCCAGGCTAGAATCCGGCCCGAGGGGCCTATTTATACAGCGCTCGCTGTTAATAGTTATATTTATGAATACATGAAGGTTAATACATCGTAACACACAATATTGTCACCACAATTTTTACATTAATTATAAAGAAGATGATATAAAATATATAAAAATAATATATAAGATACAAGATATCTTATGATGAGATATAATACATATAACATGTCGAAAAGCATTTGTTGATAATTAATATAAAATTGTGGTGTCAATACTGTTGTGTTACGTTTTATTTACCTCTCTAGTCATAATTATGTTGTACCACAATATCTCAGTTAAAACAACCAATTACAAGTTATATCAACTGCTTAATTAAGAGAAAAGACCGAATTTAGAGACTTTTTGAGTATATAGCACTGGAACGGAGACTTCTTTATCAATAATAATCCTAAAAATAGCATCCAGCTTTAAGGTATCATATCAGGTTCGTTGATAACATTTTTATGAAACTGCTTCCAATATCCTCTTTAAGACCCCACAATTATCGGTTAATTCAATACTTTCTGCACTTCTGATATTTGCATTGTGGTAATTAAAGTAATCATTATTTTTAATTCAGAAAACTCTATTAAACTTAAATAAGACAAATGTATGGTAAGAAAAAAAATTAATAATAAGTCCTAAAACTCGAGACATCTTATAGGCTTAAATCCAAAGAGAAGCAAGAGCTGCCCGAACACCTCTAAATCATTAAATAAATACCTTCCTTTCTCGGTCCCTTCTGGTACTTGCGCCTGGCTTAAAAGGAAATGTTTTGTCCCTCTTGAACATTAAGGATGGCGCGAGGGGACACCCTAAAGCAGTAGTTCCTAAAGCCTTTTTCGAGCCTCGACCCCATTTTCAAGTTGTAAAGGAACCTGCAAGACTCTCCCGACAGCATTGGTTCTATATCTACTCAAAATAATACCTTTCATACATTTCTTGGAGGATAATAGGACTCAAACATTAAAAATAAAAAAAAATCTTATAATAAAATTAAAAAAACTCATCGAGCACTTTTTATTAGCCATTATTTGTCCCAAACGCCAAATTTCAGCGTATTCTACTCAGTTTCAAAAGGAACCATTCAGAAAATAATGCAGGCATATAAATAATTTAGCCTATATTTAAATTCCATTACATTTTTTCACAATTACATGTTGCGGGGATTCTGCTGAAATAATTAATACTAAGGGAAGAGATAGAAATAAGGGGGACTCTTATCCTATGCTTTCAGACAGCTTATCTTCAGGTATTATTCACAAACAAAGATAGAATCCGGAGAAATTCATTCAATATTACAGGTGCCTTGATGATCTGGGTAACTACGAGCGTTTTAACTGATGCTACAAATCCCGCTGAAGTGCTGAAGATTGCATTACGAGCGTTGGCGTTGCTAAGTGTTCTTCAGTGTTGTGACGGCGAGCTATCACCACTACTGAAAGCGTTAGAAACGCTCTTTTAGATAAGTACTTAAGGAGTTATTTGTTGAGATTGTCATGTTTGAGTTGGTAAACGTTTTAGCGAGCTGTTTCAACCCGGCGTGTTTTTAGCCCTCGAGGGGCATGGACCTTATGCGTCATTTACATTTAGCCCACTCCCATGGCAGTGAGCAGGGAAGTGGTGGGCATGAAATAGAGTAGCTCGACTCAGTGGCGTATCCAGGGGGGCACAGGCGGCACGTACCCCCCCCCCCCCCCCCCCCCCCCGACCCAATAGAGTAAAAAAAAAGAAAAAAACCGACGTATTTTTTTTAATACATTACATTTTACATTCACCTCAAATTCAATTTCACCTCAGAAATGCATTAAAGCACTGTTTTGAGAGGTCATATTTTCCGAGGGAGGACCCCCGGCCCCACAATATATCCTCCCCCCCCCCCCCTCCCCCCATAATATACTTCTGACGACGCCAGGCGTCCCGGTTTTGGACTTTAAATCCCGAACTCCCGATAACACTTTTCGGGACGCCAAAATGTCCTAGTTTTCAATAGACACGCCGATAATAGATTAATTCGTTTAAACAAATCCACATATTCTGATAATTTATTTTATAAAATAATTTATAGATGCGTAGTTTTAGCAAAATGTTTGTTATTGCCAATCTGAATCAACCGCATTTATTCCAATAAAAATATGTACGAGTATTTGCTTTGATTCGATGGTCTTCAAATAGATATAATAACTTATCTAAATTAATTTACTTAATTTAACTATTTTTTCTAATTATAAAATTAGGTCCGTTGTCATGGGGTTAACGGCTCGTAGATATATAAAACGAAAATATTAAAAATCCCCCTTTAGCTTCCGAGCTTACCGAAGGTAACAAACTGTGATAAATTTTCGTTCTCAAGAACGAATTTTTTTTTAGGTATTTTAGACAAAGGGAATGATTAGGTGCACAACTTTTATTGTGTTACAATAACTATACTTTTAAGTTTGTATTATATTTTTTTTAAAAAAATGTACTTGTGTTCATGTTCATACTTGTTTTCCAACAAACTACACCATATACTTAATCGAGCCAAAAATTACCCTTTTGTGACTAAGTATTAAAATCAAATTTTACCTCAGAAATGCATTTAAGCGCTGTTTTGAGAGGTCATATTTTCAAATTTTTCCCGGACCCCCCGCTATATGCACCATACAATAATTAACTGGTAACGACACCTATGACGTACGGTTAAGATATTGTACTGCAGTCGGGGGGGAGGAATCCTGAGAACTCCCCCCCCCCCTTTCCTAAGGGCTTTCCATACTCCCGAAGCCCCTTGGAGGGTCAGATCGCCACCCCCTAGATGACACCCTTAATCCGCCACTGGTGCGCGAGTGATAGTGTTTACTTAACTGTGTTAAAATAATCAAAAAGTTGGAACGTGGAAAGAGAACATGACTGAATGAGGACGTCATGGAAGCAAGAAGTTCGTGTGATATATATTAATAAATTAGACTTTTTACGGCGCGGCACTGTTCCAGTAAATATTTATTAACGGTGGTTCTAACCAACAATTTTCGGAGAAACTAAGCCTCCAACGTGCACCAAAAGTTAGCGCACATATAATAAATTTAATTAACACATTACACAGCCACCAAATCGTAAAAACCGCTATGCAAAAAGTTTTTCCTCAAAACTAAAAATAACACAAAATAGAACGTAACAAAAGTTAATCTACTATTCAAGAGCTTTTCAACGATATACATCATATTATAAAAGATTATAGCTTTGAAATTTGCGTACTTCTGTACTTTGAGGTACCTACCAAAATTATATTTTTGAAAAACAAACAATACAAAAGGGTATTAATTTAACTAATAAATATAAATAAAAATCCCTAATAACAAAAAATGATTAAAACCCTTTAACCTACAACAAAATTATAAATCAGTACAAAAGTACGTGTACAACATTTTTATAAAATAGCTTGAACATATCAAGGCCTTTCAAATGATATACGACACAATATTAAAAACAAAAAAAAGTGGTCACGTGACACGGCACACGGGACATAGTTAATTACTATGTTATATTAATAAGA
Source organism: Gerris lacustris (assembly GCA_951217055.1). Taxonomy (NCBI): domain Eukaryota; kingdom Metazoa; phylum Arthropoda; class Insecta; order Hemiptera; family Gerridae; genus Gerris; species Gerris lacustris. The sequence continues at coordinate 73,666,704 of OX578278.1, forward strand.
TAATAAGATATGTATTACCTAAATTAATGTTCATATAAAGAAATCAAGTAAGATGCTTGGGAATAATAACAATAAGTGAATAGCAAACTGAATCTAACAACAAAACACACGTTTATAACACAAAAAACTTCTGAATGAATAATGCACGTAATATAAAATATTTATTTATATTTTTACTAACAAATTACTAAAAGTATTAAAGATATCTTGTATTGCTTAGAAGAAAAGAAGTAACTAGGATAAATCAAGAAAAGTAGCTAGGCTAATCTAGAATGACTTCAATAATAATATGAATATTGGATGTTTACATGAAGCTGCAGTGTGGCCAGTGACTCCGCTATTTTTTTAATTAAAGATCTACAATTCATTGAACTTATTTAACAGAATTAACAAATATAACCAAATTATTTTATTATTAAAACGTTTATTTATTAAATATTTCTTATTGAACTATAATATATATAATGTTACAAGATAGAGATAATAGTATAAACTGCCTAGGCAGTAAAATTTATTTGTAATCAGGACCGGCGCGGCACAAGGGCCATGCGAGACATGCAGACGCATGTGGCGCCGGAGAAGCTGGCGTCTTTCTCAAAGATAATATTTATTTTCCATAATATTTATTCATATTTTACGATTTTGGTAGTATTCATACTACGGGACGATTAAATTTTAATTTAAATCAAATTATAATTATTATTAACTACGGGAAACAGACAGAGAAAAATAAATCCCCACGCTGGAGTCTATTTTTCTCTGTCTGTTTCCCGTAGTTAATAATAATTATAATGATAATATTTATTTATAATACTTTTGAAGTGAAACTTCTTTGGCGGCGGTAGAGTGAATTTTTTCATATTGTGTCATCGTGTAACGAAGTTTGCGATTCGAGACTCGTCCAAGTGTAACATTTTTACAGATTAATTGTATTATATCTATTTAAAGACCAGCAAATCAAAACAAACATTTATTTTTATTGGAATAAATGTGGTTGCCTTAGCGTAGCAATATTTTTGAAGTGAAACTTCTTTGGCGGCGGTAGAGTGAATTTTTTCAAATAGGGACCATCGTGTAACGAAGTTTGCGATTCGAGTCTCGTCCAAGATTCCAACATTTTTACAGATTAATTGTAATGAAATTAGTGTGACGGAAGTAATGAAACGGAAGTAATGTTTCGAGACTAATCATGGTGAAAGATTTATCTGTAAAAAATCTTTCCTTCAGGCGAGATGCGAACCACTGACTTCCGGGTCATGAAACCTACGTGCTAACCACTGCCCCAATTACATTACCAATTAGACACTACACAAAATTGGTATATAAGCGTAATATTCAATATTAGATGGATTATTGTAATTAGACAATTTATTATAATTAGATTATTTTTTGGGTTCATGGCAACGGGCTTAATTGTATACTTACAAGAAAAATGTAAAAACTAATTAAATTAATTTAAATAAGTTATTATATCTATTTAAAGACCGCAAATCAAAACAAATATTTATTTTTATTGGAATAAATGTAGTTGCCTTATCGTAGTTTTTGTTGGAATAAATGTGGTTGCCTTACCGTAGCAATAACAAATCATTTCGAGGTGCGTCGGCGTCAGTTCTTAACCGGGGGGCCGCGGCCCCCCAGGGGGCCTCGAAAGGTATTTAGGGTACTATCTGTATATTATATTTGGAGATTTTAAGGGGTCAGTGGTGACCAAAAGGTTAAGAAACACTAGTATAAATGACAAATGACAATATATACACAGATATAAACATTGCTTTAATTATTTTTTCATATAGTGACATCGTGTAACGAAGTTTTATTTTAATTGGAATAAATGTGGTTGCCTTAGCGTAGCAATATTTTTTTCAATTAAATTTCGCATAACCATTTCTTAATCCTGAAATAATAAATTCGTCAAAAAATGAAAGAGAGCAATGCATTCTAGAACTTAAGTTTCACTTCTAATGCGTGAGAGCCTCACACATATTTATTTTTTTTCAATTAAATTTCCCATAACCATTTCTTAATCTTGAAATAATAAATTCGTCAAAAAATGAAAGAGAGCAATGAGCAATGCATTCTAGAACTAAATTTTCACTTCTAATGCGTGAGAGCCTCACACATATATATTTTTTAATTAAGTATCAATTTAGCAAAATTTAAAGAGCGCAGACAGTTGAAATTAATCTGTGGCTCCGGGCTACTTTCGACGAAACATCAAAATTCCATAAAAATCAGATGAGTACTTTTGAATATATAGGTGAAAATAAATGTATGTTTGTGCGCATGTGGAAGAAGAACAAATGGTCGCATAAGGCTGAAACTTATATGGGACCAACAATGGGCTAATTATGACAAACCATCCAAATTTCAATAAAATCAGACGAGTGGTTATTAAGATAAGTTGGTTCGCAAAAATTGAGCGACAGACAGACACGGAACCAAAACTGTTGCCTGATGTCTGAAACGGATTTCTGTCTTGGAATCTTAGAAATCGGAGACTTACAACATTTTCGATCTTCTGAACAGAGCTTTCTTTACCTTCGGTAAGCTCAGAAGCAATAATATCAAAATTTACAGAAATTTTACCTCTTTATAAGACAAACATTCCCACTGAATTTCGTTGAGGTATCTGCCGCTATTTTGAAAATATCGACATTTTAAACTTATAATTTCGGAACTATTTGGACAATATCAACAAATGAAATATTGATAGAAAGTGTTCAACATAATGGACAAAATGCAACATGTCACTGAAGCAGCATCTTTCTTTGACGTCCTCCATTGTACGAAAAGTAAGTAAAGCGAGAATGTAAACACTCACTGCCTTTGATGCTGCTACAGAAGTTTTTTGGGGAGTAAATACAACAGCATGGGGAGCAGCGGCAATGGCTGAATGTAAACGAGGCATAAGGAATGGAATCCTCGGCCAAACGCGGAAGAGGTTGGCCTAAAAAGACCTGGAGAAGGTCAGTATAAGAAGAGGCCAGAGCAGAAGGAAAATCCTGGGGTGAGCTGAAAATATTGTTTAAGAATTGCGTCAGATGATTCCCTATGCTCCATCCCAGAGTGACAGACATTGGTCTATCAAGTTACCATATAAAATAGAACTGTCTTAATAGCTAACGAATAGCATGATTAATAGTAAATAAATAGAATAATTGCTCTACGCGGCATCTCAAGCTATACTACAGTGTAAACCGGTAGCCGGCACAGCCCCGGTTTACAGGAATTTAAATTAAAGCAAGCTGAATAGGAGCCACATGGCACATGGTTGTGACCCACGCGAACAATGTGACGGGTCACAAAGTCACACGTTACCCTCCGTGACTCCCGTGACTGGTCACGACTCCCGTGACTGGTCACGGAGGGTAACGTGTGACTTTGTGACCCGTCACATTGTTCGCGTGGGTCACAACCATGTGGCTCCTACTCAGCTTGCTTTAATTTAAATTCCTGTAAACCGGGGCTGTGCCGGCTACCGGTTTACAACAGTGTTTCCCAAACTTTTAACATCTGTGTACCCTTTCTATAATTTTCGTAACACTAAGTACCCCTCGCTAAAATAAAAAAAATCCAATTGTGTCAATCGGGGTATTGTTCTTTAAAAAAAGAAATAATATAAATATAAACTACTTTCTTTTTAGAAAAGGTTACAATTCGTTCCTGCTTATATTGGAACATTTTCAACCCTTTAGGTTTAATCCTTTTTAAATATGGAAATTAAAAACTTTCTACTTGTCAAATATTTACAAATTACTACTTTTAAACTAAAACAACTAAAAGCAAGGAGTTAAGTCTAATAATGTGAGTCACTTCACTCTCTGGTCCCAAGACTCTAGTCGTCATGGATCAAATCTATCAAGAAATAGCATGAATAAAAAATAAATAAATAACACAAAAATGGTTCATAAACGAAAACAAATATCCAATTTAAGAACAAAATTAACAGGGAACCAAATTATGATGAACAGTTGCCTCAACATAAACAATTTTATCCTACTCAGGATAAAATTGAGTGCGCAGTCAAAGCCCGGTGCAGCGCGTACCCCCACCAAACTCTTCCCGTACCCCAAGGGGTACGCGTACCACACTTTGGGAAACACTGCTATACTACATAATAGGTTAGGTCAGGTGTTTCTGAATACACTAATCCAACAATGCATCCATGTAAAGCTATAAAACTCTATTTGCTGAAAAGCAAAGCTGAAATTGAGAGGCTAGCCTAACATGAATAAGTTTATGAGCCTAGCCCATCTCATAGAAAAAAATCAAATGGAATGAAGCAACACTGTTAATAATAGGCATATTATCCTATAACCTTAAATAATAGCACTAGCTCCCGTTATTGTACAGTGATTTCACTATACTATACACTGGCCATTAACATACATCACCAAAGAGAAGTAAAACCGGGTTTAAACTAGTAAAGTAAACAGTAGATTTGTCCCCAATTAGACGTCTGGACTAGTTAGTTTATTATTGGTCCCATATAATTCCAATTTGTTGGTTCCATTAAATGTCAACCTTCTGTGCCCATTGGTTCCTCTTCCACATGCGCACAAAACTTATTATATTAACACCTGTGTCTTTAAAAGTACTCATCTGATTTTCAAGAAATTAGGATGGTCTGTCAAGTGTAACCCACAGATGGCCTCATATTAATTTCTACTCCCTGCACACATTAAATATTGCTAAACTGAGACTTTTATGCTTGTAAAAACTATCTAGAACTTTATCAAACCCCAGAAGATCAAAGAATAATTAGAAGTAAAGCCATGGTTGAGAAAATCAAACAGAAGTGACTTTCTTATAGTTTTGCCATGAAACAGTAGTACATGAAAGCAGCAGATGCATAGAGGTGCCAACCCCAGGTCCAAGGGAGTTTATGGCCAAGTAAGGGAAGACAGAGAATCTCCCTCCTAACACCTGAGGGAAGAAGAGGAAATAATGAAGAAAGTCGTCTCCCTCTAAACACAACTATCAAGAAAAAAAAATTGTCATCTTTAGTGCTAATGAGACCAGAAAGTGTTAATGTAGAAGTTAATACTGAAATTTAACTAGACTATTATTCACAATTAAAGCTTTGTCTATTTTATCTTCTCATACTCACTCACTAATTGGCACTTAGTATGGGCTTTATTGGTTGGAGTGAAATTAGAAGCTTAAAGAGGAAAAGGCACAAATGTATGCATACTGCATATAAATAATAGATTTGATATAAATATTCAACCAAATTCTATTAGCAGTCTTAAATGCCAAAGGGTTTTTGTTTGCAACTTTTATCCCATTAAATTATTTATTTGTTGAGATCAGTAAAATCAAGAAACAGGCAGTAATAATTATTGTTATTTTATTGTTCTCCAAGAGAAAGCATTACCTTGCATAGTACTGGGTGTCTAACTAAATGTTCATATGATATGTTAAGCTTTATAATTATATCAATATAAAGTTTATTATTATTATATATACATATGGTGTCATCAGCAAACTTAATGATAATTAATTTCTTCGTATTGTGTCAATAGGGGTTTTTCTTTATAAAAAAAAAATAAAAAATGAACTAATTCATTTTTGTTTTTTAAAAAATATGGTTATATTTCGTCCCTTTTTAGGACATTTTCAAACCTTTTTGGGTAAAAATTCTTTAAAAAATAAATAAAATTGCAGGAGTACTGCAATAAGTCAAGAAGGATTTTTTATATAAAAACTAATTATCACTTATGAAGTAACTCGTCAATAAGGAGTCTTAACCAATTAAAATAAATTAAATTTAAGGAAAAGGGTGAGTCACTTCACAAAGGGATCTGATCCATGACTCTTCAGTCATGGATCAGATCCCTTTGTGAAGTGACTCACCCTTTTCCTTTAATTTAATTTATTTTAATTGGTTAAGACTCCTTATTGACGAGTTACTTCATAAGTGATAATTAGTTTTTATATAAAAAATCCTTCTTGACTTATTGCAGTACTCCTGCAATTTTATTTATTTTTTAAAGAATTTTTACCCAAAAAGGTTTGAAAATGTCCTAAAAAGGGACGAAATATAACCATATTTTTTAAAAAACAAAAATGAATTAGTTCATTTTTTATTTTTTTTTTATAAAGAAAAACCCCTATTGACACAATACGAAGAAATTACTTATTAAAATTAAAGGGGACAACCAAAATTGAAATGGTTAATGATAATTTATTAATACATTTCTAATGAACTATTACGCCCCTTAATTACTAGATTATTTGTAAAGATATATGTTCTTAATACACAGTTAAAAGATAATAAGGTCCAAAACTATTAATCTCAAGAACAGTACAGTGGGCTAGACAAAGACGATCACATAATTTAGTTTGGTTGAAAATCTCTCAGGGAGCCTAAGAATCATCAGGGATAATTAATTATGTTGAATTTACTAAAACATTGAAAATTTTAGCATATTTTAAAAACCTGTAAACATGGATATATCAAAATTGTTAAACTTTATATTGCTCAATAATATCTAGGTCTGAATGAAGAAAGAAGAACGCATTTCACCAATGTTGAACATGTTTAACCTCTCAACAGTCCGTCCAAGAAAAAAGTTAATTCTGACAGTGTGAGAAATTAATTAATAATTAAAAGAAAATCAATTATTAGTAAAAATTTCATTACGACCTTAACTAAAAATCTCGAACTCTCATTAGCTCCCCTCCTATTGCTTCTGAGCTTTCCGAAGGTAACGGAAGCTATGTGATCGTTCTAATGAAAGAACAATTTTTAGGTCTCCGATTTCAAAAATTCCAAGACAGAAATCCGTTAATGACATCAGGGAACATTTTTGGTTCCGTGTGTGTCTGTCGGTCGGTCTGTCGTTCAATTTTTGCGAACCATCATATCTTAAAAACTACATGTCCAATTTTAATGAATTTTAGGTGGTAGGTCATAATTAGCCCATTGTTGGTCCCTTTAAGTTTCAACCTTCTGCGCCTATTTGTTTCTCATCCACAAGCGCACAAACATACATTTATTTACACCTATAGCTTTAAAAGTACTTATCTGATTAGAATGAAACTTTTATAGTTCATCGAATGTAACCCACAGATAGCCCAGATAAATTTGAACCATCTGCGCTCTTTAACTTTTGCTAAATTGAGACTTTAATTCATCTAATAAATAAAAACAATTTTGACAGATTAAAAAAAGCGGGGGGAAACAATTAAACCAATTAAATAATAATGGCTTGTAAAAGCATAAAATCAATAAAGTACATGGATAGGATGCGAGGAAGCTATGTGCCACACCAATTGGCAGTCTATTTTTTTTTTTTTTTCCTATGCTGTCAGCTCATCATCTAATCTGCTATCTAATCTTGGACGAGTAAGTCACGAACCCAGATTTGTTTATGGGCTTAAGAAGCCCATCTCTAAACATAAACTGACCAAGGTTCTCAGTTTCGGTCTGCATTATTGAAGATATGTGGCATAAAATTACATCATACAAGAGCTTACCATCCACAGAGTATTGCAAAAGTGGAGAGGCTCCACAAGACTTAAAAGCCGGCAATACAATTTCATAATACAAAATGATGACGGACGTCAACTATACTTTGAGGACTGAGTGTTGCCCAAGGCCGATGCGAAGAGTGCATCTGCACAAGGCCCATTGTCCATGGTTATGAAACACGATAACTCTTACCGAATAATTACAAATGAAACTCATAACAATCAATGTAAATAAAACATTACATTACTATTTATTCCGTAGAATGCAAGATGAGTTGATTACATCTATTTATTTATTTATTTTTACAAAGGTAAAAATAAACAAAATAAAATGCTGAAAAGGGGATGGTTATTAATAATAATAATAATAAAATAATGTTTATTTACTTAATATAACAGGTACATGCAAAATATAAAATTATGTAACATTTTAATTGGCATGATTACCGCCGTCAGCCAGGAGTTGGACTTCTATACATACTTTTTTTTTTTTTAAACAAATTGGAGGGGGGGGTGGTTATTATATGAAGTTAATGATGCAAATAACAGATATATTGAGTTTCCCGGCCATGTACTAACAACCCTTCACTTGAAGGATTTGGGAAAACTTCTACATTATAATGTAAGATGAACAATTATTAAATTGAGAGGTTCTACTTCTACGGTTTCCATAAACTTAAACAAGTAATTTCTCCAAATATCGTAAATAAAAATTATAATGATACCACTAAACAAAATCATAAAAGGTCCAACCCATAAATTTTACACAGTATTTAGAATTATTTGTTAATAGAAAATTGACCCCAAATTACAAACTGTTACAATATATTTATTTTGAAACTTAAAAGGCCCTGGTCATTTGGCATGACATATTATAAGGTATTTCACAGATCTGATATTGATATTGGGGCTGCAAATTCACATTTAAAAGGACTATTTTTATTATTTTTTATTTTCTTTTTACTATCGAGAATCCTAGTCTGGCTTTTAATCTGCTTTAATTAATGCAAATGAACTTAGTTCTGAATTGAAACTCAAACCTGCATTTGCATTTACTCAAATGAGCTGGCAGCTGAAAATCAAAAATGTTTTTGTATGAAGGAACTAGAGAACCGAATTCGCCCCAAAGAGTTATTTTGGATTCAATATTTTGTAGAAATAAGTGACATTGCAATTATATCACTTTCGAAGTGGTTCGAAATCTGGAGGTATAACAATTTAAATTAGTTAAACAGACCAACAGATACCATGGCAAATTCCTGATCTCTAATGATATCCGTCAATATTATTTTCAAAGCATAGCTGTTGCTCAATTTAAGTTCAACTAATGGGGGACACGTCTCAATAATTTAAGAAATAAACACATAAGTAGGTAAATTATGTCAATAAACATAATTTACATTACAATAACAATTATTAAAATTGACGATGGCGCTGTGGAGATTCCCAACAGCCATTTATCAATTAAAATAAGTCTGATGTACTCAAGGTTCTTTCAAAATCAGGAGGAGGTTAATGGTGAGGGGCAGCAGGGATTGTGATGTGCTCTTTTACTTTAAGAAAAAACTTAATTTTTAAGTTTTTGGTAGTATTCATACTATGGAAAGTTTAAATTTTAATTAAAATCAAATTATAATTATTATTAACAACGGGAGATAGACAGAGAAAAATAGACTCCAGCGCCGGGACTAGGTATCATTATTGACAGAGGAAATTATTCTTCAGTGTAGCTCAGGTGTTAAGAGCTCTACACTGAAAAAATAGAGGCCTGTGGTTCGAGTAGTCCCGGCGCTGGAGTCTATTTTTCTCTGTCTATCTCCCTTTGTTAATAATAATTATAATTTTATTTAAAAAAAAAAAAAAAACCCTTAATGTACATTGACAAGCCAAGAATTTCAGTATATTTGCCAGCGTACTTGATTACTGCACGTGATGAAAGAATAGAACCATTAAGTTATAACACACTTACTTTTAGTCTTGTACTGAAAAATAATTTAGGTAATGGGCTAATGAGGATAAACTCTAAAATCGCTTGGCATGATGTACACATTTGAGACATTATGTCCTCTAAGACAAGGTCACAAGTTGGCTCACATTTATCAAATACCTTCCAAGGTTTCAAGGGTGGCCACTCTAATATTAGCAAAGGCTAATTCTTATTGTCCGTGCCAGAGACATTTCCTAAAGGATTGTTAGAGGTGGCTCTAAATCTCGGCATGTACATTATGAATTTACCTTAGCAAATATCGTTAAATATTTGAGGCTGTTAGGTTGAAGAGAATGACCAACATATTAAATACCAGGTCAAAGGAGCTAACATCAAATACCTCTGGCCACAAAGTGGTTCAATGTTTGCCAACATCAAGCGTATAATATAATATATACAGAGTGGTCCAAAAGTCTCCCCCTCCCTCTTAACTTTTGAACGGTTTAAGATAAATTAATGAAACTTGGGGGATCCGTACCATGTAAAGGGAAGTTTGTTTTCATGCAATCGCAGACTAGGGGCAACCACCCACTTTGCCCCCAGGCCACCCAACTTCAAAATTTCAAATTGGAGAAAGCAAAATAACCATTCGAAAATAGTAAGAAATTAACACTTAAATCATTATAAAATCTAAATGGTTTGAAATAAAGTAATGGAACTTGGGGGATCTGTACCAGGTAAAGGGAAGTGTGTATTCATCCACTCGCGTACTAGAGGCAACCACCATTTTGCCCCTAGGGGCAGAAATCTACCATTTATATACTTTTTGCCCCACATAGGGGGTAAAATATTGGAGATAAAAAAAGTTTGAAGTAAAATATTCTTATTTTTTACCTTAGAATCCAAATCTGCTATCAAAAATATACACTCCAGTTTGAAATTTTTAAGTTAGGTGACCTGTGGGCAAAATGGTGGTTGTCCCTAGTGCGGGATTGGATGCAAATTATCTTCCTTGTACATGGTACGGATCCCCTAAGTTTCATTAATTTCTCTCAAACCGTCCAAAAGTTAAGAGGCCCCCCCCCCCCCTCTTAACTGAGGGGAGAATTATGGACCACCCTAATATATAATATATATATATATATAATATAAAACTATTATCAAATCAAGTATCAAAATTATTGTATAAAATATATAATTATTATACTGAATTATTGTATAAATGAATAAAATAATTTAACATAAATACCTACATAATAAAGAAATTATTATGTATTTATTCAATTACATTATGCTTGTAATTAATCATGATTAAATCATATCATTATAATTCAATAACATCAGTTTATAAAAGTAAATAAAAAAATAAAAGTATAATATTAAAATAACACTAGGTGGATTCCTGTACTTAGAAATCAAATATTTATTTACCCAGGAAGATTGGGCCAATGTGTGATCAGCCTAGCCACTGGTGCTTCATTCCAGCAGGAGGCAAATATTTGTAAATGGGTCTATTGGCAAAGGCCGCCAAGGGTGGCTCAGGCTTTAATCAAGACAGTACTTACATTCGAATAATTCTCCACCCACTTTAAAAACCCCTCCCCTAAGTGGCTCATAAATTCTTCATTTTTACCAGATATGGAACAGCTTTAACCCTTGGTGGCACGGTTATAGTGGACAAACAAAGAGGCACGGGCGGCGCACTTTATGCGCCAATGCATTTTTCAAACCATAAATTGGTTAAATCCAGATTATCAAGATTGTGTTTTGGAAATGTTGAACTAAAATGTCAATTGATGTATTACATATTTATTTTTCAATGATACCTTTAATTATAAAAATAAAAATTACTATAAAAAATCAGTAAGTAATTACTCCTTCAGCGTTCTGACTTAGTATTGGGCTTTCAATCTTAATTATCAACCCTATTTATTATTATTAGTTATTAAAGTCCTAAGATAACTCCTCACAACCATCATCCTAATCCGACAACTCATGCAAAACCGAAAAATATTGATCGGATGGCATAATTTTCCTATACCGGATATGGTGGCACAGGCGGCGAATACAGTACACCAAGCCAAATAAATACGGTAAAACAATGCAGATCGAAGCAATAATCAAAGCAGATTGTTTCATCTGTTTTAGGGGTCTCTAGTGGTAGGGTAAATTGAGGTTTTATTATTCTCACATCATGAATCTGTGATTTGCAGAAACTTTTTTACTCGTGGCACACTCCATGCGCCAGCCCGTGTCTCGAAGGGTTAAAAGGCAGTTGCTAAGCATGCATTTATTTTATTCTATTCTTATCACTATTGTGAAGAAGGGACATATTCACTCTTGTGTATACAGTGCATAAGTTATCATTTTACAGTGCATAAGTTATAATTTTACTTTGTTAATACATTTTAAAGACGAAGATTAATCTGGCCAAAACAAGTACGTTGCTGGCTTGGCAACCGTATTATAAAGCTTAGCCAATGATACTTTATAAGACTTGTTTCATCAAGTCACATTTCAAATAATAATATGTAACTATAAGAATGAATTGAAGTGTTTCCTCTTACCTGGTCAATTTAATGTGGTTTTTCAACAGCTCCAGAAAGGAAACTAAGTAATTTTTTGTAATGAAACGAAGTAATTCGTTTCTATCTATTATTTAAGTAACAATTGGTTCGTAAATAAAAAAATAAAAAATAAGATGGAAACATTTACAATTATGACTAAACCATTTGGCCAATAAAAAACTTCTATATTGTCAAAGCTGGAACAAAAGATACCGGCAGCACATGTCAAATAGCTTGAAACAAACTAAGCACTATCCAAACTTATAATGAATCACATTTGGTACTTTTGTTACATAACCCGAACTAAATTTTCTTTCATAATAACTTTAACAACGAAACACAGTTATAAATATACCAGTTCAGAGAAACTTATACTTATATTGAGCACAACTTATCTTTTAAATTCAGACAAAATTATACGTAGGACCGCGGTACAATTAATAAGGCAATTTATTAAATGGGACAGCTAACACTTAATTAAAAAAATTAGGTATTTAAGCATCAACAATACAATGTTTTGTAAGTATGTCAAACAGCCGGATTGAAAATTAAAATTTTGTACTTCGTATAGTTCACCCGTACAAGAATGATTCATAAATATTCTAAGCTAATATACCTACAGTCAGGGATTATTAACTTTATGGGTGAGAAAATTGGAATAGAAATTAAAAACATAAGAACTTGGAAAAACGAGACACTTAAAAACGTACAGTCCGGTGGCGGGAACTTCGTATTTCGTATGAAAAACTAGCGCCGACGCCGACTAAACAAAAAATCCCGTCAAGTAGGGGTTATGACGTAGACTGCATCGTTAAAATTCTTGGGGGGGGGGGGGGGGGGGTTAGTAAATATAACTTATTTCCACTTTTAGGGGGGGGGGGGGGGGGGATTGATGTGATAATAAATATTTATCTTAGTTATCTAAATTTTAAAGATTTGTACCAATAAAGAGTGAACTATAAAACAGTACTAAAGTGAAAGAATAAAAATTACATCGTGTCTCTACGTATGCTGTAGTCGTAGTGTCAATTTATAGATTCCAAGATAAGGAAAGAGAGGTAACGCCAGTTCGGATATGATTGACGTCTCGTTTGCCACTAACACACTAACTAACACATACTAACACACTAACGCTGTCTGCACTGGAGGCTGCGATGCAAAATGCAAGAGGTTGTTGACTGGTTGCTATTTACGTCCGCATGTGTTTTTACTACGCTGACAGGGGGGGGGGGGGGGGTTAGTAAATATAACTTATTTCCACTTTTAGGGGGGGGGGGGATTGATGTGATAATAAATATTTATCTTAGTTATCTAAATTTTAAAGATTTGTACCAATAAAGAGTGAACTATAAAACAGTACTAAAGTGAAAGAATAAAAATTACATCGTGTCTCTACGTATGCTGTAGTCGTAGTGTCAATTTATAGATTCCAAGATAAGGAAAGAGAGGTAACGCCAGTTCGGATATGATTGACGTCTCGTTTGCCACTAACACACTAACTAACACACTAACGCTGTCTGCACTGGAGGCTGCGATGCAAAATGCAAGAGGTTGTTGACTGGTTGCTATTTACGTCCGCATGTGTTTTTACTACGCTGACAGGGGGGGGGGGGGGGGGGGGTAATTGCCCAGGGACCAGGCCTTCGGGGTCGGCCCTGGTTTGTTTACAACCAAAAAGGCAAGAAGGATATTGAAGTCAGTGGCTTAACTATGGGCCCGATTTGCGGGTGGGCCCCATATCCAATAAAAATATAAAACTACTCTCTTTGCACCATTGTCGATGGGGGCCCCTTTGGAGCATATTAAAATCTAACTTGAAATTATACATACCTTCATACCATTTCTGAACGTAAATTTTTTTTTGGCGAGGGGCCTCTAATGCCCTAGCTACCACTAATTGTGATGGACTTAAAATCATTCTTAATGTGTCTTGAGTCTGGAAGTGTGAATTCCTGGATTTCATTTAGTTACTTAGATTGTTGTGATGGTTTTATCTTATTCAATATGGTCATTGTTAATTCACAGGAGAGAAACTGACAGATAAATCATATTAACCAACTGATGATAATAACTTTTACATTTTTATTTGTCATGCAGTTTTTGTGTAAATAAACTGTTACTTAACTATTTTGATTAGCTTCCTCTTAATTTCACTATTTTAGCAAACACAAACAATTTATATTATACTTTTAAATTATGTATAAACATACAATGTTTAAAAAGAAGGTTTTTTTAATGAAACTCACCAGCTACAAAACAACTCAATGATTTGGTTTTTTTCTAGCCTATCTTAGTTAATCTTCAAAATTCGTCCCCAAGTCCCCACCAAACATATTTTCCTTTATGGACAAACTTGCCCTCAGAAATCCTTAAAACTTATCTTTTTGCACTTGAATTTTAAAAAAATTCTCCAGAGGCGGATCCCTGGACCCTCCGCCGTTATTTGCCCAAAGGGGCCCAGATGCTACCTTGCCCAGGGACCCAGAAATCCTCTCAACGGCCCTGCTAGCTGTTGGGCTGGATGAGCAATAGGCAGAGTTAAAATTATCAAAGACAGGCTAAGGCTAAGGTCTAAAATGGGAGACATATGGCTTTCTAACTTAATGGTCATATGCAGGAAATAGATGCATTAGATTTAATTTCCAAAAACGAAATCATATTGATGCATTTGCTTTATCAACATCACAAAGAAAAAATTACTTGTCCTCTCATTTGTCTTATTTCTGTTACACTGAGACTTTCTTATAATAAGTTTTCTTCACTTTTTACATTAACATCTATGAAACGTTCAGTATCATTTTCATGCACTAAGATCAGGATGTAACATATTTTCAATTAATATTAGTATAGAGTCTGCCAATATTAATTTCCTAAAAATTTGTTTAGATACAATTTTGTAGGCAGGAGTAGTTTTAGTTAAATTTGTACGTGATAAGATATATGTTTTTGTATTCATATTGCATTTTTTATTATGTTTGTGTGATTTAGTACTTGTGATTGTTTTATATAAAATAGAACAATCCTCATATAATATGTGGACCCATATAATGCAAAAAGCATTACTTTATCTTAACAAATTTTGAAACGAACTGTTATTTTTCAATCAAATCTGAGGTTAACTAAAAAAGGAGTTTTATTTCATTTTCTATTTACTTTTATTCTAAAATGCAACAATTTGTAACGAGAATGTACTTTATAAATACTGACAAATATACAAGTCAGGTAAAGTATTTATATTTTACCAACATAACGTAAATGTATTAACGTGTGTATGTATTAACATATCTCAAAAAGTTGGGGGGGGGGGGGGGGGGGGGGTTGCATCATAGAGCTTAGGGGGGGGGGGGGGGGGGGGCACCCCTGATAAAAAGTTTCACTTAGAATTATCTTTATGGATGGTTTTCTTTTTTTTTAGTCCCGATCAACTGCCAGGGTTATTACAGGACAGGGGTTATCCGGCCACTTTACTCATCTAATCGATGAGATCATCATATATAGATTGTTATAATCTAACAACATTGATAAAGATAACACTAACTAACATAACTAAGATAACACTCTGATCATTAACAAAATATCACAGAATAAGTTTCACCCTAATGATACTATTTAACTATAGTTCCCTCAATAAATTTTAGATCCATTCCATTGAGTATATTCTTTTTTCAATTAAAATGGATATGAAGGATTAACTCTTTGACAGTTCCACTTATTTTTTATGGGTAATCGCATTTCATGGATAACTTAAATCTAAATGGATATAGATGTAATTATATATTTTATAACATTAGCAACAAGTTTTTAATGACATGGATGTAGTATGATAAACATAATCGGTAGTATATGATCTTTAAAATGTTAAGTTCCAATTATATGATTGAGAATTTTAAGACTTTTTATGTCTAGATTTATTTGGATGTAGGACAAGTCAAGAGTTGAAGTTCACATAGTTGCTTCACATCTTGAGCTAAACCTCTTGATTCAACTATTTTGATCTTTTAATACTAATTCACATGGAAGTAAATACCATTACAATTTGTATACATACAGTAGTCCCTTGGTATCCGCAAGAGTGTCTTTCTACAGAGGTCAGTGTGGTCAAGTGTTGTTGCCTTTTATTTAAGATGATTTGCGAGCTCAAATGTACATTATTCCCTGTCAGATCCTCAACCCTCAAGTTCAAGGCTGTTGCATTCTCTTCAATCTAACATTCCTGGTTTTCCAACTAATTTTAAAGGCAACCTCCAGGACTCTTCGGTCATATATTTTACCACAGATAATAACCGCGGGTAGCGGGTACTGAGGGATTACTGTTATATAAAAAAAAAATTCACAACTTCATTGTAATTTTCCATTCATCTGTATAATGTATAAATAGATCGAATACACTTTTTTTCTGAAGATGTAAGGATCAGGGAAACATTTTATCAGGATTTTTGTCAAATATAATAGGGAATATAGTTTGACAAAAGTGGTACATTTTTACTCATTTAAGCTCAGTCAAAATAAATAAGGTTTAATATAAAAACTTAAGAAGTACTGTTTCTGAACCTAGTTATTAACTGAACGCTAAAGATAAATAGTAATAAACATCCTTGCAAATAAATTAATTTAATTTACTAATAATTGTCCAATCTAATAAATAATAGTTTAATTTCACAGATTAACATTATAGTCCACAGGCCACCATAAGAAGTGAGTCGCTGATTGATAAAGTTTTCTTACCTTATGGAATCGCTAATTTATGCCGTGTCCACCGATGAATTGGGTATATGGCAACTGGGCGCTGGGCCATTTATTTTTTGTTGACATGCCAAACTTGCCCTTCTGCGGGAACATTAAAAAGAGATAGATAAAGTTTTGATTTTCACAGGATCGTTTAATTAAATTATTTCAAAAACAGTGGTAAAGGTGGCCACCGATACGAGTGGGCCGTTTTCTTTTCAACGTCCTCACAGAGCGACATGTTTGGGACGGTGGACACCCCAAACGGCCCACTCTTATCAGTGGCCACGTTTACCACTGTTTTTTAGATAATTTAATTAAACGATCCTATGAAAATCAAAACTTTATCTATCTCATTTCAATGATCCCACAGAGGGGCATGTTTGGCATGTCAATAAAAAAGAAATGGCCCAACGCCCAGTTGCCATATACCCAATTCATCGGTGGACATGGCATAAATTAACGATTCCATAAGGTAAGAAAACTTTATTAATCAGCGACTCACTTCTTATGGTGGCCTGTGGACTATTGCCTTGTTAACAAATAATTCCAAACATCAATATACATATTACATCTTTAACTTTCAATCACTGAAGTAAAAAACAATAAAGCTAATTTTAAATTCATTTTCATTCAATTATTTCTACACATTGTAAAAAATAGTTAATAATAATAACATCTATAATAAACCTATGTTCAAGAACATAGAAGTATTACTTTTTCCCCCATCAGACCATCATTTAATTTCATACGTTGTAAAGAATACAGGCTCTAAATGAGTACTAATTCTTGGCTTAATACAAAATAATATTTAAATGAAAATTAATACAAGACCAATAAGACAAAAGGTACTTTTTTAGATTGTTTGATTTATTTAGAATATAAACGACTTTGACTAAATAACTATTAAGACAAAGGGATGTTTTGTCCAATGTACTTTCAGATAAAGGAATATCAAACTTCTGTAATTATAAGGGGAGTAACAGTATAAAGAAGAACATTGAGTACACCTTCTTTAGATTGTAACTCCCCCTCTGTTTTTTATAAGGGGAGTAACAATCTAAAGAAGTGCCAGGGGAATTATAGATTTCAGGATACTTTTGCTAAAGAGAACATCAATGGGAAATGGTTAATTGTGGATAATAGAAAGTTTAAATGGCAAAGTAGGGTGAATTCGACAAACCTTTGTTGAATTCACCCCACTCTGCCATTTAAACTTTCTATTATCTACAATTAACCAGTAGTTGCTTCTTAAGGTTGTGGTGCGCTGTGATGTTGACTCAAAGCAAGAAACGTTTGCTTCAAGTCATCACGATGCACCACAACCCTGAAGATGCTTCCAGTAGTGCAAGCGAAACGTCAGCTTTAAACCCTTAGTGACGTGGATTTTACCAGATAACCAAGCTGTTTATTATGAGTCTACCGTGGAAGCATACGCATTAAGTTATAACTTCATGTTATTTAAAACTAAGACTTTTAAAGTATGAAGGCCAAAAATTAAGTATGAGCAATAAGCAGCCAGATTATAGGATGGGGCACTAGGTTTAATGGTATTAAGTGTATATTGTTGTATGAAGATCATGATTACATTACATTGTGAGCTTTTATACATTTTATAATAAAAAAATAAACTTAATGTATATTAAAAGTCCGGCTAATTCGGATTGTACGTGCCCATCGAAATTTCTTCAAGTTGGACCTCTACCTGGTTTATATACAGGAGGGTTTTTTTTTTGTTTTTTTCAGAAAATGAGCGGAGCACCGCGAAGCGGCTATTGAAAATTCAAGAGTACACAAAATTAAGGTTTTTAATTTAATATGCGAAATTGGCTAATCTGTAGTGGGCGATACAGTCGAGAATCACTTTACAGCACAATTTCGCTTGATTTCTACACTTAAGAGATTATATCCCTATGTCAAAACAGTTTATTTTTAAGATTTATACATTTGAAAGCTTATATCTATCAAATTAATACATTTTAGAGGTGATATCCCTTTGTCTAAATAATACATTCGAGTGAGGCCCCCCCAATTTTCTAACCTCTTTTCCTAAGGTGGATTGATAACTGCAGATTTACCGCAAAATTTTATGACCGAACCTCAAAGTGGAGGCACGTACAATCCGAATTAACCTAAAAGTCCAACTTAGCGATGGAGTCTGCTATGAGAACGGTGAAATAAAAGTAAATATTCTTTTGAATATTAACCAACAGTTGCATCTCTCCGCAGTTATTTAGGTAACCATACTTCTCAGTTGTACAAGAAACCAAAATATCACCTCAATAAATCCATCAGTCTTACCTATAGTTTATTATGTGATTCCTTTTATTGGGATCGGTGACGTCCAAACGTAATAAACATAAGCTACGAATATGATCTACGCAGAAGATTGTTTATAGTTCTTCGTATCCAATAGCTTTGTTCCACACATTGCACAAATTCCTTTTTTATAAGCACAAGCTTGACAGTAATGTGAACCAATTTGATGTACAACCTGCCTACAAATGCGGCAAATGCCAAATTTTTTTGTGTAAGGACTAAATCTATTCTTGTGAGCAGTTAGTGCTTTGTTTTCTCCAACGACCCGGCCACCGCTCTCCGTCGTATTTCTGGCACCTGTTTTCCAAGGATCCGGCGTGATTATCTTGCCAAGTTTTTTCTCGCATTTCGCGCACACCATGTTTAAGTCTAAAATAAAGAGATACAAATTTGTAATTTGATAATCATAGAAAAATCACCCAGCACTGCGTAAAAAAACAAAACAAACGAATTTCCTAAATACGAAAAAAAAGAAACTAGCCTACCGTTTAAGAACCAGAAAATATATTAATCAACGAGCAGCAATAGTTTAATAGTTTATAAAATATCAAACAAAAAGTGGTACATATTACATATTTAGATAGCGTGTAATTCGTTAATAAACAAAAAAAACTTGAAAATAAACAACAACACATAAATAAATAACAGCTGAAGTAAAGTTGACTTTAAAATCAGGTTTGCCAACACAAACTTTAACACGACGAATAAAAATTGTCTCTTTAAAATGTATTTTGTATTCTAGGCTATAATTTTTTCTGTAATAATTATTAGAAATAGAATAGCTATCTTATTTGAATTCTGTTATTTTTTTATTTTTTCTAAGTTCGTAGAAGATGAATTAAAGTTTGTTCAAGGTCAGTTTTCGTAAATTTTAAAGTGTATTTGTTGTAGGAGTAGAGGTGGTCCGAGGTGTACGTGCTAAAGCCCGGTATTCAGAAGGCGGTGTCTGTCTGCGATCTTCGCAACTCTGAAGCTTCTCCCTTGTATTTGGCGGTCGTAAATTGTCTCTTGTATTGATCTTTCTATATTTTGAAAGCGAAACATCTTTTTAATCGCATTGTTTATACATTTTGTGTGTCTCTTCTACAATTCAGAGGATGTTTCAAGTACCTTCGGTGTTTTAAGTTATCATTTTGTGCTCGAGTTCAAGCTTAGAGAAAGTTGTTTACTGCATCTGTTTAAGTAAGTATCGAACCCTTTAATTTTACCTTACTATTTATCATATATATGTATATGTTTATTTGTTTGATTATTTGCTATGTTTAATACAACTGAATTTGACTTTTAAAGCAATTTTATTTGTTCTTCTTTAGATCATAACCATCTAACTTTGTTTGTTTTGGTTTAACCGATACAGAAGCTATCACTTCCTTATAACTCCCAATTCTAACTTCTAGAAGGTGTCTTTGGTTGAAGACTCTTATTTACGATTTAAAATATTGGAAGTGTTGAATTTCTTTTAACCTCTATGATAATTGATCTTCTTCTAACGTTATTGAGCGCTGAAATGTGTATGTTATAAGAGTGGAACTTGGATTCAAGTAAACTGGCAACTTAATCAAATATAAAAAATTATATAGCTAAAATTGTATAGCTATTTTAGATTATTATTTGATCCGTATGTGTTTGAAATCAACGAATCTTTTGTATTGCATTACTGTTACCAATTTACAATATAATTGGCGGATTGTCTCAATAAGTGCTTATGTGGATTGTATGTTAATTTAAGAACTTATAATAAAAAAAATGAGGATAAGGTTAAATGTTGCTGGCATTTAAGATAGTTGAATTCAGTTATCAATCTAATAAATTGATTGACATCTTGTTTTTATTCGTTCTTCTGAAATGCAGTGAAACTTGGATGCGCTTGTTATTTTTGGAATTTCATACTTTTTTACAGCAATATTATTTTGATGTAACAAGTCTTGCATTTCTTTTAATTCTGATATCCAATTGAAGATTTGTACAGTCAATGATTTGCTAATATTTATTTATATTATTGAACCACAAGGACACAATCTCTGTAAGCAATAGTTATAATTTTCTTTTCTTCTTTATAATACCCAATGTTTTAAAGTGTTCATAGTTAGGTAATAACTAACAATATAATTGACCATTATCACATTTGAAATTGCAATAACTAGGGTCTACGTGTAAAAGTAGAAGTTATTTCAATTGTAGGAATGAACTCTCTTGATATTTTAGTCCGAAATACCTGTTTTTGTATATATATTGTTAATACCTGTTGTCATATATACCCTTAATATGTTAGGAAATACAAAATTAAATTGTCCTAAAGTCTTTGGTTTTAACATAATTATAAGTTGCATAAATTTAAATAAATTTTTCTTAACAATACTAAGACCAAACATTTCATAAGTATTAATTTTTAAAAAAAATAATGGTAAATCTGCACTATTTGGCCCACTAACTTCTAATTGTCCGATTTACTTGCAATTTTTTTTAAACTGTTCCTTTTTACATATTAAAAACGATTCCGGTTGTACCATCTCGTTAAATTCAATAGTTTTTTCGTAAAAAAATACGTAAAAGTGAAGTGTTCAGTGCTGTTAAGAGAAACGAATTATTTTTAACGGCCGCTCCGCACCGCTTCGCGGTGCTCCGCTCATTTTCTGAAGAAAAACAACCCTGCTGCATATAGACCAGGTAGATGTCCAAATCGAAGTATAAAATTCGCTAAATTATCACTTTAACTTTAGCCAAAAAAATACGTAAAAAGTCACTTCCTAAGAAAAATACGGGAAGGTTATAGTTAGTTTAGGTTAAGATTAGTACTTTTCGCCATAACCTTCCTCATTTCCCTAAGAAAGTGACGCTTTTACGTATTTTTTTACGAAAAAACTATTGAATTTAACGAGATGGTACAACCGGAATCGTTTTTAATATGTAAAAAGGAACAGTTTAAAAAAAATTGCAAGTAAATCGGACAATTAGAAGTTAGTGGGCCAAATAGTGCAGATTTACCTTTATTTTACAACAGTTAACAGTATTCTACATAAATGTTATGTGATGAAAAAAAAGTAACTGATATAATGATGAGACAAATATCCTTCAAGGATTTTCATATAAATGACAGTGAAGGTAAATTATATAGCGTTAAATGTAATTAAATAGTGTTGAGTGGGCAGAAGTTAGTGTTCTAAAGACCTATAGTGTATGTACAGTAGAACCTCGATAATTCAGACCTCTAAAAACCGGACTGCCTTCTGAAAAATTTAATAACTAGAAATGTGAAAGGTGAAAGTGGGACATCTCTTGCAAAAAAGTATGGTGTGGGGACATCTCAAACGAAAACGAGATAGCAAAAACCGGAAAACGTAACTAACGGCAAATGATACCGCTTTAGAAGATGCGATGTACATATGGTTTACCCAAAGATGAAGCTTAGGCGAACCTTTATCAGGTCCTCTCGTCTGCAAAAAAGTTGGGCTAAACTCGGCAATAGTGTACCCCTTCCGTGTAATCGATGTCTTTCGAAGTCGTACAGATGGCTTCGATATATTAATTCATCCCTTCCATTCGTAAATAATAATATATGTATATAATAATTATATATGTATGGTTTGTTCATAGGAGAGTTGATATCCCTTTGTCAAAAAATACGTTGGAGTGAGAAGGGGTACGCTATTGCCGATATTTACCAAAAGTTGTTTTACAGCATATTCAAAAATTCGGACAAATCGGTTATTCGGACAGTGTCTGGTCCGAATTATCGAGGTTCCACTGTATTGATCAATTCTTTAATTCCACAAATAGTTAATAATTTCTCCAAAAAGCCTACAAACTAATAAATAAATTTATTGTTATTATTATCTATACTTATATGATATGTATTTAATTTATTTGACAATAATAACTTTAAAGAAGTGAATTAGCTTTATAACTTGAAGAAGTATTTTTTAATTAATGTTTATTCTAGTGTTGGGCTAGAGTAATTAGACCTTGAGAAAATAAAAAGAGATGTATTAAGAACCTCCCATCTCATCCCTTCCAATGACTATTTGACTAAATGTGGTGGGAGACTGTAGAGTCAACTCTTGGGCCTTTGTATTTTGAAATGTGGGGCTTTAGCTAGAAGTCATTTAGTTTCATATTAGTTTGGTCCACTCACTGAACTTATTAATTACTGAATGTTGTGACCCTGCAAGTTTTTTTAATTACTTCAAAGCTTATTTTAAATTGTAAACAATTTTATGCTTTTGTTATTTGTTTAGTGTGAAAATAAACTGAATGTTATGGCCCCTCGGACTCGGGATCTTTGTCAGTCACTGTCTCCTAAGAAGCGCACCTTTGTTTTCAATGGTGTGTCTCCTAAGACCCAGGATCCTTTTAGACAGGGTGAAATCCTCTGCGATTCATCTCTAAAAAAATGGAAGCTTGGCAGATGTATTGGAGTTGGAGCATTCGGCGAAGTTTACCTGGGTAATTTTATTTTATGTTCAAATTTTTTAAAACATTGAATTTATATATTTTATTAACATGTTTATTATATTTATGGTATTTGTTCTATTTATTTTATTTTTTTTTTCATAAGGCAAATTCTGTTAAATTTAACTGCAAATAATAATTATTTAATAATTTATAATTTATAATTATTTATTTTTACTTGCTTGTGTACATAATATAGTATAATATAAAGAGAAATTAATGTGATTACACAAAACTTTGAATTTGAGGTTTTGATAAATTTAGAGATTTAAAACATAAAAATAAATTGAGAAATGCATTTTTTTTTAGCTCTAACTTAGGTTGCACTGAACTCCAAAAACTAAATCGTGATTTATCTTCGATCAATCTGGTTCTGATTTTTTTTTTTTAAATGTCGATTTAAATATTGGAATTATCTAGTTACGTATAAGAGATTTAATTTTGGACTTGTAGAATATTATAGTAGGCTGGAGGGTTTTTTTGGAATGGCTTTCGCCCAGGGAACTTGAGCTTCATCAGTGATCAACAATTTAAAATTATGTTAGCTCAAACAAAATTGTAGTCAAAATACTACATTTTGTTATGTTATTTTGCTTTTATCCCAATTTTGTTTAAATGAACATAATTTTAAAATCTTTGATCTCTGAAGAAGGAAGCTCAGGTTCTCTGGGTGAAAGCTCTGATTAAATAAATGTAATATATTTATTTCAAAAGTCCATGGACTTTCATTCCAAATAAACCCTCCAACATACTATCTAGTTATGTATCTAGATTTGTAGTTTTGCTATGGAATACAAATAAATAATTTCCCAGCAAGTTTACATTACTATTTGTAGAAGTGTTAAATGGTTGAGTTTCAAAGAAGAAGAAAAAAAACAAAAAAAAAAAACAGTGAATATTTGTGACATATATTTTTGCATATAATATCGTATAGGTGAACATAAGTAAATTGTGTTTTGTATATTGATAGCTTGTCCGATGGAATCAATATCTTTGCAATGTGCATTTGCATTAATAGCCTACAACCTTGCCTCATTCTAATCCTATTCTGGCAAAATGTCTCAGTAGTTTATTATTTAGTGATATCTAGTTCATTTTTATCGCTATGTGATTAATTTTTGGCACTGCTAAACAATTTAATTTAATAAACTGGTGATAAATTATTATCGAAGCTATAAATTTTGGCTATTGAACTAGTCGTATTGCATAAAGCTGTTTTAATATAAATATACTTATAAGTTTGATTATTAATGCCTCAGTGTGAAAATAGAATTAACTAACTCTGTGGCTCAACATTATTATTTTTTATTTTTGTTATACTATAATTTTTTTGCATTTATTGTAAAAGTATGGGTCAAGAAGCTAAAATATTACTTCTTAATAAACTGGAAAAGAAGAAAAGTACTTTCTTTCTTTGTGCACAACATATGTTCGATTTAATTCCTAATTTACAAACGCAAGAATCTGCACACTCAATTTTTTTACATTTTCATGTCTTTACTTTGGCACATAAACTTGAAAAGCGTTACCAAAAAACGACACTACAAAGTGTTACATGAAAATATCTCACTGTCTTGCAGAACTTTTTTCTAATTTTATCTTGAAACAAATTAAAGGTTTAATTCTCTTATGACGATTTTTCATATTATGTCAATTCCATGTTAGTGATGGTATTTTTTTTTTTAATATGACTTTGTAATTAGAAACAAAACTTTTTATTAACCTTTAGTATTTTATTTTTTGTTTTAGCTTCTGATGATCTTAGCAAGCCAGTCTCAAATGATGCTCAGTTTGTTGTCAAAGTGGTGTGTATATTATTTAATTCTATTCACTTTTTAAATTACACTCTAATATCTACAAAAAGTTAATTAGTTGGAATGGTTACGTACAAATAATAAAAGAAAATTTGTAGGATAAAACATTTAAAAAAAAAGTGTTATCACCTTATACCTAGTGGAATTGAAGAGAATAAGTAAGATTCTCTTGGTATTAAAGTTATGAGAGTTGATGATGTTTAATGATTTCTCTTTCTCTCTCTCTCTGTTAGTACTTGTACAGGTTTCTTAATAATGATTTTAATTAATTTTCACAGCTTGTAAACATCTTTTATCTACGATTGATACAAAATATTAATATTTTATTTCTGTTTAGATGCGTAGAAAGTGATTATTTTCATAGTTGTATTCATTGTGCATGCCCATTTTATAATTCTTCTTTATTTCGCACTAGGGCAGAAAGCGTGTTTGTTTACATTTAACAAAACTAATTTGCTGTTTGTTTAGTTAAAGTAACTGATTTTTTTCTGTATTTACTAGTAAAATCCAACAATCGTAGATAAAGTACGGTACGCAACTCGTGGGAAACGTTTTACGTTTCAGACGCGTAATGTACTATTGAACTTAGAAGTTTTAATAGATACCCATTGACTTTACTGTTGAACCTTCTTATCACAACTAAGTTTGTTTCTAAATTGAGATTTAGTAGAATATAGTGGGAAAAATACATTTCCTCCACTTCATAGAAAAACATTGAATTATGTATATGGTTTTGGGCATTGTACCCAATGTAGCCAACATTTTGGCCGACCTTTTCACCTCCCCCTCTGAAGACATGATTGCGAAAGGCCTTGTTTTCCTTAATAGAAGAAGTTCGTTTTTAGTCTGCTAGGAGCTCTGACTAAATTTTTGTTTCAATATGAAGTTATTTCAATGGTATGTATGATGAATATTTAAAAATATATTTAAAAAAAAAAAAATCCATTCTCATTCTTTATACACATTTCCTGAGAAGAATTCACTTTGGTCATTATCAAGCTAAAATCATAATGTATTTCATATGATTAACTTATTAACTCACTTATATGATGTACAGCTTAATATAACAAAACCTATTAAAGTATAACTTGCAACATGTCAAATATATCCAGTTATCTTACATGTATGTTAGTGTTTGATATGTTGCAAGTTGCGTTTGAAAATTGTGTCTGACCCCAGCCCAAAAACATCCATGTTAAAAACTCATAAATAAATATGTAAACTTAATAGTGTTAGCATTAAGCAAAAGTCTGACAATGTTCTTTTCAAACACTTTCATCACTAGGACGCATAAATGAATATGTAACCTTATAGTGTTAGCATTAAGCAAAAGTCTGACAATGTTCTTTAAGATACTTTCATCTCTAGCACGCATATTAATATGTAAACTTAATAATGTTAGCATTAACCTAAGTCTGACAATGTTCTTTAAGACACTGTCATCACTAGGACACATAAATTAATATGTAAACATTATAGTGTTAGCATTAAGCAAAGTCTGACAATGTTCTTTAAGACACTTTCCTCACTAGGACGCATTAATTAATATGTTTAAGGATTATATATTGGGGGAAGTACTTAACACAGAACCTTAATACCCATATGCTAGTCTACTACTATAAATCAATCATACTAAAACTCATAAATTAAAATTAAAAAAGATGCCAAAAAATAAAACTTGAGGTATTAAAAGTTGTGAAGGATATCTTGCAAACCTATAAAGTGAACCAATTTAGGTTTTTTGTCATTAATTTTATTCTTAATATATAAAATCACCTTGTAAGAGATAATACTTCGAGACCACATTTATTTGAACATTTTAGTCCTATTGGCCTTGATTCTTCTTAGGTATTTTTGTTCACTTACCTTTTCTTTTCTGTGTATATTATTAAATACTACTTATTATATCCTTTTGTTTTAATTTATTTAAATATTGAGGCTTAATTTCAAAGTATACATTCCTTATGAGTAAAGTTAATTATAGTAGTAAAGGGAACTTAATACAGGTTTGTTTAAAATCTCCCAACCATACAACTACGTACTTAGGAGCCTATTCTGTTTGTTTTTTTTAAACTGTCATTTAATACTTTTAAATCAGGTTGTTCATAATAGATAGTGGTTTTATAGCACTAGTCTAACCAAACAACCTCACATTTTTTTTCTCTAAGTTTTAGCCAAAGGTTATATTTATTATGTATGGTTGGTTATTTAAACGAAAGGATAATAATAAATCATTTATACTGACCATTTTCTGTCTGTTGTCAATCAACATTAGTTAGTTCTCAAATGCTATTTTTTTTTTGTCCCTCCATGTTTTACTCTTTTAAACTAGCATAAGCGCTTGATTTATCTTTTTTTTTTTTTTTTGGATTTAATTTACCTTTATTGAATAAGAAAAAATACAACATATTAATACATAATAATATTCCATTACATCGAGTTATCTTTTTTGCTGATTTAACAATTTAATACTACATTAGGTTATCTCTCCACTAGAGAACATGGAGTCCTGAGCTGTGGAGAGAGGGTTTAATATTAATCTGGTATAAAGGCCTCTTGACGTTTAGTAAGCTCAATGTTTTAAACAAATTGAAATCCCTCAGTCTTTTCATCTTTTTGAAAAATATTGTAATAAAAAAAATGTACATTATTTGGGGCTATATTGTACTAATTTTATCCTTTCTATTATAGGAGCCTCATACCAATGGCCCACTATTTGTTGAGATGAATTTCTATCTTCGAGCCACCAAGGATGAATTAAGTAAGGAATTTCATTTAAATCTATCTAATTCTTCTATTATTTAACTAATTTCTTATTTTTATTAATTATTATTATTATTTGTTTTTAGTTGAGAAGTGGATTGGTGAAAAGAAGAGGATCAAGCACTTAGGAGTGCCAAAGATCCATGGTTTTGGCTCGCATGTAAACAAAAGTGATAAATATAGATTTATTGTGTTGCCAAGGTTCGGAGACACTGTAAGCAAACTCTTCCTGCAACATTCAAGGAAATTCCACGTTAAAACAGCCTTCACCCTTGCATCACATGTTGTGAGTACACTTAACTTGTTTAATTTTGGAATCAACCTCATAACTAACACCATTTGTTTATTCTTTGTTTAATTTTTCAATGTTGTTTTTATAAAAACTAATTACACTTTTTCCTCTTGTTTCCTTTGTTAAAGCATCTTTAAATTTGTACCTAAAACCACCATTCATATTGGTGATTAGTTATAAAACTCAATATTTAAATGTTTTCTAATAAGCATGTGTCTTTTTACTTAAGATCTGTTGCAATGAAGCATTCACAGGTTTTGGTAACAAAGTAAAAATTAGGGTGATGGTAAAAAATACTGATATCACGGAACTCTAGAGTAAAATCATGTTCCGGTTAGAGGGTTAAGGAATAGATGTTAATGTTGAAAATTGTGGGTTTCACCAAATAATTTGAAATTCAATGCCATTATTCAGATAGTTACATCTATTCAGAGTACTAGAAAGGCAATGGTGGACAAGACATTGCTAACTTACTTGATTTAGGAGTCTCTTGCTGAGGCATTAGGGTAAAGATCAAACTTTTCTTTTCTTTATTATTCTTTTACGTTCATAAATTTTTTTCTTACTTCAATTTATGAATATGTGTTAAAGAGGACTTCTTGGTTGTATTAGTTTCTAAAAGTTGTTAATAATTTACTTTATGTTTTCAGTTGGATACTTTGGAGTATATCCATAGCCAGGGTTATGTTCACCTGGATATTAAGGGTGCTAACATGCTGCTGAATATGGGAATGCATGATGGAGCTCCCTTGTACCTTCTCGATTATGGTTTGGCTACCAGATATACAGACCTGGTTGGCAACCATAAGGAATTCCAACCAGATAGAAGGAAGGCTGAGGCAGGCACTCTAGAGTATATATCAAGAGATGCTCACCTTGGAGGTCAGCTAATTATCCAAATTCCTTATTGATGTTTATATTATATTAATGTAACAGTCAGATAACTATATCTGTAGATTTTAACCATTCAAAATGTAAATTTTTAAAATACAAAATTTACAAAACGATGGCTTGCATGAAGTTTGCTCAAGTTAGTGTTTTCAATTCTCTCTCTCTTATACTGGGATATTTTTTTTACATTTTATTTATAGGTTTATTGTGTTACTAACTAGTTGCCCTTTGCCTGTTGTAGCTATGTCTCGAAGAAGTGATCTAGAGTCTTTGGGTTATAACCTGGTTCACTGGTTGACCGGATCTCTACCTTGGCTTAACACGGGTTCTGATTCTGAGATTGTATCTCAGCTAAAGAACGATGCCATGTCAAACATTAAAGCTTTCCTATCTTCTGCCTTCAAGGAACCTCCTCCTCCAGGTAAATAATTAAGATATATTAGATCCCCACTCGCTAATCTGAACTAATCAGAACTAGGATCTGTCCAAAAAGACAAAAAAAATAGATTATTTTGAATTCTAGCTTAACATACTAATCATTTATTGTTTACTCATGAATTTTTTTATGTGTAGTTCTAGTGGAGTTTCTGCAGTATGTGGATAGGTTGAGTTTCAAATCAGAGCCAGATTACAATTATTGCAGAGGATTATTTTCCCTAGCTATACGGGACTCAGGCTTCTTGCCTGATAACCTTATCACCTTTGATAACCACGCAAAACTACCTCCAAAGTCTAAAAAAGTAAACAATGTTTTTCCACATTTTTTCTTTTAATAATTCTACCAAGTATTGTTAATCAAATAATTAATAATTAATGTTTGTTTTTTTGTATTTTTAGAGAAAGGCTGAAATGGAGAACACACCTGTAATAAAGAGGCCCAAATTGAAGAGGCGTGTTAACACTCCAAGCAGACGCCCCTTCCGCACAGTTGTGCAGAATACTGTCACGTTAGTTCTGCATTTAACAACACTAAATTTATAACTTAAAAATCAGTTCAAAAAAACAACATTTTTTTTTTTATAATAAAAAACTAAAATATTTATATGATTTTTGGGTCTATTCAAGGTTTTATTTTTTTGGTATATTAATTTAAGACATTCAGTTTTTCTTCTTCATTCTTAAATTTATGGCAACAATATTTTGGCTACAAAATGAACATTTTTTTTTTTTTTTAATTACATATTATAACATCTTAACAGAAAACAAATTAACATTTAATTTATAAAAATAATAAAATCATTAAAAATTAATAAATACCTGGCTGTACTCTTTAACAACCATGCCATTAATTAACATGTACTGTGAATATATAACATAAAATTATCATTTAACTTGAATCCCCACTGTTTGACTATCAGTAGGAGGAATAAACATTTTGTATTTTGGAATTATTTTTGTATACGTCGTATACATATATATATTTATTTAGAATATGTATACATACACACATAAACATTTATATATATGCGAATAAATAGATGATTTAAAGGGGAAAAAATTGTTAATTTTGTAACTTGAAGAAGTCTGAGGTGTAGGGTGTAATATTGCTGCAAGTTAATAGCAGATATGAAGAAGAAAAACTGAATGTCTTTATTTAATCTAATTTTCCACTTATTGGTTTTTTTAACTTTGTTTAGAACGAGGGTTACTCGTAATCAGGTGGACTCAGGAATCAAGTTAAGATCTTCTAGGGAGTTTGATTGGGCCAGAGTACTAGCTGGAAATCCTGAAGCCAAGCCTCATAAACCTAAGAAAGAGAAAGCAATCAAAATTAACGACACTGTTAGGTAAATAACTTCCCAACCTTCTTTTATTTACTTTAAAGTTAATATTTTATTTAACTTGACCTCTATAATGTATGTTTAAAATATTTTTTATTATAAATATTTTATATTTTATAAAAGAATCAACCTAGTCAAGAGCACTATTATCTAATCAAAGAATGAATGGAAATAATTTTATAATTTGATTAAAAGTTTATGAATGGTTGTTCACCTTGGTGATAATAGCACCTTTTACAAAAAATTTACATGTAGCTCTTTTTCATTCATGCCTTTCTATGATATCTACGGGTGTACTTGGCATGTTAACTACCACGAAAATGGTTTCATTTTAATATTCCTGTATTTTTCCCATACATGGATTTAATTTTTTTGCATGTAGACCTTGGTTAGCTTCAGATTGTTTGCCATATTGGATGATTATCTGTAAATAAATTTCAAGTTTGGTCTAAATACAAAATTGAGATATGTTTATTTTTTAGAGCAGGTCTGGTAGCTAACATGTTAAATTATACATGTTTTTAAAAATGTTATTCACTGTGGAGGCTAGGTTGATTCTTTTATTTTACACCTTTAGCCTATTTGTGAGCAATGTCAAGCAAAATGACATCTTAATCAGGGATTGAATCTAGTTAGTGTTGCTGTATTGATCTCAGAAATCTGCAATGCTAACATTTTAACTTAAGTGGACTTTTGGTATAAAATGTATATATAATTAACTACAGCTATCTTCTCTTATAAAGAATAAACTATATTTTATGTTATTATTTTATTGATATGTAACTGTTTTGGGGAGCCTCTTAAAAGTTTAATTTGGATCACCAATAGATAGGTTATCCCTAAATTAAATAATAACAAGCATACTCTTTAAACATTTCATTGCAAAATACAAAAATGTATCTTATATTTGAATCATAATATATTTTAGAATCAACACAATGTGACATTTTTATAAGGTTTTAAGTTAATCCAAAGTCTTGGGTAAAAAAAAAAGAGACAAATCGTTTGGGGCACTAATGATTTATGTGCAGTTCCTCTTTCTCTGGTTTCATTGGTAAAACCAAAAAAAAAGAAACCCTTATATTTTCATTCCTGTGTCTGTCTGTCACTCTGTACGGTTCCAATAACTTTTGAATCAAAAGAGATTAAAACATGAAACTTGGAGTATTAAACAGGAGAAATATACCAAACTCAAAATTATCAGCTGTTCAAATCCTAGGTGGTTAATTCATGTCACAGGACAAAATATTATTTTTTAAATGTTAAGTGGGGTATTAAAAAAAGGTATTGAAAAGTAGATTACATAAATATATATATAACTTTTGGAAAATGGTTACTTAATTTTTTTGCCATTATGTTTGAAAAACATCCAAATTTTTTATTTTTAAAATGCAGTTTGAACTATTTATTGTTTATTTTTTTATTTTTTTTAAATTCAACTATAAATTAATATTTCGGAAAATTAATTAAAATTTAATATTTACATGTTTTTTGATATTCTCAACCACTTTTCCTAATATGTAATATTTTTCAATACCTTCAAACATAATATAATAGATTACTCTTGGTATTTATTTTAAGTTATCAAGATGCTGAACACCCTGTATACAAAACCAAGAAATTAATATCATCTTAGGAGGTTTAAGGTCGTACTGGAGTTTTTTATTTATAAAGAATTTCTTTGGGTCTTTTATGTTATTCCCCCCCCCCCCCCCCTCCCACTCCCATCGGGCGTTTTTTTGCGTATACAGGGTTGAACCCTTCACCTTTTATTGTTGTGTGCCCTATCAGACAACTGTGTAGAATATAAAAGGTTAAAACACTCATAATTTATTATAAAAAAACTCATACTTTTTAATGAAAAAACAATAACACTCAAAGTTCATTGAACTGGAGGTCAGTATGATACATTGTCTGATAGAATTTATTCAAACAGGTCTCAAAGATCGAACAAGGACATATTTTCTAATAAGTAGCATTATACGAATACCTAGTAAACTGATTGATTTTTTCTTAAAACTCAAATGAGATAACAACAATATCTACATATCATAATTTTGGATAAGTTCAAAAAAGTATATATATATGTATGTCTATAAATAATGAGGTGATTAACCTAACGTATGCAGGGCTTGTAGTGAGTCACTGAAAGTCACTTAAAGTCACTTATTTTGACGAGAGTCACTTTTTTGTCACTTATTTTAAAAAAAGTCACTTATTTGGGCTTACAAGGATATTTTTTTTTATTTTTTGTAGTTTTTTTAAATACAAAACATATTTTAACTGTTTTTCAAAAGGGATTTTGTAAGCTCAAGACTTTAAACTATAAATTTTATATTAGGCCTACTTTGAACTGTGATGAATGATAAAGTTTGTAACAGTTGCACTAGATTATTACTTTTCCTCACAACCTATAGTAGGAAAAGTATTGTTTTCACAAAAAACTTTTTTTTGAGGTTTCAACGGAATTATCCGTTTTGGGTGTTTTTAAGACCTCCTAAGTGGTTTTCAGCATGACGTCTGTATGTATGTATGTGTGTGTGTATGTTATCATTGTAGCGCCCAAGGTATTTAACCTAGAAGTTGTAACTTGGCAGAAAATCAGTCTTTATCTGTAGTGGTGCTGCCCGGAAAATCAACTTTTTCCGCCATCTTGAACGCAGTTTGCTGAGTCAGCAACAATTTTAAAAAATCGTATATAATAAATCGAAAATGGTCCTGATTGAGTTGAAATTTGGCACGAATGTACCTCTCTGTATGACAAACAAGCCCACCAAAAAGTTTTTTTTAAAGAATGATGATAAAATCAGTTCAAAACGGTCACCCATCCAAGCACTGTATACATGTCCAATGCTGCGCATTGGACGTGGCCTCCGAAGTGAGGAAAAGTTCCGAGGTACCCCGTACCCGATTATTTTATTTTATTATTTTTTTTTTTTCGTACAGTTACGGTACACAAAATCAAATGAACAAAAAACTGTTCTAAAATTTTTATAATTGCATTTGTTTAACAGTGCTAAACAACAAAAAGTAACTAAAATAATATTTTTTTACTTAAAATTAAGTCACTTAAAGTCACTTATTTGGGGAAAAAAGGTCACTTAAAAGTCACTTATTTTGAAAAAAATAGTCACTAAAGTCACTTAATTTTGAGGAAAATCTCCTACAAGCCCTGCGTATGGTTTGCACTAAAAGTCTTTAGAAATCTGAAAGTCCCTTAAAAGTTGAAGGGTGCAACCCTGTATATTCGAAAAATCTTCTGGTAGGAATGGAGGATAGGGGGGGGGGGGATAACAAAATAGACCCATTACTTTTTCCAAAAACCCAGAAATAAGAACATTTTTCTTCTTGGATACTCCACCTTGGAACACACTGTATACAACATATGTACAGTTAAACCGCCATTTGTAAATCATGCATAGGGAATTTGATTTGAAGCAAGAAAGTTCTGATAACGATGTATCCGATACTTCCTAAGAGCACTACAGCCCTTCTAAGTTGGTCGCACAGAAATTTTTTTAAAAAATGTGCATTTTAAGTGTGTTAATGCATTGCCTTGCGAAATCAAGCCAAATATTTACAATAAAGCTGAATATGCGGTTATTGTGTTTTAAAAATTAAAATAAAAGTAATAATGAACTATGAGACTAGAATTAGTTTTAAAAAACCCTTTAAGTACGCTTCTGATTAATAATTTCAAAATATTTTAACTTTAAAAACACCTGATTCAGTTTAATTTTTGCACCCAACTTGATACATTTATCTTAAATGGTTTTAGAAATAGAAAGCAAAAACTAATTTCTGGCGGCTATCTTTGAAGGGCTGTAGCACTCTTAGGAGGCACATATATGTATATATATATTATATATGTGCTTTAAATTTATTTCACTTGAAAAAATTAAATTTAAAGTGTGGCTTAGTTCCGAAGTAATTCGGTATTAATTAAATACGTTGAAATCTCAATCTTTCTATTTTTATATTTTATAGTTACCTTTTATTTGTTGTTTTAATGAAAGATAAATAGAATTTCAAGTTGTTTTTTTTTTTTAATTTATTATACATTTACTTATTATGTACTGGTCCTTAACTAGGTTGCATTCCAAAAATATGTATTTCATTACTCTACTTTTTATGTAAATGTTTTTAATTGAAATCATTTAACGAAATAAGTAATATGATTGTGAATGGTTTTTATCAAAGTTTGTTTGTATTTTGATAATCGTCCTCCTGTCATTACCTTGGAAGATTGAGGTTTTTCGTGTGGATATAAATAGACTTTATGTCAATTAAATAAATTGAGGACATGAGACACCAAGTGCAAGTGAAATTTTGTTGGAGTTAAGTTCAGGATTGAATTCTTAATTCATATGAATTGTTGGGGCAAAGGGGAAGTGAATTTATCATGTGCTGTGGTGATCTAATGGCATGAAATCAACTATTAATAATCATACAAAATTAATTTCTCAAAATTGTGCAAATGTCACTTATACCCCTCATCTTCTCAATTTATCTATTAGTTATACATTAAAAAATCTATAGAAGGCAAATTATTTGAATTGTTTTATTTTACCTCTTTGCTCTTTTGGCAACCAGAATTCTCAATGGAAATTTAACAAACCCTAAGAAATTATAATCCCTGTTATAAAATAGCAAATAATATAGCATTGTGAGATTAATGGGTAGCTGCTTATTAGAAGTAGCACCTGTTGATCTCAACCAGATAAATAAGGCTATTGATCATCCCTAAAATAGTGCTTCAGAGCTATTAGTTGACCCCTTGTGAGTTGCTGTGCCGCAAATTATTATAATGTTTGAACTTAATTAGTTGAGACACTTTAAGGAATTATTAAAAGTAAAGAACCTTTTAGATCAGAGCTTTTTCATTAAAAACTATTAAAACAACAATTGTTGAGCACTTTACATCTTTAAAACATCAATAATTTGGAAATTATATTCCTTCGTCAAAAGATGAATCAATCAATCAACAGCAAGACAAAGTATAAATCTTTATTCTTAGATTCATAAGACGTGAAGGGTTTGATTGTTGTTTTAATATTTTATAATGAATATGCCCTGAGGGAAGGCAAAATATATTTAGACAATTTGGTGGTGACGTTAAACATTCTTTACTTTTATTAATTCCTTGAAGTGTCTATACTAATTAAATATAGTAGCTGAAAGGAAACAAGCTACGAAGCTGTCATAATAATAATTGTATCTACACTATTCTATTTAATACTACTTTATTTATTCCTAAGACTTTTTTTTTAGTTATTAGCCAATATTATTGTCTTAAAAAATTCAAAACACTAGAGGCCTTAAATATCTTGAATTAAGAGCGCTATACTGGAAATATAGAGGCCCATTATTCAAATCCCGGCGCTGGAGTCTATTTTTTTCTGTCTGTTTCCCGTATTTAATAATAATTAAAATTTGATTTAAATTGAATTAAATGTTTCAAACTTCACTTTAAACTAAAATTATTGTTAGGTGTAGAAAAAAATTACTATTTTCTTGTGTTTGTGAACAGAGCAAAATCGTAAATTTAAAATAAATAAAACAATTCTTTTGTTCTTGATTTTTACATTATTAATTTATTAGAATCTAGGTTTTCCAGTGAAGACTTAGTCTAGAATGGCTTTAACTCTAGTATTTTAATTCTTAAAGCATCGTGTCGACTATAACATTTGAAAAAACAATAGAAAGTTATCAGTTTTGAAATAAAACGTAACTATTTCAATGTCCTTCGAGACATGGTCTTCAATGGTAATGCTTGAATTCTATGATAACCCTGGCCTCATAATAGATTGCAGTTAAATATAAAGTTATGCTTGGTAATATGGAGAATAATACATTAGAATAATGATATTAATACTAAAAATACAAATATTGAGGATTGTAAATTTGGTGAGGAAAATATTAGACAGTATTCTTATTGGCAGCCATGGCGAGGATCTGATGTCAACCATCTTGGAGAGGGTACTTAACCAAAGGAATACAAGGGAGATCACCAGCACTGAGACTGTACTACCTGAAATCTGGTATAATAAAATTCCTTCTAAATCATTATCACCACTTGTAGTTCTGTGTTATTCTTCCGTGTTTCAGCATTTACTGCAATGAATACCCTCTGCTCTATATCACACTAAGACTAATTGATCTCGGTAAGTTGGTGTATCTTCAAAAAATAAAAAAAAAATACCGACCAAACAAATCTAATCCACTGTTTGTTTTGTTTTGTTTTAGTTGTTTTGTTTTTAGTGGGTAAGTACGAGGATTTTTTAAAAAATAAAAAAAATAACAATTTTTTGTATCAAATTTTTGTTGTTGTTTTGTTACTCTTTTGTTCACAGATATTTTAAAAATTTAAATCCGTAAGTATATATATATATATTTATAAAAAAAAAAACAATTATTTCACCGTAATCAAAATTATTTGTTTTTTTACCTTTTTTCAATTAGGATGGAGAAAAAGAGTCCAAAGTTTTGGGAGGATAGCCTGAGGAACCCTACTCCTGCTATGTTGCAAATAATGAAAAAGAAAAATAACCGAAGAAGTGAAAGGAAGCATAAATCTGAAAGGTAATTGGAAGTTTGTTGTGTCTTGTGACTATATTTGGTTTTCTAGTTTGTTTTCATTTAATCGTGAAATAGGACTATGCTAGATAAAAGTAAATAGACTGTGTTTTTTTTAAATAATTGCTCACGGCTGAAATCCCCTCCCTCCCTTCTTTGTAAATGTAATTTTTATGGCATTTAGAGACATGGCACTTGACCAGCATTCACATATTTTAAGGTTCTGTATTTTCTGCTTTTGTCGTCTGTTGCTTACTCATGAGCTCCAAAAATAACCGGTACTACTTTAGATTGTTACTCCCCTATGTGGTTTTAGTACATAAATTACTTTAACTAAATAACTATTAAAGCAAAGTGATGTTTAGTCCAATGCACTTTGGGACAAAGGAATATCACACTTCTGTTTTTATAAGGGGAGTAACAGTCTAAAGAAGAACATTCTGCACACCTTCTTTAGATTGTTACTCCCCTCTGTTTTCTTTATAGGGGAGAGTAACAATCTAAAGAAGTGCCAAATAACCAAATAGGCCAAGTGCCAAATAGGTTGTGTGTATTAACCCAAACCCAAGAAAGATATAGGAAAGCCCCAAATAATCATCTTATAAAAAACAAATATGTGTGAGACTCTCACACATTAGAAGTGAAACTTAAGTTCTAGAAACAGAATAAACATATGAAATAGCCCAATAAACCTTATTTAAGTAATGCATATTATATAAATCATGTAATAAATACGCAACATAGATTTTTATAAACAAGAGTTTACAATGCCGCCACAGTCAGATAATCAGATAACTTCTCAAAGAAACATAATTTCAATTAATAAAATATTTTCA
Source organism: Gerris lacustris (assembly GCA_951217055.1). Classification (NCBI taxonomy): domain Eukaryota; kingdom Metazoa; phylum Arthropoda; class Insecta; order Hemiptera; family Gerridae; genus Gerris; species Gerris lacustris. Next base: position 73,705,123 of record OX578278.1, read on the forward strand.
TAAAATGTTGGTGAATAATGAAAAAAAAAACATGAAAACAACATTAATATATATATAATTGTTAAACTGTATATAATAATACCCCTATATACCAATACTGCGTATAGAATAAATCGACTACTCCTGTGGTATAGTGGTTAGCGCATGAGATTATTAATTCAGGGGTCAGGGGTTCGAGACTCATCCAGAGGGAAGATTTTTTACATGTAAAATATTTATCACAGGCTAGTCTTAAAACAAAAACTTGCACTTCAAAAATATTTCACTTGGACAAGTCTCGAAATGCTAACTTCGTTTCTCGATGTTGTTTCGTCCAAGCAAATTTACTCTACCGCAGCTAAAGAATGTGGCGGCTTCGACGCACCTGTATATATTTTATTTTTGTTTTGACGCAGAGTTTTGTTCTGACAGTTGATTTATATTTTTTTATTGTAATAAAGAATTTGTTAGTTTTTCTTGTCAAGTTAACGTTGTCTGCTATGTGCCTTTAAGAAGTTTCACTTCAAAAAATGTATTGACATTTTTTAACAGACACGTGTCATTTGGTATGTTAAATGAAAGAGGATCGCGGTCTGAGAACGTCATGTGTTATGTTAAATGAAAAAGGTCGGCGATCTGGGAACAAATATACATGGTGGGCAAAAAAAGCACGTTTTTAACACTTTTTTTTGAAACTTTGTTAAACATTCATTTTTAAAATACATTTATTTTATCAGAACTACCCGGACGACTTTTTTTAGGACCCTAATTCAAACCTTCATTGCATGGCTTTCTTCCAATAGTTTGTTATGTTATAGATATGAAATTTAAAGTAAAAGATTGTAATATTCAGACCCCTTGAACCCTCCATCTATTACAGAAGCTGAGCTATAAGTGTTAAAAAAGTGAGTGTTTTTTTTTTTTGGCTCACCTTGTATATTTGGTGTCTGTACCAATTCATCTCTGAGCTATGTATCCTTAAAAAATGTTTTTATGTTCCCCCTCTTTTTTTAACAAATCAACGACAAACTTAAATCAACATTTAAAATTTGTTTTAGCAGCTGGACTTGATTAGGCTCATTTGATAACGATTGTTTGATGTGTTGTGTAGAAAGTACATATTAGGCAACTTTATTTTAATTTAATTAATTAAATTTATTTTTTCAGTATTGGGCCTCCAAGCTACTTGACTCCAGCTATGAAGGAAGTCCTTGCTTCCAGAAAAGCCGCTCTACCCTCGCCTAAAATCCTCCGATCCTCTTCCCGCAAAGCTGCACGTAAATCAGCTGACGCCATATTTGCTTGTGCAAGATTCTGAATGCACTAAATCCTTAATGAAATATCTACCATTTCACTACTACTAATTTTAATCAGTGGCGCAACAGCCTTTGTGTATTTCACTACTACTTAGTAGAAATTATTACATTTTTAACTTCTTTATTGTGTTAAGTAGGTTGAGATTGAATTTCTAGAACAAATCATTATTTTGTACTTTGGTGAGGTTCCATCAACTTGTTAATTGTGTAAATTTGAATTGTTGTATAAATTATTTAAGTATATTTAAGGAATTATTTTGTTGTTGTTTTTGTTTTCCATTTTTAACTCGTTTTTTCTCTTCTTTGTTTCTTCTGCCTCTTTGAATCTATTTTTGTTTTCTTTTTCCTTGATTAAATTTCTAGTCTTCTTTCTTTTTAAGTTTTCCTTTAAAAAAAAAAAATCAACAGTTAAAAACCAAATAAATAAAATGGAATTAAAGCAATATATATTATGTTTTTCTTAAATTATAAATAATAAGCTATTTAAAAAGGCTAATTAGACAATAGATAAAATACATCTATCTTTATTCTATTAAATATCAATTATATTTATTCAAAAAGAACAATTTATTTGAGGAAAAAACAACAAAAAACAAAGAAAACCTCCTAGTAACTCCATTTTAAAACTTTGAAATTTTACAAACCTAATTATAAAAATCCTATTGATGTAATTGTTATAATCAAACAACTAGATTTTTGAAAATAATACCTGTACTAATTGTATTGCTCCTGTTAAAGATATTAGTGTAATCACATGTATCTGTTGTTTATTAGTATTATTTATCCTGATAGCCAGGTTTTTATGATTATTACAATAGTAGTTATTTTTCATTTGACCACCATCATTCCACTGATAAGAACACTCCCAGTGGTAAATCACTATTACTTAAAAAATTGTGTTCCTTCCTTTAAATGTTAATCATTCGTCTAATTGCGTTACCCTTTAGTTGTGATTAAAACTTTTTTTAAAAAATGTCAACTCTATAGCTTTTAATAGTTTCTCAATAAAATCACGGTATCGTAAAATAAATAGATATACTTTGAGACCTTTTCCCTAACATATTTTTATAATTTGTATAAAATATCAAAATGCACACTTCTTTTTGTGACATTTTATGAATTTTAAAAATCAATGTAAAATTTTTTCCTCCTAATAAATGTCTCTTCTTGATGTGATAGCAAATGTATTTTGAAAAGTTAAATCTATCGTCAAATTGTTAATGTTTATTTAATTTCTATTTAAAAAAATCTTATTAAGAAAGAAAAACTGGCAACTTGATTATTTCCCTTAACGAATCTCTTTTGATTTAGATTAAATATATTATATTTTGTAATTTAATTGTTTTTAATTTTATATTTATGAAGTAGTTTATAAATGAGTGGATTAACTGAGTTTTTTTAAAATATTTTAGTTTTCTGTGGATTTGGAAATATTTTCATTATTATAGTAGCTTAAATTGTATAATTTACTTTACATTGTAAAATAAATTTTGCCAACTCTAAATTTGAAAATTTATTTAGTTCATTCAAAAGCTCATGACTCATGACAACCTTAAATTATTTATAAACCACTTTAGATTTCTTTTTTTTTAACTTTTAAACCTCAGTTATTGCTCAGTTTATATTTATAGATATGTTATATTTTTTTGTTTAACTCTTTGTATAAAAGTTATTATTTATCAGTATTTGATAATGAAAGCCGGATATTTGTATAAAATATTATAATAATCCATACAACAGTTTACCAGTGTTAGTTTTTAGATATAAAACTTGATTATTTTGTTTCAATTTTGTTATTGATAATTTTTTAACTCCAAAATTATATAAAACAAATTATGTTTGACGTGTCCTTAACAATAAACAAAATATTCGTTTTTTAGAACAATTATTTTTTGTCTCTGAATTCAAAAATTCCAATTTAGATATCCGTTTCAGATATCAGGGAATATTTTTGGTCCCGCGTCTGTCTGGCCATTATTTTTGTGAACATATTGACCAACATACCTTAAAATCTATGCTTTTTTCTATAATATATAAACATTTGGGTATTTTTTTTACATCTGAGAATTTGTCTATTACTAAACATTACTACCTGTAAGTGTTCAAATGCAAAGAGAATATTGAGGTTTTAGCATAAATTATTTTGAAATTGTCCATCACTTTACCCTGATAAATTAGATCTACATAATTTAATTTGTGGCTTCTGCAAAGCTTTTAAATTTGAAATCTTTAGCTCAATCTGATCATAGTTATACCAAGTAGCTTCCTGCTTCTTGCAAATGTTAAAAATCAACATCAGATAGACCAGAATTTGTTTTAACTTTGTGAAAGGACTTTGTAGGCATTTCTTATACCTGGAAAGTTGGTCCTAGAAAATTTTATCCTCACAGGCCTGGTATTTCCTAAATAAAGAAAATAAGTAGAATTTGTGTTTTACAATGAGCAACTACCTATTATTTAAGACCACACTTCCATTTTATTAGGTACGTACTGTATAAAAGCGCAGCAAAATTTCATGGTGGTGTGCGGTGTAGTTTTTCATCTACAGTGACACTTTCACTTAGATTGTTATAAGATCTTTAGTAAGAGGGAATACCTAAGCAACCTGTCATTAAGTTGAAGAACTAAAGTTATGTGCTTAAACTGGTTTAAGTTTAAATTTATATAATTAAAAGGAATAGCTGGCTTTCATATTATTATTTTATTATAATTTTTGACCTTACAGATAGTGACTTTGTGCTAATTTATATTTTTCTTTCTTTTGTGTTCATTATAATTAAAATTCTTTTGTACATATTAATTAGATTTTTTTAAAAAAATATTGCTTTAAAAATACATCACGTTATGTCTTCTCTAGGGAACAAATTATTTTGTAAATTAGAGCTTTATTTTTAAATGTTGTATAGATTATATTTTTTGTATATTTATATACAAACTATTTATGATATTCATTTAAAGTGGATGTGGTTTTTTTTTTTTTTTTTTACTTTCCTTAGGTTGATGTGTTAAATATATTCAATTGAATTTGTTTAATTCTAAGACATGTAATTATAATATTGGAGATAGTGCAAGTATGGAAGGTTTTTTGGTTCAGATATGATTTATCATGTGATCTAAACTTAAATGATCTAGGAATCAGTTACTTCCTTAGTAACTACTTCCTTGGTTGATGTCGTGATTATTTTTATTTATTATTATTATTTTAATTATTATAAACCCGTTCTCTGCTGGTCAATGGACGTTGCATGACATTGCCGAAAACAAGGTGTGGCCCTAGTATATACTAGGGCCACACTTAAATATTTATGCCAATATACTTTGATATTTTGTCAGTGTGGGAAAACCAAAAAAATAAAAATAAAATAAAAACATGAGGGGAGGCAATGAGAGTTTAAGATTTTGGTGGGTAGTAGGTTGGGCCAACTAGGCAAACAAAAATATCACTGGATAACCTTAAGATGACCACCTAGTGGTTTTATTTTTCCTTCACATATGTTGGCCAATCTGAGCTGTCAAGTTTTATAAAACGAAATTCCATAAGTATAATTAATAATTTTATTTTTTATTACTTATTAAAAAAATCTTTTTTGACAGAGCATACTTTTTTCTATTTAATTTCAAATAAAAAAATTAGTGAACTACTAAAAAAATTTGTTATTAGCACTAAAGGGAATATTTTTAGATTTACAAATTACATGGTCATTAGCAGGAAAAAGGTTTATAGTTAATATTACCAAAATTATTATGTATTAAAAATTTTCCCTTATTAGAAATAAATATAAATATTTGTAATTAACTGGAATGGATATTTTCCCTTAATATTCACTTTTATTACCAGTTTTATATATTATCCTTCTACATTTATGCAATATTGAAAAAAAAAAAAAATATATATATATCTTCTTTGTTTAGAAAAGGCTATAGATAATTTTGTTATATAAGTATTATTAGTATTTTTAATATTTATATTCGATTTAATATATCTTTTGATACTTAGAAATTATAATTTTTTTTCTTGTATAAATGTTTAGAGACAACGTGTAAATAATTTATAATATTTAAACTTTTTTAAAATACAAAAGGTACTGTATTTTCTACTTATATTTGATATTGAGAAATCTGAAGAAAAAAATGAAAGGGAGAAAAGAATAATAAATACATTCGGAAAGTGCAATTATAATTCTTTTGTATGTAAAAAAGTTTATATTTAAAAAATTATATATATTTATGTATATTTTATTAATGCTAAATACTATAGTTTTGTAAAGGAAATTGTGATGAAATGTTAGTAGCCTTTAATGTTAATATAGAAACAATATTAAAAGGTAATGTAATGCTTTGGCTTTTTCAATTTTTTTTTAAAGAAAAAAAGTAGGATCAGTACACCGAGATTTAAGATTTTTTTTTTTTTTTGCAAATATTGGGAATCCTGAGAACTTTTTTTGTATGTTTCTTTTATGTCCCCTGTAATCATTAGGTTATTACAGGTTGAGGGAACAGCCACTTTACACATATACTTGATGTGATCATCAGTGTGAAACATGGCTCTCCTCTCCAGGATAGGAACTCACTAGGTATGTCAGTGTTGAAACCTAGATTTCAGGCTAATTGCAAGAACGCATTTGGCTACTCCAGTCCGCCCTATAATAATTGTTGTTCCTATTTGAGTTTCTACTATGAAAAATGTTCTCAAATGGTGGACAAACATAGTCAGAGCAGTTAATTAAATATTGAAAAATCAGAGTAGTTAAAGAAGAAAAACTAGTTTAAAAAAAAAAAAGTTTTATGGATAACCCTCAAAATGTATTGTGATATATTTCTCTTACATAATTAACCTAAAGGGTTGAATATTTGATAAAAAAAAAAATACTTTTAAAACTTGGTTCTAAATTTGCTGAACAATATTATATAAAAATAAATATACTTTTCAACTTATTATCTTGATAAGTCAGATGGTCTCAAACTGAGTGACTTATTAGTGTGGTTTTAGTTGGCTTTCACACCGAAGTAGCAAGTCGCAGGTTGCATGCGTCATAGTAACACCAGATTATCTACGGAGTCTAGGTAATTGAACGTGAGCCGGCTGGTTCTCGAGTCATACTTGCTTTCAGGATGCACGTCGCACTTGCCACTTGCTTTCAGGATGCACGTCGCACTTGCATCTTCAGTGTGAAGGCTCTCGTTCAATTACCTCGACTCCTTAGATAATCCGGTGTTACTAGGACGCATGCAACCTGCGACTTACTACTTCGGTGTGAAAGCAGCCTTAGATGTAATTAGAAATATCTCATTATGTTAACCACTAATTTATTATTAGTTAATTAGCTAATGTAAAAGGCACAGAGGTATAATAATTCTGGTATACTATATGAGAAACACTTATTGACCTAAAGATCCCCTCCAGCACCCTCTTTCATTAATGAATAAAAATAAATTGATTCCTTTACAAAACTATAGTTTAATTATTCATTGCTCTAACACAACTCTCGTGTTTTCTTGTCCTGTAGTTATCATTAATATTGTTATTATTTTGAATTATTATTATTAATTTGAAAGAAAAAAATTATTATTATTCTATTTAAGACTGATTATATATTATGTGTGACAGTGATGTTTTTTTGATATAAACATAATCTTTTTGTTGAACAAACAAATTTATTTTAGACTTTGTAACTAAGTTTTTTTTATAACTTTAATAAAAAATATTCAACTTTTTTTGAGACGTTTTGTTTTTAATCCTTTTATTGCTCAAAATTACTATAAAAAGTTGTTTACTGCATGCTTAAATTTTATTCGACCCTCTTCTTGCTTTTGTTTATTTACTTTAATTTTTATCTATTGTTTACATTAATTTGTCTAATTTTAGTTGTGCAGGCAAACAAATAAAAATGCATTATGATTATGTTACTATGTCATAAAATTAATAGTTTATGTTGAAATAGTGATTCATTGATTTAAGGAATTGATTAATTTTTGTGATTTAAAAAAATATATATTAATAATTTTAATTTTTTGTTTTATTTTTTTTTAATATCCATAATATACTTATTTTAAATATATATAAAACCTTGCCTTTATTAATTAGTAATCTCGGTAATGGTTGTAATTGTTTAATGCTTTCAATATACCTTGTAAGCTTATGTCTCGTATAATATTTCTGCATTTTGTTTTAATCTTATTATGAAAATAAACTATTCATTTAAATAAATACAGTTTTTTTGTTGTACCCTTATATTCCTAAGGTTGGGGCAAAGATGAGATTTTTTTCTTGATCAGGGTGTTGAGGCAGTTTTAATTGTGTCTTGTTTAAGTTTGACCCCATCTATGGTAAAATCTTTAATGACCTTTCGTTGATCCCTTATTTATGAAGTAGCCCTTCATGAACCCTTATTTATTATTAAATTAGAACCTCGATTACACTGTTCTGCAAAAAAAAAGCTTCGGAATGAAAATGTCCTTTTCTGAAGTATTTTTGTGTGCTGAATCTGAAGTCAAAATTTCTCCTATACATACAGTTTTCCTGGGAAATGCGCCTAAAGTTCGGTAAAATGGTCCCCCCCACCCTAATGTTTCTTAAATTCTAATTTAGAATAATGTCAGTAAAAATCAGAAAAAGTCACAGAACAATTGTTATATAACTGAAAAAGTAATAGAAATACAAAGATTCAATATGAGGAAAAATCAATTATTTTGTTTCTCATTTACAAAAAGTAAGGTCAGCAGATTTTTTTTTTTTTTACTTTAGATTCGTGTGCTTCATGGTTTGAAGACATTCAAACGCCCAATATATATATATATACAGTGCTCGATTTCTAGAAATTGAGGTGCCGGAACTACAACCTACCCTCTCTTCCCCCCCCCCCCCTCCTCCCCTATATAAGGGGGGTCCTCCCCCATGAAAATTTTGAAAAATAAACATTCGAAATCAGCATTTTAAGAGTTTTAGACATAAACCCACACTGCAATCAGGTGGATTCACAATTTCAATTTCACTTCAAATCAAATTATAATTATTATAAACAATTTCTTGATTAGCATGTCACGTTTTGTTATAATACTCTCAATAAATAAATAGGTAATTAGGTTTATACGAATAATTAAATCAACAAAACCGAAACTCGTCCCGGGAGAGTTTCGGCACAGCGTCTCTGCACAGTACTTATTTAATACGATCCCTGCCATTAAAAAAATACCTTTGTTGTTTCAGGTTATCATAATTTAGTAGTACTATCTCAACAAAAGAGAAATTTGTTGTATTTGGAAAAAAAAAAATATTTGCCAGTTTAATACATGATGTCCTTAATCAAATTTGTAGTCACTCGCTGACAAACAAAATTTTTACTAAGGATTTTAAAAAAAATCTTAGTGCCGATAATTATATTTGTTATTTATCAGAGAGAGAGGTCCCGGAACGCCGTTCCGCCTCAAATCGAGCCCTGTATATATATATATATATATATATATATATATATATATATATATATATATATATATATATATATATATATATATATATATATATTTTGGGGGGCGAAAAATCAGTTTGACAACCCCCAAAAACACCATTTTTCATTTCCGGGAAAGCTGTACGTATAGGAGAAATTTTGACTTTAGATTCGGATTCAGCAACCTCGAAAACATAAAGTTCAGATACAATTTTCTTGGAGCCCGAAAGTTCGTTAAATTTTGCAGAACAGTGTTATCAATAATTGATCTCCTGATTCACTGTCTTTCTCTCTAAACCTTTAGTATGCAACCTATTTTCTTCGACTCCATGTCAAATGATATATGATTAATTTGTTCTGTCCACTTAATAGCTCATGGAATACTATAATATTTAGAGAAAAAGTAAGGAAACCAAATTCCATTTTATTACTTAGAATGTGTGCTAAAAATCTTAGCTACTGGCTACTTTTCCCCCACAATGCTTGTTACAGAGTCTATTAAGGTGTAATGGTAATTTTAAGCAAAAAAAACCTAATTCATCAGGTTAAATTTAATGACAGTAAACATGGAAACACTCTGGCCTTGTTTATTAAATTATATCTTTTGAGTTAAATAAATTAATTCAAATAACATATTTGGCTTTCATGGTTGAAGTAGTCTGGGTTTGGTGTATCAGGGAGTCAGAGTTTAACAGGAGCTCACACAGTGCAATTGTATGTAATGTAAAAATGGAGCTTGTCTTTATTGTATCAGTCCCTCTGTACTACCTCCTGTCCATTCCTACCTTCCTGAATAGACAACTCCCACCATACCCGGTTTCCTGCATTTTCTTAATTCTTGTGATGAAAAGTCACTTTTTCAGTAACAACATTGTTTCTCATTTGCTTGGGTGCCTAATTTTCATTTGGGGCTCTTTTTTTTGTAATTTTGTAGAATATTGATTTTATAAATCTAAGAATAGCTTTTCTTTGTTTTCATTAATATCACAAATTTCTAACATATCAGAACTAGAAAAGTTGAATGGCAAAGGATTGAGTATACTTAGTACAGAACAATTTGGTCAAGATGATTTTTTTACTTTTCCTTGCCAAGGTATTGTTTTCACCCAAAAAATCCTAAACCAAAATTTCAACGGAATTATTTGTTTTGGGTGTTTTCTAGACAATTTGAGTGGTTTTTTGCTGGATGCCTTTCTGTGTCACGCATTCCACAATTTTTAGCGTATAGAGTTGAAACTTAGTTCAAAAATCATTCCTAGCTCTGCCCAGAAAATCATAAATTGCTGAAGTTAACCCATTTTGCCGAGACAGGAAAAAAAAAATCGTAGAAAATTAAACTGCTGCCATTTTGCAATTACTTAGTAAGGAAACGTGATGCTTATTTAGATTTTTACTTTCCTACGGGTATTTAGAGTATAAATGACTAACTAAATATCTATTAAGAATTAAGACAAAGTGATGTTCAGTCCAATGTGCTTTGGGACAAAGGAATATCACACTTCTGTTTTAAGGGGAGTAACAGTCTAAAGAAGAACATTCTGTACACCTTCTTTAGATTGTTACTCCCCTCTGTTTTATTTATAAGGGGAGTAACAATCTAAAGAAGTGCCGCAAACCTTTTGAGATGCCCCTCGTCCGATTTTTTTTTTTTTTTGTGTAAAATGTAAATCATTGAGTTACCTGCTACAGGAAGCGGTGGGGCTAAAGGTGCCTGTCAATCAGCTATCAATGAATTGAGAGAGATACAATATTGTGTGTTCAGTACAACGCCATGGTACACTGATTTACATGGCTCACTAATGACCACCCCATACTTGCTTTGGCGGTACAGTGTACAGTATGATGTGTGAAGTTACTGAAACTATCTGCCATTGAGTTAGTAAAACGAGCCTAAATAAGGCTTAATTGCTAGGTTCTACCAAGTGGCAAGTCCCCTTTGGCTAGTACTACTACAACCCTGCAATAAGTTTTTATTTATTATCAAATTGAATATCAAAATGTCCACATAGGAGGTAGCCGTCGTATTGATAAAACGTACACATTACGCTTATATTGTTAAGATAATTATTTAGGTAAATAGATCATTTAAAACAAAACTATATTTAATATAATAATTTATTATTTTTGGAGTATCAAGATGAGCAACTTTGTACAGGTGAACATTTATATATCTTATAAATATATAAGTTTCCAATATAACAAAAATAAAAATAAATAAATAAAAGTTGCAAAATAAAAAAAAAAAATCTTATCAGTAAGTAATATTTTCAGTAAAAAATAATATCTGTAATAGTGTCAAACTTAAAATATATTATGCAGTATATAAATTTTATTTTCAGTCAAATGTATTGTTTTAAATTAACACAAATATATTTAAAATGTAGCAAATACATTCAAAGAGTTTTAAGTTACTTTTATTGTCTTTCTATTTTAACTTAAAAATTATTTATTCTCTTAATTGCTACATTCTTATTAAAATAATACATGTGGAACATACATTCTTTCATTCATCGAAACAAAAATCACTTTTATATCTACAAACTCAATTATAATTTTATCTTTTTACATTTTAACAATAAAATATTTATCATTTTTTTGATACATACAATTAAGACAAAAATTTAGTTGCAATAAAAATAACAAATATACATTAAAATGTTGAAGTTTTATGAATAATCTCAGATCTTAGTTCATTTTATATTTTTTTATTAGATTTATTAAATTACAAGTTGTACTTTTAAATAAGTACATAACTTTCTAAAATTATGTTTTCATTATTAGGTTTGTTAATTTAATCATTGGTATAGTTACTCGTAAATTAATAATATTTTTACAATAAATATTTTTGGTGTTTAATAATAGAGTATTTGCACTTAGTAAATAAACTTTTACATTAATTTATATAATGTACATGTACTTGTTATAAATCTGTTTTGGGTGTACTTGTTAAAATTTATAAATAATATTGGTTCTCTACAAATAGTACAATGAGGTAAAATATCTATCTATTGCAGGTTTTGAAAACCATATTAAGTAAACCCTGGACATGCACCACGCCCCATAGAGAATCTATAAATTTGAAAACGTATCTATTATTGTGGCTGATAACACATCCACCTCTAAAATAATTACACCAAAATTATTAGAAGATGTAAAAATAGCTTTAGTGATTCAGTGTCCACTCTATTGAAGTCCTAACACTAAATGCAAATTGGGCTAATACCCTATTCTATTGGATATTTAATTATAAATATTGTATTCAATTATTAAAAATATAAATTTATAATACTTTATTTATTTATTTATTTTTCATAATTCTAAAGGTCGACCAAAAAGTGGGCACTCGGAAAAAACTGTAAACTTAGCTTAGTTTAAAATTGGAAGTCCTGAGTATTACTGAAGTCAGTATAGTCGGTTGCAATTTTTTTTATTTTGTTTGTTTGTTTTCTAAATGACAGCTCTTCTGTCAAATTACTCAATCAAATTAAAAACAAAATAGTATTAATAAATTTCTAGTGTTATTTTTTTTTATTTATTTTTTTTTTTGTCTGTCTATTTTTTTAAAAAACTGACTATACATGACTACTCAAAAGCGATACTAGATCACATTCCTCAGATTGCCATCACTTCTTGGTCGACCTTTATATATATATTGTTTATACTAAAAGTAAAATAAATAAAAAATAGCATACATGTACAAAAATTATAAAAAAAAGCCTTTTTATCTTAAAGACCTTAAATTTTTATAATTAAAAAATATAAATATTTACATACTAATTCACTTTCAACAATGAACAAAAATAATATAACTTGGGCTGTGTAGAAAACAAATTTGGGTTACTCTAGAAATATTTGATAAATTTGGTTAAGTGCAAAAAAAAAAAAAAAAAAAAAAAAATTTAGTGTTAATTTATCAACATAACATAACTGTAGCAAAAGTTAATTGAAAAATAAATATAAATATTATAGGTTCATCCAAAGCTCCTCAATACATCATAAAACATGTATATTTAATGAAATTAAGAATTTAAATTCATAGTTGGGCATAGATATCCTTATTTAACTCTTTTCAATTTTTCTAATTTGGTCTATACTTTTGGCCTGAGATAAACTAGAGACAAAACAGTCTTAAATTAGACTATTACGGCATGGGCTATGAAAATTTACTGTGTGCTATGTAATGCTTCTATATAATTTTCTTAATAAAAAGTCATACATTCTATGCAACAAACCGCAGTAGAGCCTCAGAGCTGCCATAATAGTTAGAATCAAAATTAGTAGGCAGAATGCACACATTAACAGTTCTGTTTCATTTATAATTTATGCTCGGCCAAAATGTATGAAGTTTTTTACAAGATTTAAATGTTCTGATAAAACATGGGCTCAATGAAAAGAGACCAGGTAAAAATCATAAACATTGACTAGTACATCATAATAGTTGAACTGCTACTAGCGGTAAAAATACCCAAATTGAGATCCGTCCAAGTATCAGAATTAAAAGAATGAGGTTCGAACGATCTATATGTCCATTTAGTAGTGTGACCGTTTTTCCTAAAAGATCTGGACCTTGTAAGGGCATTTCTAAGTTCTTTAGTTAATTTTCCATTTTTTCTTAGTGTTTTGTTCCCAGCCAGGTTGAGGCTGAGATTAATATGTGTCTTTTTTGTGTAAGTACTGGAGCCTGCTAGAGTGGTACGAGTGTATTCCGACGTCCATGATGTGTCGTATAAATATCTAAATCATGATCAGTCCAATTATCGGAAGTATCTCCGGGATAGTTGAGAGAAGCCTGAGAATGCCTGCTCCTGCTGCTCTCCCTTGCTGATCTTGATCTACGTCGACCTCCATTGTTAGAAGCCCTCTCGCTGACAGCTACAGATTGTCTTGACTGCCTCAATTCTATAACAATTAAAATTCTGATCAACAAAACATTATAATGAAAGATCCTCAGTTATGGTCATCATGATAAGCTAAGAGTTAAGGAATAACTCTTTAAAGAATTATTTACTGAGAGGGATACGATTTTTGGGTCATACCTGGTCTAGTGTTAACAAGACATTGAGATGAGAAGCCGTTGACTCCAAGATACCTGGAGCTCTGTGAGTAACTATGTTGAGATTGCCCATCTCCAGCAGATCTTGTCTTAGATCCTTTAGTACTAATTTGTGACCTCATGTCATCTCTTATCGAACCTACAAATCAATGTGAAATTGTAATATGATTAATTTTAAAAAGAGAGTTCCTCCAAACATGATTAGTGAAAATCAAATTAATAATAGGCATTTTATAGAAATAATGACAGCACAACTTAATTTTTGAGTATTAATCATTCTAATGAAAAATCATATATCCAAAGAATTAACCAGAAGGTTACAATTTTTAATTTTCATAGGAAAATCTAGAATTACACCGATTCATTTTTATACAGGGTGATTGGCGATATATGTACAAAAATAAATAGGGTGATTCTAAACATCATTGGCTTCAAAAAACGTCATAAAAACCTAAACTAAAAATTCTGCCTTATGAATGGGTAATAATATTAATTGAAACGTTGGCAAATAAGGAAGTTTTTCCTGAAGTCCACCAAGTTTAAGCTCTGTTCTCTAGCAAGTTATGAAACTACAAAAAAAGGTATTTTTTAATTTAAAAAAAAAAAAAAAAAATTTGTATACATTTTTTGTCATGTAATTTGAGGGCATGAAAATTAATATTACACTTATCTTCTAAGAAATTTTGTAGCTTTCCAACGAAACCAAAAATTTTGTTTTAGCTTTTATACTTTTGGAGCAATAAGTGTTTTTATGAGCAAAGGTATGCGATCTTAAAAAAATCATTAAATTTGACATTGTGAGAAAACGGTTGAGAATAGACCCATGGTTTATATGACGTTTTATGAAGCCAATGATGTTTAGAATCACCCTATTTACTTTTGTACATAAAGCGCCAATCACCCTGTATAATTTCACATTAACGACATTTTTCATTGTGGCTGCATTAGAATTTAATTATCACATTATAAAATTCAAAAATATTATATACAATATGCTGTACCATCAAATTTACCATGTCTATCAATATAAGATAGTGGCCGAGGAGAACGATTGCTGTAGACAGATATTTGATCCCAGTCTTTATGAGTAGTGAAAGCGTTGAGTTGAGCCAAAGATGATACAGGACCTGGTGATCCAGCAGAAGGGCAGCAGGCTACTGGGAGTCCCCCTACCAAAGCAAGACCCCCGGGTGTACTCCCTCCATCAAGTGTGTGGAGTTTTCTTGCTCTTCTTCGTGAAGCCATTACTACTACAACCACAGCAAGTACTACAAGACCACAAACAGCTGCACCTGCAGCAAGAGTGATACGATCCGCTCCTGGACCACTGCTGCCTTGACCTGTTCTTACTTCTCGACATTGATTCCATGGCACTGAGTCAACTGTCACCCTCACCTCATCAAGAAGTACTACACACACCACAATGCACTCCTGAAAAAACATTATTAAACATAATTAACTATATTGATCATGATCACACCTATTTAAAGGTGTACATCAAAATAATATAATTTCAATGCTAATTAAAGTGATTATTACCTGCGAAGGTACATTCTTAATTTTAAATTCTCTTTCAGAAGCATCAAGTGGTGGTCCTTGTTTAAAAGCTTTGTCTCCAAATAATCGATACACTACACGGAATCCCACAAGGCTGGCTGTTTCACTCTCCCACTGTATTATTACTGAATTATCTTGCCTAAAAAAATTTACAACAAATATAATTTATTGATAAAAGAATATACATGTATAAAATAAAACAAATAGATTTCTCTTATGCTAAGTACCTGTGCGCAGATGTAAGTACAAGATCCTTATTTCTAGGTGATAAGATTAGGGGAGGTCTTGTAGGTAAACGTCTGGTTGCATTTATCTTTCCAATAACACTCGATGGTAACTTAGCTGTAGTCACCTGTAACACGATAATATACATTGAGGTCTCTTTCATATTTTTTTAAAAGTTAAAAAAAAAATTATTGAGCAAACAAAGCTCTTAAATGGAGGTTAATTGTATCTTTTGATAATGTAACGTGATTGTACAAGGTACAGGTACTAATAGAGTACTTTATAATTATAAGCGTTAATTCTTGATTTAGTTCTAATGTCATAAATATTGACTGTCTAAATGTATATGAATATTGAAAGCTTGGATTCGGGACTAGTTATCGATTACGGTAGTGAAAAATCATTCTCCTGCGTAGCTTAGATGGAAGAGCGCTATACTGGAAATATAGAGGCCCGTGGTTCAAATCCCGGCACAGGAGTGTATTTTTCACTGTCTGTTTCCCGTAGTTAATAATAATTATAATTTGATTTAAATTAAAATTTAACTTTCCGTAGTATGAAAACTACCAAAAACTTAAAAATTGAATTTAAAAAAAAATTATTGAGCAAACAAAGCTCTTAAATGGAGGTTAATTGTATCTTTTGATAACGTAATGAACTTAAAATATTTAACAACTTTTAAGCTGTCATGTAAGAGGAGATTGAACCTCTTCGCCTCTAACCACCTCTATAGAAATGGAAATATATTCATCTTAGGCCCAATGCACACAGAAGAGGCGAGAGGTGGAGGTGCGGCGCGGGAGAGTCACGCTTCTTATAAAATGAGTGAAGAGGTGAGGAAGAGGCGTGGAGGAGGCGAGAAAGTGGCGCCTACTCTGTGTACATTGGGCTATATGTTTACATGGAGGAGGCGGGTTGCACGCCGCGCCTTCACCTCGCCCGTGCCGCGCCTCTGCCTCTCGCCTGTTCTGTGTGCATTGGGCCCTAGGTCTCTTGACCGCCATGAATTCATTTGACACTTTATATTATATACTGACAAACCTTGACTTACGAATTTGAATCATTCCCAGAACTTATATCTCCCCGCTCTTCCCTTCTTGTGTAATATCGACAAAAATAACAAAACAATTCTAACTTATAGTGGTTATCAAAATAAATTACTCATACTAACAAAATATGAGCACTATGTAAGTATATATTATCAATTAAAGGTAAATAAATCAATCATATTAATACAGACAAACCTCAACTTACAAAAACTCATCCTTACAAAATAATTTTTCTTAAAATTTCATTTTTTAAATATTACTATTTTTGATTTATTTAACTTTTATTGATAATTTATAGTTTTAATAATTTTATTTTATTAGTTGCTCGTATTCCAAAAAATAATCTGTAACACTTGATCTTAGACCTGGTTAACTGATGAGTAGTGAATGTGTAGCTTCACCTAATTAAATTGAAATTATTTTAAGTTCTTAAATGGTTTACCTGAGTTGTTGAAGTAACAGCACTAGTGGGTGGTGTAGTACTGGGACGGGTAGTTGTTGTTGACCTGACAGTACTAGCTGATCTAGTAGTTCCTGCAGTGCTGGGAGGTGGAAGCTCACTACTCGGCGGTGGTTTAGTAGTGATCTCTTCACTTGAAGGCAGTACTTCACCTATTCCAGCAGACTCGTCTTCTGAAGGAGATTCTGCTGTTTCAAGCACCTCTTCAGGGATGGCAAAGCCTACTCCTGCAACCGGTTCCTCCTCCTCTTCCATATCCTTACCGCAAACAAGCTCTACCGAACATAAATATAGCATTAGTAACATGAGTTTTGTTTGATTAAAGAACAAGAGTATTAAAGCTTAAGTTTTTAAAATTTATTTTCTTACTATCAACCTTACACTAACCAAAAAAGATATATTTATTTTAATTGCTTAGTATAGTCTATTTTACCTGAAGGTTGAATATTATAGAAGTTTCGGTTTACAAGGGCAGGAGGTGTCCCACAATACTGTGGTTGAGTTTCACGAGAAGTAACCTGAAGATCACCACGTCTCACCCACTGAGCAACCCAACGCAGCCTGCAGTCGCAGTGAAGAAATCTTCCTCCAAGACTAAGACCTCGTAAAGTCGAGTTAAGATGAGCTACAGTTACTCCTTCCAGTGTACTCAGGGGATTACCGTCCACAGCAAGTAGAGTAAGTCCTGGATTACCTGAGAACGCATCTCTAGGCACTTCAGTCAGAAGATTGAATCCAATGTCAAGTACCTAAGGAAATTAAAACCCAAAAATCAACTAATTTTAAAGCAAATATATTCTTATCCTATCCATGTACAATTGTTACATATTAAGTTAAAGTAACAAATACAATACACATATATGTTAGTAATAATAATGACTTCTAACGCACCCTTAGTTGTCGAAGAGGCCTGATTGCTACAGTAGGGAATTCTGTAAGAAGATTATTCAGTAAAGATAAGGAGGTAAGTGTCTGACTCAAAGGTATAAACGCATCAGACCCAAGAGCTTGCAGAACATTGCGCTCCAGATTAAGCGCTGCTAGAGACGATAATCCCTGGAATTCTCCTTGGCCAGGCAGCCCACGAAGTCCATTGGCTGAGAGATCCAGAAATGCTAGACTAGCTAGACCTTTGACTGCATCAGGTACGATCTAAAAATAAATAAGATATAACGTATATTATTAGTAGATAAATATATCAATTTAAAAATATATAATCAGATAGTCAGTAACCAGTAAAAGCCTAACTCTCTTAACATTTGCAGAAAAAGTTGTACATTGAGTCACACATCACACATGATAACTCAAGTGAATCTTTCGCAGAATAATATGCGCATGCAAGCATTTTCTTTCCAGAAAACAGTATTATATATAGATTATAGATTTTGATTTTAAAGGAAACAAATCCAGTGAATGTAATTCAGTATAAACATTTATCAGCTTTAACTAATAATGATTCCAAGTATTCTGAATCATAAATCAAACAAAAAATGTGAAAGGACATAACTCTCATAAAATATTTAACTCTCTTTATGACTGTCATAAAAATGTTTGTCATCCATTTGATAAAATAATTATTTCTAAACAAAGATCTACCTATTTTTTGTAACTAGTTTTTATTTTATTATTTTAGTAGTGGTTGCCTGAAACAAAGAATCCAGAATCACGAGTCTGAAATTTTGTGTTTGTGTCCTCTTTTTCTTTTTAAAGTTTCTCTTTAAAATCTAGTTTAATATAAGTTTAAAAGTTTAGTTTAATATAAGTTTAAAATTTTCCCGTAGTTAATAATAATTATAATTTGATTTAAATTAAAATTTAACTTTCCGTAGTATGAAAACTACCAATAACTTAAAAAAATTGAATTCTAGTTTAATAAGATTTAGTATGCTTATTATCTTTGAACTTTTAAATAGATTTTGGTAAAACAAGTAATTATTTAGCAAATTGCTTTAATTAAATTTAGATTGACATTATGTCTAATGTCATTATTAAAAGGTTACAACACTAAGCAAAAAATCATACAAAGGCAAAAGGTTATTTATTACTTCGGGCCGGTCATCGAATCACCACAACTTATAACCTAGAGCGGGTAAATATGCTTAAATAACTCCATTAACAAAATTAATAATTAATATAAAAATGCCATTTTTCAAAACTGGTCTTATTTTCAACATTTTTTTTTTTTTTTTTTTTTTTTTTTTTTGGTTTTCGTATTCTTCACCTTAGTTGTATCTATGTGCAAAATTTGGGGAAGTTTGAATGACGGTAAGTGGTTCAAAATTGGGGTAATAGGTGTGCGATGAAACTTAAAAAGCAAATAAATTTAACGCCATTTTTTTTTTTTTTTTTTTTTTTTTTTTTTGGTTTCTGTATTCTTCACCTTAGTTGTATCTATGTGCAAAATTTGGGGAAGATTGAATCACTGGAAGTGGTTCAAAATTGGGGAAACGGAAATGTGCGATGAAACTTACAAAGCAAAGTAATATAAGACCAGTAAAAATAACACAAAACACGTCTTTCGGTGTTATTAGGTTTGTTCCAACCACACCTAAAACTAGTTTCAAACTAGTTCCAAACTGTACGGCGCATCTGCATTAGCAAAAAAGTTCAAATTTGGTCCGATGCGCATGCGTCGGACAATTCCAAACCAGTTTGAAGTGTGGTTGGAACAAACAACAAACCTATTATTTGTAAAATATATCTCAGATAAATAAACATAGAAATTAGGATAGTTTTTACCAATCTCTTAAAAAGGCTCAGCTAAAAAAACTTTTTCTATACTCATGCCATTATACTTTTTAAATCTGACAGCTCAGATTGGCCAACCTATGAGAGTGAAAAAATAAAACTACTATCTTAAGGTTATCCAGTAATATTTTTGTTTGCATAGTTGTCCCGACCTACTACCCGCCAAAATCTCGAGCTCTCATTGGCTCCCCTCCCGTTTTATTTATTTTTTTTTTTTTCCCACGCTGTCAGAATAACAAAGTATAATGAGTATAGAAATGGTTCAAAGTATTAAAATCGTTTAATACATACAGGAAGCAAAGCCGTTTTTGGATCGTCAAATTTTAAATACATCCTTGCATAAAAACTGTATTTGTAAGCCCATGTCCACGAGCAAATGTTCTCTCAATGAAAATTAATAAATCCGGGAGATGACATTTTAAGATACTTTAAAAATGTAATTATTATTAATAAATTATTACTATAATTATTATTAATGAATAACCAATATTTAATTTGTAATTAAGAACAATAAAAATGGTAATGTTTCCTAGTGTCACGTACCTTTTGTTTCGTTCCTTTTAAATTAAGATTTTTTAGAGATGCCTCGAGTCCTCTGAAAGCATACTTGGATAAAGTCACGTTGTTATCATTGAGTTTAAGTGTAGAGAGTTTGGTGAGCGTTGCGAAAGCGTTGTCAGACACTGTGACTATCCTATTTTTAGATAAATCTAAAGATGTGAGGTTCTTTAGGGGCCTTAAAGCGTCCACGGGTACCTCTGTAAGTAGATTGTCTTGGAGATGAAGACTCTTAAGAGTATTCTGAAGAGGTGATAAGGCTCCTGTAGATATCTCAGTTATCCTACACGACGATAGCTGAAGGTTAACCACTCCTAAATCTCTGAAAATCGTCGAACTTAACGTTCCTAAAGACGAGTTGTGGATGTAGAGAAGATCTAGTGGTTGTCCTCCTCTTAGAGCTCCTGCTACCATGTTAAGACTAACTGAGTGACACTGGACGGATAATCGTCCTTGCTGTGAATATGCGCAAACACAGCTAGAGGCTAGCTCAGGTCTTCCGCCTCCGTCCCAAGGACACTGACCTGCAACTTCGCCAGCTAGACATGCCGCCGTCAATGCAAGAACTAGCTTTAAGTAGGAATCCATCTGAAACATAATAATCAGAGTAATTAGAAGAAGAACATCATTCATGTATCCAAAAAAAGATAAATGGACATCCCAAAACATACTATAATCTTAAATCGCAAATCTCTAAACTCAGAGACGTATAACTAGACTTGCTGAAGCCCGTGTGCTAGATTTTTTTTGAGGCCCCCCCCCCCCCCCCCCCTCCAAGGTGACTAAATATTTTTGTCCCTAATTTTTTAGGACACACAGAAGGTTTGTAAGAAATTGCAACAAAAACATTATTTTATGATAAAAAAAACGAACTATTTTTTCTCCTATATTATATGCATATTATATACAATAAGGTGTCCACCTATCATGGACCACTCAATATCTCCGGAACTACTGCAGAGAGAAAGACGCGGTTTGCGGGGTTCTATGTTAACTTAAAATACGCCTAAAGGAAAAATACTAATATTTATTATTCTAAAAATGTCCTATTTCTTATACTTTAATGATTTCATGCTTTTATAGTCTTTTATTGACTAATTTATTTAATTGTTTCCCCCCTTTTATTTAGGCACTTTTATACAAAAGGGCCCCCACATTTATTTAATCTAATATACTTTCGGACAACCGAATTCACACTTTTTTTTATATAAAAGTGTGGTATTCCTTTGTCCCGAAGCATATTGGACTGAATATCTCTTTGTCTTGATAGGTATAGTTAGGCGAAGGGATATAAACTCTTCTATACATTTCCTATACAGTAAGGGTACCTTTTCTATAAGAGTACCTTTGTTTAAATCTGTCAAAATAGTTGTTTACACAAATAGAAGTATCAACTCTTAAAAGTATTAGCAATATTTAATGTGCGCAGGCGGTTGAAATTAACCTGGGGCTATCTGCAGGCTACTTTCGACAAGCTATCCAAAATTCATAAAAATCAGGTGAGTACTTTTGAAGTTATAGGTGTAAATAAATTCATGTTTGTGTGTATGTGGAACAGAAACAAATGGGCGCGGTTGAAACTTAAATGGGACTAATAATGGGCTAATGACCTACCATCCAAAGTTAAATAAAATTGGTTGAGTAGAATTTAAGATATGTAGTTCACAATAATTAATACAGACACAGAATCAAAAATGTTCTTTGAGTTCTGAAATGGATTCTATCCTGGAATGTTTTAAATCGGAGAAATTAAAAATTTTCGTTCCTCAGATCGAGCACGCATATATTCCGTTCGCTTCGGTAAGCTCGGAAGCAAAATCGTATGATTACTTTTGCAGATATAGGTGTAAATAAATGTATGTTTGTACGCATCTGGAAGAGAAATAAATATGTGCAGAAGCCAATAGCATTAAAATCGGGTGAGTAGTTCTTAAGATATATGTTGAACGATATAGACAGACAGATTAATACGAAACCCAAAATGATCCTTGATGTCAAACAGATTTCTGTCTTGGAATTTTGGAGTTCTTCAGAACGATCACATAGCATCCGTTCCCCTTTGGTAAGCTGGGAAGCAAAAATGTTATTAAGAGAGACGCATTTCTTTAAACTTTCTTAACGTTGAAATACCTAGATAACAGGTAACAATAACGATTATTGAAGATTTCAAAAACTTAATATTCTCTTCTAATTATACCCTTGTGAGCTAAACGTAAAGCGCAGAGATAAAAAAGAAATTAAAAAAATCATACTGTAGGGATTAAAAATGGCGGCTTTAATAATTACCTTTGAAGCATCTTCTCCTTCTCAGTTTATGATGTACGTGATCTTTGATCATGTATATCCAGAGGGAAAAAGGAGAGTATAAGAAGTAGAGTTAGGTACAGAGTATAAAGAAATAGATTAGACTCAATATATTAAGTACTTAAGAAGTGATGACGTGAACTATTATGTTTAAAAAGGGATTGATGATTTTATGAAGTGCCTGACTGTAGCCACTGGCGCAATACTGCATTAATCTTGTGCTCTTAACTACGGTATATCATACTTATACAGGTTTTGAGTCTTTGAATAGGATGAAGATGAAGAAGGGAAAGGAATAAATAAGGACAAAGAAAGTTAATGATGGTCTATGATTAATGACTAAGAAGAATGTAGAACCTTAATATAATGATAGATGATAGATCTATCAAAACCTGTTACTTGAGAACAACTTACTTTTGAAGTGTGGCACTTCAAATAAAATGTTGTATTCAATCAAACAGACAAATCTTTAAAAAATATATATTTATGTATATATATATATATATATATATATATATATATATATATATATATATATATATATATATATATATATATATATATATATATATATATATATATATATATATATATATATATATATATATATATATATATATATATATATATGATAGTCGTATTGATCCGCTTAAATAAAAACAACAAAAAACTGTTACTCACTATTGTAATTGTATGAAGTATAACTTAAAAGTGTATGAAGAAAAGAGTACCCTATACACTTATTTAATAATTTACACATAAAATTATATTATTATTATTATTATTACCATTTATTAAGAGTATAAATATATAAATATTACATAACAACAAAACATTCATAAAAACATATACAAGGTATTATAAATATTACTTTAACTCTTAAATCAGCACATGCTGTGGAAAGTTTCGAATTCAGCCTTCTATTGTATATATAATCCTAATTATAACTAATCTTATTTTAATACAACATTTTTACTATTATAGTATAAATATTATTTTAATTAATTTTATTTTATTTTATTAATTAATTTTTTTGTTATTTTTATTAATTTATTTTATTATTATTATTTATTTATTTATTTTTATTTATTTTTTTATTTTTTTTTTATATTATATATTTTAAATTCTGCTTGAATTTACTTGTACCAGAATAAGTTTCAATTACTGGGAGCTTTATTGCCAAGTATAAAGAAGTGAAAGCAAGAAAAACTTGATTGTATATAGATAGAATATTGAACTTTGACCTGAAATTATTTATTTCGGTATGGATTTTCGTTTTAATTTAGGAAGTCACTTTTTCCAAGATTAAGTTCTGTGTTTTAAGTTATGATGACTCTTTAGATAATACTCACTAAAAAAACATGATCAATAAAGATCAACATCACTAAAAAGATTATTTATATTTAGTCCACTTAAAGAAAGAAACACCCAACCCTTTTTTTATTTCTTGCCCACTTTAAGTTGTTTTAATCAAAAAGGTTATTATAACAACTTTTGATGTACAAAACAAAACCTTTAAAAAGATACCTCATTTACCCTGTTTGAACGACTTAATATATATTTTTCAATATTGAAGGGGGGGGGGATTTTTGACATCCGTTTTTAAATTTTTTTTATTCAAAAATGATCTTAGAATAGAAAATACTTATTTTTATAAAGAATAACATTTTCTCGAAAAATTGAAAATAAGACCACTTCCCTCTTGACCAATTTCAGAAATTTGTACCTTTTGGGTACAGGGTGCAAGGTACGAAATTTTTAATGAGACATATCTTCATTCCAAAACATGCAGGAGACTTTATAAAGAATGACTTTTTTTCGAAATATGAAATTGTTTTGCATTTACACCTATAGGTAAGTCGATCCGGGGACCCCCTGTATATATTTAATTTATTTAAGTAATAATTACAAGATAAAAAGAAATTTTTATATACTACGTTTTTAAATTTTCCGTTGAATCATATGTAATGTTGATAATATAATTGTCATTGTTATAATATAATGTTAGTGAAACATTCTGTAATTAATGAGTGTCTTAGTTTGGATTTCAAAACTCAGATTTCTAAATACACTTAAATATTGAGCCAAATAACGCGGAAACGCTGTAAATTAGAGGACAGAGGTAGAAATCAAGTATGACGAATTTAAAAAGCGTGGGTCCCGCACTGAGGCGAGTAAAGTGTCCTGAGAATTTAGAAGGATATTTCCAGATCTATATCATATCTATAGTTCCTATCAGGCGGTTTTTCCTCTTTAGTGAGGTGGAACAGCTGCGGCAGCGTGAAATCAAACACCACTTAGATAATTACTGTAAATGCTTCAGATTGCAACGAGTACCTGCTTTTATTCAACCATTTATAGTAATTCACATTTGGTAACAAAGTATGTCTAAACAATTGACTTGGTTTCATGGGAAATTTAAGAATAACAAAATAATAGATTTAAAGAAAATGTTTAATAAATAATATGGAAAAGTTTATTATTGGTAAGTTCTTATTAGAGCAAAAATACGTATCGGCTTTATTAATGATGAGCTCTACTTTAAATAACTGAAGAATCATAACTATTCAAAAATATATATACAGGGTGACTGGCGATATATGTGAAAAAATGAAAAAGGTTGTTCTACGCTTCAAGGGCTATAAAAAAACACTATATAAGCCATGGATCAAATCTTAACCGTTCTCCCACAAAATCAATTTCATGATTTTTTTAAAATTACATACCTTTGCTCATAAAAATTCTTATTGCACCAAAAGTAAAAAAACTAGAATAAAATGTTTGGCACTGTTGTAAAGCTGACAAAATTTTCTACAAGAAAAATGAAATTTTTATTTTCATACCTTCAAATTATATGACAAAATTTTTATTTTTAAGAAAAAAAAATTTAAAATATTTTTTTTGAGGGGCCATATCTTGGTAAAACACCGAGCTCAAACTTTTCGGACTTCAGGAAAAATTGCCTTGTTGACTAACGTTTCGATTAATATTAATATTATTACCCATTCATAAGGCGGAATTTTTAGTAAACTTCGTTGAAAGTGAAAAAGAAACATGTTTATTGTTGATACAAAGATGAGTACACTAAACCAAACTTGCTTGTTTTTAATTATTTACTCACCTGTAAGTCAAGAATTGCAACAACATACACGTTTCTTTTTTACTTTCAGCGAAGTTTAATAAAAATTCCGCGTAATGAATGGGTAATAATATTAATATCGATCGAAACGTTAGTAAATAAGGAAGTTTTTGCTGAAGTCCGAAAAGTTTAATCTCGGTTCTTTACTAAGTTATAGAACCGATTTTGATAGTTATTGAACTGATTTTTTAATTTTTTTCTTAAATATAAAATTTGTATGCATTGTTTGTCATGTAATTTGAGAGCATGAAAATTAAAATTACACTTTTCTTATTGGAAAATTGGTCAGCTTTACAACGATGCCAAACATTTTGTTGTAGTTTTTATACTTTTGGAGCAATAACTGTTTTTATAAGAAAAGGTATGCGATCTTAAAAAAATCATAAAATTTGACCTTGCGGGAAAACGGTTAAGATTTGACCCATGGCTTATATAGTGTTTTTTGGAGCCCTTGAAGCGTAGAACAACCTACTTCATTCTTTCACATATAACGCAAGTATATATATATATATATATATATATATATATATATATATATATATATATATATATATATATATATATATATATATATATATATATATATAATATATATATAAGTAGCAAAAAATATACAGAATAAATAAATTGTAAATTTTGAAAACAATTCCATGGGATAAAACTTGACCGCGTCCCCTTCAAATTCATAAGAAATAGAACAGTAAAATATGTACGAGTGTACTTATCTTTAAATAAATCTAGTTGATAAAGTCTAATATATAGTCGTCATTTTAAGTGTATAGATTGGCTTTATTCGCGGCATCCTTCGAGAAGGACTACTTTTAAAAAAAACCGTTATCAAGAACGGTATTTATAAGTAAGTCATCCTTATAGATATTTTCAAGACAATGATTAATTTTTGATTTGACACATCCTTGACTAGCGGAAGAACGATTCGGAATTTCTCTCGAGAACAAAAGGCATTGTCTCTCAGAAAAGGGTCACAATAGTCATTTTTGTCGACGATACTTGGATTTCAACAAAAGTTTATCTTCTTTCTGCTTAAAGTAAAGAAGTTTTGTCATTTTTGATATTTTTGTAGACACCTTTATGGTTGGAAGACTATTAATAATATCCGGACCATTTATTTTTTCTTAAGCTCGGTTCTTTTCGTCGCTTTTATTTAAATGAAATTAGGGACAGGGAAGACTCTACATCGGCCCGTCGTAAGATTATGGATGGATGGATTGACCATTATTCTCCCTCATCCAATTTGTCAAGTCAAGATGACTTCGTGGGTATGGTGAAGTGCAAATACAAAAGGCTGTGAATGTCCTTTAGAACGTCAGATTGGTGGTGCCTTTTTATCGGCCATGTCGATGGAACGGGACACAAAAGAAGGCTTCGTCGAGTTCTAGGTCAATGACAGAGGGGAATCCTGGCCGCGCAGTTAATAAGGATATAGTGAAGGGAAAGCTGGGACAGTACCCAAGCCTTCGAAGCAGGTTTCGTTTTCAGTTCAGACCCTGTTGGTATAGCCCGGGCTGCTCTTAACGAGCTAGCCTACTTGTATGCATTACCGCACGTACCTGCTAATTTTACAGGTAAGGAAACCTTGGCCAAAACATTCCCAAACGCGGACTCGAGTCAAATACTCACTCTTGACTTTAAATAATCTCGGCGAACTTAATGAACCAGAACTTTCTCGTTCGTCATTCATGTCCCTTTCGAATTCACTTCTACTAGTTTGACTTGCACTTTGATCTACATCGGTTCTGACACTGAAAGGAATCTTAACCAGTCTTCAATCAAGCATAAAATTATGTATATTATAGAAGCATTTTATCAATAATTATTTTAGTATATCATATGTGAATTAAAAACATATATCACTTTTATTCCATTCTCCAACTGTATACAATACTTGTTCACTAATTTGCTACATTTAAGCTTCTACTTTGGTCTTTAGTCAAACTATATAGGATCCAGATAAAAGAGCATACTTGTAGTAAAATATTCTTTAAGGACTTTGATGGTTGGAATATAAAAGTAATCAAGGTAATAAAGACAACTATTTTAAGTCAGAAGAATAATGACATTGTGACGTTTCGACTGATAACTCTTATTAGATATTAAATAAAACGTATTGTGCTGTAACATGCACTGTACTAATAAGCGGATACTCAATTCGTTATTTCGTCCGAGATTTGGTGAGTCTTATTCACTGAGAATTTAAACGTGGAATAACAATTGAAAATTTAAAGAACCATGATAACATAGAGTGGTTAATTTGACAGTTTGAGGATTGCTTAGTATGAACAGGTTCAACATTTAAATAATCATTTTTATTTTGTGTAATTTATTTGTTGTATTGCACCTGTTTAATGATGCTATGTAGGTGTAAATCTTATCATTTACCCTCAGTATTTGACTATCTAAGTCTGAAAAATTAGTATACTCTATTAGCAACAAGTTTAGCGGTAGAATTATGACAAGAAACTTGATCAGTGACATTCAAACCCCAAATCCTTAAGAAAGATAATATTTCAAATCTTCAAGATAATATTTCAAATCTTGTGGGGAGACAAACGCCATAGAGCAAAAAACACCTTGTATAAATTCGCGAAATGCTCTAGGCTCCAGAGCAGAGGAGAAAACTGCACAATTCAAATTTATAGGGTTTAAAAATGACTACCATAGATGTGAAAATTAAGAACGTTAAGGTAATCAATATAATATAAATTCCAAGTACCACTGTCTGACTGACTCACTGAATCGGACGAGTAGTTTTTAAGATGTGTTGGGTCGCCAAAATTGAGTGGCAGAAAGACCAACAGACAGACATGGAACCAAAAATGTTCCTTGGATTTCTGTCTTGGAATTTTTGAAATCGGTAACAAAAAAATTTCGTTCTATACAGAACGATCATATTATAACTTCCTTTGCCTTCAGTAAGCTCGGAAGCAAAAACTAAAACTTATAAACCAGAAGAACTGACATCTAATGTATGTAAAGATTGAATATCTATCGACGACAAGATATAAATTTATAGTTTAATAATTCAGCTAACTACTATAATAAATAATGAAAAATAAATTTTAATATGTTAAATTATAATTACATTATAATTTGCCAAACAATTAATCTTCGACAGAGAAAGTATGAAAGTTCATGTGCGAAATCTCTTTAGTATGGTTCATATTTTAGAATCGCATCGTTACACATGATAGATAGTTAAAGATTAAAATTAAATGCATTGCTTGACCAATGATCATTCTATTACCAATTAAAGATCAAGATTTTATATATATATATATATATATATATATATATATATATATTGTAAAAAAATTAGGTAGTTAATTAGTCATCTAATTAATCTTTCAAAAATAAAATGTAATTGAATTAAAAAACATTTAAATAAGTTAATTAGTAAGTCGATAATGATCGAAGTAACTTAAAATGAAAGAAAATAAAACGTTTGAAAAAAGAAATCTAGTAATAAAAAAAATGTCAATAAAATAATAAATCGAAAAAAAAAAAAAAAAAAAATGTATTACATTAACTCAGTGTACTTTAACAAGACAGTGAATCGCAGTGTCAGTCAGCTTCATGTAATGAGCTAGAGCTAGATTAATTTACTAAAATGATTACCGGATAACTGAAAAATACCAACAACTAAAGCAATCAATACCAAATACCACCTGCCTTGCTTTAAATAAATTTATCAATCTTGGCAATATATTTTTCTTGTACGCAGTACATATGGAAATACTTCTTGCATACGAGTCCGCAAGACAGTGAGATATTTTCAAGTTTTCGCTCTGCGTAAACTACCGACATAAAATGAAATATAACCGGTAATTTATTCAAGTAATTGATAAAAGTAGATGGAAGATAATTTGTATTCCTATATCCACACCGGCACTGCCGCGGCTTGATTACAAACGACTGAATTCAAAGGCGCCGGCCGGCCTTCTACGAACCGTTAATATGTCTTCATACTAGGTAGGCCAAGAGGGCTGAGAGTTAATGGCAACCTCCTGTACTTTCCTAACTCCCTGTTACACGTATAAATCTTTTCGACTTTCTTCGGCCCTACGAAGCGCGGTAGGGGAAGGCACTACAGCTGGAGACTGGATTACAGACCTCCTATACATTTCTAACTCCCTGTTATACTTTTCTGAGTTTTTAAGCTAAAAGTAACGTAACGTTTTTGACTTATGTTCCATAGCCTAAACATGAAAATGTCAAAAGTATTATAATGACACCAAACTTTCTAAGTTCCTTGAATCCAAAAATGCCATAGTCCAAATATTAATGTTATGTCTAAGTATAGCTTTCCTTGGAAATATCTAGTTTTCGAAACTCAAGAATATGGAGATCTTGGACCTGTTTTTGGCTATTTAAGATTTTATTCAATAGGACAATGTAGCCAGATTTTTCTTGAAGGTTATTGGCTTCACGTGCTTACAATTTCATTGTTGTTTATTTGTTATATTTCCCATTGTGTGTAGAACAGGGTTGTTGTGTTGTTTGGAGATTTCTTTTGCATTAAATGATAATATAGGGCTATTTGAAGCAGGTTGTGTTTTTCAAAGGACCAGTGGATCAGTCTAATTTGAAGTCCACCCGTCCTTGACTGATAACCCAATGATTTTATTGTCTTTTTTCTTGATACAAATGTAGCGGATTGTAAACTTGAAAATAGACAGCACGTGGCTTCAATTTCTATACAATAAATATAATGATTCTATTCTTAGTGGAACAATACATATATATTAAAAGAAAAAAATTAAATGAAGAAAGTAATGGGTATTTTCTGTTATTCCCCCCCCCCCCCATCCCTACCGCACGCATTTTCGCATATACAGGGTTGCCCCCAACATTTATGGGGTATTCATATTTTCGCAAACTCAATTTCTTTTTTTGACTTCATAAACTGATTAAAATAAAAATTAATTTATTATAAAGTAAAATGCACTTAAAATGATATGTAAATAAAGTTTATCTTGTGATATTGGTCGTCGAAAGCAAAATTATTATCTGTGTAAATAATTTGCGAGTGGGTTTTCTCCGACTTAGAAGAGAATTCGGGTTTGGGCCGTACAGAATCAAGTTTTTTTGAGAGCCAATTTGAACTTTCCAACTTTTTGGTATTCCTGGGAACAAGTCTTGAATAAATAAAGCATTTCGATATCACTCTTGAGTTTCGATCTGAAGTTCGGACTATACTCACTGATAAAACTGATAGATCTTTGTAATTAGTCTCGCGATGTAAATAGATCAAACAAATAATTAAAATTAATACAAAGTATTTGTTTTTAATACAAAGTTGTTTTTCTTCGCCACCACTTTACACTCTTTAAGATAAGGGTGAAAGGAATTCACAATTCGAAAGTCATGTCTCCATTTGTTCTCACATAGTTAGATTAAATTTAACTCAAGGTGGAATTTATTTAAGATGTAGGTGTAATCGGATGAGCTATTTATCTAATGAGAGAGTAGTTATTATATTATAAAGGCATCTAGTTTCAACGCAAAGATGATCTTTTTAATATTATATAGAGGCTGAAAGGTAAGTGGGATTTACTGGGGCAGTAAGAATCCGTTCTGGGCTATATGATTTGGCGGTCAGCTTTGCTCGCCATCGCCTCGGTGAGACGATATCTCCTAGTCGCCACAGTAGTCGGTTGCAGTGCGTGTTCTTATAAACCCACTGAACAGACTTCATATCTTAGTTAGTTTTCACTTTGAGCAACATTCTCTTCGGTACAGACCTCCACCTGAACAAATATGTCACGCATCCATGATACCCATTCTTTTACAAGCATTAAAAAATTATATTCAAATATTGATTCAACAAACATCTGCTACATGATTAGACATTTCTCTTACTCTCTTAAACGATAACTGATGTTTTATAAAGTTTAATTTAGTTAATTACATTTTTTAATTGCAGCTACATATATCAGTAGGTAATCATCCTTATTTATAATAGAAAAAATCGGGTACGGGGTACCTCGGAACTTTTCGTCACTTCTGAGGCCACCAAGGAAGCAGCATTGGGCATGGTCAGTACTTGATGGTTGGGTGACCGTTTTGAACTGACTGATTTTTTTATTATCATTTTTCAAAAACAATTTGCACATTATTTTTATTTATTTAATTATTTGAATTTTGGCGGTATTTTGACCGATGTAAACAAACTTTGACGTTTAACAAAAATGTCGCACTAATTAATAATTATGTTCGCTTATAACTTTTAAACTACTTAATGGAATTTCATCGGATTTTTTTTATAATTTGTTCCTTATTTTTTACCGGTTCCAACTATATGCTATATGTTAAAAACGTATTTATACTATAGGTATTATTAACCGTCAAAGTTTCAAAATTCAAAAATCGATAACTTCAAAATGGCGGCCAATGTCAAAATGAAATTTGTTTTTCATAAAGGGAGGTACATTCGTGCCAAATTTCAACTCGATCGGACTTTCAGATTTTTTTTTTCAAGTTTTGCTGATTCAACAAACTGGGTTCAAGATGGCGGAAAATGTTGATTTTCCGGGCAGCACAACTACGTGTAAGGACTGATTTTTCTGCCAAGTTTCAACTCTCTAGCTTAAAAACTGTAGGAATTATGCGTGACACAGACAGACAGACACACTGATATCCAGCTAAAAACCACTCAAATCGTCCTAAAAACACCCAAAGCAGATAATTCCGATGAAATCTCGGTTTATGATTTTTTGGGTGAAAACAGTACTTTTCCTATATACCTTCGGAGCAGGTGAGGAAAAGTAAAAAGTTAGTTTGATGGACCAAACCATAAGAATTAAACTTTATTTTATTTCAAAAATTCTTTCTAACTTTTAGAAAAAAAGTTCTTTCTATGTTTAATATCTCTATTTTTAATCCACGCATAATTTTTAATATCTTCTTCAAAGATTACTGAAAAAGGTACTTAGAATTTAGAATAATGGTAGATTTTTTATGAATAAATTTAAAGTTATGCACAGCAGTATGATTTTGCCAGGTGAAGGTAATGGTGGGGAATTACATTTTTCAAAATAAATGCTTTTATACCTGACCTGGGATAACATCATATTTAAATCCCATTACCGGCACCGTACCGGTTCTAAACTATTAATCCAAGAAGTCGAAGTCAAGAACCTCGTCTTATAATCCTGTTTATGATTTGCAAAGCTACTTTTTGTCTTCTACAAAATATTTATTAAACTATTCACCTTCATTTCTTATTGTAGGTTGCTTTACAAATAAGAATTAAATTAAAATTAGTTGCTCATGTAAATTGACAATGTGATATGATTGATTCATATAAGTTACTCATATTTAATTAATTAGTTAAGGGTAAATTACTTAAAGGGTTACCAAAAGTGAATGACGCATGCTTTCCTACAAGAAATAAATAGGAACGTATTTAAGTTACTCACTCCCATGTGTTTTTAGTTTAAATCAATAGTGAGCATGTTTTGCTCAGGAAGATATTCAATTATCGATCTCCCTTCCCAACCTGATTATAATGTTTTAATAAATAAATCTTACACCAAAAGATAAATTGTATGTATTAATAAAATCTTATAAAACAAAACTCTTTTGAATGCTAAACAAAAAATCAGTTGGAAATATAAATTAATTACCTATATACTATGTAATACTTAAAAACCCTAAAGTAGATATAAATCCAGTTTATGCTTAAATCAGTTACCGTTTACTTCTTTTTCACTTTCAGGGGGGTAAAAAAAAAACCTGTTAACCCAACCAAAAAAAAAAAAGTTGCAGTACTCTTTCATTTTGTTTTTTTCTTTGAGTACTTTCACTTAAATAAAAAAAATTAATGTATTAGTGTGGAATCTTGTTTTCGGTTCCAATAAGCTTTTTATATTATTAATAGCCTTCTATATTCTTTTTTTTTATTTTCTCGAATTATAAATAAGAATTCATTAAGATTTTACAGTCAATAAATTAAGCCGATGACATCAATTAGTCTTGTTAATGTAAAAAATAAAATTATTAAAAAACAATAATCACACTCTTTTTTAGAAAACGGCCTTGCAGAAGAATGTATTTTTTTTTTTTTTTTTAATTTCCCTTCATATATTTATATATTTTTAATGGTTAAATAAGTTTGCTTTTTTCCTCCCTATACTTTAACAGATGAATTCATTAATGTAATAAAAATATTAATAAATGTGTTCTACATTTAAAACGTTTGATATTATAATGGAATAATTAAGTAATACAAATACTAACCATATTTCGGGATTAATCTATCGCGTAGCATTATATCTAAAAGCTAAGAAGTCAATATGTGTTAAATCTGCTTTAAATACTTCTGTGGATTAGTCAGAAGTTTTTAATTTTAATAATTTCAAGTGTGTGACTTTGGTTTTTACCTTTTCTTATGCGTAGTATGAATAAAGAGAAATAATTGTGATGGCGAGAAAATTAGATTTTAAGATTTACACGTTTTGAGGTCTACTTAGTCCAAAAAAGTGTTTTTTAAAAAATAGTAGCCAGTTGTCTAAAGTCTGTGCAGACTGAAATCGAGTTATGAATGTCAACTCTAAATTTGGGGGACGACCTTCCAAAAACTCTGTAAAAAGTGTAGTCTATTTAAATACCAATCTAATCATATAAGTAGTTTTTTTTATATACATAATTTCAATTAATCTCTGAGAAAATAGCTCTAAAAGCGGAAGGTGAGTGGCTAGGTTCGATTCCCCATCGGGAAGGAGTTATTTTTACGCCACATTTTGATGAAATGTTCAATAAAAATAAATGTAAACATAAAAAATCGAAACAACGAATAAATGGAAAACATAACCTATAATTAACTATTTACAGTTATTATAGTACATTACGCGTATAGTGCGTAAAGTAGCATTTTGCATGCGAGTGTGGAGTTAGCACCCGAGCGACAGCGAGGGTAGTAAAACCACACGATCAAGCAAAATTCAGTTTTCGCACGAGTTGAGTACCGTACTTTATCTACAATTGTTTGATTTTAATAATAAATAAGAAAAAAATAATAAACTTTCTGTATGTAAGATCGTATTTCTCTTTTTGATATAGATGACATTATTTCACTAGTTGTATTTTGTGCCGAATTAGTTATTTCTGTAAGAGTATTATTCCACTCAATTTCGTCATAATCACTTAAATCACTCATTGTTTTTCACTAAAAAGTCTATATAAACAGTTACGTTAATTAAAAAATCGGCAAATAAGTTTTGTTAAATGTAGACAAACACGCTAATCGTGCGTTAAGGTGGAGAATTCTTCTTTTTTTCCTCCCTGGTACGGAAAAAAGAGGAATTATGAAACGCGCATGCGCAATGAATACAAAACTACGTAAAGAATCACTTTCTACGCATCTAAACAGAGATAAAATGTTTATATTTCGTATCAATCGTAGATAATAGTACATTAAGCGTCGAGTGCGGAAAGTAGCATTTTGCAACCCGAGCGACAGCGAGGGTAGTAAAACCACACGAGCAATGCAAAATGCCGTTTTCGCACGAGTTGCGTACCGTACATCATCTACGATTGTTAGATTTAAATAATAAATACAGAAATAAATAAATTTGCTGTATGTAAGTTCGTATCTCTCTCTTGATAAAGATAAAGGCATTAATTCTTGAGTTGTATTTTTTGCCGAATTATTTCTGGAGGAGTATTATTCTCCACATTTTCGTCAAAGTCACTTGATTCACTCATTGTTTCTCACTAAAAACTCTATATAAACAGTTACTTTAATAAAAGAACAGCAAGTTAGTTTTATTAAATGTAAACAAACTAGCTAATCGTGCGTAAAGTTGAAGAATTCCTTTTCTTTACCGCCCTAGGGTGGTAAAGAAGAGGAATTCTTCAGAACTATGAGACACGCATGCGCAATGAATACAACTACGGAAAGAATCACTTTCTACTCATCTAAACAGATACAATGTTTATATTTCGTATCAATCCTAGATAAAAACATTATCATGTCACCTACCACAATCTAATAAGTGTGATAAGGCACTGTTTTAAACATTATTGTATAGATGATTTCTGCTTTAATATAATGACATTAAATATGACATGAATATTTAATAAAACCATATATTATCATAGATACCTAAGAAATCTTATTCTGCCTGTTATCAGTTTAATCTCCTTTCAATTGTGTTCATCTGTTAACTTATCATTAGTAACTGCATCAAATGGTCCTCCATTCTAATCTTGATAGTTATAAAATTGTTTAACATTAGTTGATTTTTTAAAAGAATTCTGATTATCAGTATTATTTTATATAATATGGAATTGGAAAAGGTAAATTAGACACTTATAAAGTTATTAGGATTTATCAGCACTTATTTACAACATTATTCATACATATGAAAGTAGGTACTTCTTTAGTTTGTTACTCCCCTTATAAAAAAACAGAGGGGGGTAACAAACTAATGACGGTGTATGAAATGTGCTTCTTTAGACTGTTACTCCCCTCATAAAAGCAGAAGTGTAATATTCCTTTGTCAGTACATTGGGCTAAACGTTAAACATCCCTTATTGTCTTAATAGTTATTTAGTCAGTCATTTATATTTAAAAAAAACATAGGGGAGTAACAATCTAAAGAAGAACCCGAAAGTATGTAACATAATAATTATAATTACAGAAAAGGTCAATAAATTTGGAACTTAAGATGCTAAGAAAATGTTGTATAATTTATTTGAAAAACAAGAATTGAATATTAATTATCATTATCAACTAAAAAGAGAAGTATTCTTTATTTTGGATTCAGGTTGGAAAAACTCGATTTTGAATTAATCTAACTAAAGTATGAACTTTCCAAGTCGTGGGCGGATACTGGGCAAGAGGATTAAGTATGCTGTTTAAATTAGTAATTTAAATGAAAGTTATTGATGTGCCGACTTATATTTTAAGTTCTTCACGGTTTGGTTGACATAATCTTTCCTTAAACTAAGCCTCTTAGTCAGTATCTGACCTTTCATATCAATGGAATTTATTTAGTATTCCATTCTTTGGCAGGGCGAAGAAAGTGCCCCCCAAGTCCGAATAAGCAAAAAAAAGAAGAAAAATCCAAAAGTAAAAAAAAGAATCCTTTCAATTTCACTTTTGATCTCGGTTTTCTTTTAATGTTTATCCAACTGAAAACTGGAGGGTTTCACTTTTTTATTTTTTTAAAAAAAGTTACCATAGTTTTTATTTTAAAAAATACAATCCTGTTCAATAAGCAGAAAATATATTTTTTAAAGGTTTATAAACATTTACAAATTTAACTCAAGATGTAAAATTAATTAGTCATACCACTAAATACCAATATTTCTTAATCGAGATTAAACATGGGCGCCCATATGATTTTTTTTAGGGGGAGGGGCATCACCTCCGGGGGGGGGGAGGTTTTTATTGCTCCTTTTTTTCGTACAACTCGCCACCTGTAACATCGTTAACTCATTTGATATTCAAGGGAACGGGAGTAAGGAATAGTTACTACAATTGTTTCAAGTACTGAAATTTATTCCATGCAGTTATTCATAAGTAAAACACCTAATACATACATAACAAAATCAGTAAACATTACGATTACTTGAAAAAATAAACTGCTAATTAGAGTAGCACATAGCTTCCTCGCGTCCTATCGCTTATACTTTAATGATTTTATGCTTTTACAAGCCTTAATTGTCTAATTTGTTTGTTTTCCCCTTTTTTTTAATCTGTCAAAATGGTTTTGATTTTTTACATGAATTAAAGTAACAATTTAGCAAAAGTTTAAGAGCGCAGACAGTTCAAATTAATCTGGGGCTATCTGCAGGTTACTTTCAATAAACTATAAAAGTTTATGGTGGACCTTTATGGTGGACAGTGAGATCAAGTTGATGTTAGTTTGTCGCTTGAGAGGTTAGTTATATAGATTGGAGTAATAACTCCAAATCAAAGTGGTCACCTATCAAGTGGCAAACTAACATCAACTTGATATTCGGTCTGCTAACTCATTTTGTACTTGATCATAAAAATCACATTGACCATCATAATTGGCGGGACATGGCAGCTCTCTACTTATTTGTTCCATAAACCAATTGGAATTTTGATTTTAATGTTGGTGTTGTCATAAACAATTAATGCCTCTAAGTACCAATAGTTGAAACAATAAGAAATGCATCTTGCTATTTAGTATATTGTACAAAATGTTCTACATCTGTTCATATCCGGGGCTCGTTCTACTTTTTCTGTTCTTCATATTATTTCTTTAATTGCTAATGTCTCGGACTCGGAGATTTCATTTTCGGTTGATCTCTTTTTTTTGTTTTTTCCTCTTTGTTATAAAATAACGAGAAAATCTTAGCGTGTTGTCTGAGCGGCCTTGAATCTTGGTTCAAGAGTTATCTTCAGCATTCATGCTTGGCCAATCATACTGAGATGTGATAAAACTTCAGCAGATTATGTTTTGTAGAGCGAGCTACTCCGGAGTCTGTTCGAGCTTCGTTGCACAAACTCCTGCGGCATTTCCCTTTTAACATCTAGATTTCTTGTCATTTCTTTTCTTTTTCTTTACTTTCCATTTTTATCTAAAAATAGGGAAAAGACTGAGGAAAGGCTATGTTTTTAG
This sequence comes from Gerris lacustris, assembly GCA_951217055.1. Lineage (NCBI taxonomy): Eukaryota > Metazoa > Arthropoda > Insecta > Hemiptera > Gerridae > Gerris > Gerris lacustris. Next base: position 73,743,570 of record OX578278.1, read on the forward strand.
TTTGCGATGTATTTTTTCGTAGATAAAGTTGTCATTTTTATTGTTAGAGAGACGTCTTGAATCTTCTGTATTGTTAGACTAGTAGAAAATTAAAGAGGAAGAAAATATGAAAAAATCAGAAAAGTAGAAAAATACGCTGCATTTACTGTCTTCTTCTTCACTTCACGAGTTATCCTCTTCCTTTACATTAACTTTTTAAGATAGAGAGTGAATGAAGAGTTCATCCAACTCTGAAATTAAAGAAACAGTAGCTCCAACAGAGGAATATCATGCATCTGAAAACTTTACTAGTGACATGATTAAAGGTATTACTTTAAAAATCTTAGGAAGGAAGGAGCAAGCCGAAAACTATTACAGAAACGGAACCATCGTATTTTAAACAAAACGTTCAGCTTTCACTTTGACTTTATTTCTTAGCTTGTTTTCTCCGTAAGTTTTGGTCAGACCACTTCTTCCATTTAACGATGTGGTCAGTACTTTAAATGACAACTCAACTCTCAGGAAAGAACCTGATACAGCGGTGTTTAGACCTTAATTCAAATGGGAGCAGACGTCTCAGGTGTCTGGATTATGTCGGTCCTTCTCAAAGTACGCATTCGTAGTACGCATTCTCTTAACTGTTTATCTCTTTCATAATGAATTGTCTATGTTAAATAAAACTTATAGTTTATGGGATGTGGTTATGCATAGTCATCAAATTCGTATAATTATTAATATTGGATAAACGTAGGCAATTTAATGTAGTTTACTTTTGTATAGGCACACATTTCTCTAAGCGAATTTTTCAAACTGTAAGAGAAAAACTTAAAAAATATAATTGTTTCGCAGTTTTTCGAATTTTACTAAGAAGCATCACTTTTACGAGGTGACAAAGTTAAACCCTATAAATATTGGGGTATAAATCAAGAACGAAAAAGAAAATAGGTAACTACTGTATTTTTTCCCCCGCCGAACTACCACTTTACAGGACTCTCATAATTGTTATCTGTTTGTGGTTTTCGTAAAGCTAATGATTTTATGTTTGTTTCTTTGTTGACATGTTTCTATGTAGATAGATCTGTCCCCCGCAGTAAAATTAACTTATTAGAACATTTTGCTTCTGCGAGATAGCTGAAGGTAGTGGAACCATAATTTAAAAAAAAAATCCTGGACAGAAATTCGTTTAAGACATAAGGGAAAATTTTTGATATCGAGTCTGTCTGTCGTTTAATTTCTGCGAAACAACATATCTCAAACTACTCGCCAGATATTTATAAAATTTGGATGGTTTGTCGAATATACCCATAAAATCATTTCAGTACACAAAATAGGACGCTAGTAAGCTATGTGCCACACTAATTAACAGACTATTGTACATGAACTAAAGTAATTAGCAATCTTTGAATTATTCTGAGGACATCTGCGAGCTAATTTGGACAAACCATCCAAAATTCATAAAAATCAGATGAGTACTTTCAAGAAAGAGGTGAAAGAAAATAAATGTATGTTTGTGCGCGTGTGGAAGGGAAACAAATGGGCACAGAAGGTTAAAACTTATATGGAAATAACAATGGGCTAATATGACCTACCATCCAAATTTCATTAAAATTAGACGATTCGTTTTTAAGATTTGTTGGTTCGTAAAATTGTACGACAGACAGACAGACCGACAGAACGCTCGACAGACTGACAGACAGACACAGACCTAAAAATGTTTTCTTATATTTGAAGCGGATTTCTGTCTTGGAATTAAGGAAATCGTTGACATAATGTTCGTTCTTCAGAACGATCACATAGCTTACGTTACTTTCGGTAAGTTTGGAAGCAAAAGTGGGAAAAATTAAATAAATATAAACAATAATGTGTTGTTAAAGCATAACACTGATCACTGATAAATAACGTGATAAGACGTGAGGAAGTGCCACACTAATTTGCAGAAAATCTTTAATGTATATTTTTAAGAGGGTTTTGCTAATTTGTACATTTTTGGTACAAATTAGCAACGATATTTAAAAAATTAAAACGATTTACGCAATCTTTTATTTTATAATTTCATTATGATAAAAAAACTCCTTTTGCTATCATACCTTTTTAAAATGATTATTAGAAATGTTTATCTTTTTTTGTAAAATCCAAAATATTATTGATTAGAAAAGGGTTTTAATAATTTAACAAAGAAATTATTTTTCGAATAACGTAATTAGTATAAATAGATTATTATTTGATTAATGTTATAGTCCACAGGCCACCAGAAGAAGTTTGGGGTGGGCACCGCCCCAAACATATCGCTCTGCGGGGACGTTGAAAAGAAAACGGCCCACTCGTATCGGTGGCCACCTTTACCACTGTTTTTGAAATAATTTAATTAAACGATCCTGTGAAAATCAAAACTTTATCTATCTCTTTTCAATGTTCCCGCAGAAGGGCAAGTTTGGCATGTCAACAAAAAAGAAATGGCCCAGCGCCCAGTTGCCATAATATACCCAATTCATCGGTGGACAAGGCATAAATAAGCGATTCCATAAGGTAAGAAAACTTTATCAATCAGCGACTCACTTCTTATGGTGGCCTGTGGACTATTAGGTATAAACCGAAAAAATATAATCACATTTGGTTAGTTTTCATTTTTCTTTTTAAATATGAGACGTTTCAACCCTTTATATTTTTTCTAAGGGCCTAGAAAAAATCTTCAATCACAGCTGTATGTTCTAATAAACAGGTCAAGTGTGTGCTGGTCAGCAGACAGCGAGGGTCCGTAGGCCACACTATATAGTGTTTAACTGTAAAGTGTATAAACAGTGTTTTTTTAAAATGCTAAAAAGCTTACTTTGAACCATTCTAAGGGTCTGATATTCTCAAAACACACTCTGATAAAGTATTTTTTTGTCACTGAACCGGACTACAACCACATAAATACATCGAAACTTGCCTACGCTCGCCCTATCAAAGTTATATCCAAAGTATTATATATTTTTGTAATCAGCTCGACGTACCCTTTCATATGATACCCCTCACGGTGTCGAAAAAAAATAAAAAAATGTTAACCCTTAAGTTTTTTTACCCTAATTTTTTTGAAAAATATTTTTTTTAAGTCGCTATATTTTTAAAATATGTGGGTCGGTACAAGACACATAAATGCCAAATTTCAAAGTGATCGGACGAATGGTGTAGCCGTGAGAGCACGCGAGAGGACGGACTGACAGACACACGCAGGAAAATATAAGGGTCCTTGGTTTTGCCTACGGACCCTCAAAATGAACAATATTAACCGTTGTATTAAAATTTACAATATTTGAATGATGACGAACTCTCATGGAGGGTGAAAAAAAAAAAAAAAAAAAAAAAAAAAAAAAAAATTGCACTCAATGAAGTGTAAGTAATTTTTATATTTAAAAAAAAAATATTTTGGTAATAATGAAACTGGTTGAAATACTTTTTATCAAGTCCAAACTTTTTATCAAAATGTTTATGCTAATGTTATATAAGAAAAATGAAAACAGTACTTTTCCTACTATAGGTAGTGAGGAAAAGTAAAAAAGGAATTAATATTGTGAATTTTAATACTATAAATGTTTAATTTTTAGAACATACAAGCTGTGATTGAAATTTACCCTAGAAAAAATGTAAAGGGTCGAAACGCCTCGTATTTAAAAGAAAAATTAAAATTAACCAGTTTTGATTATATTTTTTTTTAGTTTTACACCTAACATCCATAAAATAATAATCTATTTATACAAAGAAACCCTTATTTGAAATTTCAAAGAAGGAACAATAAAAAAAAAAAAAAAATACAGGTAAACCTTACTAATTTTTCTGTATTCGATTATTTTAAAATTGCTTTATTTTTACTATAAGGTTGATTGAAAAAACAATCAAAGGTAGCTAGTTAGAGTTATTTCTACAATATAATTGTTGTTGTAACACAGATAGATAATGGAGCATTTAGTGCGCGTGAAATACTCTATAGAGGGCAGTGTGATGTGAGGAGAGTGTTTGCTACAGTTTAATTAAGAACAGAATGGAGGTTAAGGAGTTAGTAGTGAATTCCTTGTTGTATGTGAATTACCTAAGTAAGTGATGTAAAACTTTTCTCAGCTTGCTTCGAAACCTAGACCTTTGTTACCTTGACTGGAAACTCACAAGAGAAATTAGCATCAGTTACAACTTATATCGTAGAGGGCCAGAGGGCAATGATTGGATAAATTAATAAATTAAAAATAAAATAATAATGACACTTCGTTTGAGATTAAGATCAAACTAAGTTTGAAGTATGTTAGTCTAGTCGCCTCACTATCTGTTATATTAGAAATATGTATTTTCATTTATGGTATGATATTATTTATTTGAACAATAAAGTCATATACGACAAAAAGTAGATGACATTAAAATTAACATTTCAATATAATCCTTTAAACTTTTTTTTGGACTAATATAAGATCCATTTTATTCCTAAAGAGGTCACACATTTGTGCATGCGATCTATTATTTTCCTTTACTTCCACAAGCAGTTCCGTTGTTGTTTGCGGGTTTTTTCAGTACTTTATCTTAAAAATAGTGATGAAAAAGTAATGATGGGTCAACAATTACTATATCTTAAACACAGCTAAATTAAAATGAAATTGCATCTTAGCGCTAAGAACGCATTGTCATAATTGTAAATTAAGTTCCAAGAAACAATTTCAGAAACTTATCTTTCTATTTAATATGTAATATTAAATTTTAATCTGTTTACAAATAAGTCCTTAGGTTTTATAGTTTAAGTTATTCGAATTATGTATGTGAGAGTTATGAAGCAAATTGTTATACTTTCATAGAGAGGAGATAATGTGGCGTTTTCTAGAATATATTATTTTATATCTGACGAGCCGTTAAGCCAGTGGCAACGGGCTTAATTTAATAGTCAGCAAAAAAAGTAAAATTAAGTAAATATTTAATTTAGATATATATAGATAAGTTATTATATCTATTTAAAGACCAACAAATCGAAACAAACATTTATTTTTATTGGAATAAAAGTAGTTACCTTAGCTTAGCAATAAATCATTTCGAGGTGAGTCGTCACCGTCGTCGGGACACTACTCGATTATATAAATTTGTTTAAAATATATCCCACAGTTCTATAACATTATTTATACCCCTTATATTTTTCTAGAGAAGTTTTACTTGTATGTAATTTACAGAGCTAGATGATTTTAGTTTTACACTTCACTATCTCTTCACACCCAAGAGTGCCTTAATGTTCTTCGCTGTATCCTGTATATTTTCAGTTGGAAAAAAAAACACTTAGAGAAAAGAAAATGAGTTGTATGTAGGTCGGCAAAGTGACTACTACATTCCGGACACGGCAAGCTCCAAAAAATGGTGTGAGAATATTTCTCTAGGACTCCATTGTTCATTAGGCAAGTCTGGCTCTATTAGAAGCTGTTATCGTGGGAGTTTAGCTACCATTTCGTTTCTTTATTCACCACATCTCAAGTGGTGCCCCCTTCAATTTTCAGAGAGTAAAAGCATCGCAGATATTGAGCACTTAAACACTTATATTATGATAGGATTAAAGGTTTAATTTTTTTAAGGATAGTATCTTATAATTTTGTTTCGCTTAAAAACAATAATTTCGTCATTTAGTTACCACAATGAGGCTTTAAGGAGAAGGGAAGTTGATAGTTATAAACTGACAATTTGAAGGATGGCAAAAGATGAAGATCTTGATGGAACTATTATCAGCTCATAGAGTTTTGGTTGTATTGGAATCCTTTTCCGCATTTCTCCTGACACTTTCTGCATTTAACTTTAATAGCAATTTTTAAATAGTTTTAACTATTTTTATACTACTTCAAAAGAATATATTTGATATATTATTGGATTTTTCTATTATTTCTGACTATTTTTAAATTAAAGTAAAAAAAATAGTGTTCATGTTCTCATGAATTATGTTACCATTGTCTCTTTTATAATGTCTTTATAACTCAAAGATTATCCAATATGCTTTTCATAAAAATAAAAATTAACTTATTTGTTAAAATGTATTTACATGATAAGTTCAAAGGTACACATAAAGTGTTTGTTTAATCCACATTTTTCATAGAATGTTGTGTATTATGTAGTTTCATACACGAAGAACGTAATCTTAAATGCTTTCACCGTGAACACTTCTCAATGGAAAATGTGTTTACTTTTTTCTCTTTTGAAGTTGTTTAAAGGGTCTTTTGATTATTATTCCAGTCAGAAAACATTTTCTTAATTTTACGGTTGTTTTTAAGTCGAAGACTTCATATTACAGGCAATTGCACGTTTCAGTCAATCATGGCATGATCCTTATAGTAATAGTAAATATGCGTTATTTTCCTATACAACCTTTCTATGTATTACTGCTCCTTTCATATAGTGTCGATTTCCATTTTTAGAATCAGCCCAGATGATTCTGACCCAGATAAACGCACGTAAAGCAATTTTCATAAAGCCGTAATATGATTGCTAGTCGGAAAGAGCGGACGTTGTCATGGGATGAAGCCCACATAAATATAAACATATATCGAGGTTTTCTCTGTGTTAAGGTTAACGGGCAAGACGATTCGCCTTATTCAAAGGAGAAGGCAATTAGTGCGCGTTCCCAAACTCTATGCAAGGTTCCCAGAGCACCACCTTCTCTCCCACGAAATAACAGCGCAATTCGACCTCCCGTCAGAAAACAAACGTTTCAAGCCGTATAGAGTCAGAACTTATCCTGCATGGAAGACTGAAAAAAAAACCCCACTTGATACCTAATAACAAAAAAAAGTAACGAAACGTCTAGGAAAGAAACGGTTTCTATCTGGATAAGGTTCAAGGTCGAACAGTAGCTTAATGAAACGATTCGAAGAAAATAAATCCCGCCAATTAATACTCGTACTCAAAACTGGAGATGAATAAAAAAAATTCACTTACCCCCTTTAGAAATGTCTACATTTAAGCACGCTAACTAGTAATAACCCTGAAATTTGAGTTGATCGCATAATTTGTTTTATTGTTTTGTTTATTTTAAAGAATGGATATCCTATTCTTTGATACTTTAAAGGAAGGACAATAGACATGGTATGTGGACAAAGAACGTGGGAATGAAGGAAGTTCAAAGATGATCGACCTCGTGCCTGGTCAGTGCCTTCTCGCTTATAGTTGTTTTCATTAATTTATTTTTAGTTTGGAATGATCCAGTCTGATGTGTTATATTATTAAATAATTGGGAATGTAAAACAATAAAGGATTTGAAATGAAATCAAAAACATTAACGTCAGTAAAAATGAGGAAGGATTTAGGTACTGCAAGAAAGTAATCGATTGGGACACAAAAAAAGGAAAATATATCCGTAGAAACTCTGTTTTTTAAGAGTAGTGATAAATAGGGCACGAGAATCATATCTAAACAAAAAGGAAATTGGTCTGTAATATCATTCATCAACAATTGAAGTTGAAGATGGATCAGCGTGTCACTCGCTTTGTGTCATTTCAAAATAAAAACTGTCATAGTATCTAAATTGCTTTGAAATCAATTGAATCTTATCCATTGTTGCTTGAGACTACTCCTGACAAATAACAAATGTATCACAAGAGCTGTCAATTCAAAAATTCAGTGATCTAATATGTGGTATAGTAGTCATAGGTCTTGAAGAAGATACACTAAGAAGGTATAAAGGATTTGGAACAAATGAATACCACCGTGCTAGATCTGTGATAAAGTAATTTTGCCACAAAGTTGATGTATTGGAATGAAATGTGTCTTACTGTCAAAGTACAAAACATTTCACATAATAGGTGTTTTGTAATCCATCGGCTTGGGCTTTATAAAAGTACAAGATAGTAAAGGATACTCCTGAATGGACACAGAACGACAATGACAATAAAAAAATTACGGACGACCTTTTTGAACCGTTGTGACTGTGACAAGTTTTAAGCAACGAATATAAAAAAAAGGGATTCGCAAGAGAAGCTGTTTCACAGTTATTAGTAAAGTGACACTTGGACATCAAAAGAGGTAAAAAGGTTACATCTGTATTACCATTAACTTACATTTGCGATCCATAGGATTATGACTAAATTCGTTCGTTTTAAGAAATAAGCAGGGCCGCCGAGAGGCCATGTCAGCCAAGTCTGAAACTAGGGGCCCGGGACCCAGGGGGGCCCGGGCTCAAGGCAGGCCCGAACAGGCCTAACGGCCGTCTGCGCCTTTTAGAAAATCATGATCAACGCCTTCGACTTCGACAGTTAAATATAATAAAAATTATTTTTGGGAGATCAAAATAAATTAGAGAGATAAAACAAATAAGAGTTTAATTCGGAGTTAAGAATGCTATGAAATGTTATGGTTTAGAGCTCAGTTTGATTTCCAAGTTAGGTGTCAATACCTATATAATTATGTGCGTGCGTGTATATCCGAATAAAGATAACAGATTCTCCCTTCTTCATTTTGGACTGGTAGCGAGATCGAGGTTTAGCTTAGATTTAACTCTTTTTTTATCTAACCAATTTTACCTCCCTTTGTAGTTGTTAACTTCTCTGCTCCTGCACTTCCCTTACTTTTTGAATTGTTACCTCCTAATCAAATAAAAATATCATTATGTACTTTATTAACTTCAAATATATATTTAAACGGCTTAGGATTTTTTTTTTAAATTTCAAATAGACATCATTTTTGTAAAAATAAAAAGAAAGTTACAACTAGTTAAAAGCTTTATATTATAAGAAGGTACTTCAATTAATATATATTTATTTAGCATAGTTATTTTACTAATAGTTGAAAACAAAAGTATATCCATGAGCAATGGCAAGGGCGCAAGGGTGTTTTTTAATCTGTTTTATTGGAACGAAGTTCCTTATGGCACGTTCTGGAGCCTGGGAGTGAATCCGAAAAAAAAACGACCAAAATCACCGTCATAAAATCACTGTCACTACCGATGGCGATAACTTGTGTAAAAGTTGACCGACTTAGTTGAAATTTGGTACACATGTTCAATTGTTCATTTTACCAATGCCCAGGACAAGTTCGTTGGACAACGTTATCCGCCCAAGCGTTCACGCGCAACGCTCGCGTAAACGTAAGCTTCAAATTTAAAATTTGAATTTTTGGACGGGAAAAAATTCTAACTTCATCTATTTAATGAGACAAACAACTTTTTTAATAATTTTTTTAGTAAACCGAACACTGACACTGCTATGAAGCGATAAAGATCGCTAAAGTTATTAAAGCGGACCAAAACGATTAAAATAAAGAAAACAACGTTTTTACCGATATCTTACGTTCTAACGTAACGATTTAAATGAAACTTTGTATACATCACCTACAGTACAATTGAGACAAGCATGTAACATTTCAACCTGATACAAGCAGAAGTTTTTGTGAGTTGATGATTTATATAATTTTTATTTTAATATTTAATTGGAGTAATATGCCGACGGGGTCTCGAGGACAGTTCTTTTTCGTTCTACAACCATCTGCTCTATAAATTTATCATTGACTTTTTTTCTCAATATACAATACATTCTTTATTGAAAGACGCTTCAAAGATAATAAAAAGCTTTTCATTTAATTTTGCCTTAACTTCGATAGTAAAAATAGTTAGTTACTTTTAATTTTGTCTCTTTTCTAACTCCACCATGTATAAATAGTTATTACTGTGATTTTATAATTTATATTTAATGAAAAGCGTAAGGAACTTAGTTGCTAACGGGTGTCCCACGACACCACACGTATTTTTTTTTAATGTTAATATGTGGCATGATAAAGAATGTATTTTTCTAAAAAAAACAAAAACCTAATAACAGTGTAGAATGGGTAATAGCTGAAACAACGTAAAAAGTGATTTTTAAGCATGTAATTTTCAAAAAAAAATCCCGGGGGAGGACCCCCGGACCCCCCGTGAAGGGTGCCCCACCATATCTTACCGCCCAGGGCACCACAAGACCTAGAACCGCCACTGAGTAGGTACAGTTCGTTTCTGTATTTCATTTTTAAAAAGATTTCTCAATAAGTCTGCTGAAGACTTAAATTTCACTACCTTTATTATTTGATTTTCAGATGTTTAGTTTTCGAACCTCTTAGGGAAGGGGATACGAACCCCCCCCCCCCCCCCCCCCCCCCAAACCATGGTTAGGGGGCCCGTAGATCTCTTGACTTGGGGCCCGGCCTAGCTCTTGGCGGCCCTGGAAATAAGTGCTCTAAATAATTCTGATATGTAAGTAGGTATTTGTTTGATCAAAAGGTAAGTAATTCCTATAATCACAATCACCCAAATCGACCCTTTTTTCATTTGTTTGAAGTGAAAATAAATAATTCATTTTAATCAAACTCCATATTGCTATACAAATGTTGAAGGTTCTTTAATGGACTTGCATAGGTTGGAAGTTGGAAATAATAGCCCTTATTGCTGGTTTTAGTCAAATCCCATTGAAAATTAAGATATTGATGTCTTAAATATAATCTCTACTTATTTTTGTCTCACCAGCCTCTCCAATCGATCATTAGATCAAGCCCTAGCTGTCACAATCTATAATCTTTAATTAACGGAAATAATAAATTAAATATATTGTCATTGAAAATGTTATTTTTACAAATACATTCCTTAAATCTAATGTGTTCTGTACTATTAATACAGAAATACAATTATAATTATAAACCAATGATAAATCAAAGAGATAATGAAAGATTATGGGTTTTTTTTTTAGATTTGTATTATTTTTTTATGAGGTGACCCTAATAACTACTGGAGAATGGTTAATTATTGTTTTAAAAAATATATTTATGATTGAACTCTTTCTTTAGTGTAGTAACAGCTGAAATTAAAGCTGTGGATGTGAAGATTTCAGCTAGAACTAAGTAATTACTGCATTACTGCAGATATAAAACCAGAAAGAATCAATTTGTAAAGGAAGCCGATAAAGTGTTTATGATGGTGGTAAATTAACAATTACTTCTGGAACCTACTGGATACAAAGGAGTTTTTTTCTGGAAAGTTATTATTTTGTGAAATATATCCAAAAGTTACGTAGCACACTTAATTTACTAATAGTTTTTTCTGTGTATATGCCATATTTTTATGGTAAGAGATATTTTCTTTGTATTAAAACCAACATTTAAACAAAAAGTATTTTGCAATAAAGAAACAAACAGTATCCGACATTAATCATTCCACCTCGTTATAACCTTGTGCCTTCCTACGTCTAATAATTGTAAACAATAAAAAATAGTTTTTAGTGTATAAATAATGTAATATGATAAACAATTTCTCTCTGGGCGTCAGGATATGGTGTAGGATTGATTGTAAGACCTTCATCAAATGTCGAAGACAAACTTAGCCATCAGAAGGTACAGATGCCAAGGTTAGTCTCTGTTAAGTCGGAAAAGTTATCTAGCTAGTTAATATTCAGGTTGTAAGTATATATATTGAAGAAATTTCGGTTGCCTGTGCTGTTATATTGCTGGTCAACAACAAACTTATAAATTCTTATAATACCTGCTAATGCTGGTCTACAACAAACTTATAAATTCTTATAATATCTGCTAATGCTGGTCAAACACAAACTTATAAATTCTTATAATATCTGCTAATGCTGGTCTACAACAAACTTATAAATTCTTATAATACCTGCTAATGCTGGTCTACAACAAACTTATAAATTCTTATAATATCTGCTAATGCTGGTCAAACACAAACTTATAAATTCTTATAATATCTGCTAATGCTGGTCAAACACAAACTTATAAATTCTTATAATATCTGCTAATGCTGGTCTACAACAAACTTATAAATTCTTATAATACCTGCTAATGCTGGTCAAACACAAACTTATAAATTCTTATAATATCTGCTAATGCTGGTCTACAACAAACTTATAAATTCTTATAATACCTGCTAATGCTGGTCTACAACAAACTTATAAATTCTTATAATATCTGCTAATGCTGGTCAAACACAAACTTATAAATTCTTATAATATCTGCTAATGCTGGTCTACAACAAACTTATAAATTCTTATAATACCTGCTAATGCTGGTCTACAACAAACTTATAAATTCTTATAATACCTGCTAATGCTGGTCTACAACAAACTTATAAATTCTTATAATATCTGCTAATGCTGGTCAAACACAAACTTATAAATTCTTATAATACCTCAAACTAAGTAACAAGGTAGTTGATATTTTCAGATTTTATGATGATTATTTAACAAAGAAATGTTACTTTTAAGCATGGCTTGAACCATTAACCTATGAATATGATGAATTAATTCAGGAATTTTAACCGATATCTTAGTTAATAATGACATTAACTATCGTACTTATATAGGTGAAGTTCAGATTCTGTGCAAGAGATTCTGTGCAGTTTGGTCCAGCCGAATAGCAATCTAGGGTCCATAGGAAGACGTGGGAAGAGGAAGCATCTTACACAATGGCTTATTAAAAGACAAATTGCCTTTACAAATGTCTGTCGTAACACCCGAGGACAGTAAGCCTTGAGGACTCTAAAAATTATTATTACTAAAGAATGGAACATCATCTCTTAATTAATTCTGTGCGTATAACTAGAAACCTGGTCCAATCTTCAATGACTGTAGCTTCATAAAAAAAGCGTTAACCACAAGGGTTTCATATTTCTCTCAATTTTTTTTACTCGTGTGAATTTAATTTGATATTACATTTGTTGTCATTAATTCGTTGGCTTAGTGTTAAGGAATATTTTATTAAAAATGTTTAGTCACATCATCATGTCTGAAAAATGATTAACTATTAGATAGTGACACAAGAAGAATGTTTAAACGGTTTCCGAAATATATATGTAATCCATAAATACGAGAGAATTTTATATAAGAGCAAGAGTGTTTTGGTAAATGGATATTGTAGATTAGAAATTACATATTTTCTTTATAGTGTTTTTTTTTTTAATGAAAAATCTTTTTTCTATGCACTTACAACTAATTCTTAAAAAAATGAAGAATAAGGGAAGTTAAGGTAACTGTTAAAAAAGTAACTGCTTTAATGCCTTGGATATTTGATGTGGGAGTGAATCGATATTGGCTCTTGTTTAACCCATAGTCTACAGTCTACGAGAAAAAGTTTTTGCATGCCACGACAATATTAATAAAGCCGGGTTTACACGATCCAAGTATACTTGGACCATGTCAGTTTTAAATCTACTTTGACGCTACTTGGATCGTGTAAACAGTGTATTAAAGTCAACTTGGACAACCAAGTTGAGTTGGATGGGTTCCATCTAAGTAGACTTTGATAAAAACAAAAATGGCGCCCACCTGACAAATTATGAGAACGAGCTGTTAAAATATGACAGACGTGAAGTTGAGCTGGGTTTTGTTAACCAGAAGGTGATATAATCACCACTGTTTTAAGGGCCCTACACACGATCTGACTTGGTCGGGTGGTTGGGCCAATTTGGTCTGGTTGGGCGAGAAATCTGGTGGTGTGTAGTCGAGGCACTAGCCTGACTTTGTCGGTGCACTAAGTCGGCTGTCGGGTGGGCATTGCCACCCGACCACCCTAGGTCGGGCAACCAACAGACAAGATCGGGCCGTGTATAGCGCTGTCTTCGGACAAGTTGATTATAATCAGCTGGTTTTGACAGGTCAAGCCTATTATTATTTACGATTTGGTTTGTTTATATGTTTTGTTTTTTATGTTAACACGACGAAGGAACGGTGGCAACTGGCAAAGTCGGGAACGTGTGTAGCCGAGTCTACGACCGACCAGATCGGGACCCGACTTGGTCGGGCCGACACGGTCAGATCGTGTGTAGGGGCCTTTAAAACTTACTAAGTGCAATTTAACAGGAAAGTTCCAGAGGGGAAAACATTTCACACAATCTATCTTAACCTCTTCTTTATAGTGTATCAAAGTTCCACTACTTGGACCAGGACCAAGACCAAGTCTTCTTTGATTGGGTACAAAGTTCCACAAACACTTGGACCAAGTATACTTGGATCGTGTAAACCAGGCTTTAGAAATGCTAATAAATTTGTTTCAATGATAATAAATAAAATGCAGAGAAGATTGCAAACACATTTAAGGATTGACACATATCTTTTATAAGGGACGCGTGGATTAAAACTGTACTAAATTCTTCCAACCACATGACTACTTCATTCACCGAGGTAGGTTACGGCTGGACAACTTACACAAACGGGTTTTCCATTAAAAATCCTCTTAGTTCAATTACCCTGGCGAAGTAAACAAGGCCTGCGGTCCGGCTACTCCATTTCCTTACCTCCTTAACGACCTGGAATCCAGGTTTAATTGACTAGGTAATGAACAGCCCCCACAACTAGCACTTACCTCGAGTAAACAGCAACAAACGCTACTTTCAGTGTTTCTATGAGTTCATTTTGTTTTTTATAGCCTTAGTGTTGAAATAACTGTCATCAAATAGAGTTCCACATAGGTGACAACGGAATACTTTATATTCCTTTGTCGCAATAAGTTTACATTAATTTAGGAAAATGGTAAGATAATAGCAACTAATTCGAAACATTAATTTACTAATGTTTGAGTAAACATCCCTTTAAACTATGACCAATCATCAAAATCACCATGATGTTCGTAGTATAGCAAAAAACGTCTTGATTCTAGACATAGACCTGCCAAAACAAGCGGTTACAAAAATTCGAAACTAGAACTTTTTTACTTTTATTGTGACTCATAGTGGGGTACACAAGGGGGGGTCCAAGGGGGCCCCCTCTCTGAAATTATAACATACTTTGAAACGCAATATAATATAATATATATATATATATATATATATATATATATATATATATATATATATATATATATACATTTTTTTTATAAAAAAGAAGAAAAAACTCATTCATGACTGATACATTCTACAGTAAAGCAGGGGAATCCAGCTGGTGCATTAATACATTATGGGGGTATGCTAAACCTGCATATAGTCAATCAAGGTCAAATCTCCCCCTCCCCCGTAAAATATTTTCTGTTACGTCTCAATTTAAAATTAATAAAATACATTTTTTAATAAAAACCAAACCTGCAAAAAGGTTGCTTTAGTGTATTACAAAAATATAATTATATTGAATTAATATACGAACGTTAATAGTCATATAGTAAGACGTATATCTTTTGGTTTTTCTAAAAATTAATTTTCAAAAAAATGGCTTGCGGTTCTACATAGGGAAATTACATAAAATAAGTTGGTTTTTTCTCATAGTATAGTTTACCTTCTCTTATAAAGGTTCCGTTAACATTTTAATCCCGAAAGAATGTTTTATTTTTTTATATTATAATAAAATAAAAAGATTAATTATATCGCGCTTCACAATGATAAAGAAAAATAAACAAGAAAATTACAAAAAAAAATCCATTTTATTACTTGGTTCAAGAAGTATGAGTAGTCGAATCGGAACGTCTTAAAACAATAATACATTTCAAAATCCCAAGTATAAAATAACAACCAACACACTTTAATCTTTTTTCCACCCTACCAATTAACACCAACAGATGATTTTGCACTCACACACACACAAAGATGTACAGAATAGCGTTGCACGTTAAAATATATATTCATAAAGAGTGTGTTATAAATTCTCATATTTTTCACGGCCACTGAGCGGAGGAAACTTAAAAAATAACAACTCATGCTGATAGTATTGCAATGGAGGGTCATTTACCCCTAAATAACTTCTTTAGAGAATAGGATTAGATTTTATTTTTAAAAGACTCCGAACGCTTCGGGATATGGAATCCCTTGGTTGGTGGTCTTTACAGTAGAATCAGAATCAAGTATATAATCCTTTTCAAGAAAATCTACCCAAGGCAATATGTATAAAAAGTACAATCTACAAGAATACATTGTGTATAAAAGTGGAGTTTTAAAAAAGATTTGAACTTTTGAATGTAGATATTAAAAAGTTTTAAATTGAATCTTAAGATTGTTGTACGCTACGTGCCTACCACGAAGAGCTAGTACTAAAACAATTCAAGGTCCAAAAACCACCTTCACGACAAAAAAAAGACTAAATAATTAAGATTTCAGCATTAAATAAATTCTAAACTACCATACATTTTACATAAGCTGATAATAGGAAGAACCCTTGCTAGTCAATCATACGTCCCTTCATAAAACATTAAAGATTTGGATATTCTAACAAATGTATGGATTATAAAAAATCTACTTTAAATATATGTTGTATATACCTCCCATCAGTGTTCAAAGGGCAGAGAGCCTGAAAGGCACAGAGCCAGAAAGGTTGAGAACCCCTGGATTAAAAGATCTATCACAGGTGAGTCTTAAAACAATTAGCAATTTCGTTAATTTCACTACAAAAATATTTCACTTGGACGAGTCTCGAAACGCTAACTTCTTTTCTCGATGTCGTATCATCCAAGCAAATTTGCTCTACCGCGGCTAAAGAAGTTTCACTTAAAAAAAAATCTTTCACATTCTTTCTGAGTTTTGGGGGAATATGGATCCTATACAGAGCACATTATACTTGGAGCTAAAATTTGTTTCTCGATTTCGTCTTGGAGTACCTTAAAATACGTAAACCCATCATAATATCAAAATCGAATTCTTGTTTAATGATGTACGACGTAAATGAGAGAAGTAATGTTATTGCATTATAATAATGAGCAAAATCAATCTTTGATTATCAATATTTAATAATAGAAGCACTCAAGACGTAGAGTGTCGTACCTTTTATAAATATTTAAGCGACCGATTACGGTTGAAGGTCAGTATAAATAATAGTAAATCACTGTCGTAAAGAGACGGATTTTCCCTTGTTATGCTCATTTGCTCTTATAAGTAAATAACTAGACCCTCTAACCACCTCTTAATCCTTAGATAATCCCACTAAACTTTGAATGCTCTATCGGACTCTTGCACCTTCCATTTACATATCTAGATAAGAGCTAAGGAAGTAATTCCAAAGTTCTTTCACGCATGAAAGAGTTAATTATTCGACATTTGCTTAATACCTAGAGTAATTTCCTTATGTAAATAGACTTTTTTTAGATTTTCTTTCTAGCATATAAGATTAGTCATGTGATTGCTTCATATAATGAAGAAAAAAATCGATGATTGAATTAATTTTGGAAATAAAAAAATAGTATTCTTTTGTAGCGACAGAAAAAAAACCCGAATAATTAGTAGAGTTAATAGTTTACACTGTATGGATAAGTGACTAAATACTTTCGAAATCATTTCATGCTTTGATCAAATGATTTCGCCTTTCTATAATTGTATAATGTGGTTGTATTCGTAATAATAAATTACTTTACACACTTCACTTAACATATTATATTAAGGGTAATTCAAGGCCATATTAATTAAATGCACTCTTTAATCTTAATAAGAAAATACAAACTAATTTTCTCTAATATCATTAAAATTCTTTATAAAAGTAAATAAAGTTATTTTTTATTGATTTAATTATTATAAATGCTGCCATTTTACTTTCTCATGTACGTAGTAGATTATAATGTTAATGCATTTTGATAGCGTACAAATTCAACTGACAGTTAAAACTGCATTTCAAGTTCTGAAAACTGAAGCAAAAATTCAATGGACAGTTGAAACTGCATTTCAAGTTCTGAAAACTAAAGCAAAAATTCAACTTTCAGTTGAAACTACATTTCAAGTTAAAGTTTTGCTTTAGTTATCGGAGCAAAAATTCAACTTTCAGTTAAAAATTCATTTCAAATTCTGAAAACTAAACAAATGGCTAACACTGGTTGAGTAATTATATATCATGAGAAAGTTTTTTTGAGAGTGATAGCTTTTTGTTTTATGAATTGAATAATATAACTATTCATCTTTAAGTATTATTTTTATTTTCATTTGTTTACTGCTATGTCTTTTATATTATATATATGTTTTTTGGAAATTAATTAATTTATTAATTCGGTTTTATTTTTGAAGCACTGTAATAAATGAGATAAAACCCTTCTCTTTTTAACTTTCTGAATTTGTTAGTTAGTTTAAAATAAAACTAAATTAGCAATGAGTTGCCAAGAAAGAGTAAAGTATAATAAATAGTTGGCATTTTCTTTTTGATTATTTTATAATTATCACTTAAGTCCTGTATACTTTCTTAACATCTTCATGAATTTTTGCTTCCGAACTTACTGAAGGTAACAGAAACAACGTGATCGTTCTGAAGAACGAAAAATTTTTAGGTCTCCGATTTCAAAAATTCCAAGACAGAAATTCGTTTCAGATATCAGGGATTTTTGGTTCCGTGTCTGCCTGTCGCTCTATTTTTGCGAACCAACCTATCTTAAACACTATACACGTCTGATTTTAATGAAATTTGGATGGTAGGTCATAATTAGCCTATTGTTGGTCCTATATAAGTTTCAACTTTCTGCGCCTATTTTTTTCTTTTCCACATGCTCACAAACATACTTTTATTTACACCTACAGCTTCAAAAGTACTAAGTACTTATCTGATTTGTATGAAACTTTTATAGTTTATCAAAAGTAACCCAAAGATAGCCCCAGATTAATTTGAACCATCTGCGCTCTTTAACTTTTGCTAAATTGATACTTTAATGCATATAAAAATCAAAACAATTTTGACAGATTAAAAAAACGGGGGAAACAAACAAATTAGACAATAGTAGATTGTAAATGCATAAAATCAATAAAGTACGTGAGGTGATGCAAGGAAGCTATGTGCCACATCAATCGGCTGTCTATTTATAAATCTGTTCAAGTACTTTGATATTAAATATAGCTAATCTGAATATTATACTTTTAATATATTAATTATTTTTTGTACCAAAAAAATAATGATTATAAATAATATTATCTGCTGATTTAATAAGTAATCAAATTTTAAACTGTTAAACATGCAAAATAACCAATTTTTACATTTGAAAGAAATATATATTAGATGACCTAAATTAATAGATAAAATAATAGAGACGATTTATTTTTTTATTCCTGTTTCGATCTACACACTATTAAATCATTAAAAGAAGAAGGGGACGATTTCTTTACACACCTTAGTTAAATTTCAACAGCGTGAAACGTGAAACATATCTCACCTTTTTAGGAATCGAACCAGATAAGTCTATGTTGGGATTACAAGTACGTTTTGCACTCTGCTACGCCGATCCTTAAGATTATTTTTCAATCAAGGTCACCAGTTAAGACCAAAACAAAGTAATTGGCAATGTCTTACGATTCAAATTTTTGTTAAACATCATAAGAAGGATCCGTTTAGTTATTTAGTACTCTAAATTAAAACCCCCTAAAGAATTTAACGTTTGATTTCTATATTTTTGGGACAAGGTTTTAGAGCTTTGAGGCATTTTATTAGGATAAATTAAGATAAATAGTACTAACAATAAATTAGAAGAGAATAAACTATAGTTTATTCAATCCATCAACGAAGCAAATTAAAATATCACATGCTTATCAATTTGATCTTAAATAAGAATATCTTATTAATTAATTTAAAATGGACCCTTAACTTTTAGATGATAAAATTACAAGAAAAAAAGAACTTTTTATATACTACGTTTTTAAATTTTCTGTCATAAATCATAAATTTGAAACCCGTCAAAATGAAGATTTTAAATATGGGATATGTCAAAACAAATAAAATAACTTGCGGATTTTTTCCGAACTAATTTTCCATACAGCAAAATTTGCTGAAAACAAATAAAATTCTGCTGAAATATGGCTAAAAGTATTAAAATAATGCATTGTCATCGTGTTCTGAGCTATTCTAAAAGTTTCCAATATCTAGCTACTCGGGAAGTTAGTTAAAAATCGATTGCAAGATTTGTACTGGACAAACAAACAAACAAACAAGAAAGCAAGCTAATAAAAACGTAGTAAAAAATTAATGAAGGCTTTCATAAATACAATTCCCCCAACTATTTATAAACATTTATAATATAATACACACAGAATCTAAAAGAAGTTTTAAAACAGAAACCAGGAGAGTAAAAAATATGGTTTTTCAAAGTTGAATACACCCTCTTAAAATGCACTTGCCCGCGTCAAATTATATTAGTTACAGTCTGTCATACATTGGCTACAGTCTTCTTGTATATTTTCTCTTTTATTGATATTATTAAAGTATACGAACATTATTACATTTTATTTTATTCGTTTATTGAAAAATAAGCGAAAGAATTAAAAGGGCACTTCTTCAGATTGTCACTTCCCTTATAAAAAACCAGAAGGGAGTAACAATCAAAAGAAGGTGCACAGAATGTTCTTCTTTAGACTGTTACTTCCCTTATAAAAACGGAAGATTCATATTCCTTTGTCCCAAAGTATATTTGACTAAGCATCCCTTAGTCTTAATAGTTATTTAGTCGACGTCATTTTTATTTAAAAAAAAAAGACATAGGGGAGTAAACAATCGAAAGAAGTATCATTAAAAGGTTATATTTAATTGATCATAATCAATGATCAAAGATACGGAATATTTTCTCATATCTCAAGTGGTGGAGCATTCAAATGTCCATTAAATAATAATAATAAACTGAATAAGTTTAAAATATATATAGCTACATATTTCTTTAAATACGCCCGATAAAATTAAACCTGTTATAGTAAAATAAATTGGTAAGGCGTGAAGTCTCACGTAAAAAGGGTTTCGTTGGTATTGTGAACACAAAATTAGAAGGGAGGGGGGGGGGGGAGAAAAGTTTTTTTGACAAAATGGCGCCGAAAATTAAACACTACCCCTAAGTGTTATATATATTTGTAATCTACTCTTGAATACCTTTCATTTGATTCCCCACTCAAAATTTAAAAAAAAAATTTATTTTTGAGTGACGTGAATTATCCGCCATCTTGGATTTCCAGTAGCTCAGATCAAATTGCTAATCTTATTTTTTCTATGGCCCAGCAGACCACACATTTTACATATTTTTCTATATTTTTAGTAACAGCGGAAATACGATTTTAGGGGGGGGGGACACGAAAAATTTCGATGTTTTTTGACAAAATGGCGCCGAAAATTAAACACTATCCATAAGTGGTATATATATTTGTAATCTACTCTTTAATACCTTTCATTTGATACCCCACTCAATATTTAAAAAAAATATTTTTTTTCGAGTGACGTGAATTATCCGCCATCTTGGATTTCCAGTAGCTCAGATCAAATTGCTAATCTTATTTTTTCTATGGCCCAGCAGACCACACATTTTACATATTTTTCTATATTTTTAGTAACAGCGGAAATACGATTTTAGGGGGGGGGACACGAAAAATTTCGATGTTTTTTGACAAAATGGCGCCGAAAATTAAACACTATCCATAAGTGGTATATATATTTGTAATCTACTCTTTAATACCTTTCATTTGATACCCCACTCAATATTTAAAAAAAATATTTTTTTTCGAGTGACGTGAATTATCCGCCATCTTGGATTTCCAGTAGATCAGATCAAATTGCTAATCTTATTTTTTCTATGGCCCAGCAGACCACACATTTAGCATATTTTTCTATATTTTTAGTAATAGCGGAAATACGATTTTAGGGGGGGGGACACGCAAAATTTCGATGTTTTTTGACAAAATGGCGCTGAAAATTAAGCACTACCCCTAAGTGGTATATATATATCTATTCTACTCTTCAATACCTTTCATTTGATACCCCACTCAAAATTATAAAAAAATATTTTTTTTCGAGTGACATGAATTATCCGCCATCTTGAATTTCCAGTAAATCAGATCAGATTGCTAATCTTATTTTTTCTATGGCCCAGCAGACCACACATTTTGCATATTTTTCTATATTTTAAGTAATAGCGGAAATACGATTTTAGGGGGGGGGACACGCAAAATTTCGATGTTTTTTGACAAAATGGCGCCGAAAATTAACCACTATCCCTAAGTGGTATATATATTTCTATTCTACTCTTCAATACCTTTCATTTGATACCCCACTCAAAATTTAAAAAAAATATATTTTTTTCGTGACGTGAATTATCCGCCATTTTGAATTTGAACAGCTGATAATATTGAGTTCGCTATATTTTTCCTGTGTGCGCGTCAAAACGATCTTTTATACTGGAAAGTTTCACGTTTTTATCTTTTTTGGTTCAAAAGTTATTGGAACCGTACAGAGTGACAGACGGACACAGGAACGAAACTATAAGGGTTTCTTTTTTTTGGTTTTACCAACGAAACCCTAAAAAGAGATATCTCGTTCAATTTGGTTACTAAGATATTATCTGTTAAGATAAAAAAAATAAAAAAATAATATCAGTTAAGATATAAATAACCAACTATTTGAATATCATTTAAAAATATTTAAAGTTACCTTCAGTTATATTTATGTCGTCTAGCAAGACTTTCTCATACCTGGAATAAAAAAAAAATCAATGTTAAATAATAAAATATTATTATATATTATTTTAGAGAACATTTAATTTTTTTATATTGAATAAGTATAATTATAAAAGTGAACATTTTTCACAAATCAAGTATAAGAAGGAAGTATTACAATGGAAATATAAATTCTTAAAACCTAAAATGGTTCATCTTATTTTGTTATAGGTCGTTTTAGGGTTTTAATTTAAATAATTATATTATTATTTTACAGTTTATATAAAATAGAAAAAAGATTTTGCTCATTAAGATTAGTTAATGTCGGTTCATTGATGAACTAATACGGATCGACCATTCTAATTCGTCATAATCATCAGTTCATTAATGAGCTATACAAACTAGTTATTGTCAATGTTATCATTTTTATTAATAAAATTATACAGACCAGCTTGGACCACTCTAATTTTAAATATCATCAGTTCATTCATTCATTAAAATAAATCAAACCAGTACCAACGTCTCTAATTCATCATCACAAAGCTTTCTTGTTCATACATATTACACTTTTTTTTATAGATAATTCAATAACCAAGAACTTATTTTCTTTGCATCAGTGGTAATAACTCGTTGTGACAGAAAACAGTTATTTATTTATTATTTGGGATTAAGCTGGTATCTTTTAAAGAATTCTTGATATTTTATAAATTAGCACACTTGCTATTTTGCGAATATTAGTTATGCGATTGCTAAATAAATGTAATATTGCCGGACTTAACTTAAGGTTATAATTAATGGTCGTAGAAATAATTTATAAAGTTACTTTCTTCCAATCTGATTTTTCTACTATACTTTGTTATCTTATCGACTCTATCTTAAGTTTTTTCTATGCGTTTTCTTAATAAAATTATTAATAAACCAGAATTCTTTAAGCAAAAAGATACTTTATCTTTCTCTTTACATAACTTACACACACCACTCCACCAAGTATTTAATAATAAACACTTACTATAATATTTCACGCTACATTACTTTAATTTTTACAAAAAAATAAAAAATGCCATAAGATGCCATGCTAAATGATTAAATCACGACTGTTTAATGATAGTACAAACATGATAATGGACCGAAATAATGCATCACATTGAGAAAACATCGTCAAGTTTCACTTTCATAAGGACATGTACCTGAGTTTTACCTAATTTCGCTCGAATTATCACCTCTCATGGGGCCTCTTTGGTGATGTATACTTCTTACAAGCTAGCCTATACTCACGCGGACCCATCCCAGGGCAGCTAATTATTATTGCCAGTTGTTTTGCTCGGATGGCTGCCACGATCTGTTTGTTGCTTATTAAACCTCGGGTCCTTCTCTCTGTATCTGTCCGCTTTCCAACTCCTTTCTAACTTTCCTTTTTTTCGTATGTATTTTTTTTTATTAGTATTATCTATTTTATATTGAACAAGAATCAGATCTGACTTGCTTTTTTTTATTTGTTTTATATATATATATATATATATATATATATATATATATATATATATATATATATATATATATATTATATTATAATTATGACATTATTAAAAAAAAAAAACTTCATATAAAAGAAGGGTTGTAAATTAGTCACGTTTAAAATATATAAGATGCTATGATAATGATTAGAAATTGATTTATTTCTTAATTCATTAAAAATGTATTATAAATGATGCGTAAAGAAAAAGTATTACAATAACAAACTCATCACTTTTTTTAATAAAATATTTATTATGATGATTACAGTGATGAAAATCACACAATTGAGTAAGAATATATATTATTCAGTAGTAGTAAATACTCATATTCTGTTAGTAAATAATAGTAGACAATTAGTGTGGAACCTCGTCCATTCATTGTCACATGACAGTACAATAAGAATTATTAAAAAGTTTGGGTGGTACACAATCAATATGATGTGTGCATGAACAAGAAAAAGCTATGTGTGCAAAATAATTATGATTATGAGACCATTGATGGTTAACTTTGAAATTCTCTCCAAATTTTCACACTTACCCAATAAAATGGGATAAGTATTTTTCAAACTATGGGCACAAACATTTTGACGAATAGAGGACCATCACGAAACCAAACATGTTCCCTGCTGTTCGAAACACATGTCACTTAACATTATAATGAAGTAACGTAAGATCGTTACTTACTTTAATATGCACGTTACAACCACTTCATATAAGAATATAAAGTGGTTGTAACGAGCATATTCGTTCAATTCCTATCATTAATTATAAATCTTACAAATAAATTAAACAATAGTCAACACACTGTTTTAATTATTATTTTGTTATAATCCTTTATCTGCGATTGTTGGATTTTAATAATAAAATACAGAAAAAAAAACTTCCTCTATGCTATGTAAGTTCGTATTTCTCTTTTCACTAAAAACTCGATATAAACATGAGAAATAAGAGCGTTGACGGAGGTCATCTTAATAAATAAAAGGAACAGTCTCTCCACGGAATAAAATACTTGTTTATTTATCAAAGCAGCTTTCGGCCTTTTATAAAGCCATCATCAGTGCCTATGAACAAACACTAAGCGTTAAAAAATCTACTAACATGCAACAAAACTGAAAAGACGAAAAAATGAATAAAATCTAATAACAAAATAAGAGATAAACCACCAAAAAGGTAAGAAAAGATTAACAAAAAACTAAATATGACGATAGTTAATCAAAATGAGTAAAAGAAATGACAAAACAATTAACAATTAATAAAACAGGAAAACAGTTAAAAAATTACAACAACCGAAAATGTAAAAATGGAAGAATAATTAAATAATAAACATAAAACTAAAGACATAGTCAAAGAAATAATAAGAGAGCATACCGATTTAAGTATAACTATGGATACATTAACAACATATCATATAAAGAAAAAATGTAGTGGGCGAGTCATACGATGTCGGAGACTAACGTAAGACTGATCCTAGTAGACGCTCCAGTATTTTATTCCGTGTAGAGACTGTTCGTTTTATTTATCGATATAAACAGTTACTTCAATTAAACAAACAGAAAATTAGTTTTATTAAATGTTAACAACTCGCTTCACCTTAACGCTAAGGTGAAGAATTCCATAAAAAATTATGAACGCGCATGCGCAATGAATACAGCTACGAAAAGAATCACTTTCTACGCATCTAGACAGAGATATAATGTTTATATTTCGTATCAATCGTAGATAAAATTATTTAATGAGGTTTCTCATATCTGACCTAGGTGGTTACAGAACTAAGGTATATCTTAATTTAGAATGCAAGACAAATTATGATTATTGTTAAATTTAAATATTTTTTCTGATCCCATGGAGTTTATTATCATATTCTCAATATCATTTACCTATATTTTTATTGAAAAGATGTTTGTTATTTATCAAACTTTTTGAGATAAGAAATAACAACGTCGTTTAATGCAGTCAACTATGTATTTGCAGTTAATAAGAACTTTAATGCGGTGTTTTTAACCTGAAATACTTATGAAACGTGTTGTTATACATATTTCCTTTGATATGTTGTTATAGAACTGTATTACTAATACAGAATTGTTAATACGAACAATTCTATATTAGCTATAGTTACGAAAAATAAAATAAAGTTATGATTTTAATATGTAAGATTATTATCATATTCCTCACTATTATTTACGTGCATAAAGGCTTATAAATTGAACTTTAAGCCGGCCATACACATTACAGTACACCTTGCAGATAAACCTGTACAGGTTACCTGTTCAGGTAAACCGGAAAGTGTGTGCTATCAAGTTATAACATAACTGTACAGTTATTATAACCCACACACGCTTTAAGGTAGCAATAAGCTCGCTAAAGCCCCATATAACTTCCAATAAGAATAACCTATATTAAGCTATTTAAAGTGTACTCTAAATGGTAAAAGTGGGTCAAAGTGTATCTACAACGAACACGTCCAAATTTATTTTTTTGACACGTCTAAAACTAGAAAAATGATAAATTAATTAATTAACAGAAGAGTTAAATAAAGAGTTGTATTTTTTGGACTATGGAAAAAGCTAATTGAATTAAAGGTTATCTGATGATGTCGAAGCGCTGGTGTATATTAATTTGCTTAATGAAACTGAGTAGTGCTTCGTGTGGAATTTACTGTGTTTAGACATGTTTAAACAACTTCTAACAGTCTAAAGCTTATTCTTCAAAGTACCTTGACCTATGACGAGCCAACATAATGTCAAGAGAAGGCAGACAAGAAATTCATATACACAATACACATTAATACCTTGCGATGAATTTGTTCACTTGGAAAAGTTTGAATGTTTAAAAGAAGATATAAGTAATGTATAAATATACATAAATGAACATTAAGGTAAAGACATAGAAAGAAAATATTTTTTCTTGGAATTATAATACATTAGAGTTTCGTAATTTCTTTCGGTAGTGGTAGTTTTATACCAAAAATAATCAGTCAAAATGGACAAATAATTTATTTGCTAATATTTTATTTTTTTATAATTGCTAAAAATAAACCTCACTTTTTATTCAAATAATATATTTTACTAAGATTTTATTTACTTTCTTTCTTGTTTGTCCAGTACAAATACTTCCTGATTAAATAGTTAAACTTGCTCAGATTATTTATTTTTTGGAAGGGTGTTGGACTTCTTAGTCATATATACACATACACCCAGCAGATTATGTATTTCCGATGACAATACAATAATCAGTAATTAGATTTACCAAATTATTACTGTTAGTCGATAAATCACTAAATTTCTTAATTATTTAGGCGTTCAAATTCAAAATCTATTTTAAACAAGCACGACCAGTGACTGCTAAGGAAATCCACAAGGAAAATTTAAAAACGTAGTACATAAAAAGTTTTTTTTTTATCTTGTATTTTTTCTAATTTATCCACCTTCCTAATTAATGTTTGAATATGGAGACTGAAAATTTTTATTTACAAGAACAATTTTTATCTTACGATATTAAATATAGTGGGGGTATCGTAATATAGGGGGGGTTTTTAAGTGGGGTATCGTAATAAAGGTATTGAAATTTAGATTTCAAATATATATACATATATATCGCATTTGTAAAATGGCGGCTATTTAAACTCGCCCAAAATAATTTAAACAAAACGCAAAAAATGCCCCCCCCCCCACTATTAATTTTAAGACCGAAGAAACCCTTTTAGTAGCCTCCTGGCAAGTACTTGACGGGATTTTTAATAGTATAGTTAACAAAAAAATTATTCATATATTAAAACTTTTAGTACAGTAGAAACTTCAATAAAGCAGATAATGTTACAAATGAAGAAATTTTAAATCAATTGCAATTCATAATTAGGAATACCTATCAATCAAATAAGATTTAGGAGGAAGATAAAACTGTATAAATATTTGTTTCAGTTTGACCTAATTTTGTCTTCTCCATTTACGTATAAATTGATAATTTATACATATTTGGTATAATACAGATACATATAAGTAAAATATTCTACAACAAAACCTAAGAATTAATTACTATCCTAAAAGCCAAGATATTGTACTGTTAAGAAGTCAATTCAGCACTAGTCATGTATAAAACTTAAATATTTTTACAGCTAATGGAAAAAACCCTGTCTTATCAATAAAATTATAATTATTTATGTCATGTTCTTCTAAGTCGAACGACGGGAAGGAAATGAGTAAATTTATAGATATACAGGCGGAAGCATAGCGGTTTTGTTTTCAAGGCAAATTTAATTGATATAACCCGTTTATAAATAGACTTATAATGGTAGTAGTAAGTTGTATGGAAAGCTCATATGAAATAATATAGTTATTATATTTTTCTCTCACATTGGCTTTATGCATTTTCTAATGCAGTCAGGTCAGTCTGAAAATTCTTAAACATTTTTCTTGTACGTGTTCTATTGTGATAGTACTCATTCATCTTCTTAGTGCGTAAATATCTCTGAAACTAGATTTTTCCCGGGAAAGTAACATGTTTTATTACATTTACAAATGTTAAATTAATCAAAATTTTCGGAACCGTTTATGAAAATTGTCTGACAATTAGTGAGGCACATAGCTTCATCGTGTCCTATTTCGTATAATTAATGATTTTATGCTGTTACAACCTATTATTGCTAAATTTATTTAATTTTCCCCCGTTTTTAAAATACTGTCTAAATTATTTTGATTTTTTTACTTGAATGAGCTTAAAGAAGGCAACGGAGGCTATTTTACACGAATTTATTTATCAATTTAGCAAAATTTAAAGAGCGCAGACGGTTGATATTAATCTGAATCTGGGTCTATCTGTAGGCTAAATTTCATATAATTACAAGATAAAAAGAACTTATTATATACTAAGTTTTTAAATTTTCTGTTGAATCATATGTGATGTTGATAATATAATTGTCATTGTTATATATAATGTTAGTGAAAAAAAAAAAAAAATACATAGTTCCGAATTTATTTACTTCACATAATAATGACAACCATCTAGAGAGCTGGTGTTAAACCTACAAAAGAACAAATCTTTGTACAACGGATCTCACCTACACCGAATCTAAACCGTGCCATTGATATGCCGGTGTAGGGACAGTAAGAGAAGAAAAATGTGTACAAGTACAGATGCTAAAAAATTAAACCTATACCTAGGATACAAGTGTAAACTAACCTGGGTGCCACACGTCAATTAATTTATTTCTTTGTTTACTTTTCGCTGTCATTCAATGTTTACCTCTTAATAAAAGCACAAATTTGAAACCCGTCAAAATGAAGATAGTAAATACTATGGGATATGCCAAAACAAATAAAATAATTTGCGGATTTTTCCCGAACTAACTTTTCATACCGCAAAATTCGCTGAAAACTAATTAAATTCTGCTGAAAGATGGCTAAAAGTATTAAAATAATGCATTGTCATCGTGTTCTGAGCTATGCTAAAAGTTTCAAATTTCTAGCTATTCGGGAAGTTAGTTAGAAATCGATTGCCAGATTTGTACCGGACAAACAAACAAACAAACAAACAAGAAAACAAGCTAATAAAAACGTAGTAAAAAATTAAATGAGTTCTTTTGAAGACATAGGAGTAAATTTATTCATGTTTGTGTGTTTGTGGAAGAGAAACAATTAGGCGCAGATTGTTGAAACTTACATGGGACCAACAATGGGTTAATTAATACCCTACCATCTAAATTTCATTAATATAGGACAAGTAGTTAAAAAATGTTAGTTCCCAATAATGTTCGTTCTTTAGAGCGCTCACACAGCTTCCATTACCTTCAGTATGTTTGGAAGCAAAACATATTTTAAAAAATTTGAAGGGAGAATCCCATTTTCAAATTTAAAGCTAAAATTTATATACGGATTTGACTTCAGGGTATAAAATTATTCTTGCTGTAAACATAGTTCTACAATGTGAACAGAATTTTATCAAAATCTCTTTAGGTCAACGTATATGGTCAACGTACCAATTCAGACTACAATCTACTGATCCATCGAAATGTCAAAATTAAATTTTAGCCTCATCATGATATTTTTTCTTTGTAAATCAAAAAGTTAAACAAATTGTTTCAGTTATTATTATATTTTCTTAATATTGAAGTATGAAGAAAAACACATATTTTTATTATTATCTATATACGTATTTACAAATTGAAACATATGCTAAAAATGAAAACCAATGTATGAAAACGCCAGGCTGATTTTTTGAAATAGTGAAAACCAATAAAATAATAATGCGCGAATGAAATTAATGCGTAGTGAAATGAAACTTGCTAGCATGCAGTATCATTAGTTCAAATTAGTTATTAAATTACTTAGTGTGATGGGGCTATTAATTAGAAGAACTCCCAAAAAATTAATGTTCTTGAACGAAGCTAATCATTGCTTCATTCAATCATGCTTATCATTGCTTCAATCAATGAAGACGGAAATGATAATTACTGTGGATTAACGTGGAGTTAATCTGTGAACAAATCTTCAAGTTACTCTACTTAGGACGAGAATCAAGCCCGCATGAGATACTTGTAAAATGGATATTTTAAAGTCTTAGGTCAGATTAGATATCTTACTTAATTTGAAGCTTGCATAATATGTAATAAATCCCTTATATAAGATATTTAATTGGTTACAATGTAATTTTAAATTTAAAGAAATAAATTTATTATGTAATAATACCTATAACCGTAAGATCTAATTTTTCCTACTTGGAATAAAAAAAAAGGAAATAATATTAATGAGAATGAGCGTAGTCGAGTTGTCATGGGTCCCATTCATTAGTCCCATACTTTAACTTGTACAACTTGGTTGTGTTGTGGTTAAAGTTGGACAGTGTATGGGCCAGGTTGAGAATCACTAGTTGAACAACCATGTTGAAGACATAAACACATTTTTTGGTGGAGTATAATGTTGTGTCAACATGTTGGAGTGAAAATTTCCAATGTTATAGGTTTTTGAAAGACAAAGTTGGACAACAAGCTGGAGTGTGTATGGGCCCTTTAGCGTACTCGCTTTCATGGACTCAGGGGACTTTAAAACGTGTAAATCAATGAAAATCTCAAAATCAAATTTATTTATACTACGAAAGTAATAAGATCAACGTTTTATATTAGTATAATGAAAAATTGAGCAATATTATTAATACTGTACTAGGGGGCCCGGCTCCCTATTCGCTTCTTGTCCACCTCTATCAAGGAGTGCACTAGCGAATTCGCCGAGAGGGTGGACGTGGAATTCATTGCTTGGGAGGCTATGCACCCCTCCCTATCAGTGTCGCAATTTTACGAATATCAAACTGGGATATTAATCATTTTTTTTGTGCTGGAGAGTTTATGACAACAAACTTCCCTTTACATGGTACAGTCAGTGGCGATCCTAGGGGGGGGGCAGGGGGGGCTATAGCCCCCCCTGGGAGAAAATTAGCCCCCCCTGGGAGAAAATTAGCCCCCCCTGGAAGAAAATTAGACCCCCCCGAGGCCCTAAAAAAATTAGTCCACCTTTAAATTTTTTTTATTATTATTATTTTTAGCTTCCGAAGTAGTATCCGAAGTAGGTACTGATTAGCCTCCGAGCCGAAGGCGAGGACAGGCTATGAATAAACGAGGCAGAAATGTTTCCTTTGCTGCCTTGTTGCTGTTGCATACAATATTTTATCTACGGGCGGCAGAAAAATTAAACTGCTAAAATACTATCTTTATTAATATAACATAGTTAATTACTATGTGTCATATTAATAAGATAACATAAGTATTAACTATAATTAATGTTGATAAAGAAATCAAATATGAAGCTTGGGAATAATAAAAATTGTGAATAACAAAGTGTTGCTATGACAACAAAATACAAAACACACATTCATAACATACATAACTTCTGAATGAATAATGTACGCAACATAAAATATTTATTTATATTTTTACTAACAAATTAACAAAAGTATTAAAGATATAATATTCTTCTGCTTCTGCTTAAAGAAAAGAAGTAACTAGGATAAATCAAGAAAAGTAGCTAGACTAATCTAGAATGACTTCAACAATATAATGGATGTTGGATGTTTTCATGAAGCTGCAGTGTGGCCAGTGACCGCATTTTTTTTTAATTAAAGATCTACTATTAGTCCACAGGCCACCATAAGAAGTGAGTCGCTGATTGATAAAGTTTTCTTACCTTATGGAATCGCTTATTTATGCCGTGTCCACCGATGAATTGGGTATATGGCAACTGGGCGCTGGGCCATTTCTTTTTTGTTGACATGCCAAACTTGCCCTTCTGCGGGAACATTGAAAAGAGATAGATAAAGCTTTGATTTTCACAGGATCGTTTAATTAAATTATTTAAAACACAGTGGTACACGTGGCCACCGATAAGAGTGGGCCGTTTGGGGTGTCCACCGCCCCAAACATATCGCTCTGCGGGGGCGTTGAAAAGAAAACGGCCCACTCGTATCGGTGGCCACGTGTACCACTGTTTTTGAAATAATTTAATTAAACGATCCTGTGAAAATCAAAACTTATCTATCTCTTTTCAATGTTCCCGCAGAAGGGCAAGCTTGGCATGCCAACAAAAAAGAAATGGCCCAGCGCCCAGTTGTCTTATATCCAATTCATCGGTGGACACGGCATAAATAAGCGATTCCATAAGGTAAGAAAACTATAAATCAGCGACTTACTTCTTATGGTGGCCTGTGGACTATATTCATTGAACTTATTTAACAGAATTAACAAATATAAACAATTTTTTTTATTATATAAACGGTTATTTATTAAATATTACTTATTAAACTATAATATATATAATTTTATAAGATAGAGATAATAGAATAAACTAACATTGCCAACATTATAAAAGTAAAAATTTTGCTGCCTAGCCATCTTTAATGTTTCCTCATTTTACCGCCTAGGCAGTAAAATCACATTTCTCTGCCCGAAATTAGTTCAATACTGCCTCATTTTGCTGCCGCAAGTAGATAAAATAATTTAATGATGATTTTGTAGTTTAAAGTTTATATTTTCACGGGAAAAGTTAAAAATTAAATATGAGCATTGTGTGTAAACTCAAGTCGCAAAAATGTGGTAAACTCAAAAATTTATATTTTTTTAAAGTTTCGAGTAGGTATCAAATGAAAGATGCTGAATCGTAAGTTACAAATATATATTTGCTTTTTTAAATTTTGCATTCCTTATTGGTTAAATAAATCATAATATACCCAAACAAAATCCCCCCCCCCCCCCAACCACTATATAACGGCTGGTCCTAAAATTTTGAAATAATTCATTTTTATACCTTATTGTGGGGCAATGAAAATTCCGGGAGTGCATCCCCAATTTTCAAAAATTGACAATTTTGTGCACGAAAATTAGGTTAAGTTTACATTTTTTTAACCTTCTATCATTGCCACATTAAACGTGACACTTTGCGTATATAAAAAAAAATAAAAAAAAAATAAATAAAATATAATTCTGATTTTATCGAGATGCTACAACCGGAATCGTTTTTCCTCAGAGATACTGTAAAAAAGACAAATTCTGTAAAAAGGAACAGTTAAAAAAAAAATTAAGTAAATCGGACAGTACGAAATAGGTTCAATGTCCCATTTTGGACTAAACTTTATATTATGACCACCCTAAGAAAACATATTTTTCACAACTATTGAAAAAATGACACAGTTTATTATACATGTGAAGTAATATTGCATAATTGCTATTACCTGATCTATTTAATCTGCCATGATTAGGTGCACACCTTTTATTATTTTACAATTACTATTTTTAAGATTGTATTAAAATGTCTTCGTTGGTCAGAGCACTGTAACGGAAATATATTATATATTATATATATAATATATATGGTTCGAGTCCCGGTGCAGGGGTCTATTTTTCTCTGTCTATTTCCCATTGTTAATAATAATTATAATTTGATTTGATTTAAAAATTAAAATACTTGTGCATGCTTTTGTGCCAACTAAAGTTGTTTAATTTATTTTATGAAAAAGAATTAAAATCAAATTTCACCTCAAAGAAGCATAAAAACGCTGTTTTGAGAGGTCATATTTTATAAATTTTCCTTCCAATAATGCACTGCTGTCGACGTCCATGTTAATTTTAACATTTTTGTTATCTATAAATATTATATGGTTTCTGACAAGTTATACGTTTTTAATTAACCTTTACAGTTTTTAAACCAATCCTTTTGTTATCCTCATGTTAAAATGATTATTATTTAAAGACCAATACTTTCTTCTGTAATGATATGGTAAGTATCATAGGAGACTTTAGATAAGCCCCCAACTATACTTACAATAGAACTTTCCAGTCCCAGTTCAATGGCAAGTATAACATTCTTGAATAAATTTAATTGTTTAGCCTCACGAAAAAATTACATAGAATTGCCTCTGGGAAGGACTGCAACAACATATAACATACAAATGAGTCCTTCCTGGTATATTAAAATGTATACTACACCCGCAAAACATGGGGGGCTTTAGCCCCCCCTGAACTTTTGAGCCAGGATCGCCACTGGGTACAGTTCCCCAAAGTTTCATTAATTTATTTCAAACCGTTTAGTTTTTTCAACAATACAAGTTTTATTGTTTTACTATTTTTGAGATGGTTGTTAT
Source organism: Gerris lacustris (assembly GCA_951217055.1). Classification (NCBI taxonomy): domain Eukaryota; kingdom Metazoa; phylum Arthropoda; class Insecta; order Hemiptera; family Gerridae; genus Gerris; species Gerris lacustris. The sequence continues at coordinate 73,777,977 of OX578278.1, forward strand.
TTCTATCTTTATCTCCAATAGTTGCCCCCTATAGTATAATAATCATTCTATATTATTAACAAAGTTTTGTAAATAAACAAGTCCAGTAAGAAAGATACACGGGGTGTTTCAAAAGTCTCCCTCCCTGGGGAGTGCCCCTCCCTGCCCTCCCCTATGTTTCATTAATTTATCTGAACCGAAAGAGTTCTGTATACAAAATTTATTTTTAACCCCCTCGTCACAAATTAGATCATCTAATTCTATAAATAATAATTAATTTAGTTCTTTTTTTTAGGAAATAATAATGGTAATTTTTTCTCTCATATTATATGTTAGATACTTCATTATCAAGCGAATAATGAAATAACACACTAAAGCACTGATTTTGTATAACACACTAGAGTACTACTTTTGTACAACACACTAAAGTACTACTTTTGTACAACAAACTAAAGTACTATTTTTGTACAACACTCTAAAGTACTACTTAAATATTCTGTTTTACCATGTGACAGTTCTCCCTCCTCTAATGAATACACTTCAACTTCCCTAAGTATTAACTATTTACTTAAATTATTACTGAAAATTTAATTTCATGAGACTTTTATATTGGTTTGAAGTAAATATTTATCTTGTCACCATAATTAACAGTATTTAACATTTAATGGTTTCTAGTTTAACTCTTTCGTAAATGAATTTTAAGTTATTAGCATCCTTCAATCTTGCACATATATAATTATAATATCTAACTATGTATGATAATAATTAGATATAACCTCGAGGTAAGTTTTACCTAGATCTAGAGGTTTACTGAATGATTCCTTTATGTTCTTAATATTCATCGCTTTACAATCACCACTGTGTGAATCCCAGAAGAATATTTCTATAATTTGTACATCCTTAATAAATACAGATTAGTTTTAATATAAGTATACTTAACCTCTCTTATAATAATTGTTAAAATAACTGCTTCTATACGAGTAAAATTCTCATGTTTAGAGAAGAATGAAAATGGGCTTCTATTGTATTAACTGTATCTTGAATTAGATTGAATTCAACAACTATAAAAAAATAATAATTATGCTAATTGGAAAAGATAGAAATGCATATTAATTAATAGGATAGAGACGCAGATTTAGTTAAGCAATTATTAATTTATAAAATGTTATACGTTACTGTTTTGCTCTATAAATCGTTAATGTTAATTTCTATTTAAGAATAACTTATATATATGTTGTCTAATCAGAACAATGAAGAATAAAAAATAAATACAAGAGGCTAAAAGTCAAAAAATCACCGACTGAATGCAAGAGTAATTATATTCTTTAGTGCAATCATTTAACATATTTTGAGATGTAATTATGAATTATCAACTATATTTACGATATAACTTTGTATTGAAAAACTAGCACAAACATATGATATGTACAATCCTAAATTCGCTGTTTCAATCAAGTTTTCCATTAAGAAACTTGACTAGTAATAAACAAGTAAGGCGCGCTTCAAGTAAGTACATGAGGCAATAATCGCCAGTTTCTGTACGATTAAGTTAAAATTATTAAGTGTAAAATTTTAATAGTTGCATATTCTTTTTCTACACTTCAAGACCTTTTAATTGGTGTACAACATTGTCATGGTGACTAAAAACTTTTTTTTAGTCGCCCGTCATATTGGCCGCCGCCTTAAAAATATTAAGTGTGAAAACTCCAAAAAGAGTACAGTTATCACAAATGCCGAGATGCACCTGTGTGCCGAATTTCATGTTCCTAGCTACAGTAGTTAATGCATTGAAACGTGCCAACGGACAGACAGAGAGAGCTGTTTCTTTTCGTACTTCGTACAGAAACCTTAAAGTAAGGTTTGTATTAGTAGAATAAGCTTTATCAGTGTGTAATCAATAATAACATATGTTCCAGATGCAGATAGTTTTCAAAACATAATCTGTATATCCTATTGTGGTTCGTCAATAAGCTCATCAATTTAAAATGCAGTACAGAATCGGTTCAGAACGAAAATTATTATTATTATTACAAAACAGCCTTAATCAGTGTGGTACAGGGTAGTGAATCGACCATAATGGTAAATATTTAGGACAGGCAAATTTCAATTCTAATTTGACAATAAAATGATCTAGAAAATGTTTAAAGTTGAATTCAACATTAAATATTGTTAATTATTATTGAATAATAACATTAATATTAAATATTGTTTAAAATTATTTCAGTGTAATTGAATTGGGCTTTCACATTGGAGAGTTTAGTAGATGAAGTTATAAGCTCTGCACATTGTAAGCGCCAATACACGTAAAATAAAACTTTGTAATTAATCAGAGTTATTTTTCACTAAGTAATGATAATTATGAATTATCACACTTTTCCAAAAACACTTCAACACTTGTTATTTTCAAGATGGCGACGTTAAACATAGTTTTAACTATTAGGTATTACAAAATTTTCATACTTTTCCCGTATTTTAAAAACAAATATGGGTAAAATAAGGGCTTTAATTTGATTGCTTAATATAATTTCATTTACACATATTTTTTTTTCTAAAAAATACACAAAGTGTCACGTTTTATGGGGTAATAATGGGAGGTTATGGTTAGAAAAAGGTCAAAAAGTACTAACCTTAACCTAACCTAACCACAACCATCCATTTTTTTACCTAAAAGTTAAAAAAATTAGAATGAATTTATCGAGATGCTACAACCGAAATCGTTTTTGTAATGTAAAAAGGAACAGTTTAAAACAAGTAAAAAAATAAATAAATCGGACATTTAGAAAAAGGTGGGACATATAGCGAAGATTAACCATCACCACTTTGGAAGCGGGGGGGGGGAGAAACACTAGGTCTTCACACAAAGTATTTTGTAATAACTGATATCAGATTTTTTGGCTACTTATTAGCCATCTTCAGATTCTAAATTAGTTGTTCGTTGTTCACTGTCACATTAACATGGTATCGAAGGGACTCACAATGAATAATAAATAAATTATTAATGATAAATTTAGGTAGAAAAGTAAAAACGCGTTATAGATATTTTAAACTTTTTTTAGGTTAAATTCTTTATTACATCTCAAACAGGGGGGGGCGCCCCCCCCCCCTTCCCCGGCGACGACGCCCGTGATTTACACTATTTTGGCCACAATCCTTTTCAGGTTCAGGAGTCACATTCATTTAAGTCTAGAGTTCAAACTTCCTTTCAATAATACTAATTTTGCAATGCTCCGGCTACAGAATTATGATTATTATTAGAAAACTAATAGGAGAATACTAAAACAAACAAACAATATAATGCAAAAACACCAATTATTGCCTATTAAGTATAATACAAATAATTGTATTAATGAAAATTTGATATTTCTAAAAAGGTATTGTAAAGATAAAAGTCGAATTATATATCAAGTAAGGTGTAACAGCAGTACCTCCTTTATATTTGTTTACAAAACTTACAATGACTAATTTGTTTGTGTATTTTTCCTTGAAGTGTCACCTAACTACAACTAAGATTCATAGATATTTTGTTTCCTTTATTGCAATATTTTTTTATTTATTTATACGCTTTATGGATGGTTGATTTTTTAAATCGTTGTTAAAAAGAAATCACAGTACATTATTCTTTTGTTTGTTAATATGTAATTTTGTTTTATTACAAAATATTTATCGTATTTAAACATTCATTTTAAGGACAAATGTATTATTGAGTATTCAGGTAAAAGCTCATTAATAATTATTGTTATGATTATATATTTTTTCAGAAAAAGAAGAGATGTTTGGTGAAAGTATAAAGAACGGAGCTGAGGATTCCATGGCAAGATAGCTTTATGAAAGCGGCATCATCAATTATTCATTTTTCTATATAATCTTGATGGTGGGGCCACGTTCAAAACATTCATACAGGCAATTTACCACTGCTTTTAGAACTCCATCTGTACTTTAACTGTAAATTACTTCACCTATTAATAATATCTAATATTAATTTTTATTCTTTACTTACTCTTAACATCCATAGAATGATTTGTGCATGAAAATAGTTTTATTAAAATGTTTATTTATTTATAAAAGGTTTAATTGAATAAAGAGTTGAAACAGATTTTCAATAAGTAAAAGTATGTGATTCGTACCTACTTTGAAATGAGAAAATAACGGTTGCAGGTATAAAAGAACTAGGTATATGGGACTATAAGTTCACGAAGAATCCAAGATTTATGTATCTTTTCAATTAAATTATTTTTTTATGAGCTTCCCGAGAGTCTTACATAATATTTATAATGATGTAAAATACTATAAGTTCTGTTTGATTTTGTATTCGGTTTTACCTCAAATGTTATTATTCGTATATTTTCCCCCCTTAAGTTATTCACTTTCCCCCCTTAAGTTATTCACTTCAAATTTTTTAAATATTCTCAAATCATTAAAGGCAAGTGTTTACATGGTTCAATTTCATTGTTTAATATGATTTAAAAACTCAATTTCAATCTAATTAAAAGCCTCTATACTTATTGAAAGAAGCAATCAAATTGAAGTGGCAAAAAAAAACTAGTTAAAAATATAAACAGAATCTATGCAGCTGAAACTTTCTATTCGGTGAAAAATGAAACTAGCTGTTTAAACAGTACAATTTGTGTCGAGTTGATCTTTCCATAGAACCATTCAATCAGTTGCTTAAAAAGTTGAACTGGTTTAACTTCTTTTCCAACCGCAATTGAAATGAGGAATTTCATTGAATTTTTTAATTTAGATAGCAACTTATTCAATTTAATTGAATTGGTGTTTATATGTTTCAATTTCATTGATTTAGTTATGTTTCAATCATAATGAGCAATGAAATTAAACCGTTTATACGTATTTTACATGGTATTATTACCAGATGTAAGATATTTGCTTTGAAAAAGACCCAAACATTATTAATGTTCGGGTCTATTTCAAAGTCAGTGATGTGTGGATAAATTTAATATTTTAAAAATAATTACTTCAATGTTCATAAGGGTTTTTTTAACTAGAAATAATAACTTAAAGGGTAATACTAATCTTATTTTATTAATAAAATAAAATAAGTACATGACCCTTTTTTAGCTTGATGCACAAATGGTGATCCTTCTAGAAGAATTATTAAACATTTTCATACGGTTCTAGGACATTAGTATGCCGTACGATTCCTAACCTTATTGCATGAGATGACTACTCATCATTCATGACTACTTTTTTATTGTCCGTAATTGGTTTAAAAATCGTGCAGCTTACTCCTGAACTGTTAGTCAAGAGAAGGTAATGTTTAAAGTGGGTAAAGTCTAAAGTATGTATATTCTAATAAAATAAACACAAGAATACTTCAGAATAATCAAATCTATTATAGCTGTCGTCACTTATCGTTTGACGTCCGACGTCCCCACTGTTACCTGACTTTTGATTCATTTCCTTTATCATTTTTATCTACGATTGATACGAAATATAAACATTATATCTCTGTTTCGATGCGTAGAAAGTGATTCTTTTCGTAGCTGTATTCATTGCGCATGCGCGTTTATAATTCTTTTTTTTCCGCCCTAGTGTGGAAAAAAGAGGAATTCTTCCCCTTAACGCATGATTGGCGAGCTTGAGGTTGTTTACATTTAATAAAACTAATTTGATGTTTGTTTAATTAAAGTAACTGTTTATATAGATTTTAGTGAAAAATAATGAATGATTTAAGCGATTATGACCTATGAAAAATATGCCCGAAATAGTTAATTCGGCACAAAATACAACTAATGAATTAATGTCATCTGTATCAAAAGAGAAATACGAACTTACATACAGGAAGTTTATTAAAATTTTTTCTGTATTTATTATTAAAATCCAACAATCGTAGATAAAATACGCTACGCAACTCGTGGTGCGAAAACTGCATTTTGCTTTACTCGTGTGGATTTACTACCCTCGCTGTCGGGTGCAAACTCCACACTCGCATGCAAAATCCTACTTTCCGCACTAGACGCATAATGTACTATTATTGAGTCTTAGTAAAGTTTTAAAATATATCTATTTACACGATATCTATATATTGGATTATTCAAATCATTGTTCATTATTAATTACTAAAAGAAATAAATAATCAGCAATTAATTGCAAAATCAAATATATACTTAAAAATAAATAATATAAAATTAAATAAAATAAACAATAAATAAAGTCTTAAACGATTAAACTATATATCCCTCATTAAAATATAATCTTGTACACAGGCAATTGCCAAGGTACATATTATATTAAATACATTTTTGTAAAAAAAAATCTTGGTTTGGTTTCTTACGGAAGTGACTTCTATTATTTCTATTTTAAAGCGTATTCTTTTAGCTTTGAGAGGCTCGATACTAAATCATAGTTTTAAATTTGAATTATATATCAAATTAATCATATTATAAAAATGGAAGGTTACATATACCTTCCATTTTTATAATATGATTTTTATAATATGAAAAATGGAAGGTATATGTAGGGAGAATATATTATATAGGAGTATATTCAAATGTTATCGAGCAATCTTGTTTAGAGTAAACTGTATTAGTATTCTATATCTACAAAAATATATTTTATTTTTAAAATAACGAGTAATTTTACTAACAGTGTTATACACATCAAGAGAAATGCTCGCGGAACCATGCATTCCAATCACAGACTGAATCTATACACAAAAATAACCTCATTGATTGCTAGGCTAAAGACCTTACATAATATCCCGATCTAAATATATACATATTATTTATGTTCCGATGTGTAAAACTTTGCGTAATGATACTGGTGATTTAGTGACACTTGGCTGGATTTCACAGTTTGTTTTTTTTTTGTTTTTATTGACGTTTGTAATAATTGTCTCGTTGTTTCGTTTACAAACGATACAAAGGAAATTAGTAGTTAAAGGAAATTGTCAATATTAGTAGTAAAAAAACTGATTTCAGGTCGGCGTAGATAGTGAGGGGACGTATTGGCAAAACACGCCTGTTTCCATTTACAAAGAACTAGGTGCGACATTTCATAAAGTGGTTGATTCAACAGTCCTCCAATCAAATCATATTGTGTTATTAAAGTCGGGAAACACGCGGCAGCCACTTCAGTTTAAGCCGGCCACACACGTGCAGTTTTAACTGACAGATTGAACTGTTCAGTTGAAACTGTTCGTGTGTTGGTATTTCAGTCAACGTCTCAGTCTCTCGTCTTCAGTTCAACTCAACTGTATAGTTAAACTAAGACCCATGAAATTTCCATTTTTTTCTAACTGATTGTTGCGTGTGTGGGGGTTCAACTGTACAGTTCTCAGTTCAATTTGTGAAATCTAATGGTTCTTAACTTAATTCTTTTAATAAGCTGATGTCCAAAGATTGACTTCGCCTTTCTAACCACTTCCTCTACCTTGTACCATTGTTTACGCTTTTACAATTTTTTACTTTTTTGTAAAATTACAAAAAGTAAACCGAGAGCGACGAAATAATTCTGCGCCTTCGAATCAATTTTAAAAACTGAATAATTGAACTGCACGTGTGTGTGCTTCTACAGTGCACAGTTTCAACTGACATTTTAAACTGTTCAGTTCAAACTGTACGTGAGTGGCTGGACTTAAGACTGTATATTCCGGTCGGCCTGCTACTTGTGACTGTTAAGGCACGCTCAGGTGATGGACGTTCAATCACATCGTTCTTCACATCGGCTCTCACTTCAACACCTTTTTTATACAAGTTTTTGCTACTTTTTCGTTTTCATTTTTTACCAGGTGGTTTATCAAGTTATTTTTGTTTTTATAGTAAATTTTTATTTAAATCAGAAGTGTTAAAGTTATTATTTTCGTTGTTTAATTTAATATAGTTTTATTAAAAAGAAAGAAGCTGTTTCGACATAGTTCGTTGGGACGGCCTCTTATCAGCAAGGTCACACATCCACCTCCACAAGGTAAACAAACAAAGCCTTATCTTAATATGACTAAGACTGCGGGAGGTCAAAAAAAGAAAAGACGGAGATCTAAAACATCTTCGCCCAAACCTAAAAAGATGGCTATAGACGGCCAGCTCGCAACTCGAGCCCACTCTCCCTCCACCTCCGATTCAAGGCCAAGTAGCCCAGCCATACCACAATCTTCTTCGTCAGGCGCCCTACGCAGTGAGTCTGCCGTTAAACCCTCAGGACAAGGAAGTATTGCTGGCCAAGCATCACTTCCTAATACTTCTAACTTTTCAACGCCAAATCCTTTTGGAGTTTTGTCACAGAGAGAAGACTCTGACAACGCTGTCTTTCCTCAACCTAATCTCCCCAAACCACCACCAATATACGTAAAGAACGTAACAAATTTTTCCTTGTTTGTTCAGAAACTCAGAGGTTTACTAGGAATCAATGGATTTACTTGTAAATCTAGGTCAAACGACGTTGCAATTCAATGCAATATTATGGAAGGTTATAAAAGTGCTGTTGAGTGCCTAAGGTCTGAAAATGTGAATTTTCATACGTACCAGCCTAAAGAGGAAAAATCTTATAGAGTAGTAATAAGACATTTACACCACTCAACGCCTCCTGAAATTATAAAGGAAGAACTTGAGGCATTTGGCTTCAAGGTCAGAAATGTTACTAACGTTAAAAAAGCAAACTCCGCTCTACCACTCTTTTTTATTGACCTTGAACCAAATGTCAGTAATAAAGATATTTTTCAAATAAAAACTATTTTCCACAGTAAAGTGAAGATTGAAGAACCATATAAAAGACAGGACATAGTCCAATGCAAAAAATGCCAATTATATGGTCATACCAAGACATACTGTAACCACGCACCAAGATGCGTGAAATGTGCAGGACTACACATGACAGAGAATTGTCAGAAGAAGCCTGAAGACCAACCGAAGTGTGTTCTTTGCAATGGAAATCATCCTGCCAGCTACAGGGGCTGTACGGTTCATAAAGAACTCCAAAAAAAGGTAAGGAAAACCAGCCTATATATACCGGTTGCCAAGAAAGCCAATAAGCCCGATCAACTATCGAATATCTCTTCGCAACGGCCACCTCTTCAACCAACTTTAACTAACGAACTAGAAAGTCATCCAGCATCTGCACCAGAAGTCCAGCCCAACCAGAATAACACACATATTGTAGCCGGTGTAAGCTATGCTACTGCAACCTCTGGAGTGACTCCTAGACCACGCCTCCCTGCCTACATCCCGCCACCAACACCTGCCTCCGATATAACAGCTACCCTACAGACTTTCTTACACGACCTCCGCGCCATCATTGATCCCCTCCTCACCGCGCTAACCACATTCACAAGCTTCATCCAAACGCTTCTTCCTGTCTCTCGGCCACTGTAGTGAACCCTCAAACTCACCGTTCCCTCACCATCCTTCTATGGAATGCTAATGGTGCTACCCTTCACGGGCAGGAACTAGACATTCTACTTCAAGACAGAAGGATCGACATTGCCCTCATCACAGAAACACATTTCACTACACGATCGCATTTTCACATACAAAATTACACAACATACAGAACAGATCACCCAGATAACACTGCACACGGGGGTAGTGCGATCCTAATACGGAATTCTATCTCCCATGATCCTTTACCACCTACTTGCTCAGACTCTATTCAGTGTACTTCCTTATCCTTAAACTTTTTACCATTCAAATTCACAATCTCCTCAATATATTGCCCTCCAAACCATCCCATTTCCCAACAAGACTTCCTTTCTTTATTCCAATCCTTAGGACCCAAATTTATTGCAGGCGGAGATTATAACGCAAAACATCCTCAGTGGGGATGTCGAGCACGTAATCCCCGTGGCGTCACTCTCCTAAACGCTCTTTCCTCAACAAACTTCAATATCCTTTCTCCTGATGAATACACTTACTTTCCTACCGATCCCAATAAACTTCCAGATATCCTAGATTATTTCATTTCAACTCCCATTCCCCAACTTCACCCCACTGCCTCAGTTCTTAATGATCTCTCCTCAGACCATAGCCCTGTACTCCTCACTCTAGATATTAACCCACCTTTAATTCCTCCTAAACCTCGACTGATTAACGGACGAGTTGACTGGGACTTTTTTCAGACATTAGTAGATGAGAGACTAGACCTTAGAATTTCACTGAAAACTCCAGCAGACGTTGACGAAGCTGTACAAGTACTAACTGAGACCATACAAACTTCAATCTGGGACTCGACTCAATCATTCACTAACAGATATGACCGTAGATTTAGCTTACCGACAGACATACGGACATTAATTAGAGAAAAAAGACGTGCTAGGGCCCACTGGAAACAAACTAGATACCCTTCAGACAAACGGACGTACAATATAGCAAGTAGAAGACTGACAAACTTATTGAGACTCTATAAGGAAAACAAATTTAGGACATTCACTTCACAACTTACCGACCGAGACAAATCATTGTGGAACGCAACCAGACGGATCCTCTCCCACAAATCCACCCCTTCTCCCATCCTAAAACCTGACAATTCCTGGGCAAAGTCTGAAACTGAAAAAGTTGAAGTCTTTGCTCAACACCTTACAAGCCTTTTCTCCCCACACCCTGATATAATAGATCATACCCATGCAAACCTTATATACCAAGGTCTCTTATCTCCTCTACAATTATCTCCACCTCCTAAAGCTTTTAATCCGTCAGATATAATGTATATTATTAAACACCTCCCTACACGTAAATCTCCTGGTTATGACCTTATTACCTCTGAAATCCTAAAACATCTTCCAAAAAAAGGTATCCTATTCCTCACCTACATATTCAACTCTATCCTTAAAACCACTCACTTCCCTACCCAATGGAAATTCGCCACCATTGTTATGATTCCTAAACCTTCCAAACCTCCTCATCTTCCCTCATCCTATCGTCCTATAAGCCTTCTCCCAGTGATGGGGAAACTCCTAGAAAAACTGCTTCTCCGTAGACTCCTTCCCTTACTCAGACCATTCCTACCTGACCATCAATTTGGTTTCCGTGCTCACCATTCCACAATCCAACAGTGCCATCGCATAGTCGATGTCATTTCCTCCACCCTTGAGAAGAAAAAGTTTTGCTCAGCTGTCTTTCTGGACGAGGCACAAGCTTTTGATCGAGTTTGGCACGCTGGGCTGCTTTGGAAACTCAAGGCCATCCTTCCTTTCACTTACTACCTCATCATTAAGTCCTTTCTCACTGATAGGTATTTCTGTGCAAGTTTAGGAACCTCTTCCTCATCCATCTGCCCTGTAAGAGCTGGAGTTCCTCAGGGCAGTATCCTCGGACCTCTCCTATATTCCTTCTACACACATGACATCCCTCAACACCCTTCCTCAGTCCTTGCCACCTTTGCAGATGACAAGGCAATCCTATCTGTCCACCAAGACCCTCAAATTGCCTCAAATAACACCCAAAATCATCTTCTCCTTCTCGAACCTTGGCTAAGAAAATGGAGGATCCGGATTAACGAAGAGAAAAGTGTTCATGTCACTTTTACTCTTCGTCATAGTACCTGTCCCCCAGTCATTCTTAACCAAGTACTCATTCCACAATCCAACACTGTCCGTTACCTTGGCCTTAACCTTGATAGACGACTCACCTGGCAACATCACACAAAAACTAAACGAACGGACATTTCAAGACGATACAAGTTGCTGCTGCGTCTTCTGGATCGTAGGTCTAAACTTACTTTAAATAATAAACTTCGCATTTACAATGTAGTCTTAAAACCAGCTTGGACCTACGGTCTAGAAGTATGGGGTAGCACCAAGCCTTCCAACTCCCGTCGAATTCAAACTCTCCAATCCAAAATCCTCAGAAAAATTACAGATGCTCCTTACTACGTGTCCAACCTCACTCTCCATAACGACCTCAATGTTCCTTTTGTTAGAGACCTATCCATATCCCGATACCATAAATTTCACGAATCCTTATCCAATCACACCAATCCTTTAGTTGAAATCCTCTCCTCCCAATCCATCCCAGATGACCCACCTCGCCGCCTGAGGAGGCAGTGGCCCAGAGACTTACTACGAATGTGATTATTTATAGCAAATTTATATTTATTATTATTTAACTTACTGTTATTATATATCTATATGTTTTTAATTTTATCTATTTATTTGAATTCTATTTTCTGATTTATTTACTATTATTATTTATTTTATTTTATTTAACTATATTCCTTTATTATTATTCTTAATTCTTAAATTATCATTATTGTCATTATAATTTTAATCTTCATGCCGAAAGGAGTAGTCAATGGACTATTACCTTTGTCAAGTAAATCAATGACCAAAAAAACTTGTATTATTAACACTTATAACATTTATAAAATGTAGTTGTGTTACTCAATAAAGTAAAAAAAAAAAAAAAAAAAAAAAAAAAATTCAAAAATATTTATTTAAAATGAAATTACGCAAATGTCAGAGAACAGCTTTTATGAATGGGTATTATACAGAACTAATGGTTTTGTATTTTTAATTATCCAATAAATTATTAGACAATGTCATGCGATGTATTCAAATAATCAATTAATAATACTAATCAATACAACTAGTACTATCCTTCTGTTTCGTTCCAGTCAAAAACGTTTTGAAAATATCTAACAGGTGTGAAATATCACTCTGCTCGTTCATTTAAGATGTTTAAATAGATTTACTTACGGAAATAAATGCAATTTTTGTTCACTTTAATTTTTACTAGTCACAATAAAATTTTCCAATTCAAATATCTAATCAGACAATATAATAACAAAGGTACAGTATTTAGAATTAATAAGTTTATCATAATTTTTAAAAGGATTATTATCATTACAAGATTCTTTTCTTTTACGTATTATTTACTTCTTTATGGACACAACTTAAAGTAATTTTACATCCTCAAGTAGAATATACCTACATAGGTATATACCCATATCCCTAGACAGTATTTATAAATTAGTAGATTGTTTCTTTTAGTATAAATTCTTGATTTGTTGGGTGTTTTAAGGAAAATTCAAAGGCCTCACATTTGCGATATTTCGATCCCTCCTTGGATCATTCTCAAGCTGACTGACTAGCTGATTACATAGTCAAGTTATTGTTTTCTATACAGTTTTTTGAAAAAGTTTAATTAAAAACGGACATATTCTCGTCAATTCACCTGAAAAACAGGTACTGTTAATTACACTATTATTTAACAATATCTCAGACATCGAAATAAATAAATAAAACCACTAAGAACAATACATTTCTATAAAACTTTATAGAAAACAATAACTTGACAATGTAAACAGCTGGTCAGTCAGCTTGAGAATGATCCAAGGAGGGATCGAAATATCGCAAATGTGAGGCGTTTGAATTTTCCTTAAAAAACCCAACTAATCAAGAAAGTATTTATAAGGAGAATGTACTGTAATAGCCAGAAAATTCGATTTTGATGGATTTACACGTTTTGAGTCAAAAAAGGAGATTTTAAAAAAATGGTTTTCTTTTTTCTGGTAGTCTGCAGGATGTGAAGCCTACATTAATGAACCGATTTCAATCAAATTTGGCATACATGTTTAGAAAAATCATATCCCGTTGTGAAATCGCACAATGAATGCGCCCCTGACTTTGGGGGTGACAATATATTTATTGAAAACGGTTCCGATTTTTTTTTTTTTTTTTTTTTTTTATGAAATCTAATATGTAATCCATTTAAATGTGAATCTAACAATTTAAGTAGTTTTTACATATGACTGCTTAAAATAAAAAATTATGTGTAAATACTTTTTAAAGAGTTAAAAAATAAATGGTTTAAATTAGATATTATTGGATTTAGATTCAGTGTTACTATATAAATGAAAAACTTTTGTTCGAGTTCGTCAAACTGATTTTCTTTTTATTATTTTATAATATTATTTCATTAAGAAAATCAACTTGCTTTATTAGACTGCCAAAATTTTATATCTGTTAAAAAAAAAATTAGGAAAATATTGTTATCCAAAAATTATTTTTTCATAAAGAATCATTTTCTTAGCTATACTTTTTACTTTCAGTGCTTCTTGAAATGATTCTTTTTCTCTGATTGGGTTTTTATTGGATCTAATTACCAATTAGAACTGATTAGTGATGCTTCAATCTGCTAAGTGTTGAAGGAGCTCTAAAACCGTGTATTGTTAACAAGGAAGAATAGCTTATAGCTTCCTGCTTTAATTAAGTATCTTATTATGGCTATTAATGAATCAAGGATGTCAATTAATTATAAAAGAAGACGAGCTAAGCATCGATTGAAGCTAAGAATCGGGTCATATTGCGAACTTAATGTGAAATTGGTCCTGTTGTGGTGTGAAGACTCGTTAGAATTGTTTGCATCTTATTAAGGCCCCCATACACGGTCAAAATGTTTGTGCTAACATTTACCATCGTGTATGGGGCTGTTTGATGTTTGCGCAAACATGATGTTTGACATGTATGGCCTAAATTTGCCCGACATCAAGTTTGCGCAAACATATTTGATCGTGTATATGGGGGTATTTAGTCTAAAGAAGTCTTATAAACTAGGGCCGTCAGATGTTTTCGCGATGTAGAGAGAAAGTTGAAATGTATATCTTCTGACTATAAGCTATACTAATCATTATCCTTAACAATACTTCTGAGTTAATTCCCCTAATTTTTAAATTATAACATAGACGTATTCGTACCACAGTTATCTTGTTCAAAATCAATCCATCAAGCTATGAGTTATTATTTATGACATTACGTAGAAAGCTCCGTAATATAAAGCATTAAAGTACAACTTTAACAACCATGCAACAAAATTTATATCTAACTGATTAAGCCTAGTTTTATCTTAGTTCCCTGATGAAGAGCAACTATATAAAGTATAGAGGTTGCGAAAAATATCAGCTATATTATATTTGATCAATTTTGATCTTTTGAGATTTATCCACCATACAGAAATACATAAGTTGAAAGTTCCACACACCCTTGATATAAAGTAACTATTATCTAAATAAAATTTGTGAAAAAAAAAGTGAACATTTTCATTTATTTAGGCGTTTAAGATATATTTAAAAAAATCTACTGCAAGAATAATTTAATTTATTTGACCAGTTAACTTGTTAATTTTATTTCAAATGTAAACAAATAGACTGCCAATTGGTGTGGCACATAGCTTCCTCGCATCCTATCCACGTACTTTATTGGTTTTATGCTTTTACAAGCCATTATTGTATAATTTGTTTAATTGCTTCCCCGTTTTTTAATCTGTCAAAATTTTTATAATTTTTTACATGAATTAAACTATCAATTTAGCAAAAGTTAATGAGCGCAGATGGTTCAAATTAATCTGGGGCTATCTGCGGGTTACTTTTGATAAACTATAAAAGTTTCATACAAATCAGAAAAGTACTTTTGAAGCTATAGGTGTAAATAAAAGTATGTTTGTGCGCATGTGGAAAAGAAACAAATAGGCGCAAAAGGTTGAAACTTATACGGGACCAGCAATGGGCTAATTATGACCTACAAATTTCATTAAAATTGGACGTGTAGTTTTTAAAATATGTTGATTCGCAAAAATCGAACGACAGACACTGAACCAAACATGTTCCCTGATGTCTGAAACGGATTTCTGTCTAGGAATTTTTGAAATCGGAGACCTAAAATTTTTTTCTTCCTTCAGAACGATCACATAGCTTCCGTTACCTTCGGTAAGCTCGGAAGCAAAATATTTTCTTGGCCGTTCACAATAAAGTTTATTAATACTTAATATATGAATCCGAGGACGGAACTGTTTCAACACGAAATGGCAGTCTATCGATCAATGTCTGTCTAATAACTTTCGCAATGGAACTAAAACAGCCAGGGATTCAAATCTAGCCCAATTATTACAAGCTTTTATTTAACTTGCAATGTTTGTAAGTATGTATATGTATGCTCGGGTCAAATATTGCAACTGAATTTTAAAGCAGTTATCCTCAACCGATTGAATTGAAATTTTGCATACACGTTTAGTTTGGATGACAATGCATGATTAGCTAAGTGAAGTCATTCTAAATCCAATATGGCGGGCAGTTCAAGATGGAAAAATAGTTATTTTTTAAGTGCGTACATATGGGTATCAAATGAAAGGGTTTGCAGAGGAGAATACGAATAAAAACTTGTTTTTTAAAATATTTCTATTTATAATCAACTTATAATAAATTAATTTTATAAAATAGATCTAATAACAATATTATCATAAAATAATGTAGTAACATAACTTATGTGCTATTTTGTATAAATAACGTAGCATACTAGCATAACATGAACTAAAATATTCCCTTTCAAGTTATTTATTATTATTTTTATCTTCCTCCTTGAAAAAAGAATTATTAAAGACCTGTAAATACTAACTAAGAAGTAATTTGAATTAAAGGGAAACATTTTTTTTTTTAAAAAATAAAAACTACATCCTATATAGAGAACTATATAATCCTATTGTATATATTATTTATAGTAAAAATAAATATTTAAATTATAATATCTTTTATTATTTTTATTTGTTTCATAAAATCGATTATTATATTTAAAATTTATTTCTCTTTTCATTCATTGTATTCTTATATTTTATAACTTCTTTATGAAAATTTTAGTATTATAAACTTACTGTTATTTGAGATCGAGCTAATGCCACGTATCACCATTATTTTGAAACAAGTATGTAAAAAAGCTAAAGCTAAATGGTATTAAAGTAATTAATGCAGTTGGTGTTAAGACTAGGAATGTGCTTTAGAGAACACAATACTTAGCGGATATTTGATCCCACAGATGATATTATAGAAGAAATTGTGTTTGTATAATATAGATGTAATATAATTATTTAATGTAAGAAGATGAGGGTAAAGAGGAAAGTATTGTTGATCTTTTTAGAATGGGTGACATTTAGTCAAACAGTTATAATACTAGCTGGGACGCAGCCAGCGGTCAGCGCCGGTATAGTGTTGGCGCCCGTATAGTGTTGGCGCCGGTATAGTGTTGGCGCTGGTATAGTGTTGGCGCCGGTATAGTGTTGGCGCTGGTACAGTGTTGGCGCCGGTACAGTGTTGGCGCCGGTACAGTGTTGGCGCCGGTGTAGTGTTGGCGCCGGTGTAGTGTCGGCGCCGGTATAGTGTCGGCGCCCGTACGGAGTCGGCGCTCGACAGGTCGGGTTCGGTGAAAATCGAAAGTCGCCCGATCGGGTCGATATACATATCGTTTCAAAGGTTTCGGCACGGCGGTCGAGAAGAACCGTAGTTTTACCCGGATAAAGCCGTCTGGGGAAATTTTGAAGGCTGAAAACGGGTGAAAGTCGGGTTTTTAGTGCGCAGTTCAATTTCAATCTCCCGTAGCGGGCGTACTTGAGGTCCGACCGCCTCGTGTCATATACGGGCTTAAAGGTCTATTTGCGGGCTACAAAAAAGTCCCGTAGCGTTTTTCTCCAGGGGATACGGGGAAAAAGGTAGGCCACTTGGAAGAGCGGAAAAAGGCGGATTTATTAATTTTAGACTGAACCCCAAATTATTCAACATTTTTTTCCCCAAAAAGTTTTAGCCTTGGAACCCTAATTTTTGGCATAGCGTCATTTATTTCGGCTTTCTACATGACCAAAAATTAAGAACCCCGTAAAGGCGTCCAAACGAATTTTACGGGCATATACAAATTTCAAAATTATGGGGGGGGCCCGGAAAATTTTTTTTCCGGGAAATTCTTTCATAATCCTTTTTGTGGTGTCAAACAACGGGTGTATACCGAATTTGGTGAAAATCGGACCACCTTCCCAAAATTTGTCGAAATTTCCCTGATTTTGCCGTTCTCGATTTCGGGAAATTTTTTGGTCGACAACCATATACGTGTTATACATGGTTGGAAAGATTTTTTTTTTTCAGTGGGGGGTCCTACACTTGAAAATTTTTTTCCCCGACCAATACTTTCCGAGATAATGGCGTTCAAACATTTGAACTTTTTGGCGGGAAACCATGTTTTTTGGGCTTATCTCGGAAAATATTGGTCGGGAAGATAAAAATTCAAGAGCATCTCCCCTATTAAAAAAAAATTAGCTTTCCAACCATGTATAACACATATGGGGTCGTCGACCAAAAAAAAAAAAAATTTTTTTCCCCCAAAATGAAGCTAGGCTAGGACCCGTGATTATTTTAGCAAAAATCGAAAGTCGCCCGATCGGGTCGACATATATATCATTTTAAAGGTTTTGGCAAGGCGATCAAGAAAAACTATAATTTTACCCTTAGAAAGCAATTTGGGGAAATTTAAGAGGCTAAGAACGGGTGAAAATTGGGTTTTTAGTACGAAATTCAATTTCAATGTCTCGTAGTGGGCGTACTTTAGGTCCGACCTCGTCGTGTCATATATGGGCTTAAAGGTCCATTCGCGGGCTACAAAAAAGGCCAATAGAGTTTTTCTCCACGGGATACAGGGAAAAAGGTGAGCCATTCCGAACCTCGAAAAAGTGTGGATTTATTAATATTACACTGAACCCCAAATAATTCAACATTTTTTTTCCCAAAAAGTTTTAGCCTTAGAACCCTAATTTTTTGCATAGCGTCATTTATTACGGCTTTCTACATGACAAAAAATTAAGAACCCAGTAAAGGCGTCCAAACGAATTTTATGGGCATATACAAATTTCAAAATTATGGGGGGGGCCCGGAAAATTTTTTTTCCGGAAAATTCGTTCATAATCCTTTTTGTGGCGTCAAACAACGGGTGTATACCGAATTTGGTGAGAATCGGACCACCATGCAAATTTGAGTCGAAATTTCCCTGATTTAGCGGTTCTCGATTTCGGGAAATTTTTTGGTCGACAACCATATACGTGTTATACATGGTTGGAAAGATCTTTTTTTTTCAGGGGGGGGTCCTACTCTTGAAAATTTTTTCCTTGACCAATACTTTCCGAGATAATGGCGTTCAAACATTTGAACTTTTTGGCGGGAAACCATGTTTTTCGGGCTTTTCTCGGAAAATATTGGTCGCGAAGAAAAAAGTTCAAGAGTTTCTCCCCTATTAAAAAAAAATTAGCTTTCCAACCATGTATAACACATATGGGGTCGTCGACCAAAAAAAATAAATTTTTTTTTCCCCCAAAATGAAGCTAGGCTAGGACCCGTGATTATTTTGGCAAAAATCGAAAGTCGCCCGATCGGGTCGATATATATATCATTTTAAAGGTTTTGGCAAGGCGATGAAGAAAAACTATAATTTTACCCTTAAAAAGCCATTTGGGGAAATTTAAGAGGTTAAGAACGGGTGAAAATTGGGTTTTTAGTACGTAATTCAATTTCAATCTCTCGTAGTGGGCGTACTTTAGGTCCGACCTCGTCGTGTCTTATATGGGCTTAAAGGTCTATTTGCGGGCTGCAAAAAAGGCCAATAGAGTTTTTCTCCACGGGATACGGGGAAAACGCTATGGCGATTTGTAGAATTTCAAAAAAGCCCTTAAAAAGATATTCGGGCCCCCCCACTGCGCCCGGGCACCGGTGAAAATAAAATCGAAGAAGGTTTCGGTATAGCACCGTGAAATAAAGATGCCCACAAAAAATCAACCCGATATTCGCATTATAGAGGGAGCTACGGCGGTTTAAAGTCGAAAAAAGCGGTATAAAAGGTAGCGTCAAAAAAGACGAAAATTTCGAAATTTCGTCATTTTTTTTCTCGAAAACAATAAGTCGTAGGACCCTGATTTTTTGTATAGCGTTATTCCTCACATATGTCTACACGTGAAAAAATCAAGGGCCCCATAAAATAAATAGGGGAAATTTTATGGGCAGACGAAAATTTCAAAAATTCGGGGGGGGCCCCAAAATCGAAATTTCAAAAAACGAAGGGCTCGGTCAGAAATCCGGGACCTAACCTGAAAAGGTGCAATTGGTCCCAATTCCCCACTTTTAAAACCCTAGGAGGAGATACAACATTTACGCGAAAATTGTTTAACGAAATTTTAACTTTTTTTCGTTTTGACACCCTCCCTACGGCGCCCGGAAACCGGCGAAAAAAAACCGAAAGAGGTTTCGTGTAGAGGACAGATGACGTCAGACGCCCCATGAGTTTCGTTCGCTTAATCGAATATTAAGGGGGGCTATGGGGGCCCCAAAGTGAACAAAAGCGGGGGGAAAAAAATACAGCCGAAAATTTCAAAAATTCGTGGGGGGCCCCAAAATCGAAATTTCGAAAAATGAAGGGCTTGTTGGTGTGTCCGACACCTAACCTGAAAAGGTGCAATTGGTCCCAATCCCCCACTTTTAAAACCCTAGGAGGAGATACAAATACTTTTTTGCAACTCGTTAACTGAAATTTCACTTTTTTCGGTTTTGATCCCCCCCCTACTGCGCCCGGAAACCGGCGAAAAAAAACCGAAAGAGGTTTCGTGTAGAGGACAGATGGGGTCAGACGCCCCATAAGTTTCGTTCGCCTCATCGCATTTTAAGGGGGGCTACGGGGGCCCCGAAGTGAAAAAAAAAAAAGTACGAAATTCCGATTTTTTTTACATTTCCCCCTCCAGGAAGAGAACCGTTTGGGTGAAAAGAAAAATCGACCTGATCCTTTTAGAGGACCGTATACCCGAAATACCCTGCGAGTTCTGTCCGGATATCCCCAACTGGAAAAAAAGCCCCCGTACCTAAAGTGGGCAGGGTCGTGGTTTTCGGCCGAAATCGACCCAAAATGGGGGTTTTCACCCCCCCAAGAGAAAAATGTAGTTAGCTAAGAAAAAAGAAAGACGGTTTCCTGTAGGCCACTACGTGGTGAAACTACCCTGAGAGTCCCGTCGGGAAATTCCCAAGTTGAAGAGGGGAGCGGCGATTTTGAAGTCGGGGGGGTCGGCCCTAAAAACACGTAAATCGGCCCGTCGGCGGTACGCGGTCCGCCCCCGCCGCCGCCCCCCGCCTCCGACCGCCCCTCGGTATTTTTTTCCTTGAACCTACCGGCGAAACCTACCGGACGCCCTTCAAACGGTATTTCCCCTACACATACTCGCTGAGAAAAAAAATGACGAAATTTTTTTTTTCGCATTTTCCGTTCTGCGGTAAAACGGGGGGAGTTCCCGACGCCAAACGGGAAGTAGGGAAAATCCCGGGGTGGTATTTTCTCACCCGTGGGACTCCCCCCTAAAATGTATCAGGTGGAAAAAAATTCGGCGTGCGCGGTTGCCGCGCCGCGATTTTTCGAATTTTTTTTTTCCCCCCGAAAAACGGTTTTTTCCGCATAACTCGAAAACGGGTGACCGCAGCGGTCCGACCCAAAGGACCTTTTTTGTAGGCAACCGAATTTAGGAAAAAATAGTTTTTTGTTTTTTTTTTAAAGTGAATAGGGAAAAAGATACACGCGGTCGAAAAAGGCCCCAAAATCGGGTGTTTTCGATTTTTAGCGCCCCCCCCGTGCGTCGGGGGGGAAAAAGTTTCCAACAAAAGACGTTCCCCCCGACCCGCCCCACGACGCCCGGGGGTCGGAATATTTTTTTTCCCGTTACCGCGCCCCCCAGGAGATGCCGGGAAAACGGGGTATTCCGCCGGGAATAACCGGGAAACGGTTAGCCGGAGGGCGTTCTAAGTGCGCCCAGGACGTTTTCTCACCGGAAGGACCCTACGTACCGACCCTCGCCCCCCTACCCCCCCCAGGGGGGAAAATAGCCTTCCTGAAATAGTATTATCAACAATCAAATTAATGCAGTTATATCGGTTTAGATGTGCGGTGTGACTGCGGTGGGGGAGGCCATACCGGTTCTAGAGTGATCACCGCGCTGCGGATACCAGGACATTAGGCCATTATTCTTCTCTGGGTCAAGGAAACATAATTCTTCTTATTATTTATTATTAAATCCCGTCTTCCCTCTTACAAACCATTCGTCCATATAAAACCATTAAGGCGATTTTTTCCGGTGCCTTTTTTTTACCGTTCGGATCTTAGTGTATAATACTATAATACAATGGTTGCTGAAGATTCTACGATTAAGAAGCCACTAGAGGGTGCAGAATAATGCGAACAGATATATTAAGAGGGCTATCACACCTCCCGAGTGATTGTCGTATCTAATTCTTTTTACAATCTTTATCTACAGTCCAAAGACTTTTGATGTTGTTTGGGTCCATAAGCAAAAACGAGGACCCTTATACATTCCTGTTTGCCTGTCTGAATAGGCCCTCATGCACGGTCATAATGTTTGCGCAAATGCATTTTGACCGCGTATGGCCTAAATTTGCCTGCCATCATATTTGCGCAAAATGTTTGATCGTGTATGGGGGCCTAAACGCACCTTGTCTCCGAAAGTACCCAACATAAAAATTTAACGTAACTTGTACTTAAGTTATGTGTAATAATCGAATCACTGGACAATTGTAGGAGAGCCCCGAAAAATCATTCCTCAAACACTAGGGGTTGCAATTTTTATTTAACAAAAATGCATCATATAGGGTGTGTTTAATGAATGTGTTTAATGTATATTTGCTTGAAAATTGCTAGAAAGCCGTATTTTGAGCTCAAAGGCTAATAGACCAATGTTAGTGGTTTGTGTTTTAACGAGATAGTTTTCGAGGGTTTTTTAAACTATAAACAAAATCAAGTTCTTTCTCTTTCTCTAGGAAGAAAGAACTTGATTTTGTTTATAGTTTATACCAATAATTCTTTTGACTACAACATTGCATGTAAGTATTTGGGATTTTTAAATCAATTTTAGTTGTCTTATAACATGCCATAGTTACAAATTGTGATATAAAATTAATTGTTATTTAACTGATTGTTTGTTTTAAATTTAGAATTAAAAGACTGAAGATGGCTCTAAGAAGAGCTGAAACGTTTCTTTGAAAAAATGGATTAATTTCGATTTAATTTTTCACCTTAAAAATCCATCGATATAGTATCCAGTAATAATTAAAAAAGGTGTATTCAACATATCATGCAATGATTTTATTTAATTCGATCAAGAAGTGTTAAAAAAATTCCAAGAAAGGAATCCGTTTCAGGCATCAAGGAAACAATTTTGATCCCGTGTCTGTCTGTCGTTTTATCGATCTGTGTGCTGGATGTCTGTCTGTCACACATTTTTTCAAACCAACATATCTTAAAAACTATAGTCGTACAATTTTAATCTCAAATTAAGGAGGTAGGTTATAATTAGTCCATAGTTGGTTGTTGGTTCCATATAGGTCTTAACCTTCTCATTTGTTTTTGTAACATTTAATGAGTGGAAACAGTTGAAAATAATATGGGACCATTATGTGGGCTACATCAGACACACCATCAAAATATCTTAAATATTCAATGAGCATTTTTTAAAGATATAGGTGTTCGTGCGCAAGTTAAAAAAAAACCAATGTGCACAGAAGGTTGGAATTTGATTTGGGAGCAAACATAAACTAATTATGTCCTACTACCAAAATTAGTAGTTATTTAAGATATGTTGGTTCACAATAATTGTGGGCAGCCCGATAGGCAGACGATATACCAAAACTGTTCCTTGGTGTCTGAAGCGGTTATCTGTCTTGGGAATTTTTAAATTGTGGAAACAGTTCGATGGTAACTTCCGTTACCATCGACCGGTAAGCTCAGAAGCAATTTTAATAAAATATTACAAAGAAAAAGGCAATGGCTTGGCAATGCTACGTTCAATATCTATTATTAACTTAAAGTGAAAGGAGCATTTGCTTTTGTGATGAAATTTAAGTGCTAATCATAGCTTATTACATATTTTTACGTTTAGAGTTCGACAATTACATTTTCAACAGCAAAACAATCCACAAATTTTGAGTAATTGTAAGCTTATAATTATGTATTAATTAAAATCAAACCAAATTGCTACATTTAAAATTAATTAATTTTCTTCAGTCGGTCCTTAGGAACTCCTTATTTTAATCTATATAATAAATATCATAAAAAAAAAAAAATAATAATAATAATAAAAATAGGCAAGTTTTCTTTTAGTAAAAGACTCCGAAACAATTTAATCACATTTTCTGATCTCTGCGCGCTTTTTAACGAAAGTAGTTTCTTTAAAAATTAATTAAATGTTCGCATTTTATTTATTTTATGATGTTATTTCTTTTTTGGTCGACTACCTTGTAGTGGTCTTTAGTGTTTACTTCTTGAAGCAATAATTTTATGAGCAATGTTTAATAAAATTTAATATCTTCAATTTTACTTGATTTTTATAAAGAAACCGAACACTTCGTTTAATTCAACAATAGTTTAGTTTATCACTCCATTCATAGTCCAGGAGATAGCGTGCAAAAAAGTGTCTGACTAACATCAAGCTAGAATTTTGTATACAAGTCAATCTTTTAGCGCCTTTTAAGAATATGTGGTCGGCTAAGTTCGTCTGCGGGACATAGCTTGGCAATAGGCGTTTGAAAAAAACAAACCGGTGGAGAGCGGCCATGTATCACCAATTATGGTGGACAATGTGATTTTCATGATCCTGAGTACAGAATTAGTTAGTAGACCAAAAATCAAGTCGATGTTATTTTCACACTTGATAGGTTATTTATTCAAATATTTCTAAAAATCAACGTGGTCACCTGTCAAGGGACATACTAACATCGACTTGATTTTTGGTCTACTAACTAATTCTGTACTCAGGATCATGAAAATCACATTGTCCACCATAATTGGTGAGACATGGCCGCTCTCCACCGGTTTGTTTTTTTCAATCGCCTATTGCCAAACTATGTCCCGCAGACGAACTTAGCCGACCACATATTCTTAAAAGGCGCTAAAAGATTGACTTGTATACAAAATTCTAGCTTAATGTTAGTCAGACACTTTTTTGCACGCTATCTCCTGGACTATCAGTACTTTGAGAAGTGAAATTCTCTTGATGCGTTTGCAACTTATGCTACTGTACAACTAAGGATTGAAATTTATGGATTGAATGTGCATTTGAAGGTATTGAATTATATAGTAGAACTTATTTATATAGTGAATAAAATTTATGATGGGCAAAAAAAGCAACAAATAATATTTAATACAGTGGTATAGTCTGATAAAGAATAAAAGAAGCTAGGTTTATTTGACAATGAAATAATCAATTTTTAATTGCATTTTGATATTTATTCTCAACGTATCAATTATTTACATAAAATAAATGTTAAATTTATCAACAAAAAATTGGTCCGAGAAACCCGAACCAAACTTTCTCATGATATAATCATATTCTACATGTAAATCCCATCACATCTAATTTAAATGATGTATTATTTAACAACAAAAATATATTATTAAATGTATTATTTAATTGAAGGGGTGTGGTGTTTGATAGGGAGGTTTGACGTGTGCCATCTGATTTTTTTGGGGGGGGGGGGGGGGAATTTTTGGGATATTTTTTGAGTTTGGGAGGATGTTTCAAGTTTTCCGTGTGATCTCAGACAGTTTTTTGGGGTATTTTGCTATGGGCCTTGGGCAGATCCCTCCCCTAGGGCCCATAGCGAAATTCTCTATGGTGGTTGTTTAACAAGCAGAAAGACTGACAAACGCAGACTTAATGCGGATATTCTGTTGAATGTAGAAAGCTCCGCTTTACGCGCTTCAATTATATTTCAAAGATATATGCATAAAAATGCTCCCTAAACGGACCACAAGAAGAAAGAAATCTTTATACAAAGTAAGGCTGAATTTCAATCTAATAATATCTGATTTATTATTAAACATAGTTTATATTTTCATCTTATTCAGATTTATTTTTATCAATATCTCGGAGTAGATTTTAAGTTCGCAATAACAACGACTACGAAATTAAAATAAATCATTTATTCCTCATAATAATAATTAGATAATTAAGTTATAACAATAATTGAATTTTCATTCAAAATCGTCGGAACCGTTTTTGAGAAATATTAAAGAAAGGCCTCTAAATTAATTAATTTATTCGATTTTACCTTGTGACATTTTTTTTTTTTAACAATTAATGCATGACAAATTTTCTCCAAAGCTTCTGCACAGTCGACATACCACAGAAAAGAGTTTTTTAATTTTAAATTCTTGAATTCTAGATGTTTAATACATTTGACTATTTGACACTTAATAACAATGCATTTAGTTTATGTTAAATGTAAAATATATCTATAATCTATAATTTAACGAGGTTTGAGTAGAAAGACAAATACCAAAATAATGAAGGTAATAAATAAAAGTATTGTTGAGAGCTTACCTGATTTGCAGTATGGTGCTAAGGATTCGTTTTAGTGGGAAGTGATGCCGCTAGCAGAAAGGTCACGAAACTAGGTCTATATGTAACTGGAAGATCAGGTACCAAAGTCTTTGGGCCCTTTAGACTTCTGTCAAGGTCAATAAATGAGCGAACTTAGCTTCTACCATCTTCTTTTGTTGAGTCGTCACTTGCTATAGGGTTCCTCAGTTCCTTTTCGTTTCTTGTAAAATGTTCTACTTGGTATAAAAAAAAACCACACTTCTTAAAAACGTATGTATTTACTAAGCAAAGCTTGAATTGTCAATATTGGGAACAATTATTGAGATAAAGTTCTTTTATAGTTATGTCTGATTTTTTCTTTTTCTACGAATTGTTTTTAGTTTACCTTGCTCATGAATAGGATGTTTAATTCCAATAAGTAAGACGGGAAGGTCGTAAAAAAAGTGGGCCAAACAATGTTTTATTAACTGGTTTACCGTTCGATCTGGAAAGATAAAGTGTCCCTATTTAAAATTCCGCGGCGCGCTCCGATTCGAATTCCAACATGCCGGTCTCTTTCCGATTGTTTATCTAATCCCAAGCACATTTACATTTTATTATTCGACTTATCTCTCTGCAGTTTCTCGGTAGCACTGATCGGACGGTTGTCGTTAGATATCGAATGACCAAGAAGTACGTTCGGCAACCTTGATCCTGAAGATACGGTAGCTGGTAAGTCACCTCTGAGGACGAGGTTTGAGTGAGTCTAAGGATGTTCAGGATCGCACTGAAGGCACCTGAGCTCCTACCCTGCAGAGTGAGTTCGATGCCCCCCACACCTGCGCCTGCAGTCCCTCAAGACTTCCACGGGGTCCCGCTACCGTACCCCGTCCAGGGAGGGGATGCCTATCTGTCCAGGTCTTTAAAACCGCCCTACACAAGGCTGTTCCCGTGTCCTCCTTTAGAAGTGACCATTTGGACCCTACCATTCTTGACTTATGAGTTACATGATGCAGCTCTTCAGCAACCTTAAACTTATTCGACTTCCGGCGGCATACGCCGGGAATTCGATTTAGGGTACTTCTTTATATTGTTACTCCCCAAATAAAAAAAAATCGGGTACAGGGTACCTCGGAACTTTTCCTCACTTCAGAGGCCACAGCAGGAGGAAGCAGCATTGGACGTAGTCAGTACTTGGATGGGTGACCGTTCTGAACAAACTGATTTATTATCATTCTTCAAAAAAACTTTATTTTTAATACCTATATTTTATTTAATTATTTGAAGTTTGGCAGTATTTTGACAGATGTAAACAAACATTGACGTCATCAAAATTATCGCACTAATAAATAATTATATTCGCTTATAACTAATTAATGGAATTTCATCAGGTTTTTTTATATTTGTTCCTTAATTTTTTCCGGTTCCAACGATATGCTATTCGTCAAAAACCTATTTATACGTTCGGTATTATTAACCGTCAAAGTTTAAAAAATCATAAATTGATAATTTCACAATGGCGGCCAATATCAAAATGAAATTTGGTGGGCTTGTTTGTCATACAGAGAGGTATATTCGTGCCAAATTTCTACTCGATCAGGGTCATTGTCGATTTATTACGATTTTTTTTAAATTTTTGCTGACTCAACAAACTGGGTTAAAGATGGCGGAAAAATTTGATTTTCCGGGCGGAACCACTATACAGGTAAGGACTGATTTTTCTGCCAAGTTTCAACTCCCTAGGTTAAATACCTTGAGCGCTACGATGATAACACACACACATACATACATACAGATGTCATGCTGAAAGCCACTCAGGAGGTCTTAAAAACACCCAAAACGGATAATTCCGTTGAAATCTCGAAAAAAATGTTTTGGTGAAAACAGTACTTTTCCTACTATAATCTAAAGAGGGTGTATGGAATGTTCTTCTTTAGACTGTTACTCCTCTTATAAAAATATAAGTGTGGTATTCCTTTGTCCAAAAGTACATTGGACTAAACATAACTTTTCGTTATGGTTATTTTGTCAAAGTCATTTATATTCATATTCTAAAAACAACACTGGGGAGTAACAATCTAAAGAAGTACCCGATTTTGATAGAAATAAACGATAGAAAGAAATATGACCAAATGATTCATAATTTTCCCATGGACCTCTCCTACATTAGAACTTCAATCTAAAATACAAAGAAGCCATATCATTCTCAGTCCATACATATGATTATATCTTGCAGATATACGATCTCCACGTTGGTGGTATATCTGACCACAATGATATCTCATAGCCCAGCGTGTACCGTTTTGTAATCTAATCACATGAGAGTGGATAACTTCTGTTACTCTAATGTACAAAACTGACTTCATCTGGCTCCAAACATCTTATTCCACTACTAGAATATTTGAATAAAAAAGCGACGAATTGGCCGTACCTTTAATGACAATGTCTGTTATATTCACTTGTCTACTTATAAATGCAATAAGAAATAAAAATTTTAAAAATATATATAAATATATATATATCTTTAATCTACTTATTAGTAGCTTTCATTTGATACCCCACTTAAAATTTAAAAAATAATCCCCCCGTAACTTTAATTATCCGCCATTTTGGATTCCCAGTTTATCAGATCAAATTGCTATTCTTATTTTTTCAACGGCCCAACAGACCACAAATTTTTTATATTTTTTATATTTTTAGTACAAATAGAAATATAGTTTTGTGGGGACCCGCAAAATTTAAAGTTTTTTGACAAAATGGCACGAAAAATTAAACACTATTCACAAGTATTATATATTTTTGTAATCTACTTTTGAATGACTTTCATTTGATACCCAACTTAAAATTAAAAAAAAAAAAAAAATGCGTGAAATGAATTATCCGCCATTTTGAATTGAATAGCTGATAATTTTGAGTTCGCTATATTTTTCCTGTGGGCTCGTCAAAACGATTATTAATACTTCAAAGTTTCATGTTTTTATATATTTTGATTCAAAAGTTATTGGAACTGTACAGAGTGACAGCAGAAAGAAACAGGAACGAAACTATAAAGGGTTTCTTTTTTTTGGTTTTACCAACGAAACCTTATAAATTAACAAACAAAACAACCCCTAAAAAGCCTCAAAACACAATTTTCCAAATATTTCAGGACATTTAAGGACCCCCAGTTCCCATTCCCCCTTTGTTCTTACTTCTTAGGGGGTATTCCATACCCCCAAATCCCCCAGTAAGGCCGGCCTAAAACGTTCTTAAATCTTGCCTTGAGCTGGCCCTGATCGTAGTTTCATAGTTATATCATTTTTACGGCCTACACTTACATTTTTGCGGACTTCTGACTTCTTCTTGTCATTTTATTGTCTTTTTCCCGCAGCTATTCATTGATGACCAACGAAGGGTAATGAATGACACACGGAGCAGTTTGACCGGGTCGTTCCCCAAGAGAAAAAGCGAGTCGAGAGGGTTGCCCATTTTGTTAGTGGTGTGATGACTGATGACAGAAGTAGCGGCGCCCACCGGCAGTCGGTTTTTGAACCGAGTCGGTATGTCGCAGAGACGACCCTACTAGTCGGTTTTTGAACCGAGTCGGTATGTTTTAGAGATATGACCCTACTAGTCGGTTTTAAAAACTCATCGAAGAGGATCACCCCTGACTCATTATGTAGCTGTTTTTGAAGTGGTTCGTGCTATTCAGTAGAATCACTGTGAGAGGGGGACTGTGAAACCGACTTATTAAAGTAAGATTCTGAAAAAGCAGTTCCATGAACAGCGATAAAAACCGATCAGTGGCGTATCCAGCGGCAGAGTCTGGGGGGGGGGGGCATATTCTCATTTGTTTAGATAGGAGAAGGGGGGGGGGGTTAATGGTTAGGGTTTCGAGGTCATTCTAGAAACCCAGTGGCCTAACTGAGGGCTCCCATTGCAGGCAGGTGCCAGAGGGCCCCAAATCCAAAAAATAAAATTTTTCTCTTTTGCGTGGGGCCGCCTGGGGAGGTTCCCCAATGCCTTAGCTATACGCTACTATAGAAACCCTTTATGCTTTTGATAGTTCGTCCCACCGTCTCTTGGAGTATATCTCACGACGTACTGTAGCTAGAGATTTGGAATTTGGTATACAAGTTAAACTTTTTTGCTCAAAAACAGGCAATATTTCTTCGGTCAGTGAGTAATTACGAACAGATCGCAATATTTGATTTGTCTGTAATTTTTGAGTGGGGTAACATTTCAAAGGCATTGAAATGTAGATCACAAATATATATCACGTTTCCAAAATGCCAAAATGGCAATTTTACCCCCCAAATTAGCAAAACATAAAACAGTCCCCCCCCCCCCCCCTACCCCATAAGGACAGGTCCTAAAAATAAGGCAAAAATACATAAATATACATCTCTGTGGCCCAATGATATTTCCGGGATTTAATATAATAAAGAAATTGGGGCTATTCACGGGTTACTTTCAACAAACACTCCAAAATGTATAAAAATCAGATGAGTACTTTTGAAGATATAGGTGTAAATAAATTTATTTGTGCACATGTGGAAGAGAAACAAATGGCCATATTAAAACTTACATGGGACGAATAATGGGCCAATTATGACCTAGTATCTAAATTTCATTAGAATCGGACGTGTAGTTTTTAAGATTATTGGTTTGCAAAAATGGAGCGACAGACCGACAGACAGACACGGAACCAAAAATGTAAAGTGAATAAACTGAACTGATATACATTATATAAAGCGGATTTTTTCCTATATGGGGTCTGAGGGGGGGGGGGGGGGCACGTAAGTGTGCCCTGTCCCCCCCCCCCCCCCTTGGATACACCACTAGCCCCGATAAAAGCATAAAGTTAAACCGGTCCTTGTGTCATTCCCTTAAAGAAATTAAACATTATAAAGCCAATTAAACATAAGCTATTGTTTTTTTTTACAAAAAAAAAACCAGTCCCACGTTTAAAATAATTGTGATGGGAAGGGCGTGACTGATTACTCATATTATACTCGTAATATTGGCGGAAGGGCGTCTCACCCTTGTCGATACAAGGCGTGCATAGGTATGCATAGTCTATGATTAATAAAAAACTTTTTGTAAAATGTGTTTTTAATGACATAAGTTTATTGCCCTTTGTCCCCATTTACTCTCTCCGATTTATATTTAGTGCCAAAATTATAAATATTTTTATCTTCAATGAAATAAATTAATAGTTTATTTTTATAATGAATATTTAAATATATATATAGATAACACTTTCTAATCAAAAGAAAATCACTTTCGTATTACAAGTAGTACATCACGACTAAGAACATAAAGAAATTAGAATAAAATGTATAATTTACTTGGAGAACGTATGTATTTGTTAGTATGATTTTAAACTGGCCGCCTCTTTGAATTTAGTGACAGGGCCATACGAGCGCGCCACCTGCGTCGTACATATCAGTTTCTTGTGTTTTTGTCGGCCGTCTCTGTGTGACAAATTTCTATTTATTTTCTTCGTGTGTGACTTTTTGTGATCTTTAGTTGTGTAACCTTTGTTATTTTTAACGCCGTTGGACGCTTTGTTCGCTTGCCGACTTGACTTTTCGACGTATCTTTGAAGGTAAGATGTCAGAAGGTGTTGTCAAATTTGAAATAGCCTTATTTGCCGAATGCACTACCATTTTAAGGCACTCCCTTGAATATTTGGTGGGCGTTAACAGTTATTTCGACTGATGATTTCATGTTGACTAGTTGTCCCTTTCCTTGTACTTACTACTTGATTGATTATTAATCTTTGAGAATATCAGTTTGTGTTTGTTAATTGTGGATAAAGTTTTTCAAATTCAGTATTTAAAACTTAGCTTCAACATTCGTCTGAACTTATTAACTTTGAAGTTGTTTTAATTGAAACTTCACTAATTTGCGGTTTACAACTTGGCTTTAGTGTTTTGTGTAATAATTATAAAGGTAATATTAAAGTTCTAATTGTGTTTCCTTTTCAATTGAACTGCTGTGGTTCAAAGGTATCTGCTTACACCTATAAATCAACAAAGTAGGTTACAGTTTCAACTATAGATAGTTGCCAAGTGACACTATTTTACCTCTTGGTTTAAAAACAACCAATACATAAGTTTTTAGAACGATTGGGATCTAATATAAATAAGTTGAGATAATTTTATTTTTAATACAAGTTTTAATTCGAGTCCTGATATTGTTCAATAAACATATCTGTTGAGACAAACGTTCATTATATTTCCTGTCTTATCAGTTAAATGACTTCGCAATCAATTATGTCCCAAGTTCTATACACTCAAGAAATAATGAGTCTTTGTCATTTACTTATCTTGGTTTGAGGGTGCTCGCCTTTTTATTGATGTTTAATATGTCTCTAATTGGTGACGGAAATTCTACACAAACTTGTTGTTAGATCGTTCTACAGAAATATGTAGTTAAATTCTTCTGCGAACATGTTGTTAGATTGTTCTACACAAACATGTTGTTATTATATTCTTCTTGAATAACTTTGTTTTGAATTTTCAATCAACATTTGTAGAATGTAGTTAGATAAACAGAGAAGATATCAGTGATAAGCCATCCTCACTTTCAAACTAAGATTCGCTCTCTTTCGATATATAAATGGGTAAACTCGTACTCGTATAAAGTCTCTTATGACGTGTAAATGATAGAACATTTTGTAAAGCCATGGCCTATTTTTTTGCTTTATTTCTGCCCTTCCATAAGTTGGCAATAGAATTTATGCACTGTTGATAACTTGAATATCTTGTAATATACATGGTTAATTATGTAATTGAAATATCCTTAATGGTCATATTTTATTATGATATAGTTGTAAGCTTAGGGTGCATTTTGGAATCACTAACCAGGTCCACTAGTGCTATGCTGTGATTAGCGTCGTGGTGGCTTCAAATAGTTCTAGTTGCCTTAGGATCCTATGAAAGGCAGCATTTGACCAGTTTATTGTAATTTATAATTATTTTATGTGAATTTGTAAATGTTTTAAATAAATAAAAATACATATTTCTAGTTATAGTTAGTTTATTAGTATAAACTGGGTTTGGTGTGTGTGTGTGTGAAGCTTGAGCGAGCGCTCATGTTTAAAAATAGATTATTTTTATCGTTACTAGTTGCTGAGTACAAGCTAATAATAAAACAAAATTTAGTTTCACAAAATCACTTCTTACAAGGTGAAGTTTTCAACTTTTAAATTAAGCACCACAAAGGTTACGTTATGGTTAACTAACCGAGGTATGGATTCTGTTGAAGCGTTTTTTTAGTTGTCAACCACTTAAATAACTGAAGGTTTATGAATGCGATTTACACTGGTTACTTCTTAGGCAACCTGGTTAGTGATTCCGAGTACATCTTTAATTTACAATTTTAATACCTAACTATACTCGTGCCATTATACTTTGTAAATCTGACAGCTCAGATTGGCCAACCTATGTGAGGGAAAAAATGAAATCACTAGGCGGTTATCCAGTGATATTTTTGTATGCCTAGTTGGCCCGACCTACTACCCGCCAAAATCTCGAGCTATCATTGGCTCCCCTCCTGTTTTTATTTTATTTTCCCATGCTGTCAGAATTACAAAGTATAATGGCACGAGTATAATGTTATGAATGTTGTTTTAGTTCATACTAATGGTTAATTTTGATACGGTTACATGTTATACATTTTTAGAAGTTATAGTGATGACTGAAACTGTGGCCGATTTGTTATGTCAAAGGAGTAGTTGTCTGAACTCTTTAAGGCTCTACCGCCCTTTGAGGTTAGGAAAAACAGTAAAATTAAAATTATACTGGTTCCAAGCAAGATATCAAAAATCTAATCACAGGCTTCATTCCTAATTTTAATTCTGCACAATTTGAGCCCTATTTCAACTTCCTATGATAAATAGTACAGACGCCATTTCAATACAACGATAAAACTAGTTGTATTAAAATGGCGCCTGTACTATTTATCATAGGAAGTTGAAATAGGGCTCAAATTGTGCAGAATTAAAATTAGGAATGAAGCCTGTGATTAGATTTTTGATATCTTGCTTAGAACCAATACAATTTGCAATTTAACGATTTTTCTAACCTCAAAGAGCGGTAGAGCCTTAAAGAAATACAATAGCTTGTATGAAACCAAATTGGACATAGTGAGGCATTTTTACTCGTTTACACTTGTCCATGTAGCAAACTTGTCATTTTAATATCTATGCAATAGATATGTGTTAAAAAAAGAGGTTTATAAATCTGTAGAGCTATTTCTTTGCCTCCTAGTTAGTGTTATATTGTTGCCTATTCATCTTGGGCTCAATTTCTTGTTAGTAAAATTTGATAAAC
The DNA here is from genome assembly GCA_951217055.1 of Gerris lacustris. Lineage (NCBI taxonomy): Eukaryota > Metazoa > Arthropoda > Insecta > Hemiptera > Gerridae > Gerris > Gerris lacustris. Next base: position 73,812,367 of record OX578278.1, read on the forward strand.
GTATTTGTATATTTTAAAGATATTTACTTACTTAACATTGCTATTGGGCCATTTCAAGGGTGTATAGTAACAGAAAGGTTTTCCACCTTGTCTGATGCCATATTCCAAGTTTTTTTTTTTTTTAACATCTTTACTCATGTTTCATCTTTGCAGCAAGGTACCTTTCATTGGACATTTTCAAGTGTTCAGATCCTCCATGTGACTTAGACTGTACTCTCTACCCTAAAGCTATGAATATACCAGGATACAAGTGTTGGCAACATCCATCGACGTGTTGCTAACATTTTGTTGAGATACAAGAAAAATACAGATACATATGCAACCGGTAACATTTTCCTTTGATGTAATGCCACCCGATGTTGACGGGATACATTACAGCAACAGTACTGTCAACAAGTTGCCAACATTTTATTGCCTGGTGTGTACTGAGCTTAAAGCCTAGTCCACACCAGTAGACACGTTGCGAGACATTTCTGTAGACGGTCTCATAGACCGTCTACAGAAATTTCTCGCAACGTGTCTATAGACATCTTCTGAGACCGTCTATGGTCTAGGTCTAGCGTCCACACTTGTAGACACGTTGCGCAACATGCCTAACGTTGCACCATGTCTACCATTTAGAATGGAAAACCATAGACATGCGATTTTGGTCAAGCAATGAGACCGTAGACGCCGTTTGTCTCAGCCGAAGTCTATAGACAAATCGCTAGACATGTCTCTGAGACCAAAATCGCGCAACATATCTACTAGTGTGGACAAGGCTTAAGGGTTTATTTTTGTCATATTTAGAATCAAAAATAATTTTATTTTTTGTTTTAGGTTGTAAGAACTAATTATAATGGCTGAACCAGGATATACCACACAGACTACAGTTACTCAGAGCAATACCACAGTTCAAACAAATATTAGGTATGACCCTACCTATGTCAGGACTGTCCCTGGTGCTCTTAAGTGTGCACAAATAGTAAGTATTATTTACTTTTTGATTAACCTACAATTTTCTATTACTCAACCTTTAAATTATTGGACTTGTTTACAAAACTTTTTTACTCCACCGTGATAATTGTAAAATAAAAAATCCATACTTAAAGTGCATCCATTACCAAACTCATTTGAGATCTTGTTAAGTTATTTTAAGTTACTATCTTTATCCTACATTATACTGTGTGCGACTTGTTTATAAAATATTGTCTTAAATTTGTATTGTAAGATGAAAAATATTAATTAATCTTGTTATTAGATCCTAGATCTGCTGATATTCATATGTGTAGCTGTAACATCTGCTGGTTATTCAAGTCTGAGGTTCTTAAGTTTTCTTGGAGGTTTTGGATTTTGGTTTACTGGTTCTCTTCTTCTCTTATACTTGTTTCATATGGTTGAGAAGTTCTACAAAATCCCATGGATTAAGATTGTAAGTGCTATTTGTATGTATCTTCCTATAGTAAATTAATCAAATAATTAAACTGTAATCCCTCGTTATCAGCAGGCTATTGGTTCAGGTTTATCAAAAGCTGCCGATAGCAAACGTGCCTCTATTAATATGGAAAGATTCAATATGGTTTTCGAAACTTCCTCATCACTAATTTTGACATTTCCTCTAAAAGGTAAATCAGAGGGGTTCTGTAGAGTTCTCAAAATTCCTGGAGCAAATCCCTCCGATTTTTTTTATTTTTAGAGCTGTGTTTTTACAAACCCTTTGCAATAATAGAGACGTAAGAGATTCTATTATAAATGAAAAAAAGGAAGTTATTCTTCTATCTGATTTTTAATATGCCTATTTAATTGTATTAGCTAATTCTATGTTGTTGTTTTTTTCAAAGGAACTGGTGTACTGTGCATTGTGGACCCTCTTCTTTGTTATTGGTTCAACTGTTAGTGTTTCTCATCTCTCACACGATGCCATCTTTGGTGTTGTTGGTGTGAGTATCATTTATTTGTGAATAAAAATCTGATTTTTATACATTAATTCAAAACCAGGAAGGTTGAGTTGACAGAGTTCAACAAATTTGAGAATGTGTTACTGTGACCTTTACAAAACCCAAATACTGCTTTGATTTTGATACCTAATATAAATTTAGAATACTTTATAGCACAGGCGGTATTGAGACCTTGTAAAGTACTCTCTCTCATTCATGTAGAGCTAGCTTCATACATTCTAGTAATCCAATCAGTGACGTATCGATCTGTTTGTCATTCTACTAAAACTCTGCTCCCCCGAGACCATAAAAGTAGCTTTCAAATTTTTCACTGCTATTTTATATTAGATTTTTTAATAATTTTATTTTCATCTTTTTGCTTTAGTAAAATAGTATTTTCTGTTACTTACTTAAAATAGACTGCCAATTGATGTGGCACACATCTTCCTCCCATCCTATCACGTCCTTTATTGATTTTATGCTTTTTGAAGCCATTAGTGTCTAATTAATCCGTTATTTTAATCTGTCAAAATTGTTTTGATTTTATACATGAATTCAAGTATCAATTTAGAAAAAGTTAAAGAGTACCGACGGTTAAAATTAATCTGGAGCTTTATTTCGATAAACTATAAAAGTTTCATAGAAATCAGTTAAGTACTTTTGAAGCTATAGGTGTAAATAAATGTATGTTTGTGCGCATGTGGAAGAGAAAAAAATAGACGCAGAAGGTTGAAACTTATATGGGGCCAACAATAGGCTAATTATGACACCATACAAATTTCATTGAAATCGGACGTGTAGAAGATGTGTTGGTTCGCAAAAATTGAGCAACAGACAGACAGACACTGTCTGAAACTGATTTCTGTCTTGGAATTTTTGAAATCGGACACCTAAATATTTTTATTCCTTCAGAACGATCACATAGCTTCCGTTACCTTCGGTAAGCTCAGAAGCCTTTTGTGCTCAAATTGGGTTCAACAACCCTTTGTAAAAAACACACCAAATAAAACAAAAAATCTAATTTTCTTAAGGCTGATCACTTATATTCTGTTGTTTTGTTGCAGTTCTTTGGATACCTTGGTATGATTGCCTACGGTTACGATGCTTTCCTTAAGTATCGGGCGTTCCAAAATGGAGAAATTGCCCAAGGAGAAAGGCAAGTCCAGAAAGTCACCACCACAAGCGGCCCAACCTCACCCGCCTACTAAGTACCTAATTTAAATTTTATTTTCAAATTTTATTGTTTTTCTCATTCATTTCTATAACTTAATCTCACCATCCAACCTCATTGTGTCATTTTAAAAACAAAAAATAATTTATGTAAATTTTAAAACTTAATATTCTATACACTTTAATTATTTATGTAATGTTAAGACAATTATTAAAAGAAATTTTGTTTTTAATTTTAAAATAAGAAGTATTTATTGTTTTGATTAAGTTATTGTTTTTTTTATCCCTTTTTATTAATTTGTTAAAAAAAAAAGAAAGAAAGAAAAAAAAAATATGATAGAGAAAAGGGAATTTATTAATTAAAATTAATATTTTTAAAAATAATGCTAGATTATTATTAAAGCATTAAATTTAATATTAAAAAAAAATAACACCATCTATGTATAATTTGATAAAAAGGTATTTTTTTATCATCCCCATTGATGAGAATAATGTATAAAAAAAATTCAAAATCCCTTTTTATAAATATCATATAATGTTTAATTTGTGTTGCCTTTTATCATGAAGAACTTGCTTATATCAAATTAAATTTTAAATTAATAAGTGAATAAAAGTATATATCGAAATATGAGACTTAAAATAACAATTTACCTTAAAAAAGGTATTTATTTTATATTTAAGTATTAAATTATATAAACATAATCTGTAATTGTAAAGTAATACCATTCATAATGTAATTTTTTGTTAATTATTATTACCTGTTAGATTATATTATTTTAATTAATTTTTAGGCTTTATAATTTTAACCAATGTCGTTAGACATATTAATATATTTGAGGAGCTGAATTCCATAATTAGTTTTATCTCAGTAAGAATATTGTTATATGTTTAAGAAATTCCTTAATCTCGGAATTAAAAATGTCTTATAGTTTTTGATGATGAATGGAGAAAGGCATAAAAATGTACACTTGGGTATCAGTGTAAACAGTGGAAAAGTTGATCAACATATTCCACTGTTTATATATATATATATATATATATATATACATTTTTGTGTATTGAGACGTCTTTTTACAAATCATACATTTTGGCGTCCTCATGAAATAACAACATTTTTGATAATTTGCTTTCAATTATATGCTACTGCGGGTTAATATAGAGTTTTGATCGCAAAAAATTTTAATATATATGTTTATTAGCAATATACATTTTCTCATAACTCCGCTTATATTTCTACACCATTATGACATCTTTTTAAATTACCGCCGATGTGGCACTATATGTATATTCTGTCCACTGATAAGTTAATATCACGTCCAACTGTATATACTTTTAGTAAACTGCACCAATAAGACGTCCAGCGGTGTTGCCAAGTCTTAATTCATTTGTATTAGGTATATAGTCCAGCCGTCATATACTTAACCTTCGAGCGCTCGCGCCTTTTGTACACAAGAACACTCGCGTGGCGGTATTTACACCGCCATCAGTTTTAAATAGTGTTACTCTTTTGCATTGCTATTAGAGGTAAATTTATCAAAACTTAATTAAAACATAAAAAATAGACTGCCAATTAGTGTGGCACATAGCTTTCTCGCATCCTATCATGTACTATAACAATTATTGTTATATTACTTTATTGTTATATTGTTTATTTTGTAAAATCTATTAATAGTTTTAGCCATCTTTAACACTTCATAGCGGTGTCGCTGTTGGTTTTACTAAAAAATTGTATTTGAAAAAAATGTTTGTCACATTGAATAGATGAAGTTAGATTTTTTCCCCGACCTAAAATTCCAATTTTAAATTTGAAGTTCACGTTTACGCGAGCGTTGCTCGTGAAAGCTTGGACGGATAACGTTGTCCAACGAACTCGTCCTGGGTATTGGTAAAATGAACATATCTACCAAATTTCATCTAAATCGGTCGACATTCACTCAAGTTATCGTCACACGTTTCATAATCCGCGGACTCACAGGCCGATAGACAGACACGGAACCAAAAATGTTCCCTGATGTCTGAAACGGATTTCCGTCTTGGAATTTTTAAAATCGGAGGCATAAAAGTTTTTCGTTGTCAAAAGTGAACACAATGCTTCCATTACCTTCGGTTAGCTCGGAAGCAATAGACTGCCAATTAAGTGTGGCACATAGCTTCCTCGGATCCTATCATGTACTTTATTGTTATATTAACATTAAAATCCGATTTTAATATTAAATGTTAATGTTAATTTTAATAAAATTATTGTTATATTACTTTATTGTTGTATTGTTTATTGTGTAAAAACTATTAATAGTTTTAGCGATCTTTATCACTTCATAGCGGTTTCGCTGTTGGTTTTACTAAAATATGTTTTTGAAAAAAACAAAAAAACAAATCTTTATCAAGAGAGAGATACGAACTTACATACAGCAAGTTTATTTTTTTCTGTATTTATTATTTAAATCTAACAATCGTAGATAAAGTACGGTACGCAACTCGTGCGAAAACGGCATTTTGCATTGAAAAAACATTTTTGAAAAAAATGTTTGTCTCATTGAATAGATAAAGTTAAATTTTTTTCCCGACCTAAAATTCCAATTTTAAATTTGAAGTTCACTTTTATGCGAGCGTTGCTCATGAACGCTTGAACGGATAACATTGTCCACCGAACTCGTCCTGGGCATTGGTAAAATGAACATGTCTACCAAATTTCATCAAAATCGGTCGACATTTACATTCAGTTATCGTCACACGTTTCATAATCGGCGGACTCACAGACCGACAGACAGACAAATAGACACGAGACCAAAATTGTTCCCTGATGTCTGAAACGGATTTCTGTCTTGGAATTTTTAAGTTAATTATCGTGAGGGTGCAATTGATTTTTACTCTCTAGGTACGTACAAGATTTTACCTCCAGAAGGGAGAAAAAAATATGGAAAGATTTTAATTTTAAATTACGTTATTCAACAAAAAATATTGTTAGATATAATATAAACAATTCTCTAAATAAGTTTAATCACGTTAAAATTAAATTATAGATAATAATTATTTGAATTTCAATGCTAAAATTAAATTGGAGAATCTGCTGGAAGCTGAGTCGTGTATATTGAATGGTGCTGACAACTGATGTATTTAACTATGGATTTGTTAATCTACATTTAGAAATTATGTTTCCACTTTTAACTTGTTTGTTTCTTTTACTGATGAATCACTATGGCAACCGTTGTGGAGGTTACATGACATGTGTGAAGATGACATTATACATTTCGACATTAAACATAAGATAGTAAATGAAATGTGTATTAGCACCAACCTTATTCACTTGTGCTTTATTTAGGGCAACACTGGGGGGAATCATGAACTTTCATGATTACTCCCTTACTTATTTTTCATTACTCCACTCCCTGTTCAACCCGACCGGGTGCAATGAGTAACTTCCCTCCCTATAAACTAAGGAGGAAAGATCAATTTTTCTCCCCGCTGGAGGTAAAAAATATTTTATATGAATGATAAAATTGTGGACAGACTGACGGACAAACTCGAACCAGAAATGTTTCCTGGTGAGTGCAACGGATTTCTGTATTGGAATTTTTTAAATCGAAATTGGTGACATAAAAATGTTCGTTCTTCAGAACGATCACATAGCTTCAATGAAAAAATAAATCAATAACACTGCCCAAATATATACGTGAATAAATCATGTTCCCGTTTTCTTCCATTAAAACTCGGTGTAAGGGGCGGCTTTTTTTATAATAATTTGTGAAATTCACATTATTACTTTTATCTACGATTGATACGAAATATAAACATTATATCTTTGTTTAGATGCGTAGAAAGTGATACTTTACGTACTTGTATTCATTGCGCATGCGCGTCTCATAGTTCTGAAGAATTCCTCTTCTTTACCACACTAGTGCGGTAAAGAAGAGGAATTCTTCAGCTTTACGCACGATTAGCAAGTTTGTTTACATTTAACAAAACTAATTTGCTGTTCTTTTATTAAAGTAACTGTTTATATCGAGTTTTTTGTGAAAAACAATGAGTGAATCAAGTGACTTTGACGAAATTGTGGAGAATAATACTCCTCCTGAAATAATTAATTCGGAAAAAAATACAACTAATGAATTAATGCCATCTTTATCAAGAGAGAGATACAAACTTACATACAGCAAGTTTATTTTTTTCTGTATTTATTATTTAAATCTAACAATCGTAGATAAAGTACGGTACGCAACTCGTGCGAAAACGGCATTTTGCATTGCTCGTGTGGTTTTACCACCCGAGCGGTCACACTCGCATGCAAAATGCTGCTTTCCGCACTCGACGCGTCTATTACACAACATATTGAGAATTTGTTTAATATTAAGTAATTAATTTTTATCATAACCTTAAGAAAAAGGCCGGTATTTTTACAAATACCGGGTATATGATTATAATTATTATGTGTTTATGACAGTGCAATAAACATTTAAATCCAATATATAGTACCGTTAAATTGATGGGTGTAATATTTAATTATTTTATTAATTAGGCTAATAAATTAATTATTTTAAATAAATAATTAATTTACCCTTAGTTCAATCACTCTTAAAAGAGAAAGAGAAATACATATAAGCAAAGTCAATCGACAGAGATGTATGTAGATATGACTAGTTAAGTTTAAGGGACACATTTCCTTATCAAGTAAAGCTAATTCATATTCACATCAGATTAGATAAGATAACTCTAACAAAACACGTAATCAAATTATACTTTTCGTCACAAACAATCCCAGATTTTATATTATTACTACTATTTGTACTCAAATAATAACATTACTAGGCATCGCGTGGCTCTATCTATATCATTGAAGCGAGCGTAATGGAATAAATATTAGATAGTTAATCATGATGAGTTGATATTATAAGAATATGCAAGTAATAGAGAGTCGTGCAGTGGGGGAGAAGGGTTATTCTACTATTCCTTAACTCTTCTACACGTCCCGGCCATTCCACTTCAATTATGTATTATAAATTGTATCACTTCGATGCGCAAAAACTACTGTATGTATCTATCAAGTTGAAATTATACATGCCTGTTTCCATTGAGATTTGGATGGTGTATATGAAGTTTTATTAAAATCATTACGTTAGAACGTAAGACATCGGTAAAAAAAATTGTTTTCTCTATTTTAAACGTTTAGGCCAGCTTTAATAGTTTTAGCGATCTGTATTAATTCATAGCGGTGCCGTTGTTGGTTGTACTAAAACATGTTTGTTTCATCGAATAGGTGATGATAGAATTTTTTTCCCGTCCTGAAATTCCAATTTTAAATTTGAAGCTCACGTTTACGAACTTAGCCAGAGCATTAGTAAAAGGATCATGTATACCAAATTTCAACTAAATCGGTCAACTTTTACTCAGGTTATCGTCGGACACGTAAACGTAAACGTTAGACACAGACAAATCGCCGGCTTCTGTACGATTAAGTTATAGTTATTTATATAACTAGGCAGCAAAATGGAATTTTACTGACGGGTGATTAGATTAGACTCCGAGCCGAGGCGAGGACAGGCTATGATAATTAACCGACTTGACTGTCGAGGCGAAGCCGAGACAGGCAATGAATAAACGAGGCAGAAATGTTTCCTTTGCTGCCTTGTTGCATAAATTTTATCTACGGGCGGCAGAAAAATGAAACTGCTAACATATCATCTTTATTAATATAACATAGTTAATTACTATGTTACATTATTAAGATAATAACATACGTATTAACTAAAATTAATGTTCATAAAGAAATCAAATAAGAAGCTTTGGAATAATAACAATAAGTGAATAGCAAACTGAATCTATAACAACAAAATACAAAACACACGTTTATAGTTCACAAAACTTCTGAATGAATAATGCACGCAATATAAACTATTTATTTATATTTTTACTAAAAAATTACTAAAAGTATTAAAGCTATATACTATTGCTTAGAATAAAAGAAGTAAGTAGATTAAATCAAGAATAGTAGCTAGTCTAATCTAGAATGACTTAAGTATGTAATAATAATAATATGGATGTTGAATGTTTACATGACGCTGCAGTATAGCCAGTGACTCCCCTATTTTTAACAGAACATTTGTTACAGAATTAACAAATGTAAACAAATTATTTTAATATTAAAACGTTTATTTATTAAATATTACGTAAGAAGAATGTTGAATGCCTTTACTTCTGGTTGAAGAACGAATAAAGCCAAAGAGCTGGTTTTAGTTTTATTTTTTACGAAATTTTATCAGCTTTTTTTTTATCAAAGGGATTTTTCTCTAGGATTCGGAGTTATAAGCGAAATAACTAAAACAACTTCCGACATTTTGTGATTTTCTCCATTTTTTTTTTATGGTGAAGCCAAATCCGAATCTAGTCAATATAGAGATTTTCAGATTACGCACCTCAAAAACATAAAGATACGTCGAGAAAAATTCTTTAGCAATTTTTTCCTGTCCAAACTACCAAATGGCTGGACTATTAGAATAGACCTGGCAAGAAAAAAAGTCTAGAAGGTTGATTCACTCACACCTTATCAGAGATACAAGCGTAAAGGGTTTGAATGTTGGAGGTGGGGTATTGGGCGGCAAAACCTTGCATTGTTGCCCGATCTGCGGAGTTCCGATTATCCTTCGACTGTACAAAAATATACATTTCTAGATATACATCCACAGCACTACCGCCCCTAAAGGAAATAAGTGAAACTAAAAATATACACTTTTTTACAATTTTCGACCATTATTACTTCCCTCTCAGATTTCAAACATAGCTTATTTGAAGCTTTTAGAACGAAATGAACACGGGTTGTAAAGTGACGTCCGGTATACGGAGTTCATATTGTCCCGGACGTCATATTGATGGTAAATCCCTAATGTATGGACGTCATAATGGTAGGAAGATACATATATATATATATATATATATATATATATATATATATATATATATATATATATATATATATATATATATATATATATATATATATATATATATATATATATATATATCCATTTTATTGTCAATAATGTAAGTTTAGTCTTGAAAGCTAACATCTTTACATCCTTGTACACTTACATCCTTAAATTACGAAATTTGTGATTTTTTTAACTCAAACTACTTATTTAAAAATGTTGATTTCTGTATAAATAGAGGATTTTGTATAGTTTGGAATTCAGCTTCTCTTTTATTCAGTACTGACAATCCTCGACTTATAGTTTTAGATGGTTCCCACCACTTATTCTTAAGTTTAATTCCCCCCTTTCTTCCCATTTACTTTTGTAATATGCCTGATTTGATTTTAACTTATTGAAATTAACAAAATATGAGTATGCATGATTAATTAATAAAAGAAAATTTCTTAAAAAATAAAAAATATTTTGTGTTGGAATGTTTGTAAGTCGAGGTTTGTCTTTTTATTAAATTATTAATATTAATAACCATAAACACCAAAAAAGACATAAAGAAGAAGGAACTAAGTTATTTCTAATCCCTCAAACGTCCATACTGTAAGTCACATATCCTCTTCTATGTATAATACGAAAAAAAGAAAGCATTATGTATATTTCCTTATCGTATTCTTAAAAATTTTAATTTTTAAAGTATCCCTTATATTGTTATGAAAGTAATTATTAAATTATTAATTTTATTTAAGGGAGGGCGGAGAAATGTCATTTGTTAAAATGTTATATAAAAATATTTATTACCTCAACCAAACCACAAAATGTAAACGTCAGTATCCAATTATTGATATATTATATTTATTGAAATTTTAGAATTAAAAAACTTAAGTCATGAATTAAAAAAAAAAAATGTAAATGCATTTCCGAAATTGCATTAGTATATATATATGTAAGTCCCTCCCTTGTATAGTTATCATTTTTTAAACTACATTTTTCATTTATAAGTAGTTTTGTTAAAAGAAAAAATATTTATAAATTAAGATAAAATATATGCCATTTAATTATATGGAGTGGATTTTTTTATTAATGGTATTTATATTTAATATTGTCTCTTCAGCACTGTCAATAAACTACTTTTTTTTTCATGCTAGATTGGTAAGGATAAAAGTTTCTTTTAACATATTATGTTTTTTAAAAAAGTAAAGGAAGTAAGATAAAAATGTATAAAGATAAAATTATTTTTATTAAAAACTATATTTTTTACCGAGCCAGCTTCTCATCCAAACATGATCATTTTGGAAGAAGCTAGAATTAATGCAAGAGACATTTTTGAAGTTAGAATTTTGATGATAGTTGAAGTCACTTGTGAGTTTAATTTTGACTTTATTTTTTAATCATAGAAAAATAACATACCAATACAATAGATCTATGGTATTTAATGTTTTATGTTTACCATATATTATATTTATTTTAAATAGAGTCTGTAATAACATATTTGCAAATATACATCTTGCTCTGCAGTTGAAAGCAGCATGAAAACCTAGGTTTCAATGGACATAGATATTATCATTTTACTCCCTATACCAGAAGAAACTTTAGATGAGTTAGGCACTGTGCACAATGAAAAAAACTAGTTTCATGAAACGTGAAACTTTAGTATCATGAAACCACTTGATTTAATGAATTTATGAATACAGAAAGGATCACACTACTTTTCTTGAAACTTTAGTTTCATTTGGTTTCATGAAACATGTTTCACACTACCAAAAAGTTATGTTTTACGCAACCAGAGTTGAAGACCTAGGTTTCAATGGACGTAGGTATTATCATTTTACTCCCTATATTAGAAGAAACTTTAGATGAGTCTAGGCGCTGTGCACACTGAATAAACAAGTTTCATGAAATGTGAAATTAGTATCATCAAACCACTTGATTTAAAACATACAGAAAGGAGCACACTACGTTTCTTGAAACTGTAGTTTCATTTGGTTTCACAAGACATGTTTCACGCAACCAAAAAGTCAAGTTTCGTTGAAACCAAGTTGCACGTGATTTCATGTTTATTATTTTGCTTATCATTTCAGTTTTGATTATTGTGTTTTGTTTGGTGTTGTTATTTGTGTCGTTGTTTATTTAAAATGAGTGGATTAAGAAGGCTTTAATTAATTGAATGTGATACTTTGAATTAATACATCTTCGTCAGAGGACATGATGAAACTGTCAGAAAAAGGGTTTCCTCTTTGTGCACTGAAACGCGAAACTGGCTTTATGAAATTGGTTTCATGAAACCAGTTTCTTCAGTGTGCACAGTGCCTTAATGGTGTCACCTTAGTTTCTGTTTCTGGATGGGGCGCAGGTTCAGTTATACATTCAAGATTACCTTCCTTGTACTATTTGCTGATTAAGTACTGATAAAAACTTAACAAGCACCTAGGGCATCATTATCAAATGTCAAGTTTCACCATTACTTGATTTTAGTGTTTTAATGAGAACAGAGCTACCATGTACTAGCAACTTTAAGTAGAAGGTATGATAAAAAAAATTCTTAACTTATGCCACCTCAATTCCTGGTCTACTTGGATGAGAGGAGTCTGTATGTAGATCGTTCATGTAGTTGGAAGCTTATTTCCCACAATAATTCCCAACAAAATATGGAATTAAGTGGGTGTTTGTTATCTTAACATAAAAATATTGTTTAATACTAATTAGTTTTTAATAAAACTGTTTCTAAACTAATTAATAGTTTAAATATACTAATTTGAAACTATTATTACTTGTCAATCTAGCAAAAGAACTGTCAATTGTACACTTACCCAGTGATAAAAGCATTTTAATTTTAATAATTATTTGCAGAGGTTTTTATTATATATTTTATAACAAAGATATTTATATGAATAATTAAATAAAAAAAAATTAAAACTATTATTCTTTAAAAAAAAAAAAAAAAAAAATTAAATTTACCTAAATTATATCAAGTATTGAGAAAACATAATATTTTAATATTTGTATTATTTATTAAAAATAAATATGAGTATTTAAATTAATGATATATACATTTAATATTAAATGATTACCTTATTATGATAATGTATTAAATGTATTAAAATGTATTTTACCGAAATTATGTATTGTTATACAAAGTATTTCCTTTAATTTATTTATTATTATATAAAGTTAATTTTTAATACCCATACATATCTCTATATTTTAAATTAAATAATATATTTGAAAAATGTTTATTGTATAATTAAAAAAAAGTATATATATATTTAATTTTATAATTAATATTACTGGAGGATTGGTGTGATTGAGGTGTTAAAAATGTTTGTATATTCCTCTGGAATAAAAAAAATATTTTTTGGGTTTCATTCCGAGGAAATGTGATTCATTCCTTATGCCTCTCATGCAAATCCTGTTTTTGGAATTGGCCAACTTATTGGGACTTAAAAGAGGAAAAAGAATTTAAGTTTATTTGAACCATCATTCTTGTGCACTTATAATTTAAATATTAAATCAATTTTAATACTTAAAATATTGGTGCTCTACAAATAATGGAATCTCTTTTTTGTTAATTTTTAATTGTTACCTACAATTATTTTTGTGTTGTGATTATTTGTTCCACTTTTTTTTATGATTAATACTAATAATTATCAATAAATCTAAAAAAAAAATTTAGTGGTGACAAACTTTTATAATTTTTTATTACAAAAAAAAAAATCCAATATCAATTATTTAACCGGGGGTCTACAATTTTATGTTAAAATCAAATGACCTCTGAAATCTTTTGGTAAATAAACTGAATTATTAATTCAGCCAAAAAATAACCATAGAAAATACAGCATATTGAAAGATTAAGAAATGAAAAAAACAAAACATTTGTATTGATAGTTAAATGTTTTGTGGTATAAAAAAAAATGATCATAATAATAATATCCTATAAGATTTTATATAATACAAATAAATTCATTATCTACTTATAACCAAAATTAATGCTTATATTTTATATAATACATATAAATTCATATCTACTTATAACCAAAATTAATGCTTATAATTTATTAAGAATATATTTTTATTGTTCAATTATCCCAAGTAAAAAATTAAGAAAGCGCTAAAATACTTATGAACTTCTAAAATGTAAGGTAAAACCTGTTATTATAATATTTTAGACATGGAAATGTTAAAAGGATAAACATGTTTACAAATGTTTTAATATTTTGTTTAATAATGTTCCTGGTTTGTAATTTTGTTATTTTAATTTAATTTTACAAAACATAATATAATAATGGGATGTTTGTAAAACTTATTGACTTATTAAAATAAATGCTCGCATAAGAGTATTTTCTTACCCTGACTGAGATTTTGTGGAACTTATTCTTACTGAGTAAAACACATTAATGAGTACTTTTGTTTTGTCTTTGAAATGTCATATTAGTATAAACTGTCCGCAAGCAGAGATTACCTGATGTCTGTATTAGAGAGTAATCTCTGTATTTGTACAGATTTTCAGAAGTTATTGTTCATCAGAATTTATTAGTATTCTTTGGTTTCCATAATAAATCACTGTTTCTTTTAATTAATTTATTTTTATACCACCAGAATAATAAATTGTGATAAAAAAAACTACTACATATAACTTATTGTATAGGTTGTCTACTTCAGTTATATCTATCATCATAGAAAAATCTTTGTAAGAAGAGATAACAAAAATAATGACATTAGAACTTATTTTTAATTGTAATATTTTACGAACAGCTGTTAAATGTTATTTTTAATAAAAAAATTAGTAGTTTATACTGTAACTTTCCTATTTAAAATTGGTCAGGTTATTGTTAAATAACCATGATAGCTTATAGGAATAACATAAACATGTAAATTGAAATTTGTTTATTTAACAAAGCAGCTATCAGCTTTTATAAGGCCTTATCACAGTGCGCATTACAGAAAAAATAGAGTTACATTAATTAATGAAAGGTAAGTATACTTCATGTTGGAGATCAAAGGCAGACAGAGTCTCACTAATTTATGTAACTCTGTTTCTTCATCATTTTAAGAAGGAAAAAATAAGAATAAACAAGGTCTTTCACACAAAGTATTTGTATTAACAAATACTTTGTGTGAAGACCTAGTTTATTGCTTCCGAGCTTACCGAAGGTAACGGAAGCATTGTGTTCACTTTTGAGAACAAAAAAAATTTTATGTCTCCGATTTTAAAAATTCCAAGACAGAAAGCCGTTTCAGACATCAGGGAACTTTTGGTCTTGTGTCTGCCTGTCGGTCTGTGTGTCCACAAATCCTGAAACGTGTGACGATAACTTGAGTAAATGTTGACCGATTTTGATGAAATTTGGTAGACATGTTCATTTTACCAATGCCCAGGACAAATTCGTTAGACAACGTTATCCGTCCAAGCGTTCATGCGTAACGCTTGCGTAAACGTGAACTTCAAATTTAAAATTGGAATTTTCGTTCAGGAAAAAAAATCAAACTTCATCTATTCAATGAAACAAACATTTTTTTTTTTCAAATACAATTTTTTAGTACAACCAACAGCGATACCGCTATGAAGTGTTAATGATCGCTAAAACTATTAATAGTTTTTACACAATAAACAATATAACAATAATGTTAATGTTAATACAACAATAAAGTACGTAATAGGATGCGAGGAAGGTATGTGCCACACTAATTGGCAATCTATTTTTATTTATTTTTTTTTTCCTTATTTTAAAATGATGAGTAAATATCTCATGTTGGAGAAGCAAACAGTTGTTTGCTATATTTTTTCAGAAATTGGCACTGATCATGGCCTAATTCTTATGAAGGCTGAAAGTTGTTTTTGAAATTGTCAATACTGATTTATGTTAAACATTTGTTATTGTGTTTTTTTTTGTTTTGTTTTTTTGGACAATTTTCTGATAAATTTTTAGTCCTTGTTTAAATACGCTTTTCAGGTGTAAAAACTTTAATTTGATAGTTGCTTTTTTGTAATGAGAATGATATTACCTATTTTTGCCATTGAATTGCCAACAATTATTATACAAGGAATACTGAAGTTAATTCAACTCGAGTGAATTAGCTTAATAGATGAGACAAATGTCAAATTGGGCAAAGAGTATGTTTTCATAAATTTTCATTGTTGATAATTTTATTTTAAATAAACATTTTAAAAGCAAATTTCTCTAGTGAAGAATATTGTTTTGTAAATAGACTTCTTTAAATTTTTAATTCAGACCATCTATATACTGTATTGCATTGATTGTGGAGTATTATTGGTAAATGTATGGTGCATACGGATTTTCGCGATGCAAAAATGGGAAAAAAGTGCGTCTTATAACCGAAGACATATGGTATTATGCATTTGTTTACATCTGAATTGTAAAAAAGGACCTTTACTGTCCCTAACAAGATTGCATGATACCTTAAATTAAACTGAAATTGTCATTAGTGCGTTTTATTTCTTAGCAGTAAATATATTTCATATATAAATAAAATTATCTAACATGTTTTAATTGGCACAACTGTTAATCTATAACTATTGATATTCAGTTTTCAAAAGTAAAAGGAAGAAAAAAAACAACGGCCCTATTGACTGTATCTATATTTGAGCTAATCCTCTTTAGTTTGACATAACTCTAGTCCTGGAAACCCATACAACGATGCATTTAAATACTTTTATATTAATAAAAATTCATAAGTATTCTTTATTAAAAAATTTTTTAAAATATTTTATTAACATTTCTGCAATTGTGATGTGAAATTTTGTAAAATTAAAAAAAAAAAAAAAAAAAACCTCTTGTGTCTTTGCTTTTGTGAGACAATAAATTAATAATAATAATTAACATTGATAATTATTAATTAAATTTTATATTAATTTGTATAAGAATGTTAGTATTGTTTTATTTTTTGATGTTAAAAAACAATTTTTTTAAAAGCAAAAAAATATTTTTTTATTATCATAGTTAAATTTCTAAGATTTTAATGTTCATTATTAAAAATAAAATATACCTACCAATGTTGTGTATGCAATTTTACTAGTATAGTGTTTACTAGACTGCTTTTTTTCAAGATAAATGTATTGAACAACTTCATTCTTTAAAAACAAACAATTTGATTTTTAATTCACTTTTTTTACTATTATATATACATATTAATATTATTATGTCCATTGTTGACTTAAAATGCTAGTATGCTAAGTATTTTGTTACCTTGAGTTTAATGTTCTTGTAGGGTTTTTTTATCCCTTTGGAAAAAATAAAATAAATAATATTCTATAGGTAATAAGTTTGAACATCGAAAAGTACTAGATATTATTTCTTATATGCACGTATTACCTAAATTAGAGTGAAACATAAAGGAAAGTTTAGCATAGTTACAATAAGTTAGGAGAAATTCAATTATCTTTCATTTTATTTTTTTTCTTTGTGTTACTCTTGTCCTTATCAATAATATAGAAGTGTAGAAGTTGCTTCATTATTGAAATAAAATGAAAACTTAATTTAATATATATATTAATGTATTCGGCACTACAAATAATTAAGCAATTTGTTTATTTAATTCAGTTTGCACTATATTACTTGCTAAGTTATTATAAGCAGTGTTGATGTTGTTTTCATAAATATAAATATATATATCCAGCTTATTGCTTATATTAGGTTTAGTTATATTTTGGGTTACTGTAGAATCTTTTTTATCTGTACTTTAGTTGAAGGAACTGATTTGTTTTGTTGGGTTTTTTTTATTTCTGTAGTTTAAAAGATAAGACCAAAACATCCCCTGGTAAACTTATCTCATATAATTTTATTTTGGTTGTCCCCATTCTTCATGTTTGTGTGCTATCATCTCAGAAATGAGATTTTCTTATAAATAATCTGAATTTACACATTTTTTTAATCACATCATGGGAACCGTTATAAGAATATATACGTTCTGAGGTCTGATTCAAAAGTTCCAGGATTTATTTTTTATAAATGTATTGCCAATATGTACAGATTATTAGACATAGTCCCCTTCAAAGTACTCTCTTTGGCAAGTTATACATTTTCTTAACGGCATTTCCTCTGATGGAAACATCCTGTTAACTCTAACACCTCTTCTTAAATGCTGGCAAGCAGCATTAGCGATTTTTCATGAATGTCCTCAATCTTTCCATGGATGGTACTTAAGGAAAAAGTTTGCAAGGGCTAGATGACGGTAGGGATGACTGTCATGCTGTTTTTGAGTTCCAAAATTGTGAATGAACAAGCATCATCATTGCATGCATCCCACTTCAGCCTCAGGACAAACTTAGCAGTAGTACACAACATGTGCAATTGATCAATGATCAGGGGGAAA
This sequence comes from Gerris lacustris, assembly GCA_951217055.1. Lineage (NCBI taxonomy): Eukaryota > Metazoa > Arthropoda > Insecta > Hemiptera > Gerridae > Gerris > Gerris lacustris. The sequence continues at coordinate 73,830,692 of OX578278.1, forward strand.
AAGTCTTAATTAACCTAGTGCACCCTTGTATTTTAGCTATTAAACAATAGTTTTTTACAATACAAGGGTACTCTAGGTAAATAGAATTTTTTTTCTGAACATTTTGACTATAGATAAAATCTTATAGACGCCAAATTTAAAAATTGGAGGTTTTGCAGTGCATATAAGCACTTTAAATTTATTTGTATTGTTTACTTTATTTTATCAATAAGATATATTGGTGAGCTGCAACACCGTGCCAGTAGTTATATACAAGTATGACTCAACTTATAACATAACTTAAGCTTTTGGTATGTTTTACTGTCAATTTTTTAAAATAATAATTTTTTTTTTAATTTATTTATTTTAATGTGTTTTTTACCACCTGGTTTGATATAATAGTCTTTTGTATAGCTTATTTAATTTCCGTTTTTTTATATATTTAGAACAAACTTAAAATTTAAGTTGAAATGTACTAATGAGCTTGTTGTTACGACGAGAGTTATAAAAGTTATATTGTTTATTGCATAATTAAATGGTAGACATTTTTTAACCCATTTTTTTCTGCATATTCCGAATTTAACTATAGTTTTCTTGCCGTAGTATTTATTTTTCAAAATTGTTTTGTCCTGAAAGCTTGGAATAATACTTTTGAAGTTACCTATGTTTAGTTAAATAGCTGCTAGATGTTATTAATACACAAAGTTATTGTTTATTAAATAACACTAAAACAATTCTTGCAAGAGTATTCTATTTATTATTATTTAATTATTGATTATTCTATATTATTTTTTATCTTCATTATTATTATGTTATTTCTTCTGTTAATAATTTATCTTATGTATTTTTGCTTTATCTGAACAAAAATGTGCAGATAAATTTAATAAAGTATATTTTAAATAAGAAAAATACCTAAAAAAATTATTTAATTTTGACTTATAATCTACAATTTGTTACTGTATATTGTGACAAATATGTTACAATATTTTGTTAGGTATCTGATTTTCTCTCATTTTTTTTTTTTTTTTTTTTTTTTTAACTTATTAAATAAAATTGTATTATACAATTTATACAGAAAATAATTAGTACATTAAAACTAATTGGTGTTGAGAAATGTTAACTTATTATTAGTGAGTTCCCAAACTGACTAAAATTGTAGTAATCGTGAATCTATATTATATTATGAAATAACAATAATAGAGATCCATGTAAAGTTAAATGTTATTTCTCTAATCCGTGTATAGGGCATTATTAACTTCTGTTTAACTAGTATTAACTATCCCAAAAATATTAAGTTGACTGGTATTAATTCTTATTTATTTGTCTTACTTATTTTATATATATATATATATATATATATATATATATATATATATATATATATATATATATATATATACATATATAAAAGTTAGTATTTAAGTTAACTCTGAACTGTTTAATAAAATGTTTCTTTACATTTCAATGTTATTTTAATCCTCAATTCATAATAATTGTCCTTTCCTGAATTTTAATTGTTGTTTGTCTAGATACAAATAATAAACATGTCAAGCTTATATTGTGTATTAATGTTTTAGTTTATGAATATTTTATTTATATTACAGTTTATCTCTTTAAAAGAATTAAGCTAAGAGCATATTTGAAGTGATTTTATTAGACACGACTTTGTGTGTGCTCTTTTTCATCCACAATTAACCACAGAACAATTTTTTATGCCTATTTACAACAAAACAAATTCTTGCACACCGGTGTTACAATTCGTTCCATATTTTGATAATGGAATGATATTTTATTGGTTTAAGATAATTTGATGAACTCTGCAGGTCAGATGAATATGTATGTAGTCATACATAAGCATAGACCAAACTTCTATAACAAAAGCTCCTGTATCTTTACCTATGTTGTTGAGGAAATGCAGGCTTAGTCTCATGACTAGTAGTAGTAGTGGTTAGACGGGAAGGACGAACCACTTGTTCGAATCTAGCAATCAGGGCCCACATTGTGCCCATTTTACTAACCCTGTGGTGGAGAGTTCCAGCCACTTCCCACATCATACCTGTACATTGTACCGCCGAATAGAGTACAGTGTGGTCAGTAGTGAGCTATATAAGTGTGAGTCAAAGCGTGGGGGTAGAGAACCCCTCAGGGGGTGTCCCTCGCCCTGCTCCGTCCGCGATTCATAGATGCAATTCAGAGTATCATGGCACGGGATTGAACCCATGACCTCGAGTCACCCCGACTCATTGATAGCTAGGCCGGCGCCTAGAGCACCTCGGCCACAGTGGCTTCCTTGTCTCATGACTAAATCTATTTATGACCACCGGTCATATGACTACTCTTTTACTGTGTGTTTAGCCTAAAGGGGCTCTCTCTAAAACCACAGTCCTATCAAGAATCAACATCCATATTAAATCCTCAGGTAGGTGTAACATATTCCACTCTTGATTAATATCCTGGTTTTGATTATCTAATTCTGTTGTACATCAATTTATTAAAGATGAAGTAACAGCCATTTGGCTTGAGAACTGTTGAGCTAAAAATAATCTTACACAGGAGAAATTATATATTTTTCAACATTAATCAAGTTTGAAACATTATTATAGAAATCAAAACAAAACATACTAATTTTATGGGACTCTAAACAAAATGCATTTCTACTTTATGCATCTGTTCTTCCCTCAACTTTAATTCATTCTATCAGCAATTACTTTTTAATTTCTGCGAGTAATTTATTTCAAGGATTTAGTACTAGACTTTGGGCTTTAATAATATGTTATCATAAGATTTTCACCAAGTAGGTATAAAATATATAAAGAAAGTTTACTCCTTAATCATTCCTGACCAAGTACCCCCAATTATCTCCCATCTCATATTAATAAGAGAAATTTATATATCTTTTCTATTTTAAGAATTTGTTGTTTAAAAAACTCAGTCACCCCTCTTGCCAAGAGACTTTTTATTCATTTTGTTAAAAATTACTTTAAATATGAAAACAAGAAGCATACCTGTGTCTAGGAGAAATAAAATATTTTTGTCTTAATACATTTATTACAAACATAGATAATCACTCCTGTATTCAGAATGGATAACTCAAAATGAAAAACCCTCATCACTTTTAGGCAATTAAGTAGTAAAAAAAAGGAATTGCTTTGATGCTCTAAAAAAGTTGAATATTTAACTTGCTTGCCCCTATAATGTCCAATGTATTTATTTATTATATAACCAGTACAAATTATAAAAATTTAAGTATTTGATTAACAAAAGTGTTTGCTTATATTCTGCTTTTGCTTCATTACCTTGTGTAAATATATTGTTGATGTTACAAATAATTATAATTTATTAATTATGATGGTGTTAACAAGATTATAGTAAAGAAAGAAAGTAGTAATAATTAAAATAAAAAAAAATCATTTTGCAGAAATTATTGTGTATTTATTAATAGTGTATACATTTTTAAAAAAATATTTATTTAATTTATTGTCATAATATCAATCTATATAAATATATACACACAATGTAAAATCTCACATATAATATGCACAATTTTTACCTCTTTTTTCTTCTAATAGAGGTGCGTATTCTATTATATATACAGGGTGACTGGCGTTATATGTGAAAAAATGAAGTACATAGGTTGTTCTACGTCTTATGGGCCACAAAAAACGCTATATAAACCATGAGTCAAATCTTAACCGTTTTCCCGCAAGGTCAAATTTTATGATTTTTTAAAGATCGCATACCTTTTCTTATAAAAACACTTATTGCTCCAAAAGTATAAAAGCTAGAACAAAATGTTTGGTATCGTTGTAAAGTTGACAAATTTTCCAATAAGAAAAGTGTCATTCAAGTTATAGAACCGTGAAGCAATTGATTTTTTAATTTTCTTCTTAAATATAAAATTTGTATACATTGTTTGTCATGTAATTTGAGGGTATAAAAATTAAAATTACACTTTTCTTGTAAGAAACTTTGTCAGCTTTATAACGATACCAAACATTTGGTGTTAGCTTTTATACTTTTGGAGCAATAAGTGTTTTTATGAGCAAAGGTATGTGAGCTTAAAAAAATCATAAAATTTGATCTTGTGGGAAAATGGTTGAGAATAGACCCATTGTTTATATGACGTTTTTTGTAGCTAATGATGCTTAGAATCACCCTATTTATTTTTGTACTTATATCGCCAATCACCCTGTATATATATATATATATATATATATATATATATATATATATATATATATATATATATATATATATATATATATATATGTGTGTGTGTGTGTGTGTGTGTGTGTGTGTACATATAATATCAATGAAATTAGAATAGAGGCGAAGATAAAAAAATCAAACAGAAACAAATATTTGTACAGTTTTATCTTCCACCTAAATCTAATTTGATTGATAGGTATCCCTAATTGCAATTGATTTAAAATTTCTTAATTTGTAACATTAACATTATCTGCTTTATTGAAGTTTCTATTGTACTTGAAGTGTTAGTATTTGTTTATTTTTTTTCCTTAACAATACTATTAAAAAGAACATATATTTAAAAAGTTATATATTTTTTGTGTACATTTTTTTCCCCCAGTATATTTAATATCGTAATAAAAAAATGGTTTCTTGCAAATAAAATTTTTCAGTCTTCATATTCAAACATTAATTAGGAAGGTAGATAAATTAGAAAACTATATTGTTTGAATAAAAAGTAAGGTTTTTTTTTTTTTTTAAAAATAAAATATTAACAAATAAATTACATGTCCATTTTGACGGATAATTTTTTGTTAAATGCTACTAACTCCAATGTATTGTAATCCCAAGAAAAAATCTTTGCTCTTAAAAATCTCTTTATCATTAAATCTTTACTTTAGAAATATTTTCTTAATGTCTTTAATATAAACTCAATGAGTTAATTTCAACTACATATTTGAGTTCTATTTATCACCTGTTGATGATGCTAAAATTCCAATATTGGTCCAATAATATTCACATTTGTTAATAATTTGTTTAATTACCTTATTTTTATTTAAGAAATTGGATAAAAAATATGCTACCTCTCTTTTCATTCCTACAATTTACATTGCTTTGCCTTTCCTCCACACTTCAATTCATATCTCAAAATTGAATAACTGTAAGTTTGAAGTTCTAGGTTTTCCTGTGGCGACCACTGTAAGTCCTAGAACTTCTAGTGTAAAGCCTACAAACTTAAATTGTAAATAATAAAACATAAACACATATTATTTGGAATTTATTAAAGAAATATATAACAACTTTTTATTTTTGTCATTAAATATAAGTCAAAATTAAAATTTTATATTCTATTTTTGTTTTTATTATTATTATTTTTTTTTTTTACTTATGCTGTGTTGTGTCTTTTTTTGCATTCTAAATATTTTTTAATTAACTTATTACAATTAAAGTTTTGTCCAGTTAACTGATGATTTAAGCAGGGCCGTCGCGAGGGTGGGGCGACCGGGGCAGTCGCCCCGGGCGCCACGAGGAAGGGGGCGCCTTAAAAGTTTGAAAAATTATTTTTAATACTGCACCATTTGCAATAGAGAAATTTTTTAGGATCAGGCACAGTCGTCTGTGTAAGTTGAGGGGTGTATGTTTGAGATGTAACGAACACCTCTCTCCAGCTTCTTCTTTCGTAGAATGCCCACAATTTGTTATTTGCAGTGTTTAGGATCATTTCTTGAAAAATCCAATATTCCGAAAATGATTTGTTGATAGAGTTATGACTAAATTATGCCTATAACTTTTATAGAACAAAAATTAGAAGAAAAAAAAATATATTTTTTTTAAATAAACTTTTACGCGTCTCAATTACTGTGGCTTACTTAAACATCCTTTTGAACAGCGAAAACCAGGAAATTCCTTCACTTTACAGTGTACTGTTCTTTTGTGCGGCTTATAAGAGCCTTTTATTTTTGGCAAACGGTTTGTTTCAAAATAGTAGTTCATTCTTAATTTGATTAAGATGTATTGGTAGCTGTAGGGAAAAGATGCAATTATTGTTATTAAACTATTGTTTATCTTGCAACTCCTTCCGTAAAAAACACACATCGCTAGAAACAGAGCAATTATATGTTCAGTGATACACAGTTAAATTCACTTGTTCTAAACAACGAAAAACAATTATTATTGAATGATATAGTATATTATAGGTTTTAAGTAATATTTCATAATAGCTATTGACTGATCTATTTAATCCATCTGGTTAGGTGCACAACTAATCAATTATTATTGTGTTACAATTACTTTCTTTAAAGTTTGTATTGAAATTCTTTTTAAAATACTTCTATTCATACTTTTTTGCCAACGAACAACACTATAAATTTACTTTTATGACGAAGTATTAAAATCAAATTTCACCTCAGAAATGCATAAAAGCGCTGTTTTGAGGGGTCATATTATCAAAATTTTCCGGGGGAGGACCCCCCCCCCCCCGAAAACTCCCCGGAATATTCCTCCCCCCCCCCCCCCCCCCCAATAATTAACAAATAAATAATAACAAGAATAAAGAAAATTGCTAGCAACTCCGAACTCACCTTACATATTTTTTATAACCTGGGAACTTTAATAAATAAAGTCAATATATTTCAAAAGTGGTTAAGTGAAGGGGGGCGCTATGCTAAAGCTCGCCCCGGGCGTCTGAAGTTCTCGCGACGGCCCTGGATTTAAGTTGCCAGAATTGTCAGCAATTTATCATTTGAAATTATGGTTGAACAAGAAACTGATTGTTACCTATTAAAGTTGTATTCATTCAATTTAAAGATTGATAGTTCAGCAATTAAGCCTATTACATAAGTGCCAAAGGTAGCGCTCCTAACGTTTTGGGTTACTCAAGTTCATGGTTATTTCAGCTTCTAAGTTCATATGCATTCAGGAGCCGCTTCTGAACCACATGGGTGAGGAAGTTACCAACTGCGAACCATCAGCCATTTATGATGTGCTTGAAGTCACAAGAAATAAGTAGCCAATATAAGAATTACATGCAAATATCGCTTTTTGATTTTGAGAATCTGCTGCAGAAGACTTTATCCCTCATTTCCGAACAGGAAATATAATTTTGCACCCCAATCTCTGATCTAGACAGGTAAGTAGCAATGCTATTTGTGCTAGTATACACTGTTGATCAAGTTAACAAATTTTATTTCTTTATTTGTTACAAATTAAACAAAATGGAACAACAAGCGGTTGAATAAAATCACTAGGCGCAAAATAAAGTAGACAATAGAGCCTATAGGTTCACAAGTCGAACGCTTTGTGTTCGTAAAGAAAAACAAAAATTTAACCTCAGGAGGTAGATGACCACAAACATTTCATTCGGCTCTCCAAACTCGTTCCTAATAATGAGAGCTAGCTGTTAGTGAACAGTGAACCCACAACTTATGAATGTCATGAAACAAAGTATTTTTAAATCTTTCTAAAAAGTGTTATAATATTTTTAATGGTGTACTCATAAATATAGATTTCTCATTTATAAATTTAATCTTTGTTGTTTTTAACTTTATATCCAATTGTATTCTGACGTATTGATTCTGGTGTTTCTTTTATTTATGGTTTGCAGAGCTCTCGTTATCTAATCTCTCTCAGTTAATTAGAATTGTTAAATTACATGATTAAATTCCTTAATGAATTATTGAGTAAATATATTTAAAAAGTGTTCAACTAGTGGTTGTTGTATATTTTTTTCTATTATTTTCAACAAAATCAGATTTACCTATCAATGCCTCTTGAACTATATGCTCCCCGTGAAAATTACATATGTTTTTAAATTGACTACATTTATAATTTTTTTAATCCAAGTCGTCAGAAATGTTTTGATTTATAATTTTTTCACTTTTTTAATAAGTATTTAGGGGGTAGTATCCCTAAAATTTGGAGCTATAATTAATTTCTCGATTTCGTCTCAGGGTATGATTTTTCTACATGAACTCATTCACAAACACAAATATAATTATAATTATATATTAACCTTGAATATTAAGTGTGAGGGTATGATTTCTGGGCACAACCTTCATAAAATTGCTTTTGAGGTACGATCATTATCAGCTGCCTGGTGAGAGTGGGAGTAAATCTTGTTTCGTCCCATTCTAGTTAGAGGCCAGTTGATTCCAATGAACTCTTAAGTGTCGTTCAGTTTTTGAAAAATGATGTAAATCAATTGTTTGCACTTTGTAGATCTTCTAAAGTTTTAATTATATTTTGAGTATTATCTACTCAAGTTCTTTAAAGATAGCCTAAGAAATAACAGAGTAAGTTACATTTATGTCCATCTAAGTTTAAAATTGCTTTGTACTAATCTAATACCAAAATTAATCTGGATTGCCAGATAGGTGAGACATATTCTACATTTTCATTGATTATTCCATTAATACATCATATTTAAAGTAGTCTATTCCTTCCTTCCTGTATTTCTTAAGTTTTTCTTCCACCCTCTATCTTTTAGTTTTTCCGGAAAAAGAAAAATAAATTTTCCAAAATTGATCTACCTCCTAATTGTACTGTTGGTTCTTGTAACTCTATAAAATTTGAACATAAAAAGAAAATATAAAAGTTATATATTAGTAAAAGTGGTTCGTCTTATCAAGAAGTTTAATTATTGAGTAGTTTGGTTTAATAATTATTAAAAGCTCCGCATTTACAATATCTACCCCTTATTGACTATAATTTTATTTTATTATATAAAATTATCATTTTTCACCTGGAATTAGGTAATGCTGATATTAAATTATTTATCCAACACAACTTCTTATTTTATTTGTACCTTAACCATTAAAATTCTGGGTAACATCTTAACAAATGGAAAACACTGCAGAAAAACTGATTATAAATGTAGACAAGTTTTGTATAAGTAGTGTTCAATAGATTATTTGCTATTGATTTTTTGGTAAAAAGTTTTTTTTCCATTTTATGAATATACTTGAAACAAAAAAAATCACATCATACTCAGGACTCGTGTCCTCTTAAGATATATATGAAAAGTGTATTTATTATATATAAATGTATTTTTATTTATACTTTAATATGTTGCAGATGTCTTTTATTTCTGAGAACTTAATCGGCATCCTCGTTGCTTGCATCATATTATTAATATTTTACAAATTAAAGAAGACATTGAGTTATTTCTCTGATAAAGGATGGCCATATGTCTCACCAACGTTGATGGATATCTACAATACTGTTGGTGTTAATATTTTTAATGATCTACCTCATGATGTGTACCAAAGATCTCGGACACTCAAATCATCCTACGTTGGATTCTTTGGTCCATATCTTAAACCGTCCATTTTGGTGTTAGATCCGTCATTGGCTGAAAGTATTCTAATTAAAGACTTCTCGTATTTCCAAGATCATGGATTTGATATTGATTTTAATAAAAATCCACTGGCTGGACACCTGTTCAACATGAAGGGAGATCAGTGGAGAACATTAAGGTACTTATTTTTAATAATTATCAACATCCTAATTATTAAGTAACTATACTATTCTGTCATAAACTCACCTGTGTCATAACCATAACACATCCAGCCTGGCAGGAGGCACATGTAGGTGAATTGGCTGTCTTAACTTCTTCAAAATAATTTTGAAATAATTCTCTCTACAAAAATCTAGCTGAACCCTTGACCTGCTTAATTTTCCCTAGATCAGTGACTATGTCAAAATTGTATTTATACTCCCCTGAGCATTAATATAAAAACTGCCAATATTGTCTCAAATTGTGGGTATAATATTTATCAAAATAGATTTAAATTTCATTTGCTTCTATTTTTTTAGACCCATAGACATTAATGATATTTATTCAACTGACGTTAAAATTGAACACCTTCTTTAATTTGTATAAAATATATTTTTTTCTTGATGGATGTTGTAGGTGTTAAATAAATACTATCAAAACTTGTTAGTTTTCATATATATATTTACTATGAAACGTTTTGACCCTTTTCTCTCTTTATAAGGTCGTTTTCAATCATTTTTTCTTATACTACAAAATCTGTGTATAAATAGTTGAAACATTTAAAAATTCCTCCTTAAGAGTTCGTCATTATTCAATCAAAATTAAAATATATACTAAATAAATATATGGTCAACACATTTTAAAAATACACAATTCAAAAATTTAATATTAAATACAATACATATTTTTTTCAAAAGAGATACCATAGGTATTATTTATGTATTGTATTTAATATTAAATTTTTGAATTATGTATTTTTAAATTGACCATATATTTATTTAGTATATATTTTAATTTTGATTGCATAATGACGAACTCTTATGGAGGAATTTTTAAATGTTTCAACTATTTATACAAAGATTTTGCAGTATAAGAAAAAATGACCTTATAAAGAGAGAAAAGGGTCGAAACGTTTCATAGTAAATATATATACATATATGAAAACTAACAAGTTTTGATAGTATTTATTTAACACCTAAAACAAACATCAAGAAAAACATATATTTTATATCAATGATAGTGTGTAATTCAAAATATAATGAGGATTAAGCCTAGGCATCTAATTTAAAAATAAAAAAAAATAGGAGAGAAGGAGATTTGTTGGAATAAAAGTCCGATAGGTGTAGTTTATGTTTTTATTATCAGAGCTTTCGCTCAGGGAGCCTGAGCTTCATCAGTGATCTACAAATAAGAATTAGAAACTAATAACAATTGAAAAATATAAAAATATATATATAAATATAGGAAATATAAATGTAATAACGTTAGTACTGAAAAAAACATACCAAATAAGGTGTAAAAAAAGTTTATTCAGTTTATTCAGTATAAAAAAGTTTTTTCAGTACTAACGTTATTACATTTATATTTCCTATATTTATATATATATTTTTCAATTGTTATTAGTTTCTAATTCTTATTTGTAGATCACTGATGAAGCTCAGGCTCCCTGAGCGAAAGCTCTGATAATAAAAACATAAACTACACCTATCGGACTTTTATTCCAACAAATCTCCTTCTCTCCTATATATTCTACAAGTCCACAAAATACCCCTTCTATATAAAAAAAAATCTTAGAATAATATGTTGAAGCTTGAAATATTTACAATTAATTATTTCAATTTTTGAACCCAGATTTTGAGTGCCATAGCCACTTAAGTAAAAGGCTTATATAAGTTATGTCAGTGTAATTATACTGACTAAGCTTCAGTCCTGCTCAAGAATACACATGAACCATTAATCCAATATGCAAGTATTAACTTTTGCCCCACAGTTACTGATTTGGGGTTCTAAATCCCTTGAAATGTAATTATTTTTTAAATTATATTTGTTTGATTATTTTAAAGACATAAATTAGTGCCAACATTCACATCTGGTAAGCTTAGAGGAATGGTGCCTATCATGGAGGAGTGTGCTGATGATCTGATAAATGATATTAAACAGGACCCTAGTCTGAAGAAGGACACCAATCTTAAGGAACTCTTCAAAAGATATTCTCTCTCAGTCATAGGTGATCTTTCGATAATTATTACTAAATTAAATAAGTTTCTTTAGCTAAGCCGTAATTAATTCTGCTAATCAAAGGCATGTCATATGTTTCCCTACTGTCTAAGGTAGTTAGCATACCAAAGTATGAGATATTTAATCATTTCCACACATAAGACGACATTGGCTGGGGACAGGACAACTTTCCTCTTAAATTATCCTCTGTTGGAGTATGGGATTAAGAGGTGGTAAGAGATTTGCTTACAATTTCACTCTGTTGGATATTAGTTAAAGCTTGTAACTATTTTTGCTTTCTTGCGAATGATAAAATATTAATTGTTAATATAATTTCTCTCCGGACTTCAAATGTATTTTTGTATTGTTTTTTTTTTACCTTTTACAGCCAGTACTGCATTTGGTATAGATCCGCAAAGCATTAAAGATCCAAACTGCCAATTCAAAAAGGTTTTGCAGGAAACTGTAGCACCAAAATTAAGTACAGTGAGTATATAAATTATAATTATAGTAAATTAGAGGTTGTTCCTTGCAGTATTCAATTCTTCAGTAGTTGGGTCTATTAAGGAAATAAAATGCTCACTTTTGCAATATTTCGACCCCTCCTTGGGTCATTCTCAAGCTGATAGACTAGAAGTTATCTTACATTATACTAGTTTTATTCTTGAAATATTTTATTAGAATCTTTTTGATTCTCGTCATTTCTTCTGAAGTCAAGTAATAGTCATTTCACTTGTGACATATATGCACTATTTAATATATTTATTTAACTTCCTAAAATATACCTATTTTAATCATTTATTATTTCCTCCCTTCTGTTATCATTACAACAATTAATTATACTCCAGTAGTAGTATAATAGTAGTATAGTAGGAGTATAATTAATTGTTGTAATGATAACAGAAGGGAGGAAATAATAAATGATTAAAATATATTTTAGGAAGTAAAATACATATATTAAAAAGTGCATATATATCACAAGTGAAATGACTATTACTTGACTTCAGAAGAAATGACGAGAATAAAAAAGATTCAAATAAAATATTTCAAGAATAAAACTAGTATAATGTAAGATAACTTCTAGTCTATCAGCTTGAGAATGACCCAAGGAGGGGTCGAAATATTGCAAAAGTGAGTTTTTATTTCCTTAATAGACCCAACTACTGCAGAATTAAATTATAATTGTTATACATCTTAAGGACACATTAACAGAATTGAAAATTACCGAGGGAGCATATTTTACTGATTTTACATATAATGACCTTAGGTGATTTGTAATCTCTCAACCTTTAGTCCAGTAAGGTCTCATTAAAAATCCAGCTGGGACGCACGCAGGTGTCGGATTGCTGATTCCTATTATAAATTATTAATTGTAGCACAGCAAAGCTTTTGAATAGCACACAGGCTACAATCTGGCTTGATAGGCCAAGGGGGGGATTGATTTAAAGTAATTACCATAAAAAAAGTCCACTCCTAAGGGGGTAGGATTTAAAGATTAGAACTACTTATAAGCCCTCAAAGGCTCAAAGATATTGAGGTGGAACACTACTTGTCAAAAGGGTAGTAATAACTCTGAAGTGTTACTCTGACCAAATTATCAGTGGTTTATTATTATTATTATTATTTTTTTTTTTTTCAGCAAATTAAATTTGGATTAGCCTTTCTCTTTCCGAAAATATTTAAACTACTTAATCTTAAAATGTTCTCTAAAGAAACTGAGGACTTTATATTCTCGCTAACAAAACAATCGTTTGAAATGAGAAAGTCTGGAATGAAAAGGAATGATTTCATGCAACTTCTGTTTGAGCTCAGAGAGAAAGGAAGTGTTGATCTTGATGTGAAAGATCTGGAGCAGGATGAGAAGGAAACCATTGCTGCTATACAGTCCGAGTCAACTTCTACTAAATTAGGTAACACAAGAAAAACAGTATTTTTATTTAATAAATTAATTATTTTAGGACATATATTGATTTTTTTCTTATTAATCCTAGTAGAGCATAGGGTAGCTGTAAAGACATTGTCTGGTATAAAGTGAAGCCAGACTCTTTACTTTATACCAAGCTTTAATAGTTTCCGTGGCTATTACTTCCACAGTTTTTCATATCTCTATTCTCCCTGCAAATTTTAGCTCTATCAAGGTTCAACTACTCAGTCAAGACTTTCATGAGTTAATCTTTATTAAAGTTAAAGTTCACTTTGTCGGAGACTTCTGCAAATGATCCAACTTCACATCCTTCTTAAATTGACCACAAATTGGTTGCTGATTTGTTGTCTCCCTCAAATCACCATTTGCAATTCGTCATTAATAACTTTAAAAGGAGTATGGGTTATAAAAAGTAAACATGGCAGGAGTTTATATTAATTATTTGTTTTTAGTTATCTATTTTTGATCTCACCATTTCAGATTAATTTGAATAAAAAAATTTGTCTCTAATTTTGTTCTTTACAGAGTTTACAGATCAATTATTAGCTGCTCAAGCATTCGTCTTTTTGGTTGGTGGTTTTGAAAACACTGCATATTTGGTCACAATAACTATGTATGTGCTGAGCAAGCATCCAGAAATACAGTCAAGAGTGAGAGAAGAAGTGAAACATCAAAAAGCCAAACATGGTGGCTTTGACTACCAGTCACTCAGGGACATGAAACTGCTTGGAGCATGCATTGACGGTAAAGTATTTAACAATGCGTTTTTTAACTGCCTTCAAATATTCTATCTAGGTGCCAGAAAAATCGCGTCTCTAGATGGTATTGAAGTACCCATTAATATTGATTAATGAGTGAGTGAGTCATGTGACTTTATACATATATAGTACTGCACAATTCATTAAAACATTTATATTTGACAATGTTTTCTATTACATTTCAGAGGCGTTGAGATTACATACTCCAATCATTAATATTCCAAGAGGATGTAACAAAACATATACCCTTAATGATGGTAAGTTGCATTATTATTTAACCAAAATAATAATTTAACTGGCTTGAATTAATTTAATAAAAAATTCCAAATTCAAAGAGGTTGATTTTTAAGGTATTTGGATGATTCTGATTCTCATGTTCTTATTAATAAATAAGAACTTTTAATGTAATCTTGATCCATCCTATCACTCTAACCTCCATGAATTGCTTCAGATTCTTCTTTCCTAACCAGTTTAAATGTTTTATTTGCTCTAGTTCCTTCACTATGCTCTCCTCTTATACTGTCATTGCTCCCAGATCAGACTTATACAGGCTCGAATACTGATTTATAAAGTTGCTGCTTTAAATTGACCTGTACCTCATTTTTACCAAAAATAGTCTGAATTGAGACATAAAATTTCCAAAAAAATAATAAAAATAAGGTACAAAAAAATAATAAAATCAGAAGGTTGCGTGTTCAAATCACGTCGGGGTCACCACTAAAGGCACGTAGCAGACAACGTTAACTTGACAAGAAAAACTAACAAATTCTTTATTAGAATAAATAAATATAAAGCAACTGTCAGAACAAAACTCTGCGTCAAAACCAAAATAAAAATATATACAGGTGCGTCGAAGCCGCCACAAATACCTTTTAATTTAAATTGAGCACATTCATATTACTTGTTGGTTTGATTATTTCTAGGTAATAAACTTGAGAAAGGTAAGACATTATTGCTTCCAGCCAAATCATTTCACCTTGATAGTAGATATTGGACAGATCCTGAAGAATTCAAACCAGATAGATTCCTGGATGGAGAGACAATTACTCCTGGTGCATACATTCCTTTTGGAGACGGACCAAGGATATGTATTGGTAACTATTGTCTTATTCATTTGTAGAAGTTTATTTTTCTGAACTATATACTCCTAAAGAATAGGCGAATGATACATTAATTTATTATTTTTATTAATTAATAATTAGAATGTATTCAAACCTGTAGGGGCTTGCTATGCATTACTGTAAACAACAATCTACATAGGAAAACTACTTTTTTTAGTTTGATGTTATTTTTGTTTTTTTTTGTTTTGTTTTAGCCCAAAGGATGGCTCTGATAATAGCTAAACTCTTATTAGCAAAACTGGTTTTGAACTTTGAACTACTACCAAGTCCTAAGACTAGGGAACCAATAAAGCTTAAAGTAGTTTTTAGTGCAGATAATGAAGGAGGATTTTGGGGCAGCTTTAAAGACTTAAACAACTGATTTACTGCCAACAATTACCATTGTTTTATATGTGATAAAATTATGTTGTCATTTTTGTTATTATTTTTTTTTCTTTGAAACCCTTTTATTACTGAATGCACGTTAACAGCAATTTGGTGAAATCATAGTCATTTTGCAGCTTGACAAAATCAAAAAAAAAAAATTAAAAAATATAAATAAATAATAAAACCAAGTTTTAGGTTCGCTGCTTAATAAAAGTGATTTTATACTTGAAGTAAGATAGTTTCACTTGAGTTATGAGCTACCAATAAAATCTTGAACAAACTTTGGTGTAAATATAATGCTGGAAACTAGGGAATCTATAAAACCAAGATGAGAGCTAGGGATGCCGTTTACTGGTTGGGCATCTATGATGATATTGAGCGAATGACCACGCAATGTGTAGTGTGTTGTAAACACCAGTCCTCCCAACCCAAGGAAACTCTTTTGCCATCTGAGGTGCCCTCAGGTTGATGGAAGATTATTGGAATGGACCTTTTTTATCAGAGAGGTGAAAAGTACCTTATAGTTGCTAATTATTATTCAAAGTTCACATTTGTGAGGAAGCTTCTTACCCCATCCACTTCCACTAGCAAATCTGTAGTTACAGCACTGAAGCAACTCTGTTCTGAGCATACAGGAGGGGACTCCTGCATTCGCAGTGATGGTGGGCCACACTGTCTCCTGAATGTTTTAACAACATTACAAAAGAATGGGGGATAAAACTGGTTAAAAGCTCCCCACATTACCCTAAACTAAAAGTAATGGCTTCATAGAAAGAATGGTTCAAACTGTCAAAAACTGCCAAGTTAAATCCTTGGAGGGAGGTGGCGAAATAGGCACTTTTTACTTTACCAACCCTCTTGGTTCAAAACAATAATCTGCCCCACAAAAGTCTTAGAGGTTTGTGTGTTGGTCTCCCCAAGACATTGAGACTCCTAGGGCAGTTTTATTATTTAAGATTGAGTCTGATAAGACTCAATGTGTAAGACTAAATCTTTTGCCAAAATCTGAAGGACAATGAGTTGTACAGTTTTCTTAGCGTATATTTAATATTCCTTTGTCATAATAGTTAATTAGACTAAGGGATATTATCACATTTATATGCAAAAGTGTGATATTCCTTTGTCCCAAGGTAAATTGGACTAAATATCCCTTTGTCTTAATAGTAATTTAGACTAAGGAATATATACTACTCTATTAATGTTCCTTTATCTAAATAACTGTTAAGAGAAAGGGATATAGTAGGGTGCTAAAGTAAAAAAGTACCGTGATATATATATGGCCATGCTGTCTCTCAGGACCACTCCATTAAGCAATTATATTGGCAGTCCTGCACAACTGTTATACAACAGAAAGACTCCTAGAAACTTGCCTGTTAGGGTAATGAATGATGATCCAGAGAAAGATGAGGTGTTGTTAGAGTTCCAACACAAGCAACAAGGTATGGGGGATTATTATAATAGGCTTTGCAAAGACCTACCTCCACTACACTCGGGTCAAAGTCTTACTGTTCAGAATCCCCAAACTGAGCTATGGTCTCCAGCCCAAGTGTTAAGAACATGCGACGAGCCCCTGTCGTACATCATCAGGACACCTATGGCTCAGAATGTTGTGTTCACCATTTAAACTAAACCTCGAGCACCAACCGAAACCAGTCCGGTTCCAGATAAAAATGCCTCTCCTACAGTCTGCAAACAACTAGAATTAGTGCGTTGACAGCGCGGGAAATTGAGTGACACACAGATTGGCCAACCTCTCTGGGGGGAAAAATAAAGCCACTAGGTCTGTGGGTAGGGGTGGGGCAGCGTTTATCCAGAGGACCTCTCCCCTTCTTTCTTTGCCTAGTTGGCCCGACCTTTTGTCCGGGAAAATCACCCCATTTGCTAGTTTTTCCCGTGCTGTCAACGCACTAATTCTAGTTGTGTGCAGACTGTAGTAGAACAGGTAGTTCACCACTCACACGATCAGAAGAGCCAAATGATCCCACCACGGACTGGCAGCACATATCTAAGGTCAAGACCCCGTCACACAGTCCATTAACACGCAAAAGAGCTGGGATCATAAAGCCTCACCACTTCTAGAACTAAAGCTTAAGGAGAGGGATGTGATAACACTGAGCTTTACCTTGAATATAAAGAAGAACCTTCTTCCTTTGTTTGTTATATATTGTTTTTGTTGTATCTGTATCTATCTAACAATGTGTTTATTACAATTACTTCATCTTAACTAATGAATTGTGTGTATCACTTTATTACAATGTTTATTTATCATTCAATAATAAGCCTGCAGTTGTAATAATAGTTGAAGGCTTTATTGTTATTATTATAGTTTTTCAATATTAAGGCTGTGCATCGTATAGCGAATCTGTTCCTTCGTGGTTTGGTAAATATCGAATATTACCGAATATCGAAATATACCGAATAATTATTATATAAATCAATTTGCATACCTTAAAGGTTGGGAAAATGATTTTATCAACATAAATGGGTAAACATTAAATAAATGATCACTTTAACGTATATGATAATAGATGAGATCCATTTGTTAATCTGTTACTATATATTTATAATGATTGTAAGAGTAAGTTCTAGGCTCTCGATTGGTTGTAACACTACAAAACAAACTAGAAATGTCTTTAAAAACAATAACTCTAAAACTGACAGATTTAAATAACCTGGGTATGTCCACTGTTATGTTACCTTCTCTAGTTTAAGAAACTGCCACTGGAGCGCTCTCAGTTCGCAGCAACCCGGCTGAGTTGTGTGAGGTTTGTGTTTTCTTTTTCTTTCCTAAACAGAGGCCATATGAGCATGACATAATATACATACCGAAGTATTTTTTGCCAAGTTTTCACGCATTTTCATATTTTTTTAGCTCTTTTATTTTATTTTGTTATAACAGTTTGCACTTTATAGTTATTCATAATGAGAATTAATCAACTTTTAAATCAGATTATTATTAATGTTGACAGAACATTTCTTAAATTGAGCCCTCAGACAAACAGTAAAGTCCGAACTTATGCATGTAAGTAAATCTATTTAACTTAATATGATGTTAAATTTAATAATAAAATATTGAAGGGAACTCACCAATACTAGAGAATCTTAAAGTTTTGAACTTTAAAAGTAAAAGGTTAACTAAGAACTTAAAAATGATAATTTTAACTTTGATAAACTGCTACACACTAGCTATTTCGAATTAAGTATTTTTCCGTTTTTAATGACATTAAAATTCACATTTTCCCTCTTGGCTAAGCTTTAGATTACAGCTCCCAATCCTCAATTGAAGAGATTATGCGCCTTAATCTTTAAAGTTTTATTAAACAGAGGAATATTATATTAACGTAGGTATATACACGAGAATGATCACGTCCCTTTGTCACCCCCCCCCCCCCCCTTTATATAGTGATAAGAATAGAATAATAATTGTGTTTCGGCTTGGTATTCTAAAGCTTTTTCTACGAATTGAATTCTGGAAGTGAATCACTGTTGAAATAGTTAAAGTTAACTATTTGGCTAATTCGGACTGTACGTGCCCTCGAAATTTCTTCGAGTTGGACCTCTACCTGGTTTATACACAGGAAGGTTGTTTTTCTTCAGGAAATGAGCAGAGCACCGCGGAGCGGCTATTGAAAATTCAAGGGTATACAAAATGGTACTTCTTTAGATTGTTACTCCCCTATGTAGTTTCAGACTATAAATGACTTTGACCAAGTAACTATTATGACAAAGGGATGTTTAGTCCAATGTACTTTGGGACAAAGGAATATCACACTTCTATTTTTTAAGGGGAGTAACAGTTTGAAGAAGAACATTCCGTCACCTTCTTTAGATTGTTACTCCCCTCTATTTATTTTTATAAGGGGAGTAACAATCTAAAGAAGTGCCCACAAAATTAAGGTTTTTAATTTAATATGCGGGATTTTATCACCTAATCTCAAAGTGGGGCACGTACAATCCGAATTTACCAACTATTTAGTTCAGCCTTGTTGTTTATATGTATATTATCTTATTGACATAATTTCTAGCTGCTCCACGAAGATTTTATAAGAAAACTGGCATTGTGCACTGCAATGGTGAATATGAGGTAATCCTCGATAACAAAAAGCTCAAAACTCCTGGAGGGCAAATTTTTAAAGTAAATAATGAAATGCTAGCACTTGGAGTTGCAACTGAGTGGGATGCTCAGAAATCAACAATTGATCGTGCTAACATGCATCTGGTAAATAGTTAAAAAGTTTTTTTTTTAATCTAATAATAATATTTATTTTCACCAATAAGAAAAAATAATAAGAAGAAAATAGTATTATACTGGAACTCAATTTTTTATATTAATATCAAATTTAAAACAAATAATTTCTTACTTAATTATCCTCTATTTACTGGCGATATTTTGGTAAAACGCTCAGTAAGTGCAGGTTAGCACCTAGAGTGAGGACGCTCTTTTGTTCGTATTATTTGCTGAACCATTTAAGGAAAAAGAGTTGGCTAATCTACAGTTATCCATACAGTCAACAATCACTTGGCGGCACAATTCTGCTTTATTTATACGCTAAAGAGATTACATCTCTATGTCAAAACAGTTCATTTTTAAGATTTATACATTTGAAATATTATATCAATATAATTAATATATTTTAGAGATGACATCCCTTTATCTAAAACGTTCATTATTCGAGTGATGTCCCCCAATTTTCCAACCTCTCAAAAATTGTAATTTAAAACACTGGTAGAACTTGCACAATAAAAGTATGGAATTATTACCAACGATATTTTTTGGGTAATGCTACTGATATATTCCTATTCACATTAAAAATATCAAGATATTTCACTACCTCCTTAAAAAAAAAAAAAAAAAAAATCCAAAAAGTGAAATTTTCTTGATTTTGATATCCAATTTCAGGTGAATTTTTCTATTGAAGAAAAAGTACTTAACCTAATTTAAACACTGGGAAATCACCTATAATGTGGTTTTTATTTCAGCCTTCTAGGACAAATAGTTAAGGAGATATGAGCGTTGACGTTTTTGCTCGCAAACACAAAAATTAGCGTGCGAAGGAAATAAAAAATGGCCGCCACTCCTAAACGGTTTAGGATAATTTTTTTAAAACATTGTTTTGAAGACCTTAATTACAACAGGGAAAATATTTAAAAAAAAAAAAAAAAAAAAAAAAAAATGGTCCAGCAACCAACTATTTTATTTTTGAACCATTTCGTATGAATTGACCCCATTGTGAGAATCAGTATTGTGTAGTTTATCTTCCTTTCCTTTATAATCATTGACTATTAAAGTTTTTTTTACAATCAATTATGACTGTGTTGCCCAATGTTTTATTGTTACATTTTTATTTTAGACTGCTCTTTGTAGTACCGCTCTGGACAATCCAAATCATTTGAAAAAAGAAGACATTATTGACCATATCATCGGATATATGGAAACTGACACAATTCTGTATTATTCAAATGTAAGTAATTATACCATGAGTAATTAGAAGCTTTGTTTTTGTATGTGATTAGTAATGTTTGTGCTTAAGGTACAGTAAACAGCCTTAAGACTCTTGTACTTGTTATTCAATCCATTTGGTTAACACTCTTAAAATACTTATTGTCCAAACCTTATTATTACTTCTGAATAACTCATATCTTAATTTTGTTTCTAGAATAATATTTTGGAAGACCTACAGGTGAAACAATGGGATCCGCTAACAAAATGGTTTTGTAAAAGATTTGAAGTTGAACTCACTCCTACCAAAGAAATAATGTATCCAACCATTAATGACAAAACTAAACAAACCATTCACAAATACCTTATGTCGTACAATTTCCAATCAGTTATCGGTATGTATTCTAAAATATGAACAAATTTGATGAGATACATTATTTATTCTATTCCATTACATATTGTATAGTTGTATGAGCCCTTCATGCGCTGTTGAGCCACTGATTATTATTAATAGACAAATAAAGACCTTTAAGCCCTATGGGCGTAACTTTACGTTTTTAATTTTCTTTGCAAAAGGGCCTATGGGCATAAATTTACGTCTTCAAGTTTTTCTTGTTTGGAGGCGCGGTACTGTCTGTCAGTGTAAATTTATTTAAATATATTCAGCACTATCTCTTGTCTGGGGTATTATGAATGTTCACAGAAGAGCCCAGTAAATAGAGTGAGGGTTGAAGATGGTAAAGAAATGATAGATGAGATTTCGTCATCTAAGAATTTAGGTTTGTTAAACCTGTCATCATTGTGCCTTTTCCTTGTGCAGCTAGCCCCTAGGCTTAGGGGTATTTCCCATTTATGTAATTCCTCAGGCATACGAACCCTTTTATACCTAATTTACTATAAATATTATCTAGACTTTACCCGGTTATCCCTACCTTTTTTTTTATACTAGCTTTTTATTTATTTATACACGTTATTTGTACTATATATTCTTATGTATATATGTACTCATTTAGCGACTAATTGTTACTGAATATCACCTTTATTAAAGTTACTATAAGATAGGGTTTATATATTGTCTTTGTGTAATAATATATTATAAATTAGCTTAATTATAGGCAGAGAAAACAGATGACGTCTTATAAAAAGTGTGATACATTTAGTGTGTAAAGTAGAAAAAACCTGAGGTCAGGGGAACAACCTTACAATATATACCTCAGTCCTCAGTGTTTTCAAGTTTTTTCAAACAAAAAAAGCAAAGCTATGTATCAGTTTAACTAATGTTGGTATAAATTCATGTTGGTAGATTTAGGCTTCTCCGATGACTAAAGTGAACTACAAGGAGAGCATTGTCACATTTCTTTACATACTTTACCATTGATACAAGTGTTATGTTTATTTTTAGGGTTTAACTTTGCCATAGAGTCATTGAAATCAGTTATCCTCACATTTGCCTGTATAGAGAGAAAACTAAGTGTGGATCAAGCTGTTTTACTATCTCGTTTAGAAGAAGAATATCAGGTTGGTTTATTTTTCTCTGTTTCTGTTTTATTTCTCGATATAATTATTTTTTCTCTTTAAAAAAATAAACATTTATCTATAAATAAAATAAATAATGTTTATGTAATAAATGTATGATAATATTTCAGACAACTTACTGGGGTCGTGTTGAATGGGCCCATGATGTTAACCAGTTTGACTTACAGTCACGAGTTGCAGCAGCTGTATTATTTGTTCATCTGAATTCTATGTCTGAAGAAAATATCCAGACTAAACTTAATTCGGGTATCTTTAGATAGTAACTTAATAGTACATATAGGTTTACTATTTGTGTTATCTGATTTTCTAGTCAATTAAATAATCAAACATTGTTTAATTTTAATTCCTTAATTTAATTCTTTTTCTAACTAAAATCTGCAATTACTTCATTAATAAATGTTCAAAAATACAATTAAATTTTTGTGCTGAGTGAAAAAAGGTTAAACTTGCAGTTTCATACATTGATACCATCATATACTCAGATGCTTGATCTTTAGCTTTAGGATATATGAATAAAGAATTCATTCCTAACCCCCTTTCTTTGTCCCACCGATGAACCAGCATTAGGCCATTGCAGGGTGGAAGTATTAGACTCTTGACGGTTACAATTATGGAATACATTTAATCCCAACAAAAACACTTGCGGAGAAAAATGAGCTAAGTCTTTGCAAAGCTTTAACTCCTGGTTAAATAGAGCTACAGGAACAAGTGTAAAGGCAAGTTTAAAGGGAATGTTATGCTCTTTAAAGTGGTGTTAAAGTATTTTTCTAGCTTAAATAGAAAAAAATACATGAACATTTTTCTTTAAAAAGTTGTAATGTTTTTGAAAAACTTGAAAGTGGCAATAGCGGCCGAACGAGTTAAAATCAAGGTATGGTCTATGTCTATACGATTTTTTTTTGTTCTATTTAGGATGCTCTATCTAAATTTTAATTTTTTTTTCATTAAAAATGAATCACCCTGTATAAATAGACTCAAAACTACGATTTGGAGAGTATATATTCTTAGCAATGGAATGAATGACGTATAATATAGTCCTAGAAGGCTTTGGAAATAAAACTATTTTGACATTTCATTTAATTGTTAGGCCTAAATGATAATAGGAAAAATAGCCACGAATATCTAGCACGGACCCCGTGCGGTTCGCAGAGTGAAGGCTAGTTTTCCCTATGGTTTATTTATATATATATATATATAAATCCACAAAAAAAAACCTAACCGTGAAAAAAGGGCCAAGTTCCAGACCCTCTCCAAAAATAGTCAGCCTATCTAAGTAGTGATATCTGCTTTTTGGCCAAGTCTGCTCTTTTTTTAGTATATAGCCTCACTTCACTCCTACTTTTATAAGCAAGACTGATCTTTTCTTTTTATTGCTTAACACTTGGCCAGTTTCTGAATGAGGCATTAAACAAACTTGGCCACTTTGTAGATAACACTACTTTTATAGGATGACTTTCAGAAAATGGTTTTTAAATTTAAACGTGTTGAGTGATTTGGGAAAGAAAATGTTAGAGTTTGTGAGGGACAGAGAATAGAGAGGAGGGACAGACAAACAACATCACTTAATTATACTGGATAAATTAGACCTAGTAACTTATATGGACAGGGGGAGACTTGGCTAAACCTATGATCTCACAACTTTTTACGGGAGACTTGGCTTATTTATTATTATTTTTTTTTTTACACTAGTGTTTTTGTTGGGATTTCACTATCTTTTTGTAAGTAATTTTTAGTTTCTTAGCCTCTTGTTCTTTTTGAACACATAATATGTTTGTATTATATAATACTGAATAATATAAGAAAAGATAAGGGAAGGGCATGATAGGAAATTATTATCTTAGTTTAGAAGAAGGGGTGGATGTTCAAATTAAACTAAACAATTACCTGGTATACGTGTGTGGACTAGCAGGTGTATGTGTACAATCTTCGAGCTTATTACTAGCGTTGGGAACCAATCGATTGAAAACAGTCGACTAAACGGTTGTTTTAAAATATTCATTCATTCGGTTGTGGATATCTAGTTTTCATTCGACTGATATCTGTCTATAGTTTGGAGTTGTATTAGTTGTAATTCGGACGTGTGTATAACAAGATAACGAGTGTCATGCGCCTTCTCACCCCTCCTCCGCTCTGAGTCCTTCACCGTCGTTCCTTTCCCCTACCCAAAACCAAAAAACATCCGAATGAAACATTCGAATGAAAAATTCGACTGGATTCAGTATGTCTATTTTCATTCGAATGAAAACGATGTCGTAGCAGGCTGTAGTTTGGGACGAGATAATGAGTGTCAAGCGCCTTCTCACTCTCACCCCCCCCCCCCCCCCCCTCAGCTCTGAGGCCTTTACGGCCTCCACCGTACTTCTCCTATATAAAAAAAACCATTCGATTAGTCTCGATAGTATATCCTATACCCGCTATGAGACTGTTTTCAGTCGATTGAATTCAATCGACTGTTTTTTCCCGAATCGACTCATTCATTCGGTAGTTTTTTCTAGTCGGTTGTCCCAACGCTACTTATTACTCGATAAAGATCAATCACAGTAATTTCAATATAAAATGTTATTTATGAGAGTAAAATAATACTTTAGTTTCAAAGTTCTCTACTTCTCTAAGTTCTCTACTAAAAAGCGCTTGTAGCTCAAGCTATAATAATTTTTTACATTCTCATATAAAGAGGAAGTATTGTGATGGCGCGAAAATTCGATATTGATGGATTTACACGTTTTGAGGTCCCCTGAGTCCAAAAAAGTGGTTTTTAAAAAATGTCTGTCTATGCAGACGTCTGTGGGCCAAATAATTATGACCTTGTATATTAGAAAGTTTGTCTGAGTTGTCTCGGACCGATTTTTTAAAATATTTGTCAAGGCGGTTTTTCTATTAGCCTTGAGCTAGGGAAAGTACAAGATTTTTTAAATTTCTCCTTTATTTGTGCATGTAAACTCTACCTTTATACAAAATTTCCAGTTTAAAGTGCCTTGAGTTGATACCAGTAAAGGATGGTACAGCTGTGCTCAACTTGGCAGGAGCCAGGTTCTGGAAATCAAATCCAGACTAGTTTGAGTTTACCTTGTTGTTTGAGGAAGAGCATTATAAGCTTTTCAACCTTTTTTATTAAATTTAACTTTTAAAATTTTAAGAGATATATAACTTGCCTCTTTTCAGAACTGTCAAGTTATGTAAAACACTTCCAAAGAATGAGCTCAAAAGCTTCTGCACTAAACCAGAATAAAAACAAATGAAAGCTTGGAATAAACAGGAATAATTCATATGTAGAATAAAGTCAATGTTTCAACTATGGTAAACACAATAAAATTTGAAAGCTTTTTATTTATTATTAACAATTTTATTTTAAAATATAATAAATACATTTATTTATTAACAACAGCCGAAGTCAAAAAGTACGGTCATAAATTAAAGGTGGAATTCATAGAGTTAATGTTTGAGAAAAAAGAAATACTCATTTTTTGGTTTTTTTTTTATAGGTAAAATAAATTTTAAGTACATTTTTTAAATAAAAGTAAAATTAAAACTATCAGATTGCAATTTCCCTAAAAAAAAAACAATTTCTAAATATTAAATACAAAAAGAAAAATAGTAAAATACTAGTTTTTTTTTTATTAACCACAAAAAATCAATTTGATTTTAAATGAACTCAGGTAATGTATTTGAAGCAGTGGTATTAATCTAATTTCAGGTATGTTCTCCAAATGATCTAGATTTCTGAAGAAAAATATTTATTTTTCTTTTTTTATATAAACTTACTTTAGCATATACAGTGTGTGAGGAATGAGTTGACTATTGACACTTTGGTTGGATAAAGGCTGCCATACATGATCAAACATTTTGCGCAAACCTGATGTCGGGCAAATTTAGGCTATATTCGTCACATCATGTTTGCACGAACATCAAACAGCCCCACACACGGTCAAAATGTTTGTGCAAACATTTTGAACGCGTAGGGGGGCCTTAACGTATTTGAAGAAAAAAATAAAGCCACTAGGCGGTTATCCTAAGAGCCACTCTCCTCTACTATTGAGAACATACAGAAGAGTGATGTTCCATCGTGCCAAAATTCTTTGAACTAAACATCCCTTTGCCTTAATATTTATTTAGCCAAATAATTATTTAAAATGTAGGAAGGGTAACCATGTAAATGTTTGCCACATGGCACCTAATTTACTTGATTACTCGTCTACGGGTTTCTTTACTTTAATTGGTTGCGTTTCTTTACTCTTGAACCAGTTCTTCTACTTGGAGCTGCCATTGCTCCTCTGTGGATGGTCACCACTGTGACAATCTCTGGCAGTTGTAAATGCCTCACTGTACATTTTCCAGCAAATGTATTCACAAATTAAATGGTCTGACACTGTCACACAACAATTTACACTGTCAATTTTATATTCTTTAAATTAAAATTTTTAATTAAACTAATAAATTAATAATAAAATACTAATTTTCACTTCTTTGGCTTATTTTAATAATTTTAAGGAAAAAAACCGAGAATTATAATTTGAAGAGGGGATAAAATGTAGCTTCATTAAGAGCACATATTTACTAGCTGACAAGTACACAAAATAAGTATAAGACAAGTAAACAACACAGACTAGAAGCTTAAAGGTGGGCAGGGGGGGGGGGGGGGAGAGACTTAACACCAAGCAAATAATATGTATTCTATGCTGAGATTCAACCTACACTTACTCATAATTAATATTCATTAATGATATATCACTTAATTTTACTTTTTATTTATGCTGAAAAATAATTGAATAAACTTAGCTATTCAATATAGATGACTTAGTCCATTAAATAAAACTATTCCGGATTTCACCAGAAAATCAAGCTATTTATAAAAAGATTCAACCTGTGGAAGCTTATGCACCAAATTATTTTGATATTGTTTAACTAAAATTTAAAAAAAAAAAAAAATAGACCCACCAATCAGATATTATCAGCTACTGCCTTGTAATCTGATCTCAAATTCCTAAATTTAAAGTTATTTACAAAAAAAAGCATAAATTCAGGCTTTATTTAATTTGATTTACAGACCATGGCAAAAAAATAAAACTAAACACATAGATTGTAATGATTATATTATGACCACATCCATAAATAAGAAAGTATCCATTGTCAAGTGACTTTCGACACAGTATTTAAAATGAGAAAAAATGGAATAACTTCAAAGTGCATAACTATTAATAGGTTTTTTTTTTAGTGAATTTAAGAGTATAGGAGTTCTATAGTGAATAATAGTATTATTAACAAATTAAAGTAAATAAAATATTAAAAGCACCTATGGATTATATAGCATCAACCACCGAAATTCTGTTAACAATAAAAGGGGTATACTATAAAAATTGAAATTAAAACAAACCAAAGTACCAGTATGGTTTAAAAATGATCAAATAACTATGATTCTTGTAAATTAATTATCTAATACAAACATTATATTTATGCTTTTGGTAAAACTCAGTAGCTAAAAATGACCAAATATACCACTGGTTAAATGACTAGTTAAAAAAAATTATATATACTGCACAAACATACAAATTTATATCATTTTATGGATTTTTTACTCTTTAGAAAAAACATTTTTATATAAAAGATGGTCTAACAGAGTATGATGTAATGAGGAAATAATTAATTTTATGTTCTGATTGAATCATATATAATGAAGGTGTGAAATCTTTAAGACCACTAGTCCAGGGTTTTTTTGGATGCTAAATCCCCACGTTTCCAAAAAGTTTTTATATTTTATTATTTATATACGATTTTATTGATTTTTAAATACAACAAACTTTAAATTATAATGTAATTGTTGTATTATAATTTATTAAATAATTGTTGCATTAAAAAAGGTTACTCAATTAATCAATATAGTGTGAAATAAATCCTTTTATCCTATATTGATGATTATCGATTTTGCAGTAAAATATCAAATGATGCTCTGAAGTTAATGTAAATTGATGTAAAAGAAATAGCCTCTAATTTCCTTTTCACCTGTTTAAAACGTAAATATGCAACAGATTGATCAATTAAAGCAGATAGGAGAAGTAAACTATCTAGTAAGCAAATAATTCTGGGAAAAGGACTTCGTAGATAGGCTGATGATGAGTAGTCTGACTGTGGGGAGAATTAATGTGCTGCGGTGTTCTATTCAGTAACTCACTTAGTTTTGTCTGTAAAGTTTCATCTTCCTGAAAATATTAAAGTAACAAATTAGAATAGAATAATAATAATAAAAAAAAGTTAGTGAAGGATGGGAAGAAGGATTCAAAATAAAGTAGTTCTAAAAGACAAAATATATTGCCAGAAAGAGGCAAAAATAGAATTGATTTAAGTAAAAGGAATTAATGATTCATAGCTAGATATAATGTTCCTTTAATAAAAGAACGAGTTTAACAGTTGTATCACAATATACATACAACTACCGAGGTACAGACAAATTTAAAAGCTGTATCACAAGTACATTCAACTACCAAATAAGTTTCAAGGTACAAATAAGTTTAACACTTGGTGCATCAGACTTAATACAAGTGCTATATGGATTCGAAGCATGAAAGTTTTGTATCAGCCTGATGATGATTTAATACAGTGAACAATGAAACGCAGAATGTCCGAAGTCGTACAGATAATCTGAAGCTCATAACAGGTAAAATAGATGGATCAGACCCTTTTTGGTTAAAAAATCTAAGGTAAAATATATAGATTAGACCCTTTGGTTAAAAAAAATCTTAAACAGAAATTTGTAGGTAAGACTGCTTCATGGAATGGATCAAAGTATAGTGCCCAAGAGATAACACAAAAAAAGTTAATTCAATGGAAATCATTTAAAAAATATATGTGTACACTTTACTGATACAAAAACTCAAGTAACAATAAAAACAAAAAAATATATTTATTTCCCCATCCCGCACTATACAAATAAAAACAAATTTAGGGGGAAGGCCCCAAAAAATTGATCCCCCAGAAGGTCAAAATATTTTTTATCGGTAATGACAAGGAAATTTTTTTTTTTTTTTTTTTGGGAGATCTTCATTGCCCTATAATATGGTATTTGCATGAATTTCCAAATTTTAGGACTACCATTATTGGGGGAGGGAGGCTTTTTTTGCGTATATTTTAACTTATAAAACCAATATGAAGTGTAAAATTTAAAAAAAGCATGTATATATAGATATTTGCAACCTATTCATCAGCAGCTTACATTTGATACCCCACTTGAAAATTTAAAAAAAGTATTTGAGCTTACCACATTTTTGCGCATGCGCAAATTAAATGTTTAACTTCCCTATATTTTTCCTAGGTGTGGGTCAAAAAGTTCCATCAGAGTTTTAAATTTCATTTTTTACCTTAAATGGTTCGGGAGATATGAACCAAAGAGACAGACACATCACCCTCAGCATATGGGTTTCGAGAAGGATCTACGAAACCTAACATTATGATTTAGGAGATTTAGTAGAAACATCCAAAAATGCTTCATATAATATTAATAGGCATTTAATCAAAGTTTAAATAATTAGTTAAATAAGAGAAATAAGTAAATTTAAACAAAGTAAACTAATAAAACAAACACTATTTTTTCTTAATTTCTAACGTCATAACATAAAAGCCTACAGCTCTTTACGTCAAGATAAAACACATAATAAACAGTTATTTACAATATAAAAACCTAAGTGAAATCTATCTCAAGAATATTCAATCACATTCTAAATTAAACAATAATAGAACATTTAAAAACAAATTTAAACCAACAAATACTAAAACCATTAGATGGCCAAACAATATATTTAAGGGAATTCAATTTTTAAAATAATTTTCTAGTTTTCTGACCAACTAAGTTTTATTATACATTAAAGCAATAACTATCTATCAAGCAAAATAGAGTTTGAAAAATGCTCACAAATATTAACTATTCACATCCAGTAAACATTTTATTAGTAAAATTAACAATCATAAAAAAGCTTAGAACTGTATACACATAGTACTGAGAACACGGCAAAGCTAATTCTAAGGCACTCTACATGCTAGTGCTAGCAGTAGTGCTTTTTTAGTCTTTTTCACCTTTTAGTAAATGTTTTTTATGTTACAAAGATAAAACTTAGTAACTTTATCTGTGTATTTCTGGTTCATGTTTAAATAAATTGAAAATAAGTATAAAAACATTCTCGTATTAGTCAAACCTAAGCTTATCTCTTTTGTGAAATTAATGTACCCTTTCTTCAGTACTGACTTATGTATTAATTTTAAAGTAATTTATAGGAAAAAAATAAATAGAAATAAGTCCTAAAATTAGTTCAAATTACAATAGTAAATTTTAAATCTGATTACCACATCTTTATTATTATGTAACTTAAGTGTATCTTATTTCTGGATGTTTTTAATTTAATTTAAATTTGACTTGTGGACTCTTTATTCAATTTAAAAAGTAGATGATTGAAAATTACTCAAAAATAAAAAATAAAATATTAACATCACCTATAAAGAATTTTTTTTTTTTACTATAAATTGGACCAAACCCAAAGCAAAAGAATTAAACTATGATGTTATATTCTGCGCTTAATTTTTGTATATTTAAAGGAGCTCAGTGTTCTTTATTTCAGAGGCTTGGGCTTCGAAAAGTTTGTGTTTATTTGTCATGATAACTGGCCTAAAAATTGATTGTTTTGAACGAAATTCGACACACAGATGCATTTGTGAAAACTGTATAGTGTTTGGAAATTCCGGCGGCCACTATGGCGACTACATATAGTTTTTAATCAGCATGACATGTTATACATAATTTTAAAGGGTTTTAAGAGTAGGAAAAGAGTATGTAACTGTTATTACAAAGTTTTCCGGCATTTTTTAAAACTAATCTAGTCGAAAGAGGATGTTAGAAAAAAAATGTAAAGCTTATTCGGCATGTTGCGTATAATTTAATAACTTTTCATGAGTAGAGAGGAAGTATACATATTTATCATGACATTGATTTTAAAATGTCTACCACAAATGACCAAAACATGTTGTACATCAAATTAAAGGACGTAGATAATGATTATTATTGCCCCTACATCCTAAACACACGAGGTCGAAATGCTACACATAACTAGTTATTAATACATATTTATTATATTATGTGAGAGAATAATATTATATCATCAAATACTCATAAAATCTGAAATTTAAAAAAAAATGATTGAGGTATTGGGAAATTTTTTGTTTGGGGTTTGTGCTAATGAGCAATTTTTATTATTCCAAACATCCTAAGAATTTTATTAACCTTTGAAGTGAGCGTATGCGAGCTCCTTACAATCAACAAAATATGCATGTAGTCTGTCTGTCAGTAACGTTTATGTACCCGACAATTACATCAGTAAAAGTTGACCAATTAAGTTGAAATTTGGAACACATATTTCTTTATCAATACTTAGGCTAATTTCACCAATATGAAGTTATAAAAATCGCTAAAACTTTTAAAGTATCTTTGTAGTAAATTTATCTTTGTTAATTGTTATATAGGAATGGAAGTGGAGAATAAGTTTAAGTTTTTATTTATTTTTTTAATCAAATACAATATATCATTTGAATGAAAAATTACCAAGTAGGTAATGAGTTTAACTGAAAGTGGGAAGTTTTTATTTTTGACATGGAATTGCTTTATTGTATTTAATCAGGAACCACATGAGGCTTGAAGATGACCTAAGAGAAGGTCGAAATATAGCCAGGATGTATTGAAGGACTTAATAATTTATTATCCCTGTTGAACTATTTTAAAACCACATTCGTTTTAACTAATAAAAAGGGATCACTGTAGTCAGAACTTTATTTACGTTCTAACATACCAATTTTAATAAAACTTTATATAAATCGTCTAATGTATTATTGAAACATGCATGAAAAATTTCAACTTCAAAAATTTTTGTGTGGCGAAGTGATACATTTTATAATAGTTAAAAAGGGCATGTCCGGCATTTAAGCTAGGTAGAAAGGAGATGTCCAGTGTGTAAGTTAGTTGAAAAACAGATGTCCGTCTGTCAGGTAGTTGAAAAGGAGAGGTCCGGCATTTAAGCTAGGTAGAAAGGAGATGTCTAGTATGTAAGTTGGTTGAAAAAGTGATTTTAGGTAGTCGAAAAGGAGATGTCCCACTGTCAGGTAGTTGAAAAGGAGATGTCCAGCATGTAAGTTAGTTGAAAAGAGGTAGGAAGAAGGAAATCACCCTACTCCCCCACAACACAACTCTCTATTCTAATCATCCTCTTTAACTATTGACTCATCATTAAATATATAAAATAATAATTTCATAATACTCAACATACACTCGCTTCAATGTTAGGGCCACACATTCCTAGTAATCTATATTTAAAGTATCTTAAAAATGCCTAACAAAAACAGTAGGAATATACCTAAAGCATGTAAAAAGTGTACCTCTAACTATTAGAACTATTATATATATATATAACTATTATTATTTTATTCCTTATAAATTAAAATCCAAACCTTTTCATAAATATTATTACCCAGTTTTAGAAGGTATATAAAATGTACTTACTTTACTGGGTAATAAAGCAGTAAATCACAAAAAAGCCTTTAATTCCACACAGACATAATTAATGGTGATATACTTGCATACTTTGGTGTTTTCAGCCCAATGTTTGGATATCACACAGATGAGACATGCAGTTATTGAAACCTACCCTTACAGTGTTATTGTTGACAATATCCTGGAAACTGGTGTTTCTAAAGGTTTTAAAAATTTCTTCTTGTTTCTTACGCTCGCCTTCCTTCATCGCTTCAAGACTCTCAGCAAGAACCCTCTTCATGGCAGAGAAGCTTAATTCATCTTCAGGCCATTTCTACAACAGATTAAACAATGTTTTTTATCGGTAATAACAAAAAGTAAAGTTAGTTTTTTCTGGCAATTTTCATCGCCCTACCATAAGGTATTTGTACGAATTATTTCAAAATTTTAGGACCAGCCATAATATAGTGGTTGGGAGGATATTTTTTTTTGGTATATTTCATCTCATAAAACCACTAAAATATGCAAGATTTAAAAAAGCATATATATATTTGTAACCTACTTTTCAGTAGCTTTCATTTGATACCCACCTTGTAAATTAAAAAACAACATTTTTGCCTCACTGCGCATGTGCGCACACAAAATTTGCAATTGGCACAAAAATTGCAATTGGGGGGGGGGAGGACATCTCTTTTGGGTGACATTTTGGCGTTAATAGTGCCAAATTTAAAAAAAAAAATAATGCCAAATTTAAAAAAAAAAGGTCTAATTTTTAAGACCGAAGGTATCGTTTTAGTAGCTTGCTAGCAAGATGGGATTTTTTAATAAAAATATTAATGATTTGAATATCCAGATATGAATTGCCATTTAAACCATCATTCTTATTAATGTTTGTTAAAGATAAAGAAAAGAAGCAATAAATTACTCTGTTGACTGCAGGAGTAGAAGTAGTGCTATCAACATCAGATGAGCCCTGATCCAGGGTAGACACAGGTGTGGAAGATATCTGAGGTTCTTGCAACCAACGATGAGTGGCTGGAGGAGCTTGAGGACGGGTCAAAGCACCAGGTTCAATACCTGCTTGCCTAATACAGTCTGCCATAGATTCTACTTCTAATAAAAGATCGCCGGGAACCATTCCAGATTCCTGATAGTTTTCTTTTAAAATTGGCAGCAGGTGGTTAGCACCAGATCCACGTCGAGCTAAAATTACCTGCATAAAAAAAAACAATTTTTAGTATTTAAGTCAATTTAGTTTTATAAAAAAGAAAAGAAAAACAAGTTATTATAGTTTATAAAGTAAGAATGTAACTTCAGTTTTTCTACAGTTTGATGTTCTATTAACAGCATTTTATCACCTTCTACATTCTGATGCTCATTAAAGTTATAAAAAAGTGTAAGCTAAGTAGGAACTTCTTCAAAGAAGTTCCTAAAGAACTTTCAAAATATATGTAGAGGCATTTCTACAGAAATTTTACACATCTTCTTGGCAAGATAAGTGGAACAAAAGTCTCACATCTTTAGGATTTTTCAAAACTAAAAAGGTAAAATATTAGTGATGAAAATACACTAATACTATTATATTTCTTGCACTTAAACAATTATTTTTTCATTCAAAGTTAACTCACTTGAATAGATAAACATATATTTATAATATAAAATTCTACCTTATAAGCGTAATCTTTAAGATGAGGTAGTGGAACCAATGTGGAAACAAGAACAAGAAGAGAAACAGAAATCGCATGCAAGTTGAATCTTCTAGCCTGGCTTAGTTCTTTATCGCTCAAAGCTACCTCCTAATAAGAAAAATTAAATGATTAAGTAAAATTAAAATAAAATATAATGGAATACTTAGCAACTCTATTATAATACAACAATAAAATGCAGCAGAACCCTGGAAATCCGATAATCCGAACAACTTTTAGGGCAAACAAAAGTAAGGTGAAGATGAATGAGTATTCAGATAATAAAACAAAAGTGCATTTCTGTTACAATTCAGAAATCCGAACACACCCTGGTCCAAATTAGTTCAGATTTCCGGTGTTCTACTGTCTTAGTGTTTACTATAAAATCTCGCATATAATACGCATGCTGAATTTCCGGAAAATTAAAAATTCACATATAATACACGCCCGAAATTCGGGGACAATTTTACACTTGTGCATTGTACACAAGTTTTTAAAAGGGAAACACATATTTTATTTAGCGGCACTGCATCTTCTTATCTTTAGGAGAAATATGCATGTATTACAATAATTCATAGAAGCAGGCGCCTTTAATAATTAAAAAATAGTTCTTGATAATCAAGCCATGGTATTTTAAAAATGTTAAAATCAAGGTTTTTTGTGAATTTCCGAAGAAAAAAAAAAACTTGTTTTAATTCTCTTTAATTTACAATAAAATGAGTTGAATTCTATTTCTATTTTATAATTCAACATAAAGATTGTTGAAATTAACACACAATAATTATTTAAGCAGCTTTATTTGATTATTTAAGTATAATATAAAGTAGAAATAGTTAAAATTAAATCAGGTGTGAAGAGTCTTTTTTTGTTGTATTGAAGCAAGTAGTCACTCACGTACAATACGCCCCCTTATTTTAGAATTAAAAAAAAGAGATAAAAATTGTTTGTATTATACGCAAGATTTTTCAGTATTTAAATATTGAAATTTTTAATGGTATATCATCCATATTAATTTGATAAAACCAACAGCTACCAAAATAACTTCTTTCTTTCAACCTGCAACCCTTTTTTTAATATAAAAAAAATGATATTAATACTTGTATGACAAGCCAAATGAGTGAAAATAACTCCATTAAGAAGCAATATATACTTAATATAATTTTGGAAGGTAAATAGCCAAGGTACAAACCTGAATATTGTAAATGAGAGCAATGTAAGAGGAAACATTTTGTGTGGAAATAAGTTCAACTGCAATTAGAGCAAGTGTAGTATAAATAGCTTCGATAGATTCAACATTGTTACCAGGCAGCGATAACGACTCCACAAGGCAAGTGTAAACATCTTCGGAATATTTCCTCATGAACATACTGTCTGATCTTGAATATCCTTCACTCACTAATTCTAAAGTCTCCACTTCAAGGCTTCAAAGAAAAATTAAAATACAATATATTAGTCACAATAATTAGTAAACAAATCCATAAACTTTTAAAACTATCTATACATACAAGGTTAGTCCAAAATGTTTGTGATTTCAAAACAACAAAAATAACAATAAAACATTAGAGCTTACGTTGGTTTTTGTAATTTTTCAGCATTGGAATGTCGATCTAAGAGTGTATGAAGAATTTGTTGAACTATAATAGTATTTTCAACTCCACCAGTGACAGATAATTTCAGTAAAGGTTCCAGTAACGAGATTGGAAGACTGGTAGACATCACAACATTTGTATATTTCTTACCAACCTACAACAAAAATATTATTAATAGTTAAAAGTTGTGTAGTAAACGTGCAATGAGCCTCATCTTTCTTCATTGAAAGCCATTGACAGTAGCTCCTAAGTTAATAAGGTAAATCACACACTCTCAAATGAGCAGCTTTAATTCAATTTAAAAAGTTAATTAAAGAAACCATGATAGCAATTTTTAAAAATATATATATATAAAAAAAAAAACATACTGTTAAAAGACTCTTTAGAAGCATTTGCTGAAGAAGTGGATTGGATTGATTAAGTGGTACTTTGCTGATTATAAAGACCATGATTTCAAGTTTCTGGTAGTCAGGAAGATGAGCAGAGAACTCTCCAAGACAATGAATCAGAGCCTCTCTGTACAGTGCCTCTTCTTCAGATTCCTCTCGCTGCACTGACATTCGAACATGTCCCAACACCGAGTTAATTATTTCTAAAACTGATGGACCTATAAAAATAAAAAATCATATTTAAAAAAAAAAAAAAAATGAGTTAAATTTAATTTATCTCCAGTAGGGAGAAAAAGTTATGATTTGGAATTAGTTTATTTAGAGGGACTAAAGTAAGTCTTTTCATCCCTGAACTCAAAAAGTAGGGAGAAAAAGTAAAGATTACAACTTAATTTTTTTTTATAAATAGGAGAGAATTAATGGCTAATGTAGTGAAGTTGTTTAAATCAGGTTGGTGACACTGCTTTTTCGACCTTATTTATCATTGCTCAAACCTGCATTTAATTACCTTCTATTTAAGTTTAATTGCAATTCTTATTTGTATTTAATATTGCATCTCTTATATCTGCTATTAAAAGTGCTAACAATTATTGTTATTCAGTAAAATAATAAATAAAAACTGTGCAATGGATGAAGATGCGCATTTTTCTCTCAACTGGAGATATAATATTGAATGTACCTCAGGAGTAAAGTACTATAATTCCCCTCGTGATAATTTTCTCCCTTGGCTGTGGCTCGGGAGCTAATTAGTGCTAATTGTCTGGATTTAGGGACCATGGTTCTTTCGGCTTCGCCTCAAGAATAAACTTATTTGCTCAGGGAATAATGCCTTACTTTACTCCCTAGGTGCATAAATAACTATTGTAACACAAGTAATAATGTTATTCCACTTAACAAATGTAAAGAAAACTTATACTTAAAAGAAAATTACACATTAGAAAATTTGCAATGTATCTTCAGAAAGGCTAGGATTTTAGTGCATTTTACCAAAACATAAGTATTTAGGACTTCTTTTATTGATGGATCATTAGATTATTAATCAAAACTATCTCTATCAGATCACTTAAGAGTGGCTTCTCCCTTTTCAAGAGATTGTGCCTTGGCTTAAGAAAGGAAAAGTAAACTTGACACTGCTTTATATACATCATATAACTAAAAACAATTTACTTTCATTAATGAACATCTTCACTCCTATACCTGAAAATGAACTAATATATATATAAATAATACTAACCAACACTTTCTTCAGCTGATATTGAAATAATTCTGGACAGAACATATGCAATACTGGTTCTGATTCTTGCACTTGACTCTTTGTTTTCATCTAAATGAGACATCAAACTTTCAACAACAGCATACGAATATTGAGACTGAAACATAAATTAATTTGACTCATATAATAATTTATAAGTTTATTTCCAAAAAAGAATTAGAGTACTTGAATGAACTGAAAAAAAAACAATAATAATCATTGGAGAAAAACCTGAATAGACAGCATAATTGTGCGGAATGTGCGGACAGCAAAATGGTTTGGAACCCATAAGCCATGTAAGTCAAAATGCCTGGAGTAACAAAAAACAAATATTACTGCCAAGTTCAAACATCAACATCACTATAATTAATCCTTATCAGTAATTATTATTTTAACTGAGAAACAAGATTAAATAACTAAAGAAAAAAGTAAAAAAATAAGGTATTTAAAAGAAAGTGTGTAAATAATTATTAAGTAAAGGTAAAACTGAAGATTATGAGGCGGTCTATAGAAAAAATTGCGGGGCCTCACTCTAACGTATTTTTTTTATAAAGGGATATCAACTCTCCTATTAACAAATCGTACATATATAATTTCTCAAATTTTTAAATCATAAAAATGTACTGTTTGACAAAGGAATATTATCTCTCAAGTGTATAAATTAAGCAAAGTTGTGCCGCCAAGCGATTCTCAACTGTATCATCTCCTTCAGTTCAGCCGTGAGTAAATTTTGAGATTTGCTTACCTTAATACTGGTTTAAGAACAGATCGGACATGGCCAAATGATGCTCTGCCAACAAGTTCCCTTACACAACTATCAGCAAGGGATCTTGGATCTTCTTTTCCATTTATAATTTCTGGACTTTCATTGCCTGAGCTCACTCTTTACAAATAACACAAGAGGTTAGTAATCATCAAGTATATATTGAGAAAGTAGAAAAAAGTAATCATTGATTTCAATATAAAAGCAATTCTGGGAATAAAAATAAATAAAATATAGACATAAAAAATCAATAACTTACTGTGAATCGTGCATATTGTAAAGCAGTGAAGGGAGAATTTTATCCATGTGAACAGGTTCCCATATGTTCTCAACTAGATCGTCAGATACTGTTTTCCTAATTACCCCCTATAATAAAATAAAAACTAAAATTATAATAATAAATCTATAATAATAGGGTAAGATCAATAACCACACTCACTTATAGACAAAATAACACTTTTAAGGTAGTCATCCACACACAGGAAATCATTCTGGTTTTGACTGAGCATTCCAGACCTGGAGGAATTTCTGTACCAGTGTGGAGGTGGCCCTGTGGACTGCAGTCCCCGGTATCCCAAACAAAAACTTTTATTTTTCTGCCTTGAGGCTGAGAACTATACGGCAGATGAGGAGTGTATTGGGTTTACGATAGTCGGCCTCAAGAATTTTTGAAGTTTGTGTTGTGAAAGTAAGGCGAGTTTCTCTACAAGGCGTAATAAGTTCGTTTCAAAATCGTGAGAACAACAACCAGCCAACACTGAAACTTGAAAAACCTGGAGAAAATCCCAAAGGCTATTTCTTGGAGGGTTTTGTCAAGAACATCCTCTCCAAGTGTGGGCGAGGGTTTGGTAGAGAATATTCCGGAGGCTCTTCCCTTGAGGATTTCCTGTATGTGTATAACTAGCTTTGCCCACCTTTTGGAAAAAAGGTTTATCCTCTAAGAATTGAGCCTTAAAAGACAATAGATAATTATAACTAAATAGAAAGTAACACAACAATATTGTCACCACAATTTTATATTTTTTTAATTATGTACTTTCTTTTTTTTATCAATATTGTTACTTTCTAAGAACCTCTCTAGTCATAATTATGAAGTGGTACAACAAAATCTCAGTCAAAACAACCAATTCTCAATAGAGTTTTTCAATTCTCAAGCAGAGATCTTTGATGATTTAATAAAACTTTTGAAACCATCTTCCTGCAGGGTCGCATCATTCCCAGAGCATACGCCAAATATTGCATGTTGGGAATGGCTTAGATGATTTGCCTAAAGATGGAAAGAAAAGAACGGAATTTAGAATCAGCTCCTTAAAAACGAGCCGGTTCCAAAAAGAACGGTTCTTCTGAAAGAACTAGTTGACACAGACACATCACCCTTGGCATAAGAGTTTCGAGGAAGATCTACAAAACCCTAAAAATTATAAAGTATAAAAATAAAACAGACGATTATAAAATTATATAAAAATACAATGTCATATACAACATAAAGATGTAAATTTAAATATGTAATTATAAACCTAAATATTCATTAGCACCAATTAAAATGTCATAGTTATTTACCTGAAGTCCTTTAATCCCTGCCATCCTAATGTCAGTTCGAGTTTCTAAATCGGGATGATTACTGTGGCACATGGATGAAAATTTGGAAACAAAGAAATCATATCGCCTATGATATGATGGCGTATCTTCTTCGATATTGGCGAAGCGAACAAACTATAAACATAAAACACCAAGATAACCTTAGAAATAGGGATGATAAACCGCAAATGTGAGCAACAGCAGATATATTAAGCTAACAAAAAAAAAAACTATAAAAACTGACAGAAGCAGTAGCCAGGACTTGAAGGTCAGGTTCTGTTGACTCAAGTAATTTTTGAACCATCCTCAAAAAACTTTCAACAAATAAATTTAATGTTTGAGAATGACAAGCAAGCAATAGCTGATCCATGGCTTCCATAGCAATAACAACGAACCTATAATAAAAAAATAGATATATAGATAACATACATATCATAAAAAGAGCTAATTTAATAAACATACAATATATCAGGTATATTTTATATGATCATATTATAATAACCCATTTCTTTTCCTTGATATATCTCTAGAGGCCTTTTTGTACAGGTATTCTCCAATCCGATCCAGTTTCTCTGGTGATGACAATGAAAAAAATATAAGCTTATCCATGTTATTTTTGACCAAACCGTCCTTAAAAAAAAAATATACATGTATACATTAGTTAACTTAACGATATTGAAATAAAATAGAAAAATCACAGGGAAGTATTTGCATCCAAGTACTTTTTAGGGTTTTGTAAATGATCCTGTTATATAATTATGATTTTTTTTTGGTCGACCTCAGAGGTCTCTGGTTCGATCCCCTGTGGAGTCACAATGTTTTTTATCGGTTATAACGACAAGAAAATTACATTTTTTCAGGAAATTTTCATCGCCCCACCATAAGGTATTAGGTATTACCATGAATTATTTCAAAATTTTAGGACCAGCCGTTATATAGTGGTTGGGGGGGGGGGATTTTTTGGGTATATTTCAACTCATAAAACCAATAAAGAATGCAAAATTTAAAAAAAAAAAATTGAAACCCACTATTCAGCAGCTTTCATTTGATACCCCACTCACAAATTTACAAAAATAAAAATTTTTACCACATAAAAAAAAGTTTACCACATTTTTGCGAATTGTATTTCATTTTTAACTTATATTTTTCCTATGGTTGGGTAAAAAGTTACGCTAGTGTTTTAAATTTCAGCTCTTTAGCTTATACGGTTTGGGGACTAGGAACCAAAGAGCGACGGACAGACGAACACATCACCCTCGGCATTAGGGTTTAGAAAAGTATCTACAAACCCCTAAAAAGAAAAATAGAAACAACACATATTGAAGGGACAGCCTTTTTTTTTGTAGTTTTACATGTATTTTTACTCGATAGTCTAGCGGTGGATCCTATATTTTTATATATCAGTTAATTGAACTATGTGCAGTTATGACGTTTCGCCTCTTATGCTAGAGGCATCTTCAGGGTAGAGCATGTTGTACTAATGACAGAAACAACGTGAACTGTAGTAGGAGATTGACGAGAGCTAGGGGGTTATATCCTTGTCCGAGGCCTCAAGTAATACCTGCTTACTAGCTACCTGCTACTTAGCAGGTATTACTTGAGGCCTCGGACAAGGATATAACCCCCTAGCTCTCGTCAATCTACTACTACAGTTCACGTTGTTTCTGTCATTAGTACAACATGCTCTACCCTGAAGATGCCTCTAGCATAAGAGGCGAAACGTCGGAAGTATCATCCACTAAGACGCGGTCACCACCAGAAGACCTAGAATTTCATTATGAAACTTACCGCGGAAGCCTACGCACCAAGATATATGTGCAGTTAATTATATTATTACTATACTTATTAAGAACATTAGGAAATACAAGCTAAATAATAAAACTTGTTAAAACTACAGTGCAGGTCATAATAAAAATGCTTTTAGTATACTCATAGTCTTCAGCCTTAGAAACAGCTTTAATTTTAAAGAATATTTTATTTATGTCCCTAAATTGTATGTTCATGAATATGGTACGTTTATAGTCATTATTGATTAAATAAACAATATGATGCTAAAGTAGCTTCCAAATTTATATTCTTCATACCAAGCAGTAATCAGATACGCATGGATTGCACCTGTTAATATCGATCTAGACGCTACTACTCCAAGAGCAGTAGGACAGTGGTGTTTTCAATTAACCCATTGAATGCGTAATCTAATTCATGAACCTACCTCAGTGACTGAATAGAATCTTTAACAGTTAATTTAAAAATAAAATAAAATTGTTAGATCGGCTGTGAATACGTCAGCGTGCCTGACGGAGCCTTGCAAGATAGTTCTACTCGAGGCTCGGAGAATAGAGCTACTAAGGGCTGAAAGGGAGGGCTTGGATCTACCCGCATTGAATGGGTTAATTTATTTCAGTGAAAAAAAAAATTATTATATTTAATTTTATGGCAAATCAAATCGTAAAGAAGCATAATATGATAAATGTATTTTTTCGAATGAGGGAGGGAAGAAAACAGTTAATAAAAATCCACTCCACCAAAGGGATCTAAAAAATTGCCTTTTTTTTAATTTAACCATTTATATTTTTTATTCTGTTTGTTAAATTAATCAATAATATTGACTTTATAAACGTATGTATGAAAATATATCTTTGTTAATAATAATTCAAAATTTCTTTGATCTAAAAACTTTTTACATAATTTCTCCAAAAACCACCCTAACTTCACAAACTTCTTATCTCCGAAGCTATTAACAATATAAATCTCATACTGATCACAAATTATATAATAATAATTTTACTTAAAAGTTGGTCCTTATTAATTATACTAAGCAACTTTGGCTTCAGGATTAAGAAAACAAGCACTTTTGGAAAGTGTTTAAATTTCACTCTATTTTAGAGTAGATGTTATGTGTTGAAAAGTTACTCCTCTTTTTTAAAATAAAGATTATTTACTTCATGGTGAAAACAGGCTAACCCTGAAAAAGTCAAACATTTTGCGGCTCTTTCGGCAACAGTG
Organism: Gerris lacustris; assembly: GCA_951217055.1. Lineage (NCBI taxonomy): Eukaryota > Metazoa > Arthropoda > Insecta > Hemiptera > Gerridae > Gerris > Gerris lacustris. The sequence continues at coordinate 73,874,034 of OX578278.1, forward strand.
CCGGCTGCGGCGCTCTGTCAAGATCAAAAACTTTGGCTTTTCAAGACGCCCTTTTTGACAACAGATTGACTGTACTATTGAGAAACATTTAATATGCGATTTATTCCATGCAGTTATTAAAAATAATGTTACCACTGTTCTAATTTGTTATTCTCATAATTGAAAACAGAATAGTATAGTATAGTTAGTATTACAAGAGATTTAATGCTAATTGAAGCAAAAAATTAACAGTTAGAATATGCTTTATTTTCTTGGTTTTTCTAAAAAAATCTATTTTTGACGTCATCGTTGAAAACCGGGACATTTTGGCATCCTGAAAAGTTTCTTCAGGGCACTGGGATTTAAAGTCCAAAACCGGGATGCCTGGTAAGCCTACTTATATTTACAAGTAATATGGAAATCAGACGAATAATTACCTGAGGAATTTGAGGAAATATGTTATCAACCAGCTTCTTGTATCTAGGGCGCATGCATGAGCATGAGAAGCAACCTGGAATATTATCAAAACAATATATTAACTTTTTTCAATGGTAAATATATTTATATCAGTAGTTAAAAATTATTTTAAAAGAACTACAAAATTACCATAACAAGACAAGCAATAATAGCTACACATTATATTTAAAATATATCCTTGAAAAATATATTGTCGTTTAGTGCAGTAAAGCCATAGAATATAAAAATGAAAGAGTGAATCGAATCAGAGTTAATGTGGAGCGAATTATTAGTTAGTAGCGGTTGAGGCAACGGGTTACCGACAAAGCTATTCAACCTTCATTCCAAGTGCACTTATGTTAAGCCATGAAGGTTTTTATGAGGACAGTTACTAATTACTGTGCTCAAAGTGGTAAAATGAATGAAAAGTGAATTGTGAGAAATACTAGATTAAATCCATACACGTACAAATCGACATGATGTACGGTGAGTCGTTAAGTACTTCTGGAATAACTTATAGAAACTAGTAGGAATCGTAAATAATCTGAAGCATGTTAAAAATTAATAGCACGGTATTAAATACTGAATGCAGAATAAATTAATTGATTAACTAAGGAATAAATAGAGCATATTATAAGTTGTAGTTTCAGTTAAGTTAGTTGACATGACAGTTTTTGTGATTATTTATGAAAGATATGATAACAGCCTTCAAGGTCATCAGTGTTGCCTATAAATAAACCAATTTAGGTCGTCTAAAAACCACTTTAAGTTCGATTTATCATTTATTTATTTTGAAATCGAGTATGAAAAAGCCCCCCTGAAATTCAATGTAAGTTAACTAAATTTCTCACAATGTTCTTCTCGATAAAGTTAGTTTCATTCGGCAAAAATGTAATGTTATTTATTATTATTAGTTAAGAATTAAAAAATGGATTGTTTACATTACAATAAAAATAAAATATTTCAAAATTTTACTCACATCCTGGATTGGTGCATTTTTGGATAAGAGAATCCACACATTCTGGTACATCTAGCTGTTGAGAATCAAAACAGCATTTAACTAAGGACATTTTCCCTAGAGAAGAATCGTAAATTATATAAGCAAACTGCAGAACTCAGACCTCCTAATTTAATTAAAGGTTACCTTACTGCATTAACCCCACTCTGCATTAAAGTTCATTATTAATCATTTAGCATCCCCTATAATGCTGATTCATGTCGTTGAGAAAAACAGAGAACTTGTGAATGTAGGCTACTGAATTAGTGAATGAAACTGAAATATTGACTCGCCCAAAACTGAGCCCAAGTGATCTTTCAGTGAACTAAGCATCCCCCTCAGCTTCCTTGCCCTCCCTCATACTCATGGGGGGGGGGGCACTGGGGCTTTAATAATGAAATGTAGGTCAACCCATTGAATTTTGTTGCTTGCATTCTGTATTAAAAGTACCACCCAACACAATAGTAAACACATTTTATCTAGCAACAAAATAATTCTATTTCTTTGGTGAAATTTATTACAACCTTTAAATTATTAGCTTCAAATGTTTGTCCAGGACATTTTCTTGTCAGGGTCTAATCTTAAAACCTAAATTTGACCCACTTCCTGACTACCTAGAAAGCTTGAAATTGCACATAAGTAATGTACTCCGATGACAATGCAATACTCAGTAATAAATTTGCTAAAATTGTGTATATTAGCTAATTTTTTTAACAGCGACAGTACTACCAGCGTTCCAAGTATACTGCTAGCATATGCCACTAAATATAAGAGCGAGGGGTCCAGTTAACAGTTTTTGTCATTTGCTTGAATTCAGAATTATGAGTGTTCACATTTAATAGTAAGTAGAGTAGTTGGTTCCTTGTATTGTTTAATTTTATTGTTGTTTGGTCTTAAGGAAAAATAAAACACTCCCTTAAGCGAAATTTCGACCCCTCCTTGGGGTCATTCTCAAGCTAGAAACAGATTTTATTAAATATACTAATTACTATACAGGCATTAACAATTTTACTGACATTAGCACAAATTAAGCTTGAGAATGACCCAAGGAGGGGTCGAAATATCACATTTTATTTTAACATTATATTATTATTTTTAGCGGGCTAAGTCGTAGGATTGTGTAAAATAAGTAGATTTGCAAGTAGTTAGATTCTTTTATAGAAAGCGCACTATGCTTTAATCTTTAGTGACAAACTCTCATACTGCGATTGCTGTACTGTTGCTGTTAAAAAACGATTTTCGCTTTTTTACTGCAGGTTTTATAAAAGCGTGTTGTTAGTTTTTGACATTTTCATGTTTTGGTTTTGCTACATAAAATCGAAAAGCGTTACTAAAAATCTAAGCCAAAAACGTTACAGTGTGTAACAAGGAGTTAGAAAGATATAGGAGGTGTGCAATCATGTCTCCCAGCTGCAGGGCCTTCCCCTACCGCTCTTGGTAGGGCTGAAGGAAGTCGAAAAGAGTTAAACTGCTACCAGGAAGTTAGAAAGTTGCAGGAGGTAGTTCGTAGTCGCATAGTATAGTCTAGAGGGTTGTAGAGAGAGCCTTCAGCCTTCCCCCCGCGGGCTCGCCATCTTAGCGGCTACATCTTCACCTTGCGTGGTAACTAGCTCTACCCCCCGACTTCTTCTCTATCCCAGCAGCATTTTCACGTCTTTACTTAGGCACATAAACTCGAAAAGAGTTACCAAAAAACGACAACAAAAAGCGTTACATGAAAATATCTCACTGTCTCTCAGACTCGTATGCAAGCAATTATTTTTTTTCTTTCATTATGTTATTGTTAATAAATTATAAATTTATTTTTGTCTTCTCATCAAACAGATATTTCTTCCTTGACGTATAAAGAAGAGCTTTAAATTGAACAAGCTTACAGATTTCCACAGAATTGTGTTAAGAAAAGTCTATGCTTATATGGTACTTTGCATATTATTTATAAGGTATTGATGAGTAGAGAAATAAAATATACATATTATGAAATATTTTCAAAATGGCCACCTCAAATTACCGAAAAAACCATAATTAAGGGGTTTTGTAAGTCATATGTCATCAAGTTAAAGGTCTTTTTGAGTAGGTAAAGATTATTATTCCCCCATACATCCTAAATACGTGAGTTCAGAATGCTATGCATCACTAGTAGTTTGGCTTTTTAAAAATGCATAGATTTACAAAAACGAAACAGAAAAGGGGATACAAGATAAGGTGGTAGCAGAGCATATGCCAATCTTGAATGCAGCGATTTAGATTGACGGAATAAGTAGAAAAGGTCTTAAGAAAAAAGAAAACAACATCTTAAAGGTACAAAAACTAGAATATGGCAACAACGGGAAATGTAAGAAAAGCCTTAGGTCCAGCAAAGGCTCGGCTAGAATTATTCGCACAATTATGAACACCGAAAAGAACAAGCAGTTAGAAGTAGAAGACATTGACAGAAATTAGGACAAATTTTAGGTTCTAGGACTTCCGGTGGTGACCGCGTCATGTTCGAGGCCTGGAGCCTAAACTACTGGGCCGATTTTGACAAAATTTGGCATACATGTTCAGAAAAATCATACCCCAAGGCGAAATCGAGAAATTAATTTTAGCTCCAAATTTGGGGGCTACCCCCCAAAAACTCTGAAAAAACGTGAAAAAAAAATTCTCGAAAACGGTTCCGACGATTTTGATTAAAAAATTCTAAAATGTAGTCCATTTAAATACGGATCCAACGATATAAGCAGTTGTCCCGGGAAAAATCTAGTTCCTGAGAAAATAGCTTAAAACGTGGACAGAGAGATCCCGGGTTCGACTCCCCGCCCTGGAGAAGTTATTTTTTATGGTAAATTTTGATATAATTTTCAATAATAATTAAACTTACTTACAAAAACTAATAAATGGAAAACATTGGCTAAGTAATTATGAACTTGTATATGAGAAAGTTTGTCTGAGTTGTTTCGGACCGATTTTTTAGTATATAGCCTCATTTCACTCCTACTTTCATGAGGAAGACTGATCTTTACTTTTTATTGCTTAACACTTGGCCAGTTTCTGATTGAGGCATTAAACAAACTTGGCCGCAAAGTAGATAGACACTGCTTTGATAGGATGACTTTTTTGGGTGGGGGGTCCTGAATTTTTTTCTTTTCTTCTTAGTTCTCTCCTTCCCTTTACCCACGTAACTGTTATATAATTACACATGATACTGATGTTTTATGCCTCATTCAGAAACTGGCCAAGTGTTGAGCAATAAAAAGAAAAGATTAGTCTTGCTCATGAAAGTAGGAGTGAAGTGAGGTTGTATACTAAAAAAAGAGCAGATTTCACTATTTTGTTAGGCTGACTATTTTGGGAGAGGGTCTGGAACTTGGCCCTTTTTCAACGGTTAGATTTTTTGGGGATATCATTCCTTTTTGCTGGCTTTAGCATCGAGGGCTTCGTATTTTATTTTTTACGAGGCACAGGAGGAATTAATGGGAACAGGAGGGAATGTCTTAGATTTTCTCTTGTAAGATTGTTTGGGCCTCTGTTGAGATGCTGAGGGATTGGCCTCTTGGGCGGTGTCAACACCATGCAAAGATACCCATGTACAATCTTGTACTTTCCTGCGTCGAACATTTTTTTATAATGGACGTAAATTATATGATGTTATATTACATGATGTTTTAACTTTTAATTATTAGTTTATACATACATAGATATTTTTATTGAAGAATAAGATAAAAATGGACCCTGCAATGAGGAATTAAATATCTTGTTTCTCATGGTTTATCATTGGTTTGAATGGCTTTCTGCCAAACTCTTTTACTTGACTAGTAAAATTTAAAGGAAAGGTAAATAAAAGTTAAAAAAAATATTTCTGTAACTTTATTGTGTACATGCCACAAGGTGGTAACAAGAGTGAATACAAATTTGTAATAATAATTGACGATGATCTGTATAATACATATTATTAGTTGTAATAAAGAAAGCTTCCTGATTACAAAATGAATTTTCTGTGCAATACACAGTTGAACCAATATTGCACTATTACATATTTATTTCATTGTATAAAGATTATAGGTATCATGTATCATACAAAGAAATTAAATACTTGATTAGTATACCAATGTTTTTGTGATGATTTAATAAATCAGCCGAGTAAGACTGATTTACAAGTATGTCCAATGTTTTAGAAGTATCACAGTTTTGTTTTTTTTTTTTGAGGAAATACGGAAATTTTTCATTTCATTCCTCAAATATTCAAGATAAAAATAATAAGAAAGAAAAATATGTCATGCATTATGAATGATTAATACCACAAATATTATTTGTAGGTAAGAGTAAATAAATTGCAATCACCTTACAAATAGGGATAAGAGAAATAAGTTTATTTTTTGCTAAACAAAACATGCCTTCACTAAGTATTTATTAAAACACCAGATATATCAGAGACCAATTAATTAATGCGTTGTATTTTGGAAAATAAATAAATATTTTTATTCTTTATATTATGAGATCTCATAGCTAAGGAGGACAATATTATAGGTGGGTAAAAGGTGGTAAGAGAAAATGGATTGTAATTCGTTTTTGGTGGGTCGTTAAGGGTAAAATAAATGGATAAATGGATGGAAAATGGATTGTTTTTTTGCTAATACAGACAGTGAATAAAGATAGAAGGGTATAATGCAAGTTTTATTACAGGAAGGCAAAAAAAAATTGTTAATGAAGGCACTCAAAAGCAATAGAAGAGAAGAATATTTGGGGTGCATACAAAAAACTGCAGTGATAAAATTAATGGAAAAAAATAAAAATAGGACAAACAGTATGTTGGAATCTTTCAAAGGCTCATTGGTTAGTTAGATCAATTTTAAATGAAAGAGAGTGGGGGAGGGGGTAGCATATTGGACATACTGATCTTTTTTCAGTAATGGGTACCTTATTTTATTATATTAAGCCACCAGCAGTAGGAATTTTATTTTTATAAAAAATAATGCTAATCTTTTTAAAGTATAATACAAGTACCATTGTATAGGTATACAATAATCAAAGACTTGTTGTTTCTGTCTGAATAACAAGTAACTACATAGACGTACTTCACACAAGAAATGTGGTTCTGATTGAAGTTAAAATACAAAAAAAGGGTTAGATACAATGAGGGGGTCAAAATAACACCTAAAAGTAGCTCAAGTAGAAATTTCCATAACATAAACAGGTAACCAGATTAATAAAGAAAAGAGTAGTATCTTGCTAACCTAAAAATGGCAACAACGGCTTAACAATATTTATTTAATTTATCTCATAAATTTAAACAGTTGATTTTCAGTAACAAACACTAAAAACTACAAAAATCTAAAATAAAAATATAAAGCAAACATTTAATAATAAAGTTTCTAAAGTTAGATAGTTTGACACAAATGAGGATATTATAAGAAAAAAAAAAAAATAAAAACTATTAAAAGTAATTTTAAATGTGAAAGCTTATGATTAAATTAATTCATCATTACGAATGAGACCAACCTAACAAATATGGTTCATTAATAAATATAAACTTTAGGGGGGAAATACAATAATTAACAAATACTGAAAGAGAAAGGGGTTTAATTGCTATGATTAGAATTAAAATTGTGACTAGGTCATTACTGTGATTCGACCTAGTACATAAATAATAAGTAGAACATTATCCAATATGAATTAATTCCACAAAAACTTGATCAAAACAATTGCGAAAAAATTAAATTAGTACAGACTGGGTTTGAATCATGCTATGCATTAAGCATTTGTTATTATTGTTTTAATAAAACCAATCTATTTCAATTATTTTTTTTTTTTTAGAACTAAATACCAGTACATCCAATCTATTTGAATTGCAGCGAATACTAAACAAATAGACACTTATTTAATTGGCAATTTATATCATTTGTGATGCCTTTGCTATGTTTACTTTTACTATTAAAAATATAACAAAGCAACTATATACAAAGGTAAAATAAAACCAATATTGCTTATACTCATGATCAATTTTAAACTTATTCCTAGCCCTTAATTACAAAATATGAATTAATAATAATAATAACAAAATAAACTTATTTCTATGTCATATCATATCTTATATCTAATTATTATAAAATAGTAACTGTTACTGTTATAATATATATATATATATATATATGTATATATATATATATATATATATATATATATATATATATATATATATATATATATATATATACCCTAAATATATTATAATTAATAGGTTTTAATTAGAAATTACTATCACAAATTAGGATCAGTTGAGTAAGGATCAAATCCTCCACAGTAAGTATTGTTATCAGATCAACAAATCATTTTACATCTTACAATATTTTTTTATGCTTAAAACATAAATCAATTAGTGCGTATCATTATTAATCGCATCTATGATAAGAAAACCAAGGAAATTATATATTTCCTACTTCATTATTCTCAAATATCCTCAGTTATTTCAGCCTTGATTTCTACTGCATTTTCTTCCCCTGCTATAACTATTTTTCCATCACTAAAATCCAATGATACATCGTCCTTTTCTCCATGGTCTTTAAGGTACTGAAAAATTATTCAAAAAAATCAATTGTTGTGTATACATAATTAAAACAATTACAGTCAAGTAAAAATCCTTAACAATAAAATCATGAAAATAAAACACAAGTTAACAGCAGAAGCTGAACCAAATTTCAGTTGATTAGTCTTCACATACCAGAAACAAAGAAAATTTAAATAGAAGAGGTGTAGTTCAATAACCAAACAACGTCTTCAAACAAAATAATTGTATTAGAAACAATTGACCAGTTTCGGCTGTTCTAATGCAGCCTTCTTCAGATAAACTGTGTAGGTTATAAGGAGACTTTAAAAATGCAATTCACGAATGCAAGTGAAGAACGAAGTGACAGACTTGCATTTTAAAGTCTCCTTATAACCTACACAGATTATCTGAAGAAGGCTGCATTAGAACAGCCGAAACCGGTCAATTGTTTCAAATACAATTATTTTGTGTGAAGACATTGTTTGGTTATTGAACTACACTTCTTCTATGATGAGTCGCTATCACACACTGGAGAAAAACACAGTCGATGATCTTAAGGAACTTTAAACGTCAGGGAACTTGAAACGTGTCTTTTCATCACACTAGTTTATCAGAAATAAAAATGTCGACAGGGATTCTGATTCTTTTACATTTGTCTTTAGAAATATGATTATAAGACATAATGAAATACCTGAACAATGTATTCTTCTAGGACGGAAACCCTTTTATTCCAAGATATCTTCAATTTTTCCATTATCATACGCTCCTGCCTCAAAGAATCTTTCTTTTGATTAATAACTTTAATTTCAGTACTAAGCCTCACAATATCCGATATTTTCTTCATCCTAGACTTCCTGGCGGAAACCTTAAATGAAATATAAAATTATGAAATGATATTATTAAAATGTATGAAATTAATATGTATAATAATATCAAACTTCACGATAAAACAGTTTATTCATCTCCGAGCTTAATATACAGATTTGTTTAATTATCAAGGGACAATTGCAAAAAAATCTTACCCTGTTTCTTGCTCTTCTTCTAACATATTTAGTTATTTCTCTTTGTGTATCTGTTAGATCAGTGTTTCTCATGAAAAAATTAAATTGGTCCATACTTGATCGAACCACTTGATCTAAAGTCAGGCTAACCGATACTGAGTCTAGAATGCACCTGTGCAAAATAGTAAATACATAATATTAAAAATAAATACATTAATGCTCTTAGCAGTCAACTACACTTGAATTTATAATAGGCCATCTACAACCGAAGTAATGTTTAAGATGATCAACTTAGCCTACCTACGCATCTGAATAAAACATACAACATAATAAACTAATAATAACAAAGAAAAATACAATATGATGTCATGTATTATGAATGATCTATACCACAAATATCATTCACAAGTAAGAGTAAATATATTATTAGAGCAAAAAGTTTAGATTATAATGCTAATCTAATAAGGAAGTAAAAAAGATTTTAACTGGTATAATACATCACATTTATTAGACTAGCAGGTTGTCTAGTATTTTGTATGCTAAATAAAGTTCTTTAACTATTGTTCCTTTGACTTAGGGGGTGACACACTTCGCCACCCGGGTAGCGCCACCTGGGTGGCGCCCACCTGGTTGATGCCACTTGCTCCCGTCACCTGACTTGCGCCACCCACTTATATGAGGGATGCAGTCTGCCCCTTATTTGATTTCCCCTATATTTGATTGAAGGAGTGGGGGCTGAGTGGCAGGGACTAGGGTGGAACAGTGTGACAGGCTCAATTGAAAACAATGGGTTGACTGAGTGGTCGACCGTGTAGTGCCACCTGGCAGGTGGCGCCACCTCGTGTGACAGGCTCCATCTATTCTCATTGACGACTGGGTATGGGGTGGGTGCCACCCAGGTGGCACTACCCCCCCTTATACAACATGTTAAAATATAAGAAAGCTCACTTCATTACCTGTCTGATAAATCTTCAAAGCCTCTCATTTTAGGCACATAAATTTCTGTGAGGAAACCATACTTGTCAGGGGCTCCAGAAGAAGAAAAAACAATTTCTTCGTCAGATTCATCCTCACCACTTTCCACACCACCTACAAAAAATTCATTTAAATTAAATATATTTTTTTATAGTTTTTCTTCTAAATAGCTCCTTTCTTCAGGCTTATAACACTTGGTTGCAGCAGTAATTTTCAGATTCCAAAGCACAGATGATAGCAATCAGCAACCAAGGACATACAGAGTATATCTACCTCACTAGAGTACATCTATCTCACTACTTAACTTGAAGGATCAGCAATTAGATTAGGGTTACAAACGTCAGTAGATGAGTGGTTGTTTTGACTGAGATTTTCAGGTACTACTTCATAATTATGGATAGGGAGGTTAATAGAAATTAGCACAACAATATTGTCACCAGAATTTTATATAGTAACAAACAAACGCGTTTCGACATTTTATAACATCTTTAGGGTTATGTGATAGTGATAACAGTTATGGCATGTTACTGCATCTGGAGCCTGAAAAGTAAAAGTGATTGAAAAGTGGGAGTGAATCCGAAAAAAATGACTGTCACAAAACAGACCATCACGAAATCGACTGATGATATTAACTTAAGTTAAAGATGACCAATTTAGTTGAAATTTGGTACACATATTGATTTCACCCATGCCCAGGACAAGTTTGTTGGACAATATTATCCGCCCAGGTGTTCGCGCTCAAAGCTCACGTAAACATAAGCTTCAAATGTAAACTTGAAATTTTAGGACAGGAAACAATTCTAACTTCATCTATTCAATGAGATAAACAACTTTTTTATTTTTTTTAGTAAAACCAACACCTACACCGCTATAAAGTTTTAAAGATTGCTAAAAACATTAAAGCGGACTTACACGTTTAAAATAAAGGAAACAACGTTTTTACCGATATCTTACGTTCTAACATAACAATTTTAATAAAACTTCATACACATTGTCTAAAGTACAATTGAAACCGGGATGTAAAATTTCAAACTGATACAAGCAGAAGTTTTTGTGTAGTGAAGAGATATATTTAATATAATATGCCAGGACTAGAGGGTTAGAGAACAGTGTTTCCTCACTACTCTATACTATAATAATCATCCTCTTTAACTATCAACTCATCATGATTAACTATTTTCTCAATATTGAATACATATTTACTGCAAGACGCTCGCTTCAATTATAAAAAAAAAAATGCTTTTCTTTTCATTTTGCCTTAACTTCGCTAAGTACAAATAGTTAGTTACTTTTAAGTTTGTCTCTTTTCTATCTCCACCATGTATAAGTAGTTAGCAGTGTGATTTTATCACTAATACGTAATTTATGTTTAATGAAAAGCTTAAGGAACTTCGTTCCTACCGGGTGTCCTGCGACTTTTTTTTCTTCTTCTTCTTCTTCTTCCGGGGGTTTACAAACCCAGAGACATAGACCACCCACTTAGGAGGGTCCATTGAGCAAACCCAAGTTAGATGAAGAATTCTCTCTTGATTTGCCTCTATAATCTAACAGACTCACAAAAATTCAGTAGTCTGTTCAGAGGCAGTCTCTTAAACACTTCTAAGGGAACAATTGGCATTCTAAAGGTTTGCCATCTAAGACGAGTCAACACTGGGCAGCAGCTTAGTAGGTGAGCAGGAGTTTTAGGAATACCAAATTTCAACCAAATCGTTCAACTTTTACTCAAGTTATCGTCGGACACGTAAACGTTACACACATACAGACAAGATGCATATTTTGATGAATGTAAGAAGCTTGCTTCAACTAATCTCTTGTAATGAATGGAGCAGAATACTCGAGCCCCTAATAGTCCTTCTAAGAGAAAACCATCAGTAAACCATACATTCTTCATAGGTAGGGGAACATTTATGACCATGCACCAAGTCTCCCTTAGAAGGAAATAACTCCAGATAATGCTGAAGATCTAATGAGGTACAGTATAATACTGTATCATTGCTGCTGCAGGGCAATTCTCCACCACTGTGCTTCATGGCCAATGTTTGTTGTCAATATTCTGTCAGCATGGCTTCATACTCAAGAAACAGATCAACAGAAAGGAGACCTTCTAAAACTTTTAAAGCATTAATTTGGGGGAATTTGTGGCACTAAAAACGCAATATTGGTAGTAAAAAGCACAATACTCATAACATTTTACATATGTTTGTCATTAAATTTTACCTGTTAACAAAGACCAAACATAAAGTATGAGGTGAGACAAGTAAGTTTTGCCTACTCCGAGAATTGATTATGTATTTATTTAATCGATGCAATTAATGGAAAAAGAATATTTTTTAGATTTCTAATTTTGATTTAGTAAATATATAGTTGGTATTATTGCCTAATCATTTAAAGTGCGCAGTAAAAAAATAACAATGAAGAAATCACATACAAATATACAAAAAAAAATGTCTCATGTGTGTGTGCATAACATAATATAAAGATATTACAAGTTAGACATTAAAAAAAAATATTGAATAATACCGGAAGATTCTTGACTTATACTGGGATTCCCTTCCAAGAATTTCATGGTCTCTTCAAGACTTCGTACCCTGTTACTATCTAAATCTTTAGAAGCCAATCTGTTGGAGACATCTGTAACAAAGGTTTTGAACATTTTTTATTGTGTAAAAATACAAAATCAAATACATACAATACATCAGTAATATTATATTTTTTTAAAAAAATAATAAAAACACACTTTTATAATTAACTTTAAATAGTGTTAACAAACACTTAGTATTTGGTTGTACATTTGATTCGCTCTGTTCAGCACATAACTTAGTTTTTTCATTTAACATACATTTTTAAGAGTTGCATGGTTTATTTGATTTCTTGTTACGGAAAGTATTTAGTTTCACCCGGTAAAACTAAATTTAAATTTTATACTTTATTTAAAAATATTTTTTGTAAATATAAACATTAAACCTTATGTCAATTACAGTAGAACCTCGCTTACACGACCCTCAATAACACGACAACCTCAATTACAAGTGCAATTTTCAAATCCCCTTGAGATTGCCATAACTCATAATGTTAAATTAACCTCTATAACACGACTATTATTATCTAAACAACCTCAATAACACGGATTTTGTTCCAATTCACAACGTAACTCAGAACCTCTATAACAAGTTGTTGAAGTCAACCTCTATAACGCGTCTCTATACACTATACAGGAATGGGTCGACCTTGGACAAGGTTGGACTTGAACCCACCCCCCCCCCCCCCTTAACCTATATCACCTTGATAACACGACCCTCAAAGAAAAGAGCACCTCGATAACAAGCCTGTTTCCCTAATCCCCTTGAGACACTTCTTATCGAGGTTCTACTTTATTATTACCTCCCTTAACTGCCACTGGTCGTGTTTGATCATTGACTTTGAATTTTCGCCAAAATTTTCAGAAACAAAGATTTATCAACAAATATTAATAATTTGGTAAATTACTGATTATTGTATAGTACATAGGGAATCATAATCCATGCATGATTCTGCTTTCTAGGTAGTGAGGAAGTGCGATCAATTTAAGTTACAAGATTTATCCCAGACAAACAAACCAAGTTAATTAAAAGTGTGTAAAAGCAATACATTTTATTTTACTAAATTGAGAAAAAGAAGTGAAAGACTGCCCTCTAGTACGAATCATTAAATTTGTCTGATTACAACTCCTACACTAAAGTTTATCATATACATTATTTCTTCGTCTATGTTCCGTTGGTTAGTTGTTTTGTGTTTTCATCTAACCACCTCTAACATTTATTTATTGTACAACAATTTATCGCAATTTTACTATAAAAATATTAGAGCTACAATGCATTTCTTGATTTGGCCTCAGTGTTAAGACTTTTCTGAACATTATGCTGAATCTAATTAGTGTTTAAAGTTATAAATTATCTGGAAAAAAAAGTGTACTAAATGTTTTTTTACAAAGTCAAAAATTTAAAATTTCTTGTAATGTATATTGTAAATTTAATAAAGGCTATTATTATTGTTCTGCCAAGTTTAATTGAAATCAGCTCATTAGTTCAGGCTCCATATGTCTGCACAGAGGTCAGATAAGATATTTTTTAAAAACCACTTGTAGGGACCTTAAAATACATCAAACTCTCTACAAGCAATAAATATGCATAAGTAACAAAAAAAGTGATATTTTTGAGGTAACATTTTATATTGTGTCTCAAGGAATAGCCCCTGACCATGTATACTGAATTTATTTGAATTGTTTAATTAAATGAGTACAGTATTTTAGGCTTCTTGTATCTGCAGACCACAGACAGAAATTTAAAAAAAATCATTTTGGGCTCAAAGGGACTTGAATATCCATGACACTCTCCAAATGAATTTTTGATACTTCACAATAACTTTCTATTATACAGTGGTTATGAGAAAGTAAAAATTTGGTATATATTATTTTAAATTAATAGTATTCACCATTATATTTCATATGAAATATATTTTTATTTTTTTAAAAAAATGGGAGCAATAAGTACTCACATAATAAGCTTAACTCAAATGTTGTATTATATTATATAAATAAAAATAATTATTATCAAACTAAATTTAATAAAAAAAAAAAAAAAATAGTATTATTGTGTTGTACAAAATCAATATTTTTTAATATATTTACCAATAACAAGTTTTGAATCATCATCATCGTCATCAGTGTCAGAACCCTCAGTTTCAGTCATATCACTCCATCCCTTCTCTCTTTCCTCTTCTGATTCCAATTCCGTTTTTACATCTTTAATTTTTTCATTATTTTTTTCTAAAGGCAAAGAAAGTAATGTTTAGAATAAAGATATACCACTGCCAATGTTAAAAGAGAGTATTTATTACATAGCAAATAAAAACACATTCTCACTGTCCTCCTGTAATGGCAAACTATATAGCAATAAAACTATAGAGCAAATTAAAAGCCCAAATTTATGTACGAGAAATAAGCAAAACACCCTATTCTTATTGCTTACTGTTTTTAAAATACATATTAGAAACAAGTAAGGCGCGCTTCACGTAAGTACGTGGGGCGATAATCGCCGGTTTCTGTACATTAAAGTTAAAATTTTTAAGTGTAATATAATTACACTAATTTTAATAGTAATATTCTTTTTCTACTCTACAAGACCTTCAAATTGATGTATAACATGTTATGGTAACAAAAACAATGTTTAGTCCCCCGCCATTTTGAAACTTTTCAGTGTACAATTTTAATAATTGCATATTCATTTTCTACACTTCAAGACCTTTAAATTGATGTATAACATGTCATAGTTACTAAGAACTTTTATTAGTCGCCCGCCATATTGGCGCCATCTTGAAAAAATTACGTGTGAAATTTTAATAGTTGCATATTCTTTTCTTAATTTCAAGACCTTTAAATTGATATATAACATGTCATGGTGATTAAAAACTTTTTTTTTAGTCGCCCGCCATATTGGCCGCCATCTTAAAAGTATTAAGTGTGAAAAATCCAAAGTTGTCTTAAATGCCGAGATGCACCTGTGTGCCAAATTTCATGTTCCTAGCTATAGTAGTTTATGAATTGAAACAAGCAACGGACAAACAGACAGACAGAGCTATTATATAAGGTTTCTTTTTGTACTTTGTACAGAAACCTAAAACATTTGATGCCTATAATAATCTAACAATGGCAGAAAATGAATAATTAATTTAGTTACAAAGACCTCTGACAATAAAAAAATATATAATATATATGAGGGATTGAGGAGAAATAAGAAACAGGAATAAAGAAGACAGAGGCTTGGAGAAATTGGTGAGAAGGGCATTAGATTCCCAAATAGAAAAATGCATGAGAATTTAAGGAAGGTTACAGACTGTTATAGAAGTTGTAGTTGTATATTGTACATTAATATCCTCAGCAAAAACCTAACCAAGAAAAAAGAGCCAAGTTCCAGACCCCCACCAAAAAAAGTCAGCCTATCAAAGAAGTGATATCTAAACTCACTTCACTCCTACTTTCATGAGAAAGACTACTTTTTTATTAGGGTTTCGTTGGTAAAACCAAAAAAAAGAAACCCGAAGGTTTTGTTCCTGTGTCTGTCTATTTGTCACTCTGTACGGTTCCAACATTATAAAATTATCATTGAGTATTTTAGAAAAATAGGGACAAGAAAAAGAAAAGATTTTAAAATTATCAGCTGTTTAAATCCAAAATGGCAGATATTTCATGTCAAGCAACATTTTTTTTTAAATTTTGAGTGGGGTATCAAATGAAAGGTATTGACGAGTAGATTACACAAATATATAACACTTGTGGAAAGTGTTTAATTTTGCATGCCATTTTGTAAAAAAAAAAAAAAAAATCAATATTTTGTGTGTCCTTTAGTAAAAAAAAAGCCACTGTATTTTCCCCATATATACATTAAATTGTCTGAACTACACTGTTTTTGAGGTTGCCAAATCCGAATCTGAAGTATAAATTTATTTTTATACGTAGTTATCCTGGAAAATGCACCTAAATACTACATAAAATTGAGATGATGCCCAATTTTATTTATATTTTTTTTTAAGTAAAAATCAAAGCTTCTCAATTTAGTTCCATTTTAAACCAAAATGAGAGTTTAGTTTACTGGACTATTAATAATGAGGCTTTACAACTGATTTAAGTTGATGAAACATTCAGGGTCCTAGGAGACCTTAATATAAAAAAATCTTGACATTTTCTTGAGCGAGCCTCTCCTGCGACCCACAAGACTGGTCCCCAAATATTTGACTCCAGCAGAAGGGTGCCCATATCTTCAGCTTATGTAGTCCTATATAAGCCAACCCCTCTTCTCCTTTAATAGTAAAAATGAAAATTTGAATGTAGTCATGTCCGCATGTAGGTCATAATGCATTAGAATAACATCATTTCCCATTCTTACTTGTCCGCATTTAGGTCATAATACATTAGAATAACTCATTTCCCATTTTTTACTTTCCGCATGTAGGCCATAATGCATTAGAATAAAATCATTTCCCATTCTTACTTTTTTAGCCTGATTGTAGAGCACTGGCAAGAAGTGTAAAATGTTATTTTTTGTACAAAACTTAACAAAAGTTGAGACCCTGTTTGCCAAAGTCACCCCATTTATTTATATTAAATTATAAAATAACAGCAACTAAATGAATTGATAAACTTAATCCAATATAAGGGTTTCATTTAAGGAACAGAGGTAAGATTCAAGTCAAAAGGTAGGTAACTCATTTAGAGCTGGTATCATCAAAAATTGGAACGCAATATGGGAAGAGGGATAATAAAGAAGGAGTGTTTTAAATATTCTTAAAAATTAATTTAAAAAGACAAGTGATTATACCTGATGCAGCCTTGTTCCGATCCGAAGGTTCATTTTTATTTGGTTGGGTGATAGGGCTAGGCACAACTATAGCTGGCACGCATTTTATCATATTATCCATAATTTAAAAATCTATGAGCCACCTACACACAAATTCAAAAATTGTATCAGAATACAAATAATAAGATGATAAAGCATTAAAATTTCATTCAACTATGATTCTTCTTTATAACAATTTTTAATTAATATTTTTATTCTTTCTAATCTATTTGGCTGAATGTCACACCCTCATAACTTGTATGAGTAGTAACAACAACTCATAAAGTCAGTTTATCTACGATTGTAACTAAATATAAACATTGTATCTCGGTTTCGATGCGTAGAAAGTGATTCTTTACGTACTTGTATTCATTGCGCATGCCCGTCTCATAATTCTGAAGAATTCCTCCCTAGGGCGGTAAAGAAGAAGAATTCTTCAACTTTACGCACGATTAGCGAGTTTGTTTACATTTAACAAAACTAATTTGATGTTTGTTTAATAAAAGTAACTGTTTATATCAATTCTTTTTGTGAAAATCAATGCGTGATTAAAGTGATTATGACGAATATGAGGAGAATAATACGCCTCCCGAAATAATTAATTCGGCACAAAATACAACTAATGAATTAATGTCATCTTTATCAAAAGAGAAATACGAACTTACATACAGGAAGTTTATTATTTTTTTCTGTATTTATTATTAAAATCTAACAAGTGTAGATAAAGTACGGTACGCAACTCGTGCGAAAACGGCATTTTGAATTGCTCGTGTGATTTTACTACCCTCGCATGTAAAATGCTACTTTCCGCACTAGACGCATAATGTACTATTAAAAGTTATGAGTTGTTGCTACAACTTATTCTGTTTAGAATAAAGCGGCCTACACACATGGGAACTTGGTTCGTATGAACCAGGTTCGCCTGTGTGTAGAGGACATGAACTAATGTTCGTCATTTTATCAGAAAAGACACAACACCTCCGACTTATTTGTTTCTTTTTAACTGTTTTTCTGGTTTTTTTTTCCCTGTGTTTTTCTAAAGCTGTTTCTTTTAACAGTGTTTTTAACGCTTTTTTCTGTTTTTATTCTGGCCAAAAATTACATGGCCACTCAACCACCACCAAGTCTCCTTATTTAGATTACAAAGGAGAGGATGTCCTGCCATTAATAATTCAAGCTTCTCTCCCTGAGTTTTCCTGTTTCAAGTATATAAGTGCAGTCCCTCCCGTATCCTTAATAATCTTCAAAAAGGTATAAAAGTAAGTATGTCAGCTGAACAAGAATTCCAAGGACTGATTTTATAAATGGACAAACTTTAAAATGGGTTTATTTTTATGAGAGTGAAACTAAAATGTTTCTATGTTTTCCCTCATTACTGTTAAATTAAAAGAATTTAGAACAGCAACAATATTGTATTTTAAAGGCTTTACAGCAACAAGAAGAATTTTTATTCAATTTAAGGGGGCAAATATATACAAGTGTTTGTTGGACACTTAGACTATATGGACTCACAGCTCTGTTGGTTAGTTAATCTATTAATTGGTAGTCAAATTGTGAAAAAAGAGGCATAAAGTTAATCAGAGATAATGATCTAAAAAATATTTTTGTACAGTAGTCATTCAATAAGAATTGATTCTGACAGCAATCTAAGGGAGAACCAACAAGAACTTGAGATTTTGACAACTAGAAGGCAAGATGTCAAAATCTCAAGTTATTATTGGCTCTCCCTTGTCTTCCCACGCTGTCAGAATCAATTCTTATAGTAGGACTACTGTAGTCTGTCCCAAATCATGTAAACTTCTTCTGAGGCAATGGCGGCGCTAGGCCTGTGCATCGCACAGGGCCCAGAAAAGGAAAGAGTGTAAAAAGAGCCTACTCCAGACCCCTCGGTTTAGGGCCACGCAATGGCTAGCGTCACTACTGTTCTAAGGGTCTGGAGACACTAGCACCTCCCGAAAAATTAAATACATATTAAAATGCAAGTATGTAAAGCTTAGATAAGCACAGCCACAGGCAACTGGAGTGATCGAGAAAACTATATCTCATGATTAGAACTTAATGGTTATGAAAATTGTGTAGTTAGTAATTTAAAATAGCAAACCAAATATTTCGTCATATTGTTAATTAATTATATGTATGTAAGTAATAATTGTTTTTGAAAAACTTTGGAAAATGTTATGCTTAATGGAAAAAATCAAAGAGTTATTAGTTCTTTGTTTTATTTTGATTGTAAAAATAATAATCAGGTGTAATTTTTTTTAATGTTTCATTTGATATTTATACGATCACACCTACAACAATATAAACCCTTTGCACATATGCAAGTAATTTAAACTAATATCTATACCAATATAGTAGTAAAAAAATGAAGTAAATAAATGTAAACTTGATATAAGAAATCTTATCTGTTTTCTTATATGGATAATAGATATAAACAATAACAATGAGAAGAGTAAGGTTGAAATTTAAGGTACTATTTATCACTACTAAATACTTCTGTACAGTAAGCAGGTAGAATATTACCTATACTTAAGTTTTAACACATAAATTTGTGCAACATTATGAAAGTTCCAAGAATTACGGGAGGTACTAATTTGCGGGTCAGGTCAACCCGCAAAGTATTTTGCGGGTCAGAATGTATTCACCACTGATATTACTAAGGAATTATTACGGGTCGTAGTATGATTTTGCGGGTCAGATAAAATCCTTGCGGGTTGGCATGAAATAACGATTCTAACAAGCTGAAACTTCGTGAGTATACGTAATTAAACAGCCGCTAGATAATTAATTAACTTTCGTGAAGCTCCTTATTGTGATTACGAAGATATAATGTACTGCGGGTAGTAGTATGATTTTGCGGGTCAGATAAATCCTTGCGGGTTGGCCAGAAATAACGGTTCTAACAAGCTGAAACTTCGTAAGTATACGTAATTAAACTGCCGCTAGATAATTAATTAACTTTCGTGAAGCTCCTTATTGTGATTACGAAGATATAACGTACTGCGGGTAGTAGTATGATTTTGCGGGTCAGATAAATCCTTGCGGGTTGGCATGAAATAACGGTTCTAACAAGCTGAAACTTCGTGAGTATACGTAATTAAACAGCCGCTAGATAATTAATTAACTTTCGTAAAGCTCCTTATTGTGATTACGAAGATATAATGTACTGCGGGTCGTAGTATAATTTTGCGGGTCAGATAAATCCTTGCGGGTTGGCCAGAAATAACGGTTCTAACAAGCTGAAACTTCGTAAGTATACGTAATTAAACAGCCGCAAGATAATTAATTAACTTTCGTGAAGCTCCTTATTGTGATTACGAAGATATAATGTACTGCGGGTAGTAGTATGATTTTGCGGGTCAGATAAATCCTTGCGGGTTGGCCAGAAATAACGGTTCTAACAAGCTGAAACTTCGTAAGTATACGTAATTAAACTGCCGCTAGATAATTAATTAACTTTCGTGAAGCTCCTTATTGTGATTACGAAGATATAACGTACTGCGGGTAGTAGTATGATTTTGCGGGTCAGATAAATCCTTGCGGGTTGGCCAGAAATAACGGTTCTAACAAGCTGAAACTTCGTGAGTATACGTAATTAAACTGCTGCTAGATAATTAATTAACTTTCTTGAAGCTCCTTATTGTGATTGCGAAGATATAATGTACTGCGGGTAGTAGTATGATTTTGCGGGTCAGATAAATCCTTGCGGGTTGGCCAGAAATAACGGTTCTAACAAGCTGAAACTTCGTGAGTATACGTAATTAAACTGCCGCTAGATAATTAATTAACTTTCTTGAAGCTCCTTATTGTGATTGCGAAGATATAATGTACTGCGGGTCGTAGTATGATTTTGCGGGTCAGATAAATCCTTGCGGGTTGGCCAGAAATAACGGTTCTAACAAGCTGAAACTTCGTGAGTATACGTAATTAAACTGCCGCTAGATAATTAATTAACTTTCTTGAAGCTCCTTATTGTGATTGCGAAGATATAATGTACTGCGGGTCGTAGTATGATTTTGCGGGTCAGATAAATCCTTGCGGGTTGGCCAGAAATAACGGTTCTAACAAGCTGAAACTTCGTGAGTATACGTAATTAAACTGCTGCTAGATAATTAATTAACTTTCTTGAAGCTCCTTATTGTGATTACGAAGATATAATGTACTGCGGGTAGTAGTATGATTTTGCAGGTCAGATAAATCCTTGCGGGTTGGCCAGAAATAACGGTTCTAACAAGCTGAAACTTCGTGAGTATACGTAATTAAACTGCCGCTAGATAATTAATTAACCTTCTTGAAGCTCCTTATTGTGATTGCGAAGATATAATGTACTGCGGGTCGTAGTATGATTTTGCGGGTCAGATAAATCCTTGCGGGTTGGCCAGAAATAACGGTTCTAACAAGCTGAAACTTCGTGAGTATACGTAATTAAATTGCCGCTAGATAATTAATTAATTTTCTTGAAGCTCCTTATTGTGATTGCGAAGATATAATGTACTGCGGGTCGTAGTATGATTTTGGGGGTCAAACAAATCCTTGCGGGTTGGCCAGAAATAACGGTTCTAACAAGCTGAAACTTCGTAAGTATACGTAATTAAACTGCCGCTAGATAATTAATTAACTTTCGTGAAGCTCCTTATTGTGATTGCGAAAATATAATGTACTGCGGGTCGTAGTGTGATTTTGCGGGTCAGATAAATCCTTGCGGGTTGGCCAGAAATAACGCTAGTATCGAGCTGCAACAAGTGCTAACTTTTAGCCCGCTTCCTAATCTTATTATGAAAATAAAAAAACAAAAAAACAATTGGGGCATGGTAAATCCTTGCGGGTTGGCAAGAAATAATAGATGTATCAAGTTGAAACTTGGTAATTTTACGTAACTAAACAAATACTAACTAGTAAATAAACTTTACATCCTCTCCTTAATCTTATTGACGAAATAAAGAAAAATTGGGGCAAGGTAAATCCTTGCGGGTTGGCAAGAAATAATAGTGGTATCAAGCTAAAACTTGGTAATTTTACGTAACTAAACAAATACTAACTAGTAAATAAACTTTACACCCTCTCCTTAATCTTATTGAAGAAATAAATAAAAATTGGGGCAAGGTAAATCCTTGAGGGTTGGCAAGAAATAATAGATGTATCAAGTTGAAACTTGGTAATTTTACGTAACTAAACAAATACTAACTAGTAAATAAACTTTACATCCTCTCTTTAATCTTATTGACGAAATAAAGAAAAATTGGGGCAAGGTAAATCCTTGCGGGTTGGCTAGAAATAATAGTGGTATCAAGTTGAAACTTGGTAATTATACGTAACTAAACAAGAACTTATTAATAAATACACTGTACACCCTCTCCATAGCCTTATTGACGAAATAAAGAAAAATTGGGGCAAGGTAAATCATTGCGGGTTGGCTAGAAATAATAGTGGTATCAAGTTGAAACTTGGTAATTATACGTAACTAAACAAGAACTTATTAATAAATACACTGTACACCCTCTCCATAGTCTTATTGACGAAATAAAGAAAAATTGGGGCAAGGTAAATCCTTGCGGGTTGGCATGAAATAATAGATGTATCAAGTTGAAACTTGGTAATTATGCGTAACTAAAAAAAACTTATTAATATATACACTTTACACCCTCTCCATAATCTTATTGACGAAATAAAAAAAGGAGAGGGTGTAAAGTTTATTTACTAGTTAGTATTTGTGTTTTACGTAAAATTACCAAGTTTCAGCTTGATACCACTATTATTTCTAGCCAACCCGCAAGGATTTACCTTGCCCCAATTTTTATTTATTTCTTCAATAAGATTAAGGAGAGGGTGTAAAGTTTATTTACTAGATAGTATTTGTTTAGTTACGTAAAATTACCAAGTTTAAACTTGATTCATCTATTATTTCTAGCCAACCCGCAAGGATTTACCTTGCCCCAATTTTTTTTTATTTCGTCAATAAGATTAAAGAGAGGATGTAAAGTTTATTTACTAGTTAGTATTTGTTTAGTTACGTAAAATTACCAAGTTTCAGCTTGATACCACTTTTATTTCTAGCCAACCAGCAAGGATATACCTTGCCCCAATTTTTCTTTATTTCGTCAATAAGATTATGGAGAGGGTGTAAAGTGTATTTATTAATAAGTTCTTGTTTAGTTACGCATAATTACCAAGTTTCAACTTGATATATCTATTACTTCTAGCCAACCCGCAAGGATTTACCTTGCCCCAATTTTTATTTATTTTTTCAATAAGATTAAGGAGAGGGTGTAAAGTGTATTTAATAGTTAGTATTTGTTTAGTTACGTAAAATTACCAAGTTTCAGCTTGATACCACTATTATTTCTGGCCAACCCGCAAGGATTTATCTGACCCGCAAAATCATACTACGACCCGCAGTACATTATATCTTCGTAATCACAATAAGGAGCTTTACGAACGTTAATTAATTATCTAGCGGCAGTTTAATTACGTATACTCACGAAGTTTCAGCTTGTTAGAACCGTTATTTCTGGCCAACCCGCAAAATCATACTACTACCCGCAGTACATTATATCTTCGTAATCACAATAGGGAGCTTTACGAAAGTTAATTAATTATCTAGCGGCAGTTTAATTACGTATACTCACGAAGTTTCAGCTTGTTAGAACCGTTATTTCTGGCCAACCCGCAAGGATTTATCTGACCCGCAAAATCATACTACGACCCGCAGTACATTATATCTTCGCAATCACAATAAGGAGCTTTACGAACGTTAATTAATTATCTAGCGGCAGTTTAATTACGTATACTCACGAAGTTTCAGCTTGTTAGAACCGTTATTTCTGGCCAACCCGCAAGGATTTATCTGACCCGCAAAATCATACTACGACCCGCAGTACATTATATCTTTGCAATCACAATAAGGAGCTTTACGAACGTTAATTAATTATCTAGCGGCAGTTTAATTACGTATACTCACGAGGTTTCAGCTTGTTAGAACCGTTATTTCATGCCAACCCGCAAGGATTTATCTGACCCGCAAAATCATACTACTACCCGCAGTACATTTTATCTTCGTAATCACAATAAGGAGCTTCACGAAAGTTAATTAATTATCTAGCGGCAGTTTAATTACGTATACTCACGAAGTTTCAGCTTGTTAGAACCGTTATTTCTGGCCAACCCGCAAGGATTTATCTGACCCGCAAAATCATACTACGACCCGCAGTACATTATATCTTCGCAATCACAATAAGGAGCTTTACGAACGTTAATTAATTATCTAGCGGCAGTTTAATTACGTATACTCACGAAGTTTCAGCTTGTTAGAACCGTTATTTCTGGCCAACCCGCAAGGATTTATCTGACCCGCAAAATCATACTACGACCCGCAGTACATTATATCTTTGCAATCACAATAAGGAGCTTTACGAACGTTAATTAATTATCTAGCGGCAGTTTAATTACGTATACTCACGAGGTTTCAGCTTGTTAGAACCGTTATTTCATGCCAACCCGCAAGGATTTATCTGACCCGCAAAATCATACTACTACCCGCAGTACATTTTATCTTCGTAATCACAATAAGGAGCTTCACGAAAGTTAATTAATTATCTAGCGGCAGTTTAATTACGTATACTCACGAAGTTTCAGCTTGTTAGAACCGTTATTTCTGGCCAACCCGCAAGGATTTATCTGACCCGCAAAATCATACTACTACCCGCAGTACATTATATCTTCGTAATCACAATAAGGAGCTTCACGAAAGTTAATTAATTATCTAGCGGCAGTTTAATTACGTATACTCACGAAGTTTCAGCTTGTTAGAACCGTTATTTCTGGCCAACCCGCAAGGATTTATCTGACCCGCAAAATCATACTACGACCCGCAGTACATTATATCTTCGCAATCACAATAAGGAGCTTTACGAACGTTAATTAATTATCTAGCGGCAGTTTAATTACGTATATTCACGAGGTTTCAGCTTGTTAGAACCGTTATTTCTGGCCAACCCGCAAGGATTTATCTGACCCGCAAAATCATACTACGACCCGCAGTACATTATATCTTTGCAATCACAATAAGGAGCTTTACGAACGTTAATTAATTATCTAGCGGCAGTTTAATTACGTATACTCACGAGGTTTCAGCTTGTTAGAACCGTTATTTCTGGCCAACCCGCAAGGATTTATCTGACCCGCAAAATCATACTACGACCCGCAGTACATTATATCTTTGCAATCACAATAAGGAGCTTTACGAACGTTAATTAATTATCTAGCGGCAGTTTAATTACGTATACTCACGAAGTTTCAGCTTGTTAGAACCGTTATTTCATGCCAACCCGCAAGGATTTATCTGACCGGCAAAATCATACTACTACCCGCAGTACATTATATCTTCGTAATCACAATAAGGAGCTTCACGAAAGTTAATTAATTATCTAGCGGCAGTTTAATTACGTATACTCACGAAGTTTCAGCTTGTTAGAACCGTTATTTCTGGCCAACCCGCAAGGATTTATCTGACCCGCAAAATCATACTACGACCCGCAGTACATTATATCTTCGCAATCACAATAAGGAGCTTTACGAACGTTAATTAATTATCTAGCGGCAGTTTAATTACGTATACTCACGAAGTTTCAGCTTGTTAGAACCGTTATTTCTGGCCAACCCGCAAGGATTTATCTGACCCGCAAAATCATACTACGACCCGCAGTACATTATATCTTCGCAATCACAATAAGGAGCTTCACGAAAGTTAATTAATTATCTAGCGGCAGTTTAATTACGTATACTCACGAAGTTTCAGCTTGTTAGAACCGTTATTTCTGGCCAACCCGCAAGGATTTATCTGACCCGCAAAATCATACTACTACCCGCAGTACATTATATCTTCGCAATCACAATAAGGAGCTTTACGAAAGTTAATTAATTATCTAGCGGCAGTTTAATTACGTATACTCACGAAGTTTCAGCTTGTTTGAACCGTTATTTCTGGCCAACCCGCAAGGATTTTACCTGACCCGCAAAATTATACTACGACCCGCAGTACATTATATCTTCGTAATCACAATAAGGAGCTTTACGAAAGTTAATTAATTATCTAGCGGCTGTTTAATTACGTATACTCACGAAGTTTCAGCTTGTTAGAACCGTTATTACATGCCAACCCGCAAGGATTTTATCTGACCCGCAAAATCATACTACGACCCGTAATAATTCCATAGTAATATCAGTGGTGAATACATTCTGACCCGCAAAATACTTTGCGGGTTGACCTGACCCGCAAATTAGTACCTCCCAAGAATTACAACATTGCTTATCATAAAGATGTTTCAAAGACAAAGAATACGAGAATAAAAGACGTAAAACAGAGTCCAGTAAACAATAAACAACTTGTACAAGTAATATGTGTAACAATAAACAAACAAAATAATTGAAAACAGATGAAATATAATATCACGATGAAGAAAAATTAATCTAATAAACGTCAACAAAATCCCCGAATGTTCTTAACTAGGATTGCAATTGATAACACCGAAAGAACGATGTACACTGATAAGCGGTTATTTTATACAAAAATAACAATTGAAAAAGATGAATATAGTTCGTTTTCATTAATCAAAGACCTAAAATTCATCATAATAACGTAAATTCAAAAAGTACTTACTTATAAACAAGTCAGCAGATTATAACCCAAATGCCATAGTCAGCACAATAATACTCTTATTGATAATAGCCGTAGAAAATTACAATATCATTTAAGACCTGACGTATAAAAAACAATACGATTTAACAAATTAATCGAGTTCTAGGGTTGACAGACTAAGAACATTAAAATAAATTACGTAATTTAAGTCACAGATACAATAGCTAAAAATTCACCTGAGAAAAAATTTCTCACCATCACCGTACTCGTACTCCGTATACAATCTCCCAGCGAATAATGACCAAGCTAAAGTCAATGCACTATGCACAACTCTTTTTTTTCTACAATATTTTTTCTCCCTGAGTAACTTAGGGCTTACATTATGTAAGATAAGATAAATAATAAAAATAAAATTTAATCCATTTATATAAATTCTGTATTTGTTTAAAAATGTTTAAATGTTTTCGTCTAATCAGTAAACATGACATCTAAATATAGACCCATAAATCGCTGGTTAAAATTAGTACATACTCAAATCTATTTTTTTTTTTTTAAGTGATAAAACCTGCAACAACTTGAAACTTTGAAACTTATTTATTAGCAAGTTTATCTGGCACTGGCAATCTGTGAGGATTACGTTATCTTTATCACCTTTGTCAAATTTATTTTTTAACACAATCGACGTCAAACTGGGACCTTAAAATTCAAAAGCAACGCTTCAACTTAAACTAATTAAACCCCAAATAGAGAATAAAATTACTATCATTACCATAAGAATAAAGGCTGACTATACAATGAACTAACTTTTTTTTAGCTTTTCAGTTCAATCGCCAAATACCTTATCACACTATACCAATAAGGGGGGGGGATACACTTCCATATATTATGTATTTACTTCTTTTGTTTTTACTATAATTATGTGATTGGCTTCGTGTTAGAAATTAGGAATGACAAATTTACATGAAAATACATGCCAAAGCTAATAAAAAAATCCCGTCAAGTACTTGCCAGCAAGGTCCTAAATGGGTTTCTTCGGACATAAAAAAATAATATTTCCTGCATTATTATTATAATTATTTTTTTACTAAAATATCTATCAAAATTTGCACTTTGGGGGAGCAATTAGACGAGCTGATCTGGTCTCCCTAATCAGGGCCACGCCCCCTCGGCCCTAAAAACCGGCCGTGTAATTTGAGTTCCTGGTCCCGTTTTGGGGTTAAAACCAGACAGGGCGGTCGGATGGATTTTCCATCCGACGTAGAGTAGAAAAGTGGGGGAACTATAGGCCCCCCACTACTTTACCCTGCAATCAGACAGTTACTTCCCTATCTCCTTAAGAAAAAGTGAATAGATGGAACTGGGTCGGCCCGTGTAAATGCAACGCTCTATCTAAGGGGGAGACCGGAGATAGGGAAACTCGGAACGGGACTAAGACCAGGCGGCAGGAAACCGGTCGTCTAATCGCCCCTTTAGTACTAGCATCTTAGCTTTGCACTTGGCCGCCATATCATTGACCCACAGAGATGTATATTTATTTTCCATTCCATCATCCAGTCCTCATGGGGTAGCGGGGAGGGGGGGTATTTCTTGGGGGTAAAATAGGTGCAATTTTGGAAACCGATATATATATATATATGTGATCTACATTTTAATACCTTTGAAATGATACCACACTCAATAATTGCAAAAAATAAACATTTTAGGTCACCACAGTTATTACGGCCACCTAAGATATGACTTTTTGTGTATTAACTTCCGGAAATATCATTGGACCAGAGAGAAGTATATTTATGTTTTTTTTACCTCATTTTTAGGACTTTCCTTATGGGTTACCCGAAGGGGAAACATTGTTTTGGTATTTTTGGGGGTAAAATGGCGCCATTTTTGAAACGTGATCTTTATTTGTAATTGTATTTTATGTTTCAATACCTTTAAAATTAAAATCATACCCCACTTAAAAAATGACAAGAGTATATTTATCAAAAATTACTATGAGAAGTTTATTCATGTATTTTTTCCTCATCTTTAGGACGGGAGTAAAATGGCCGCCATTTTGGAACCGGGATATATATTTGTAATCTACATTTCAATACCTTTTAAAATTATACTCCACTCAATAATTACAAAAAAAATTGTTCGCTAATCAAAGAAATTTTGAGTTGTGATGTTCGCAACATTTTTCCTGTTTTGGGCGAAACAATGAAGGTGAGAAAAACAGGATGAATTGGTTCCAGTAAAGATACACTGCAAGCTTACTGGAACTTGGCCTTGCCCACTACCGTGCGCTTAGATTGATTGCACGTGCTAACCAAACTTAATTAATTGTAAGAGTTAAAATAATTTTCATAGAATTTCATACTTGTCATTGATGAGATTTATTATTTGCATGATGCAGTCTGTTTTAGGCTGGAAAGGAGAATAATTTGTCATTATATCTCTTAGGCTAGTGACACACTTCGCCACCCAGGTGGCGGCTAGACCGTGGGATGGTCGACCGGGTGGCGCCACCTCATGTGACAGGTTGCATTCTGTTCTCATTGCTGACCTGGTAGCGCCACCCGGGTGGCGAAGTGTGTCACTAGCCTTACCAACAGCCTTGATTCTCATATAATTTAGGAAATCTAATTTTTTAATAATTTCCTAGAAGTTTAAGGAATTGCTATTGAAAAAAAACTTAACTTTTTGTATAGTGTCTGGTCTGTTTACCAGTTCCCCAATTCACTTAGTTGACTCTTGGGCTTATGTATTGGTCCTTTGATGTGTATGTTAACAAATGCCGAATATTTCAATACTTATGGTGCTGATATTTACATTTGCCCGGCTTAAAAATATATTCGCTACTGAACACGAATACTCCAGTAAATATTCAACTAGTGAGAAACAAACAATACATTTGTTAGGATAGAATATATGAAAGATATTTTGGTTGTAAAAAAGATATATATGTATGTATAAACACTATAGAGAAAAGAGAAGATGGTTTTGTACACAGTTAATAATTAACTGATTAATGAGCGTTAAGGAAAAATAAAACACTTTTAGATAATTTTCTTGGGTTGTATTTATTTACAATATTTACATTGAAAATTCATAATTAACAACAAAGAAAACCTAAAATTCTAAATAAAATAAATAATAAATTGTATTAAAATTAAATAAGTCTATATTCACTTAGAATAGATAAAATTGCATATACAGGAGAAAATTCATTCTACAGTAAACAATAAAAATAAAAAGTTATAAATACACAAGATGAGAAATAAGAGGCAATATATTAAATGAAAGTAATTAAGTAATGTAATTCTATTACATTATTGTAGTTCATTGTAATTGTTTCCCTCATAATACACCAATAAAGAAGGCAAAATTTAGAAAAGTATACATGTATTTGTAACCTACTCTTCAAGAGCTCTCATTTGATACCCTCATTTGAAAATGTAAAAAAAAAAATATTTGAGTTTACCACATTTTTGCGAATATGCATATAAAATTTTTAACTTTTCTGTATTTTTCCTTTGTGTAGGTCAAATAACAATAATGGAAAATTGTCAGGAGTACTATATTACGCTACATCAGTTGTTTATATTTATGTACTTTAAACAAGCTTATGACAGCGTGGGAAGAAAAGCTCTATTTCAAGAAATGAGAGAATTTAATATTCTTAGGAAGCTCAGCGATTTATCTTTGTAAATTTAGTAAGAATGATTATGGCAGCCAATGTGGGTAAAGTAAAGGTGCAGGGACAGCTCTCAATTGATTTTCAAGTGAAGAAGGGAGTGAGACAGATCAGCCATGCTATTTAATCTAGCTGTGTAGAAAGTAATGAGATAGCTTCACACAAGACCTGGTGGGACAATCTGTGTTTAGCCTATGATATTGATATAATAAGCAGAGGGGGTAGAGCCAGAACAGATCTACTAGCAGTTATAGAAATCAGCCCAGGCTATACGCCTTGAATTTAATCAGGATAAAACAAAATACATGATTTTTATAGAAGAGGTTTGGGTCGCCACATGCAGGCTTTAAATGTGCAAGGTCGGCAGTTTAAAAGGTATCGAGTTTTAAATACTTGGGAGCTCAAACAGGAGATGAGATTACAGTTCTAGAAGAACTCAAAGCAACAATAAGTGCTGGGAATTGCTGCTATTACAGCCTAGGCAAGGCATTACAGTCTATAAATATATCTACAACATGTAAAAACATACATATAAGACTGCAATAAGGCCCATTGTAACGTATGGAGACTTGGAAGCTAACCAAAGAAAGTGAAAATTGGCTCATGGTCTAGCAGCCAAGAGTTCTAAGACAAATCAATAAACCTAACTGCAACAATGGTCAATGGAGAGTGAATAAGAGAGAATGGCAAGTTTTTGGTGATCCTCAAATAGGAGGCGGCTTGGATACCTGCAAAGAATGGGCCAAGACTTAGTGGCAAAGAAGGTGTTTGAAAGGCAAAAACTGTTTAGCAAACCAAGGCTGAGATGGCTTGAAGATGTGGAGGAAGATCTGCATATGCGGCACTGGAGAATCCAAGTTCAGGCAAATTAAACTGGCAGGTAGTAAGTAAATCTTAAAATACTAGCCCATAAAACCTAATTTATTTATTTATTTTGGTTGTGTGAGTCATCAGCAAGTTAATTAATTAATAGAATGGATATTGGTATTAATTAGTTTCTCAAGTTCTGGATGACTAGAAGAGGTTTAATTACACATGACGACAACCAGCCACAAAATCAAAATAAATGATTTTAAAAGGGCCAAAAAATTGTACATATATCTCTCATCTTTCATACAGATAAAAAATGATTTGGGCCAGTACCTCCCATTCATATGTTCCTGGCACAAACAATAATCAATTTTCTGATAAAGCATTTTGTAAAAAAGCAAAACCTAATTAATCTAATAATAGCACAAATAATTTGTTTTAATAAAACAAAATTAAGTATAGTAAGAGCATTTCATTACTAGGAAATAAAGTTAGAGATTACAAAAATTGTATGAGCTTAGGTAAAAATAATACATCATAAAAGGAGGGAAAAGAAAAAAAAAATTACATTTATAATCAAGTACAGAATTAGAGGTCATATCAAAATACACCTAGTCAGTACAATCTTAATTTAGGTTGAGGACGTTACATGAACTAGTAATAAAGAAACACATTTTGCCAGTCTAGATATTAAAAAAACTGAACTAGCTCTGTGGCACAACAGGCCTGCCAAAGAAACTATAAGATTTACCGAACAATGGCACATATAGCCCACAGTCTATATATATAAATCACTTTTTGTTTGAGTATGGTAATTTTACATGTTTAAATTAGGTAAGTGCTCGCTACTGCCAGAAATGTAACAAATCTATGTGATTCATCATACAATGTTATCATCTTTTTTTTTAGTACAAAATATCTAGTTCTAGCAGTAATTTGCAAATATTGTTTAAGCACATCTAAACTAATAAGTAGAAAGTTCTTAAACCAATTTTAATAATACTTAATTAGCATTTAATTAATTTTCAAATTATTTAAGAATATATTTTTAACTCTCAAGTGATGGAGGAGGGGAACAGTAGATAAATGAAAGAACTGCATACAATCAATTAAATAAAGATATATATAATAAGTTTTAACATGCTGACTGGATAAGGCGTAAACATTGATAGCAAAGTAAATTTTTTGTCTCACATATTTTTATCCACACAGTCATAAATTTCTCCTTAAAATCATAATTTCTAATCCAAACAATCTAAAAATTGATAAAATCACATCTAATAATGTGAAAGAAAAATCATTTTACTCATTCTAGAGAAAGATTATTCCCTTTAATCACTGTGTAAAATTATTTATTGTAATAGAGTCGGTTGTAATAGCTGACTTAACAAAACTTTACACAATGAAATTAAAGTATAAATAGAGAACGATAAAGTTTGTCTTAGTGTGCTCAAACCAAATTAATAATAACAATCATACATATTAATAAATCAGAAAAATTAAGACCTACAAGCATTTTGAGGTAATTTTCAATAGTAAGTAGATTAACCCCTCTGGAAGTAAATGGTGAAACTGGAAATAAAAATAAACAGGCTCATTAATAAAAGATTTTTTTAAATAAGTACAAGTAATGTCTTTAGCAATGACATGGCCTCATCTGGAAGATTAGACCAAAAACCTGAATAAAGAATTGAATGGCTAAAAGCACTACCAAAGTTTATTCAATAATACTCACACAAAAATCAGACAAGTAGAGTAGGAAGTGTTTTTTTGCCAGGCCAAGCTTCCTTGGCATATTTCTTCTTTTTAGGTTCAGGACCCCGCTCAGACATCAATGTTTCTTGAATCGGTTCTTCTTCAACCTGTCTCGGTGTTGGATCGACATCTGGAGCTGGGTTCGGTAGAGTAATTCCTAACCGAGATGCTACCACTCCTGAATATACACAATTGCCAAGAGCTGAAACAAACAAATAATTTAATATATATTAAATCAACTGTAGATACCCATAATTAAAATATTGGCTAAAAATAGTCAAGACATGGAAAGAAATGACCGAGCTTATTTAGATATATATATTGAACCAAAGCTAGATTTTCCAGCCAACCTAAGTAACTCACCCTAAACAAAATGGTTCATATCTCCATATATAATTATGTTATGTGTCATTTGTCAATTACCAATATATGTGGTTTATATTAAAGCTCTCTGGTCGTTCTTTCAAGACATACAAACAAGGAGAAATGTAAAACTAGTCAGATTAGAAACATGTTAAGTATTTGTTAGATATGGGAGCGACTATGGAGGTCATCAAGGAATAACACAAACTGTCTCTCCTCGTAAATTTAACAAACTGTAATGCCAAAGCAACTTTCAGCCTTCTGAAGGAATAACACAAACTGTCTCTCCATGTAAATTTAACAACCTGTAATGCCAAAGCTGCTTTCAGCCTTCTGAAGGAATAACACAAACTGTCTCTCCATGTAAATTTAACAAACTGTAATGCCAAAGCTGCTTTCAGCCTTCTGAAGGAATAACACAAACTGTCTCTCCATGTAAATTTAACAAACTGTAATGCCAAAGCTGCTTTCAGCCTTCTGAAGGAATAATACAAACTGTCTCTCCTCGTAAATTGAAAAAAAAAAAAACTGTAATGCCAAAGCTGCTTTGGAGAAATGTGGAGAGACAGTTTGTGTTATTGCTTCATGTGAAATATTAGTAAAGAAAATGTCTATTTAAGGTACCTGGTAAATCGCTATATAGGTTGTTGGCAGAAGTGTGAAACGAGTGTTTTAAGGGATGTGAAACCTTTTCTTCATTAGTCAACCCACTAGTTAGACCAATGGAATCAAGCTTTGATCTCTGAAAAAATACATTTAATTCACTTAATTAAAAAAAAAATATACATTAATAGAATAAATATCAGACAATGAGCTTTTTTTGAAAAATCAGGAATTATGGAAGGGTAAGTGTTAGTTACTCCAGTATATCGTAAAGAGCTACATTTTTAGTTTCAAGGTAGATCAATAAAAATTGTATTAGGCATGAAATGCAAATAAAAAGTATTTGTCAAACTTAAGTTATAAGTTTTTGTCCCCATAGAGTCTGTCATGTATAATCAATTTTATAAATACAGTGAAAACCGTTTAGCATGAAAAATCAGTTAACACTAAATAAAAATGAGACATCCATACAAGAGTCCTTTAACTCGGCTTTGAATACCGCACCGAAGGGTGAGCCGGTGAGATGTGACGATAAGGTTTATCTAAACAACTAAAGAGAAGTACATGTTTTTTTGTATTTTAAATAAAAACATTTTTTACTTATATAATCACAGAGAAATCGTGATGAATATAAACTGTTAAAAATTTGAATTTATTAAATTTTGTTACATTTGTATGAATTCCTTTCGAGCACTCGAAAGGAAGAGCATATTGATGGCACCGTTTAAATTCGGTTTTGGTGGGATCTTTTGTACAGAGATTTGTCCTTTTATATATTAAAGATATACATACATACACATGTATGTACATATCGTATAATAATTTGAAATGTGAATAATGTTAGTGTATCTAATATGATGCGTTGGACAATACATATACAGAACAATAATATACCAACAAGTGTAAATTAATAAAATTTGACATTGAAAATATTGGTGTTTTTTTGTTTGTATGCATGGTTTAACATGAAGAATATTTTTCTCCCCTCAGTTTTGTGTTAACGGTTTTCACTGTACCCTGTTGTAAGTGTAAGGAAATTAATGAATTAAGAATAATAACCTTTGCTTTAATAACTGTTGAATGGACCATATTTCTGAATTTACCAACACTAGGATCTATATCTTCAGGATTGATGAGTTCCTCTTCTTCATTAAATGTGACACCACTTCTTCGTTTCTTCTTGGCACTACTTGTTGTGGTTTCTGAATCATCACCTATTCCAAGCATTGATATTCTCCTGTTATGAGCAGTATTGAACTCTGTAAGATTCTATAAAAATAACACATAGTATTATCAGTCTTGTGCTAAAATAATTAATTTAAAATATTAGCGAGGTGAAAGAAAGGAGACATGGGGCAGAGGAGGACAACATGGAGAGTTTGATGACTGAAAAGGGAATGTCCCTTCAACATGCTAAAAAAAAAAGGGAGGTGTGTGGAAATTCATTTGAATAACCTTTACACCAAGCAGTAGAAGAGACTCTTCTAGAAGAGATTCATCAAAGACTACTACTAAATATAAGAGGTCTGTTTACTTTACTGTTGTTGTTTTTTTTTTAACGGGGGTTAAAAACCCGTTGACATAGACCCACTCAAGTGGGTCTATTGAGCAAACCCGCATTGGATGAAGAATACTCTCCTTAATTCTTCTATAATCTAAGCAGACTGACACTGACAGACTCATAAAAAGTCGAAGTCTGTTCAGAGGCAGACTCAAACTCTTCTAAGGGAACAATTGGCATTCAAAAGGTTTGCCATCTAAGACGAGTCTGGGCAGCAGCTTAGTAGGTGAGCAGGAGTTTCATCTTCCTCTTCACACAGCTAACAGGTAAGACTTTCAACCAAGCCTAGCAACTTCAAATGTCTGTTGAGAGGACAATGACCGGCTTCAAGTTTCATTCGAGGTACCATAGAGATAGATTTAATTGATGCGGTCCGGGCATCAGTGCCCCATGGGCCTTCACCTTCCCTTCTTGATCTACTCGTAAATATCCTGCTGCAGCAAACGCTTCTTCACTTACGTCCACAAAAACATGGAGGGTCTGCTCTTTCGGCATTTATTAACTGTTGATCATAGCATCCAGGGATTTCCAGATCTCAAGTTGTTCTAGTTCTCCAAATATCTTTCTTGCAATTCTTGGCTTATTACTTCGTCACACCCATCTGCTGTCGCCATATGCTTTGGACCAAAATTGGTAGTATGGTCAAGGATAGTTTTTTGTCAGTCATAAATTTATCACTTAAATTTTGGAGATTGAGAGCCAAAATTTCCAGTGTCAAAATATTCGCGAACCATCTCATTTAACAAGTCATCCTCCACATTGAGCTTTCTAAAACAGGTTAATATATATTCTCTGTCAACCCTACTATTGGGTAAATCCCATCCTAAATTGGTCCATGACAATACTGGGGCATTTGTAGGCCCTTCTCGGAAATGGCAGTTATCTTGACCCAAGAGTATTATAGGTTTGTCATCTTTCGGTAACCGATGTTCAAAGTAACCTGAGTTAGTAAGCACCACTAATTTTAAGCCAGAGGGCAATCTTATACTACTTAAGATTTTCAAATTACTGATAGACCTTGATTGAACTTTCTTAAACCTGCAAGGATCTCTGGATCACTTGGGTTCTCCTCTTCCAGAAGAGGGATATTGAGGGAAAATTTACCAGTGTCAGTCCTAACCTGCTGACTAGTGGTGGTCTGTGTGGTTAGGGTTTCAGACTCACATACACCCAGGGGTATCTGTGAACTGACCCCACAAGGTGGTATATTGGCAAGCAAGCACTATAGGCTCGGAAATCCAACGCTCCACTGAGTTACGACATGAGGCAGGGAGAGAAGAACTCGGGAAGACCAACCTTTGTTCCAATGCCATTTCAAGCCCTAGAGTAAATTACATAACCGATTATGAAGTAAATTTGCTCACACTGTTAAAAGCAAAATGCTCATAACCCTTCAAAAAGACCAAACTACACATCCAAGACAATTCCAGTCACGAAAATCATCACAAACTCATTAAGCTAAAGAAAAAACACGGAGCAACCGAGAGATAAATGATAACCTGTTCACCCCACATAACCTTCTTCTACTTTACCGTTTTAATCAACTGTTAATAGATAAGTTTAAGTTATTTATAACTATTTCATCTGTAAATGTAAAATAAAAAAATACTAAAAACAAGAAACACACATCAAGTTCTGTTTCAGATTCAGGTAGACCAAGCATAGCAGCACCCTCAGTTTTATCTCCTTTTTCAAGTTGTTCAATAATATTTCTTGAAGTTCCTTGAGGCCTTTGTCTCATTACATAATGTCTAGTTGAAGCTCCAAAATGAAATGTAGAATCAGGTGCAAGTTGTGTTGGCTTGTGAGCTTCCAATCGTATTGAACCAATATAAGTCCCATGAGCTAAAAAATAACAATATATGTAAATAAAATTGTTAATAGATCCAAATAAAGAATCTAAGAAGTGATGCAATAACTATAATACACAAGAGAAATAGGATACCGGGTTAGAGGAGAAATTTTTATTCTTTGCTCCGAGGGGGAAGGGGGCACCAAAAGATTGAGTAAACAATAATAATTTTTCTGTTATTAAAACAGTTTTGAAAACAAACAAGTCAAGGGAGTAAGATATATATTATAAACTCTGAGTGAAACAAGGTTAGAGAAGAAATAAGATAAACTGTAGGTGGAGGGGTGGATAATTATACTCTTTTTACAATTAGTATTAACTTTTGACACACAGATTGACCAACCTTTATGAGGAAAAAATAAAGCTACTGGGCCTGTGAAAGGTGTGGGACCAGTGAATTTTTATTGGCTGAGGTTGGCCCGACCTTCTGGAATTCAAAATCCAGTGCTCTCATTGGCTCCACATTTTTTTTTTTTTTTTTCTCGCTTTGTCAAGTTAATACTAATTGTAAAAAGAGTATAGGAGGTTTGAATACTTTCCACTACTTGTTTTTTGTTTTTTTGTAGTTTTATATATTAAAAATTCTACTTGAAACACTTCCTCTGTAGCCTCATGGTAGCAAATGCACTTACTATGAGAGAGGTCATTAGTTCTTAATTAGGTTTAGTAATACAAATACAGAAGAGAAATAATTTCTCTGTCAATAGCTTTTCTTAAACTTTATTTTTGGAGTAGCATAAGTAAGTGTTTAAATTGGAATTAAAAATAGTATGGTTTAGAGTTATGAACTCAGTTTTGTTTCAAAGTTTGTTCAACTGTATAAGTTAGTTGATATACATAAAAATTAACGTGGCTGTGTTTGAGTATGTTTGTTTGTGTGAATGTTCTTTCATTTTTTTTGAGTTATCTGTATCTATTCAAGTTGGCGGCCATTCCATTTAAATTTTTATGGTTGCTAGAACTCCCAAATTATTTGGTCTTCTAGAACATTGTAAATTTGTCTAGAGATAATAGTATTTTCAGTTTTCTTTGACGACATATATGCCCACTAACCTGGAATTGTTTTCTGCTATAATAATTCAAGATGGGGGAAAATTTTGTGGAATTTTGCTACATCTTTAAAACTATTTGAACTAGAACCTTAAAATTTGAAAATAAGTCACATGCTATGACATACACATGTATTTGATTTTTTTAAAATTTAAATGACTAGACTCCAAACTACAATTTGGAGAGTACGTATTTTATTCTTAGTAATGGAATAAATTATGTATACTGTAGTCTTGATTCTATTCTTAGAAGGCTTTGGGGGAAAATTGGCATTTAATATTGCTAGGCATAATAGGAAACATGGCTACTAATACCTAGCATGAGCCCTGCACACAGCAAGGGTGGAGGCTAGTTCTTAATAATGGAATGAATTCAATTCTATGAAGGCTTTAGAAACGAAACTATTAAGGCGTTTCATTTTACCACTTGGCCTACAGGATTATAGGAAACCTAGCCGCTGATTCCTAGCATGAGCTCCTTGAGGAACGAGGTGTAAAGGCTAGTATGTATATCATTTTAACATAACTTTCTCCCAGTATAATAACATGCAATATATATTTATTTTTCCAATGTTCTAATGCTTTTTATGAACTTATGTTTATTTTATTCACCAAAGTTTTAATTTTTGTATACACCCGGACGACGCCTGCTACTTCAGCTGGTGGTTTATAAAACACATGGTTGATCACTCTCAACAAGATGGAGGAAGGCTGTAACGTTATCTGATCTGTTTCTTTATTTATTTTAGTAAGCTAAACATTGTTTTTGTATAATAATAGCAAAATTAAAGCCGTAACAATAGAACAGAATACAATACAAAAAGTCTATAAATATATTATGACTTTTAATTAAAAGATTTAATGAACAAAATGCATAATTGAGTTTTTAAACACATTATTTTAATGCCCCCGAATGACCAACAAGGTGGTAGGGAGGAGAATATTGTAAGTTATAGGGGGCTCTTCCTCAAGTTGTTACGCCACTTGACAAGACTGTTTTATTGTGATACCTTGCCACTGGAAATTCCTTTTCATCCTCCATACATTAAATTAATAATATCTTCAATATTCTAGTTGAACACAGGTAACTTTACTATGTTGTTGTAAACTAGCCCCATGGAAGCGTACTTTATAATAAGAAAATGTCAACTTACTGCTACCCAAATCCACGAGGAAAGCCCTTTGTAAGTGTTTGTGGTATACAAAAGCAGCATGAACTCTAGAACAAGATTGGTGATCTATACAGAAATCATTCATTTGTGGGTTCCTTCCAAAGAGATAACATTTCTTCTCATCCAACATCAATTTCTAAAATAAAAATTAAACATATAATAACTTTGCATGTATTTAAGACAAAGGTTTCTACATTTATTAAAAAATTATTTGTCTTAATATTATATTCAAAGTAAATAACATTTTGGATATTCCAATAACAATTTTTATCTAGGATTGATACGAAATATAAACATTATATCTCTGTTTAGATGCGTAAAAAGTGATTATTTACGTACTTGTATTCATTGCGCATGTGCGTCTCATAGTTCTGAAGAATTCCTCTTCTTTACCACGCTAGCACGGTAAAGAAGAGGAATTCTTCAGCTTTACGCACGATTAGCGAGTTTGTTTACATTTAACAAAACTAATTTGCTTTCTTTTATTAAACTAACTGTTTCTATCGAGTTTTTAGTGAAAAACAATGAATGAATCAAGTGGCTTTGACGAAAATGTAGAGAATAATACTCCTCCAGAAATAATTAATTCGGCAAAAAATACAACTCAAGATGAATGCCATCTTTATCAAGAGAAGAGATACGAACTTACATACAGCAAGTTTATTTTTTTCTGTATTTATTATTGAAGCGAGCGTAAGCGAGCTTCTTACATTCAACGAAATATGCATCTTGTCTGTCTGTCTGTCTGTCTGTCTGTGTGTAACGTTTACGTGTCCGACGATAACTTGAGTAAAAGTTGACCGATTTAGTTGAAATTTGGTATACATCTTTCTTTTACTAATACTCAGGCTAAGTTCGTTGGACAGCGTGATCCGTCCAAGAGTTCGCGCGCAATGCTCGCGTAAACGTGAGCTTCAAATTTAAAATTGGAATTTCAGGACGGGAAAAAATTCTATCATCACCTATTCGATGACACGAACATTTTTTTCAAATAACATTTTTTAGTAAAACCAACAACGACACTGCTATGAATTAATAAAGAACGCTAAAACTATTAAAGCGGACCTAAACGTTTAAAATAGAGAAAACAACGTTTTTACCGATATCTTACGTTCTAACGTAACGATTTTAATAAAACTTCATGTACATCGTCTAAAGTACAATTGAAACAAGTATGTAAAATTTCAACTTGATACAAGCAGTAGTATTTGAGTAATGAAGTGATACATTTAAAATATTAGTTTAAAAGCTATTACGGGTGGTTAGTGTGTAGGTTTGTTTAGGAAGTAAAGCTTTGTACCGAGTACCCCCACTCTACCCCCTCACTACCCTCTACCTCTTATCTTCAACTATGACATTATTCATCATGATTAACAAATTTCAATATTCAGTATTTTATTGCAATACCTAGTTTAAATCTAACAATTGTAGATCAATTACGGTACGCAACTCGTGCGAAAACGGCATTTTGCATTGCTCGTGTGGTTTTACTACCCTCGCTGTTGCTCAGGTGCAAACTCCACACTCACATGCAAAATGCTACATTCCGCACTCGACGCGTAATGTACTATTCCATTGATTCAAGACCACATCACAATGATAAAGATCTCTTAATGATCTCTTTAGGTAATGGTTTATTTGTTTACTAAACTTCCATAACAACTGAAGTCTCAGAAGATAGCTCATATCTTAACCATTAGCCGTATGCTCTCTCTCTAGCTAAAGAGGGTCATGATATTTTAATTTAAGAAAAATGATTAGTAAACTGAAGAACAAAAGCCTGTTTAGAAAAGAAGAGGGGTTTAGAAAAGTGGGGAGGGGCCTCACTCCAATGTAGTTTTGACAAAGAAATATATCTCTCAAATTTAAACATTATACCAAGCATTCTCGACTGTATTATCTCCTTCAGATTAGCTAAATGCTTTTAAGCTAAGTGAATATATTTAATATTCTAAGTGAAAACAACAGAAGCGGAAAAACTCAATAACTCTTCCCTCGAGGCCTAAAAATTAGAGATCCGGTAAAAATGTTTGTATTGTTAAATAATCACAATTTGTTTAGCAGATATAGGTGTTAGGATTCTGAAAGTACTGGCTAAAACTCTTATAAAGTTTCCGTCCTTATCAGGTATTTAGGTCCAGTTATCGAAATAAGAAGATAACAACAAAGACTCCAAATAATTAAGAAATAAAATGAGAAATAAGGAAAAAATAATCGAGATCAACCTGAATAAGCTTTTCTCCTTTCATCACATCCAAATGAGTCCCTACAGGAGGCTTACCGGCCCTGGAAAACAATAGGTAAAACTTATTATAATATTCAGTTTGTAACAGAATAAGTGAGTTTAATTAAAATATGAATAAACATTACTGACCATGAGGGGATATCATAGTGATTAGCCATAATAAAGCCACCTTAGGATAATTTATTATTAAACCATTTATTCTTTTAATAGAAAGATAATAAAACAGCCTAGCAGGCATATATGTAATTAAAGAATCAAATTAATTGCCGCACAAGAACAAACGGCAACCCCACGACAACGAAACAACCGACAATAGTACAATAGTATAGTATTCGTTATTCGTTCGTGTTCGTAATAGTACATCCATAGTACATAGCCTGTGCCTGGATGTTCAAATTTCCAACATTATTACGTCCCATAGGTCTTGAGGGGGGACGAGGGGGCTATTTTAACATCCTTCATTTATGTAGTTTTATTTTATAATAATGGTATTATTATATTATCAATAAAATCCTTCTAATAAATCATTATACATTTTTTAAATCTATATGAATTTAATTTTTAAAACAAAAATCAACAAATTCTTATGACAAATTTTTTACCCCTTCGGTTTATCCTTGACAGCAAATTAAAAAAAATAACATCTCCGGGATTGTAACCTTCCAGTTTTGATTTCTTCTTTGCGTTTTTGCGTCTTGTTAAGGATAATATACATTAATTTTTAATTTTGTGGTGTAAATCTATTTAGGTGAGTAGTTTAACTTGTATATTCACGTTAAATTAAGTTTTCAGTGAACGATTTTTATTTTTATTAAAGTGCTTTACTCTTAGATTTTAGATGTAATTAATACTGAATACTCGAATATGATGTGATTTGGTTTTGATTGAGAAGTGTCTGATAAGTAATGTATTTCCACTGATTTTTCTCATTTTTTATAACTTTTTTATTTTAAAATGTGTTTTTGCTTTCTGTTAGCCATGACCGGCGGGGTTGAAAGTCAGGAGAAGCTTCTTTCCGAAGCCTTGGCTGTTGTCAAGGAACAAGGATTTGAAATGAAACTGAATTTGGACAAAGGTAGACTCGTAGATGCTCTTCGCCAAGCATCTGTTATGCTGTCAGAGCTCCGTACGTCGCTGTTATCGCCAAAAAATTACTATGAATTATGTATCCTTTTATTCAAGGCACAGTTGTCACTTGATTCCTTACTTTCCTACATGATTATGTAATCATTTGTTTTTTATCTACTGATGACTGATAATTCGAGATAACAAAGCCGCTATATTATTTATGGTGCATGATTTCTTAGCCACCACCAATTCAAACTAAATTATACAATTGTCTCTAAATTCAGGGAAAAGGTTGAATGAAATCCATTAATTTGACATTTAACCTATTATTTTTGTCCAGTCGGTTGATATTAATGTTTATTACAAGGTTATTTGTTTAAATTATATTATAAAAAGGCCCTTTTATATTTATGTATGGAATGGAATTCTCAAAGTATGAATAGAATGAAATGATGGTTTTAATTTGTTCTTTAAGATAATTGTGACAACCACATTTCACCCTGAATGTGGTGATTAAATTTGGTGTGGGGCGGTTTTGGGGACACTATTTATCGTCAATATGACTGAATATCATCTCATGGCAAATCCAAATTGTTTTCTACATTGTTAATAAAATGTTGCTGTAGGTTCTCTATATTATATCTGATCAAATTCCTTCTTTGTTGTGAAAAGGAATCTCCTCTATTATTTATCCTGTGCTTACCTCCATCTTTACAGGGCTTGTAGTGAGTCACTGAAAGTCACTAAAAGTCACTTATTTTGACGAGAGTCACTTTTTGTCACTTATTTAAAAAAAAGTCACTGAAAGTCACTTATTTGGGCTTACAAGGATAAAAAAAATTAATTTTCTGTAGTTTTTTAAATACAAAACATATATTTTAACTGTTTTTCAAAAAGGATTTTGTAAGCTCAAGACTTTTTTTAACTATGAATTTTATATTAGGCCTACTTTGATCTGTGATTAATGATAATATTAAGATGGAAAATGGTTGAAATAAAGATGAAAAGAATATTTTATTCCGAACTCCCTCCTGATTGTTATTACTTTTCCTAAAAGTATTGTATTCGAAAAGTATTGTTTCACCAAAAACTTTTTTTTTGAGATTTCAGCGGAATTATCCGTTTTGGGTGTTTTTAAGACCTCCTGAGAGGTTTTCAACATGGCGTTTGTATGTATGTGTGTGTGTATGTTATCAATTATCACTGTAGTGCCCAAGGTATTTAACCTAGAGAGTTGAAACTTGGCAGAAAACCAGTCTTTCCCTGTAGTGGTGCCGCCCGGAAATTCAACTTTTTCCGCTATCTTAAACGCAGTTTGCTGAGTGAGCAAAAATTTTAAAAAATGGTAATATCGAAAATGGTCCTGATCGAGTTGAAATTTGGCACGAATGTACCTCTTTGCATGACAAACAAGCCCACCACATTCCATTTTGATATTGGCCGCCATTTTGAAGTTATCAATATTTGAATGATAAACTTTGACGGTTAATAATTTCGAAAGTATAAATACGTTTTTGACTTATAGCATATCGTTGGAACCGGAACAAATTAAG
Source organism: Gerris lacustris (assembly GCA_951217055.1). Taxonomy (NCBI): domain Eukaryota; kingdom Metazoa; phylum Arthropoda; class Insecta; order Hemiptera; family Gerridae; genus Gerris; species Gerris lacustris. The sequence goes on from OX578278.1 coordinate 73,918,673, forward strand.
GAACAAATATAAAAAAAACCCGATGAAATTCCATTAATTAAGTTACAAGCGAATATAATTATTTATTAGTGCGATAATTTTGGTGACGTCAAAGTTTGTTTACATCTGTCAAAATACCGCCAAAGTTCAATTTTTTTTTTGTAGTTACGGTACAAAAAATCAAATGAATAAAAAACTGTTCTAAAATTTTTATAATTGCATTTGTTTAACAGTGCTAAACAACAAAAAATAACTAAAATACTTTTTTTTACTTAAAATTAAGTCACTTAAAGTCACTTATCTGGGGAAAACAGGTCACTTAAAAGTCACTTATTTTGAAAAAAATAGTCACTAAAGTCACTTAATTTTGAGGAAAATCTGCTACAAGCCCTGTCTTTATCAAAATCCTTTTCAGTGTTATTGAAAGGTATTAAAGAGAAGATTAAAAAGAATATATGAAACGTGTAAATTGTTTAATTTTCCTTGCCATTTTGCCAAAAAGGAGCAACATTTAGCATGTAGGCTCTGTCATTGAAGCGAGTGTAATGTAATACATACAGAATTTAAGAAAATAGTAAATCATTAGTTTCATATGATGAGTGAAAATGAGAGAGTAGTAATTACATCCTCTTAACCTAACCCACATCTCCAGCTCGTTTCAACTATCATTAAAAACGTTTCACTTCAATACACAAAAACTTCCGCTTGTATTACATTGAAACCTCACAACGATTGAAGGACTGAAATCCTCAACTTGGTCAATAAAGCCAAAATGAGTCCCAATTGATGTCACTCATTTTCAGAGTACACTAAAAAAAAACAGTTAACGATATTAATCACTAAGGACTTCTAACCTACTCTGCGAGTTGAAACTCGCTCAGATCGAATACTTATCAGATGTTAACCTACCTGCTCTCCAAAAGGGAAGCCACCTAGTGTTGTCTAATTGAATGCTTCTCTACCAGTCAGTGTCATTACTGTATTAATACACCACGTAAGTGTACTGTAATGTTATTTGATTCTGTCCCATAAGAAATAAATGATCTATGTATAAAGTTTTTTTTCCTTAACAAAAAAAAATAGACATGGCTATATCTGATCAATTGAGACATTTGGAGCTCTATCTTCTCGATGAATACCAAAAAGGAAGGAAGGTACCTGACTTATATGAGATGGTGCAGTATTTTGGTTCAATACTTCCACGACTGTAAGTTTAATTATTGATATGTTCTGGCTTATCAAAGAATCATTTCAGCTCAGAGTAGTTCTATGAACACATTTAAAATTACTGGTGTTCTATAAATAGGGTTAAACTGGAGGCCCTAATGCATGTGAATGTAATGAAGGTCACAGTCAAGTAATGGAGCCTTTTTATGCCTTTTGGTAGTTTGTCCGTCCGTCGGTCGCATCTTGGATCATATCTCACAACCTATTGAAGCTAGAGTTTTGAAATTTGGTTTACAAGTTAAACTTTTTTGCCCAAAAACAGGAAAAATGTTGTGAACTTCACAACTCGAAATTTCTTCTATCAGCAAGCAATTGGGAACTGATCGCAACATTTTTTATTTTTTGTAATTTTTGAGTGGTGCATCATTTTAGAGTTATTAAAAATGCATATCAAAATATACATTGCGTTTCCAAAATTGTGGTCATTTTACCCCCAAAAGAACCAAATAAGTGCATACCTAAGACGTTAAAGGATAAAATGCACACATACATGAAAGGAGATGCATTATACTTGAACTGCAACAACTACCTCAATCATCAATGTCAAAGTCAAATAACTTTTAATTGTGATTTAGTGTAAAAACTCAGTTGCTATAATCTTTTAGGCCAAATCTCCTGTTTTCTAAAACATATACTGTAAAATCTTGCGTATAATATTTTTTTTACCTTTTTTTTTCCTTCCAAAATCAGGAAGCAAAATCCTATTACAGTAGAACCTCGATAACAAGTGTCTCAAGGGGAATAGGGAAACAGTCTTGTTATCGAGGTGCTCTTTTTGTTGAGGGTCGTGGTATCAAGGTTATTTTGGCTATCAGTCGTGTTATCGAGGTTAATGGGCAGGGTTTTCAAGTCTAGACTTGTTCAAGGTCGACCCATTCCTGTATAGAGACACGTTATAGAGGTTCTGAGTTACGTTGTGAATTCGAAAAAAAATCCGTGTTATAGAGGTTGTTTGGATAATAACAGTCGCGTTATGGAGGTTAATTTAACATTATGTGTTATGACAAACTTAAATATTGTTGTATTATTACAAACAAAATGAGAACTTAAATATTTATCTTTTTAACAAAAACTGATTTTATGTATCTTATCGTATTTATTTTGGTTACCAACTTTTTATTTTTTTAGACAGAAAGACTTGTTAGCATCGAAATTATTTTATTTTATTTCGGTAATTGATTAAAGTAATTGATAAATGTAGATGGAAGATAATTTTTATTCTTATCTCACATAGCCACCTCCAACGACTGAATTCAAAGGCCCTGCTACAACTTTTTTATGTCTTAATATTTTTTATTCCTTATATTGATAAAAATTCAGAAGAATACCTATCCATAATTTTATTTATGGATAAGTAGGCATCTTAAAAATTGTATCTAGTTTTCTGTTAGTGGGTTGCAAATTTTTGTAAACTTATAATTAAGCTACAAATATATGAAATTACATGTACAATGCCCACAACAATTCAATTTAATTTAACTAGGTGCGAGTTATACACAAATTTTTACTTATTTTTTTTTTCTAAAATTTGACGGAAAAGATGGGTGCTTATTATAAGCAAATATTTAATTTTCCTCAAATTTAAGGTCAAAATTAAGCCTGCGTATAATACGCGAGAATTTACGTAATAAGTTGTTGTGTAAAACATACCATATTATTGGAAGCATATACCCCAAAAAACCAATGAAAAGTAAACATGAAATGTTTTAAAATAGAAACTCAGCCTTAAGGTGAGATATCTCCTTTCTTTTCTAACTCGTAGTATATTAGCACTCCCAAGTATTCCGCCAGGGTTGTAGGGAGGGCGGGGGTTTAAATCTCTACTTCCTTCTACTGCTATAGTTTAGTTTATCCTTCTCTTTCTTACTCACTGAACTTTTTTGATTACAAAAAGATTGTTGTTTAGTTTATTGTAATAAATTCTTATGTGTAAATTTTCGTTTCAGATATCTCCTTATAACAGTTGGATTAATTTACATGAAGACAAATTCAAAACTGAAAGCTGGAATATTGAGAGATTTAGTTGAGATGTGTCGGGGAGTGCAGCATCCACTCAGAGGCCTATTTCTTAGAAATTATCTTCTGCAGTGTGTTCGCAACATTCTTCCCGATTGTACAACCGAAGATGAAGATTGCTCTGCCACTGTAAATTTATAATCGATTAATTTTTGTACCAAAGTGTAAATTGGTTATCTCTATGAGTGTATTATTTTATTCTTGTTATTATTTTGTTCAAATTTGTTCTGTTTCTGACATTTTTAATAATATATGTTTAAAGGTTAAAGACTCGGTGGAATTTGTTCTTCTGAATTTTGCTGAAATGAACAAACTTTGGGTGAGAATGCAGCATCAAGGCCACACAAGGGAGAGGCAAAAGAGAGAAAGGGAGAGGGAAGAATTAAGGCTGCTTGTAGGGACTAATTTGGTCAGATTAGCTCAGCTAGAATCTATTAATCTGGATAGATACTGCAAGGTAATTATGAATTAAACAAAATTGCTTATTTAGTGAAAGTAGAACTCTGTAGGCGGTCCTAGTATATCTTCTTGTATAAACACAACTTATTTATCTTCTTAATTTCCCAACATTTCAAAGCAGCTATTTTCCTAACAGTTCCTAACTGTTGTTGTAACTGTCTGTCACTCTGTACGGTTCCAATAACTTTAAATCATGGATTAAAGATCGTTTTAACATGCTCTGGAGAAGGTGAACTCAAAATTATCATATGTTCAAATTCAAAATGGTAGATAATTCATGTCACGTGAAAAAAATTAAAATTTTCAGTGGGGTATTAAATGAAATGTATTGAAGAGTAGATTACAAAAATATATAAAACTTGTGGATAGTGTTTAATTTTTCATGCCATTTTGTCAAAAAAAACATCAACATTTTGCGTGCCCCCTCCTCCCCTAAAACTATATTTCTGCTGTTACTAAAAATATAAATAAATATATTTTTATTTTCGCTATTTCTCGCTACAGCGAGATCTTTTAACCGTCTAATGATTTTTGAACTGCTCCAAATCTGAAAGAAATTCATATTTACAAAATATGATGCATAGAATATGGTGCAAGCTAACACATTTATTGCCTCCTAGATCTGTTTTCTGATGATACTAGACACGATTGTTCTTGTGACTGGGACAAGTGTACTCTAATGCCATGATATCACTCTCTAGTACAGGGGTCACCAATTAATTTTATTGAAGGGCCATATTAAAGAAATGGGAACCTGTCGCGGGCCATCAAATTTCAATATACCTACGTTATATCCACAAAAACGAAGCCTCATGAAATCCTTATTTCATCCAAAAAAATTAAAATTAAAAAACTTGGACTGTAATTAGCGCATGCTATCTTCATTACCAATAATTTCAGTGTCGGGTATGTTTTTTCACATACATGGTATGTGTTTTTTATATTTTAACTAAAACTCGTCGCATTTAGAGTCACTTCTAATATATTTTGATTATACAGAGTTCTTAAAGCAGTATCTTCTTGGAAATCAATTATTTCAGTTTCCAGGGCAGCTTTACTGCATTTGAGAACACTTGCTTCATTGCACTGATCGTCCGGCTATGATGTAAAATTACTGTTGCATTATTAGCGTAGTTGACTATTGAACCGTTGTAGTTGTACAACGTCTTGACTATTTTGAAGTCAGCAGAGAGACTCTCAAATTTATTTTTCGAATTCGTAAAAAAATCAGTAAAATGTTTGATGTCAATTTCATCACAGTTTCTTTAAGTTAAGGGAATGTACCATTGTCTTGAAAAAATAATTGCAGATTTTTACAGAAAACCATTGACCTTTGACGCCAGGTGACAAGCAAGCTTTTGGTTTCCTACCAGTTTAAAGTTCAGAGACTTTATGTACTTGAATATATCAACCAAAAATGCAATTTTTGCAGTACGTTATTGTTGTTACTAAGGAATTGCAAATGATCTTTGGCAGCATATAATCTATATATATAAAAGCCAACGTATGTGTGTGTGTGTGTGTGTGTGTGTGTGTTTGTTCTTTATACAAATCTACAGTTTTAGTCCGATCTCGATGAAAATTTGCACACTTGACCTTCAAAGAAAGGAAACAATCAAGTTCTACATGTTTTTTCGAAATTTCAATTTTGGTACACAGGGGTACGGAGTACAAGTAATAAATACGGGGTCAAAGTAATGAATACCCTTCATGATGCATATCGTTGAAAAGCTCTTTAAGGGTACAGTAATTGTTGTTATGTACACTTTTGTCATATTTTCATTTAGGAGGGGGGTAAAATAGAAAAATATAGCTATATCTTATTTGTTCTTTATACAAATCTACAGCTTTAGTCCGATCTCGATGAAATTTGTACACTTGACCTTCAAAGCGAGGGGAAAATCAAGGTCTACATGAATTTTCGAAATTTCAATTTTGGTACACAGGGGTACGGGGTACAAGTAATGAATACGGGATCAAAATAATGAATACCCTTCGTGATGCATATCGTTGAAAAGCTCTTTAAGGGTACAGTAATTGTTGTTATGTATAGTTTTGTCAAATTTTCATTTAGGAGGGGGGTAAAATGGAAAATATAACTATATCTATATATAGAAAGAAGAGTATCTATATAAGAGAATGTCTTTTATACAAATCTACAGTTTTATCCCAATTTGATAAATATTTACACTCTTTTTCTTCCAAACAAGGTGAAGGTCACTGCCTACATCATTTTCCGAAATCAAAATTTTGGTACACAGAGGTACGGGGTACAAATGTCAAAGTAATGGATACCCTTCATGATGCATATCGTTGAAAAGCTTTTTAAGAGTACAGTAATTGTTGTTAAGTACGTTTTTGTCATATTTTTATTTAGGAGGGGGGTAAAATGGAAATGTATATCTATATCTATAAAAGTCAACGTATGTGTGAGTGTGTTTATGTTCTTTATACAAATCAACAGTTTTAATTCGATCTCGATGAAAATTTGCTCACTTGACCTTCAAAGCAAGGGGAAGATCTCTGTCTACATAAATGTTCGAAATTTAAGTTTTGGTACACAGGGGTACGGGGTACAAATGTCAAAGTTGAAATCCCTTCATGATGCATAGTGTTGAAAAGCTCTTTAAGAGTACAATAATTGTTTTTACGTGCATTTAGGGGGTAAATGGAAAAATATATCTAAAAGTCAACGTATGTGTGTATGTTCTTTATACAAATCCATAGTTTTAGTCCGATCTCGATCAAAAAATGCACACTTGACCTTCAAAGGAAGAAAAAATCAGTGTCTACATGAATTTTCGAAATTTAAATTTTGGTACACAGGAAACAGGGTACAATAATGAATAATGGGTCAAAGGACTGAATACCCTTTATGATGGATATCGTTGAAAAGCTCTTTAAGATTACATTAATTGTTGTTATGTACAGTTTTGTCATATGTGTTTTCATTTAGGAGGGGCTAAAATGGAAAAATATAGCTATATCTTATATAAAAAGAAGAGTGTCTGTATGAGGGTATGTCTTTTATACAAATCTACAGTTTTATCCCAATTTGATGAATATTTACTCACTTTCCCTTCAAAGCAAGGGGGAGGTCACTGTCTACACGAATTTTCGTAATTTAAATTTTGGTACAAAGGGGTACGGTGTAAAAGTGTCTAAGTAATGGATTCCCTTCATATGATGCATATCGTTGAAAAGCACTTTAAGAGAAAAGTAATTGTTGTTATGTACAATTTTATTTAGGAGGGGGTAAAATGGAAATTTATAGCTATATATATAAAAATCAACGTATGTGTGAGTATGTTCTTTATACAAATCTACAGTTTTCGTTCGATGTCAATAAAAATTTGCCCACTTGTCCTTCAAAGCAAGGGGAAAATTACAGCCTACATGAATTTTCGAAATTTAAGTTTGGTACACAGAGGTATGGTACAAGTAATGAATACGGGGTCAATGTAATGAATACCCTTCATGATGCAAAAGCTCTTTAAGAGTACAGTAATAGGTTTTATGTACAGTTTAGTCATATTTTAATTTAGGGGGGGGGGCGAATTTAGGATATTTGTAATTAGCTTATCAAAGAGGAGAGGAGGGGGTATAGAAATAGGTGGGAGAGATAGAATCTAGATATTCTTGCATAGTAAAATAATTTATATGTTTCATTATGGTTGTTAATAAACTTATCTAATTATAATAACACTCCGTAGCGAAGCACGGGTACCCAGCTAGTACATACATATAATTAAGCACTCAGGCAAACTGTCTGTTTTCAACTTCAATTATTCTTCTTTTCTTATAAATGCTCGAACCAAAAAGGGTAGGGGGCGGAATGCAAATGAAAATTCATCAGCATATCACCAGGTTACCACAAAGTTACCGGAGTCCGAGTCCAAAGTTCATCTGTCATCGCCGGCTTATTTATTTTTCACCTGTTCTTACATCAGCCTGAGGGCCTGAGAAAATTCATCTGCGGGCCGGATGTGGCCCGCGGGCCGCCATTTGGTGACCTCTGCTCTAGTATCTCATCAGATGAGATAGATAGTGTGATAGTTAAAATGAGGCTTTACTTTGGTATTTATGAAGCTCTAATTTTTTAATATGGAGCTTTTAAAATTTTGAAGCTGTATACTTTAAAATTACACCACTTCAAGTATCAACTTTCTGTAAATAAGAAAAAGGATAAAAATTAATTTAATTTTTTTTGTTTACCTTTTCTTTTTTTTTCATAATTTTAATTCCAGATGGTGCTCCCTGGGATTTTAGAACAAATTGTAAGTTGTCGAGATGCCATTGCTCAGGAGTATTTAATGGAATGTATTATTCAGGTAATATTTTATTTTAATAACAAATATTAAATTAATATCGAGAAATACCAAAAAACTAAACATGTGGTTTTGCTCATTCCCAAAACAACACTGTTGATTTTATTATAAAAAATCCCGCTCTTTTTCCTATTTGGACTTGAAAATTAATTCTGTTTCTTTTCTGAAGGTATTCCCTGATGAGTTTCACTTGGAAACTCTTGATCCTTTGCTTAAATCATGTGCAGAACTTCAACCTGGGGTTAATGTGAAGAATATTGTAATATCTCTAATTGATAGACTTGGACAGTATTCCCAAAATGGAGACAAGAGGAGTAAAGTAGCAGTTTTATTAGATACTCTATCTAGACAAGTTGAAAGCATCATTCAGGTAATTATTTATGAGTTTTAATTATGTATATTTCTTTATAGTTCATTTGTGTTTAAGAAAAGCCATTTATATTGTGGTAGTATAATTTGAAATCTTCTTGAAGAGACCTTGTTAGAGATTGTATATGAATCTTAATGTTTTATTCAGATTTATGAAATATTTCAGGAAAAAAACAAATATTTTAAGGTAGAAAAGAATATTTTATTTTGTAATACATGTTACATTATGATTATTATTACTGTATAGTTGTTAAATTATTTGTTTTTAATGTTTAGGCCCGAACTGACATGCCTGTTGAGGACATTGTCTCTTTACAAGTATCTCTTGTAAACTTGGCTCTTAAATGCTTTCCTAATGAAGTCAGCTATGTTGATAAGATTTTCCAAGCAACTGCAGAAATATTTTCCAAATTGGAAATCACAAGGTATGTTAAATTTAAAGATTTTAATTAATTTGTTGGAGGTAATAAACTTTTTGAATAATATACAGGGTGGCGCAGTGCGGATGACTACATTTTAAATTGTCACCATGTGCTTAATACTAGAGGTAGGAGATATAAAGCAAATTTTCAAGATTGATATAAAGCAGATTTTCAAGCAAAAATTTGGAAGTTTTCCTGGCCATAAGTCAAATTTTTAAGTGTGGAAGATAATGATAAATGACGCCTTGTCGATTTACACATTCTTAGAGGCTCTAGGCAAAGTTGCGCATCACATTCTCTAACATCTCGTCAGGGAATCCGATTTTTCATCCCCTATTCAAAGGATAACGAAATGGATACTGTCCACATATTATGGTTCCAACAAGATGGAGCCACTGCACACACAAGTCTTATGTCTTATGGACCGCCTGCCTCAAATTTTTCTTGGCCGTGTGAATAATGTGATTGTGGAAATCGACAAAGATGTCATTTATCGGATATTATCTTCCACACTTAAAAATATGACTTATGTCCAGTAAACTTCCACATTTTTGCTTGAAAATTTACTTTATTTCAATCTCCTGGCTCTAGTATTTAGCACATGGTAACAATTTAAAATGTGGTCATCTGCGCTGCGCCACCCTGTATAACATTTCTAAATAATATTGTTAGCGTTTAAATGTTCAACAAAAGTCCACATAGCAGACATCCACATTGAGCTTATTGGCTTTGCCTTGTTTTAAGAAACCATTTTTTTTTTTTTTTTTTTTTTTTTTTTTCAGAGTTGAAGGGAATGTTTGCCGTGAATTATCAAGGCTTCTTACCATCCCGATTCAAGCGTATAATAACATATTGACAGTGCTTCAGTTAGAGCATTTTCCTAGGCTTCTAGAAGTTTTTGATTTGCAGGGCCGGAAAAACATAGCTACTGCACTTGTCAACAATGTTCTCACCAATAATACTCTCATACCTACTCCTCAACAGGTAAATCATTTAGTTCAATGTTTAGAACTTATTGATTTCTGCTTGGATGCTTAGGAAACCTTGTTGCCCACCATTGAGGCTTTATTTTATTGAAATTCTCTTCCTGCTTTGTTTTGTTTATTTTTACCGTTTACATTTTGACTTTAGTTAAACATAATCTCTCTTCATAGACGGGTGATTTCTTTCTACAACTGTTGTACCTTACATTACATGGTTTAATTATTCTGTTTTTGTAATTATCTTTTAGGTGGACATTGTTTTGACTATGGTAGGTCCACTTATCAAAGATTCTGATCAGGCTATTGAAATGGATCCTGAAGATTTTTCAGAAGAGCAGGGGCTATTAGGAAGGTATTTATAATACATGTTATACACGGTATTAAGCCAAAGTACAGTCTAATGACTTCACTTTTTATTTACCTACTCCATGTTGTTATTCAATATTTAACTATAGCTATTGAAGTTCTTTATTAGTGGCTACTCAATTACAAACGTACTTTTATAAAATAGTTTTATTTACCTTCTTGTTTAAAATTCTATGTATCATTAGCCAAACAAGGACCTGCATACATCCCTGCACTTGTCTGTCTGTCTGTAACACACCTCATCTCCCAAAGTACCCAACACTTTGCACTTATGTGTAATAACCCAATCATAGCAAAATTATAGGTAAGCCCCAAAAAATCATCCCTCACAAACCAGGGATTTTTTAAAAATGCAAATGCATCATTTGGGATATTAAATGAAAGATGAGGATACCCTGAGTACAAATATATATATTTGGTTTCCTTTTTGTTCCAATTCATCTTTGCGCCATGTGTTCTTGAAAATTGCGTTTTTTGTATCCCCCCTCTATTTTTTTTTTAACAATTCAATGAAAAATAAAACATTTTATTCTTTGTTAACAAACAAAGAATAATTTTTAAGGAATTTTTCATATAATATATATCATATTAAAAACATTTTTAAAAAATGTTTATACCCCCCAAAATCTTAAAAAAAAAAAAAAAAAAAAAATTAGGAACGGATTGGGCTAGATACTCGAGAGTAGTTTCATTGCATTTTATGAATGTTCAAAATTTATAGCTCAAACAAACTTTTAAATTATATCTATCTTGGTATGGCTTGGCAGGTTATGCTGGTTAACAAACACGCCCTTATTTGTTAATTTGCATACGGATCCTTTGTGTTTTCTGTAAACAAATTATGCCAATTTATTTCTCTAATTGTTGCTAGTCCTTGAAAAATAAAGTGAAAAAAAGAAGGAAGTTAGCCCCTGTAGGCTAATAAGTAGGCACCAGCACGAAGTAATGTGCAAACGGTTCCGTGTTGGGTTCTGCCTTGAAAAAGGGTTTGTGGGTTTAGTTGGTCCCAGTCAGCTAGACTGAACCCCACGCCGTTTTGGAGTACGCTCTCTCACTCTTCTGGTAGCAGATTACCACAGTTCCCCTTGAGAAAAAAAAATCTTTAATAGTATTGTAAAATATAAGTGAATTTTAATAATTATAATTTTAAAATACTATTAAGGATTAAACTAGCAACAATTATAATTCTTAAAATTCACTAATATTTCACTAAAAACAATCAAGTACAGTGTAACCCCTCTTAACCGGCCACGGATCAACCGGTCCTCGGATTAACCGGCCTATTATATGATTTTTTTTTTTTTCTTTTTCTTTTTTTGTACAACTATAGTAGTCTCACTATAGTCAATGCAGATACAATTAAAAAACAAAATATTAGATGGCAGGTGGCTCAAACATTGATTGTTTGACGGCATTTCCTTGTATTTTGTTGTAAATAAAAGGGGGTCACGTGACGTTGATGTGGTGGACAAAATAGGAGCGAGTTTGATTCTATGACTACACATTTCTAGGAATCAATTAACAACTCTGTGATTCTTTTTTCTTCACCTGTTGCTTTGTCGGAGCCTTTCTCCGAATTTCGTTAGAACAAATTTATTGAGGATAAGAGGAGAGATGACGTTACTCACTCAGTTGTATGCTTGCCTTTACAAAAAATAAGTTATAAAAAAAATTAGGTAATAAAATAAGTTGCAAAAACGTCTTAATTGTTTTTTTATTCATGACATATGATAAAATATATAGGTTCTTTTTGATTGGTTCTATTTTTCACGAGAACCTCGGATCAACCGGCCAAACGGGTAACCGGCCAGGTCCTGGTCCCGACCAGGCCGGTTAAGAGGGGTTACACTGTATATGCTTGTACAAAAATATAGACTTACATAGAATTATACTTAGGGATCTTGTAAACACAGTTTTATATATTATGTTCTTATTATTTATTTTAAGATTGATCCATCAGTTCAAAGCAGATACCAATGATGAGCAGTATCTCATTTTAACTACGGCAAAAAACCATTTTGTAGAAGGAGGTGTGAAAAGAATCAAATATACTTTGCCTCCTTTAGTTTTCCAGGCTTACCAGCTTGCTTTTCAGTATAGCAATGCCAAAGACCAAGTACGTATTTTTTGCATTCTAGCCTTTGTTCATTAAACATTAGTGGAGTTGTCTTCTCAAAAAGTGTATATTATTATTTTATAGTTACAACATATATTCTTATTTAATAATTATTCATTATTCATTATTCACTTAGGATGATAACTGGTCAAAGAAATGTGCCAAAATTCTACAGTTTTGTCACCAAACAATAACTGGTTTGGTTAAGGCGGAGTATGCTGAGCTTGCTCTCCGATTGTTCCTCCAAGGTACACTCACTATTGGCCAAATAAGATTTCAAAACTATGAGAGTATCGCTTATGAATTTTTCTCTCAAGTAAGTATTTATTTAATTTCTGCTTATCCTTTAAGTTATATATTTCATTTCTTCTTTTCAGCATCAAAAAGTGTTCTAAACAACAAACCTAAACCTATTTCACTGCAACCGAATCAGCTTTTTATTATTATTTATTTATTTGTATTGACATTTTTTACTCTCTTAAGCTGCCCGCACACGATCCATAGTATTGTCAATACACAAAAGTATTGTCAATACTATTGACCGTGTGCGGAGTTGATATTGATATTAAAAAAACAGTATAATTTGTTATTAAATTGCATATTGACAATAGTATTTTCAATAATATTATTGACAATACTATTGATCGTGTGCCGCTTTATATATGAGAGAAAATATTGTGATGTGAAAATTTAATTTTGTGATTTTGTTGGATTTACATGTTTTGAGGTCCTCTGGGTCAAAAAAAGTGTCCCTGATTGGTTTTTAATAAGAATTCGGTCTGTCCACTGTATTCTGTGCAGACTTATGGAGCCTAAAACTACTGGGTTAATTTGTGAATTTATTTTTTATTTAATAAATTACATTTGGCATACAGCTTGAGAAAAATCATACCCAGTGGCGAAATCAAGAAATTAATTTTAGCTCTAAATTTGGGGCGCTACCACTTAAAACTCTGAAAAATATTTTCCAAAAAACGGTTCTGATGATTGGCACTTTTATAGAAAAGGGCCCCCCACTTTTTTTTAATCTAATATACCTTCTGACAACCGAATAAACACTTTTATTATGCAAAAGTGTGATATTCCTTTGTCCCAAAGCATATTGGACTGAATATCCCTTAGTCTTAATAGGTAGTTAGACCAAGGGATATTAACTCTTATGTATAAAAAACAAAAAGGGGGGCCCTTGTCTATAAGAGTACCCTGATGATTTTGATTAAAAAAATTCTGAAATATAGTCCATTTAAATACGAATCTGATCATATAAGTTATTTACCCGGAAAAATTCTACCTGTTGAACAACTTATAAATGTGATTTATTCTTCTGTTGATCCCTTATTTTCGTACTTTTCTCAAAATTTCAAGTCTTCAGGGATGAAATTAAAAAAACAAGTTTTTTATAACATTTTTATTTTTTATTTGTGTCAAATTTTCGCCCACACCTGGGCATCTTCAGGCCTTTATCAGTGTAACATGTTAAATCTTCAGAGTTTAAAAATTAATAAATTAAATGAGCTATTAGGGGATTTAAATAAAGTGTCAGTATCTATATGAGAAAGGTTTGTTGCAGTGTCAGACCGATTTTTCTGATTTAGCTTGTGTAAACCACAATTTAAAGTTTGAAGTTCAAAGATGCAGGCCACTTAGGTGGGCCCATTGAACAAACCTGGGTCAAGGACCGAAATCTTCACACACTCGTGTGAAGATATGTTCGTTAACCATGACTCCCCTGCTGGTTGTATTACAACCAAGAGTGTCATCATCATGGTTTCCAGGCCGAAACCTGGTGGCGCCACTCTTTAGAGGAGCTTCCCATATATTTAAACAATGCTGGGTGGACATTGAGCTGGGGGCCCGGTCCGGGAATCGAACCCATAGCTGTGGTCAGAAGCGGTCACCCATCAATCTTCTGACCCTGCTCGATTCTGCTCAACTTGCCTTATCGCAAGGCGAGTGCTCTAGCCTCCGAGATTGTGTAAACCACAAGTTAAAGTTTGTAGCTTTTGTAAACCACAAGCTAAAGCTTGTACCTTAGGTTGCAGCTTTAGCTTGTTTCTGAATATAATAAAAATTATGTATTGATTGCTAAATTAATTTTGACAGGCTTTCACCCTTTATGAAGATGAAATCTGTGACAGCAAGTCTCAACTTGGCGCACTAACATTAATAGTGGGGACATTTGAAAGGCTGTCTTGTTTCTCTGAGGAGAACTCTGAGCCAGTTAGGACTCAGTGTGCTTTGGCTGCCAGCAAATTACTCAAGAAACCCGATCAAGCCCGAGGTGTCGCCACTACTGCTCATCTCTTTTGGTCATCTAAAAACCTTCAAGGGGAAGAGGTATATAAATATTTAAAATAAAAACTATAAATGAATGATGCTTTAAAATCTTCATAATTTACCTACACTATAATGGAATATTTGAAAAAAAAAAAAAAAAAAATGTAACTTACTTGTTTTAAACTCAAAATGTTAGATAGATTGGATGATATATGAACTCTTTAACCCTATAAATTACTCTAGATTGGAAAAAAAAAAAAAATCAATAACAACCAGTCTATGAAGATGGGGAGTAAATCAGGATGTAATGCATTAGCTTCATGGCATGTGTTGAACTCCATCCATCCTGTTTCTAAGTATTGTGCACATAAGCCTTGTATTCTTTCTTTGACATTATAAAAAATAAATAAAGAAAGAAAGAAAAAAAAAATATAACATTTTCAATAACAATTAAAAATAAGTTAATGCCTGTAAACAATTAAATACAATTTAACTATCCTAATACTCTGTATCATAAGTAAAGTGTACAAAATGAATTATAGTTATCTATATATATCTTTGCATTTTAAAGAAATAAAAATAATAATAAACTAAATATTAATAAGTAATAATTTACATTTACAGATAAAAGATGGCAAGAGAGTGGTCGATTGTTTAAAGAAGGGTGTGAGGATAGCTCATCAATGTATGGATACATCTGTACAAACTCAGCTTCTTGTTGAATTACTTAACCACTATATATTCTTCTATGAAAAAGCAAATAATTTGGTTTGTATCTCAAGCTATAAGATTTAATATTTTAATTTTATGATTATAATTAATATATATTATTATATGTATAAAAGACTACTATAAGTACTAAAATGACTGTTGTGTTATTTAAATATTGCAAGTAATTTTTACCTTTCAATACACACGTAAACTTTACTGACAGACAGACAATATGTATTTTTAATTGAATTTAAATTACTCTCTTCAATTATTTATGTTTATTTCATAAATAAAACATTTTAAATAGAGCTTAATTCAAAACTTCCGCTCCTAGATGTTTCTTTGTGTTTATAAGTACAAACTTCAGTCAGACCTCAGTACAACGAAATTGATAGTTCCTTGGTACAAATTCGCTATATAGAAATTTTTTTGAATAGTTTTTGTTTTTTTTAGAAAATTTTGTTGCTTAACGCACCCAGGTATAAATAATGCTCAGTGTTCGAATTGCTAGATGGACCTCTAGGGGACCACCCTCTCTTTCTGGCTTACCCATATTTTTTATTAAGTTTTCCAACAGGGGTCGTTAAGGGTTTAAAATAAAGACGACGCAGTTATTGCATGTTGTCTTTTTGGCTATATTTCGCCCCTCTCCGGGGCATAGACGTGCCTGAAACATTATATTTTATATTATAAATTACAACTATTTAGAACATTGTTTGTTTGTTTTATTTTATTTTATTTTTTTTATTTTTTATTTTTTTTTTTTTTTTTGTGCAAATCTAACATAATTTACGCACACAATAAAATATTTCCTACCGGTTGAGTGAATAGGTATCCAGAACTTTAGTTTAAAACCAGATTGAAAAACAGGTATCTCCCAAGTTGTATTGGGTTCGTCATCATTTTTTTTTTTTTTTTTTTTATTTATTTTTTATTGTCTCCCGGAACACTACTATCGATAATAACAGTATAACAACTATAACAGTAACAAATAACAATTCTAATTAAACTGAAAACATATGGAAACATACGAGGAACATTAACAATTAAAAACTTAAACCGGTAACATGTGGTAACTCTTTGGTAACCTGTGTCAAACCTTCCTGATTATGTCAAAATCATAGTAATACTATTTAAAACTTAAAATTTAATTATAAAATTTTATATTAACAAAAATTTATACTTAATTCTTTTTTAAAAACGTAAAATAATTTTTTATTTAAAATATGAATACAAAACGTAAAACAAAACTATTTTAGGCGGGAGATTTGGTTTAAATCACGCTGAAAAGTTATTTAATTTTTAAAATGGCTGAATAATACTTATTTATGTCTCTGGAGTCAGATTTGTGATTCATTGTGTTTTTAGTCATACTTATATACGCGGCTTCTAAATATTTCCTTTTAGACTCATGTCTTTCAGTGTCAAGAATTATAGTTTTTTCCTGGTCTATTTTATGACTATTGTTTTTTAGATGTGTGGAAAGCGCTGTCTTGTCATTCTTAGCTCTTATATCATAGTTATGCTGTATTAATCTGTTTTCAAGCTTTTGCATAGTTTCTCCAATGTAGACTTGATCACAGTCTTTGCATTGGATTTTGTAGACTACATTAGTTTTTTTCCCTTTTTCGGTTTTGTCTTTTAGGTTGTTATGGAAAATACTTTTTACTTTATTAGTTGGTTTTAAACCAAATTTTAATTTATCACAATCAAAATCGTTGAAAGTTTTTTGGATATTCTCTGACAAGCCTTTTATGTAGGTCAGGGATTTGTAAACAAAAGAGTTATCGGGTTGGTTTTTTGGGGGGGTTGTGTTTGTTAATGCTATGTACCAGAATTTTTTTTATTACGTTTACAGGGTAACTATTTTTTATGAGTTTATTAAATATTATGTTTTTTAGTTTCGGGATATATTTATTGTCAGTCAGATAGATACCTTTCTTTATTAAATTAAGGGCAGTATTTCGTTTTTGGTAGAACGGATGGGATGAATGGTAGTTTAGGAATAAGCCTTTTTTTATTTCTTTTTCATACCATACGGTGGAGATTTTACCATTTCCTTCTTTTATAAGAGTTATATCTAGATAATTTATTTTATTTTCAACTTCTTTTTCCATAGTGAATACTATGTTTTTATTTTGATTATTGAGAATGTTATAAGTCTCTTCTATGTAGGATGTTTTTGTGATTATGATTAGGTCGTCTACATATTTGGCTATGAATTTGGGTTTAATTGCTAATTTATCTATGGCTTGGGTTAAGAGATCATTTATAAAAATTCCGCTAATGTTTGTTGAAATGCAGCTACCCATAGGTGTTCCGTTTAGTTGTCTATATAGGTGGGAGTTGTATAAAATGTAATTGTTTCCGCATATGAATTTTATGATTTCTAGGTATGTGTTTTTACAGGCTATGTTAGTATGTGGAGAAATATGTTCCCAGCTTGTATTATTCATAATACAAGCGGTAAATAGAATATACTATATATTTGACAAACAATTCCTTGACAATAATAAAAAACCAAACTTTATTAAAAACTTATCTGAAAATATCATTAATTTAGAAATCAAACAGTCTTACTGGAATCAACAAAAAATAATCAAAGATATTGATAAATTAAAAAATAATATAAACAACGAAGATAATACAACCTACAACCTACCTAAAATTATGAACTTCCAAAGAAATACTAAAACACAAAATTTCCCTTCTGGATCCGTACATAAACAAATAACAATTGATGCTAGATTAACTAAAACCTTCCTAAAACAAAATAAAAACATAATAATAACAAGGGCCGATAAAAGCAACATAACTGTAATCATGATGAAACAAAACTACGACGAAAAAATGAATTTACTATTAAGTGACAACAATTTATACAGAAAAATAAGATGTGAAATAGATAATAAACTAGAAGATGTTAAAAAGGATTACAAAAAAATTATTCAAAAACTGCTAGATAAAAAATATATAAACAAAGA
Organism: Gerris lacustris; assembly: GCA_951217055.1. Classification (NCBI taxonomy): domain Eukaryota; kingdom Metazoa; phylum Arthropoda; class Insecta; order Hemiptera; family Gerridae; genus Gerris; species Gerris lacustris. The sequence goes on from OX578278.1 coordinate 73,936,910, forward strand.
AGAAAAAATTAGACTAAACATAAATAATTGCAGCTTTGCCAAAATATATGGGCTTCCAAAAACCCACAAGACTAATATCCCTCTCAGACCAATTGTAAGCAATAATAACTCACCAACCGAAAAAATTACTAAATTTATATCTCCTTCCCTTAACTTCCTATGTAAAAATAACGTATATGATTATAAAAACGCTATAGAAATTAAAAATGCCCTTCAAGATATAGTAATAAATCATGATGAATCTATTATTTCCCTTGATATAAAAGCCTTATTTACTAGCATTCCTCTACAAGAAGTTTACAGATTAATCCAAACAAAATGGGAACATATTTCTCCACATACTAACATAGCCTGTAAAAACACATACCTAGAAATCATAAAATTCATATGCGGAAACAATTACATTTTATACAACTCCCACCTATATAGACAACTAAACGGAACACCTATGGGTAGCTGCATTTCAACAAACATTAGCGGAATTTTTATAAATGATCTCTTAACCCAAGCCATAGATAAATTAGCAATTAAACCCAAATTCATAGCCAAATATGTAGACGACCTAATCATAATCACAAAAACATCCTACATAGAAGAGACTTATAACATTCTCAATAATCAAAATAAAAACATAGTATTCACTATGGAAAAAGAAGTTGAAAATAAAATAAATTATCTAGATATAACTCTTATAAAAGAAGGAAATGGTAAAATCTCCACCGTATGGTATGAAAAAGAAATAAAAAAAGGCTTATTCCTAAACTACCATTCATCCCATCCGTTCTACCAAAAACGAAATACTGCCCTTAATTTAATAAAGAAAGGTATCTATCTGACTGACAATAAATATATCCCGAAACTAAAAAACATAATATTTAATAAACTCATAAAAAATAGTTACCCTGTAAACGTAATAAAAAAAATTCTGGTACATAGCATTAACAAACACAACCCCCCCAAAAAACCAACCCGATAACTCTTTTGTTTACAAATCCCTGACCTACATAAAAGGCTTGTCAGAGAATATCCAAAAAACTTTCAACGATTTTGATTGTGATAAATTAAAATTTGGTTTAAAACCAACTAATAAAGTAAAAAGTATTTTCCATAACAACCTAAAAGACAAAACCGAAAAAGGGAAAAAAACTAATGTAGTCTACAAAATCCAATGCAAAGACTGTGATCAAGTCTACATTGGAGAAACTATGCAAAAGCTTGAAAACAGATTAATACAGCATAACTATGATATAAGAGCTAAGAATGACAAGACAGCGCTTTCCACACATCTAAAAAACAATAGTCATAAAATAGACCAGGAAAAAACTATAATTCTTGACACTGAAAGACATGAGTCTAAAAGGAAATATTTAGAAGCCGCGTATATAAGTATGACTAAAAACACAATGAATCACAAATCTGACTCCAGAGACATAAATAAGTATTATTCAGCCATTTTAAAAATTAAATAACTTTTCAGCGTGATTTAAACCAAATCTCCCGCCTAAAATAGTTTTGTTTTACGTTTTGTATTCATATTTTAAATAAAAAATTATTTTACGTTTTTAAAAAAGAATTAAGTATAAATTTTTGTTAATATAAAATTTTATAATTAAATTTTAAGTTTTAAATAGTATTACTATGATTTTGACATAATCAGGAAGGTTTGACACAGGTTACCAAAGAGTTACCACATGTTACCGGTTTAAGTTTTTAATTGTTAATGTTCCTCGTATGTTTCCATATGTTTTCAGTTTAATTAGAATTGTTATTTGTTACTGTTATAGTTGTTATACTGTTATTATCGATAGTAGTGTTCCGGGAGATAATAAAAAATAAAAAAAAAAAAAAAAAAAAATGATGACGAACCCAATACAACTTGGGAGATACCTGTTTTTCAATCTGGTTTTAAACTAAAGTTCTGGATACCTATTCACTCAACCGGTAGGAAATATTTTATTGTGTGCGTAAATTATGTTAGATTTGCACAAAAAAAAAAAAAATAAATAAAAAATAAAAAAAAAAAAATAAAATAAAATAAAACAAACAAACAATGTTCTAAATAGTTGTAATTTATAATATAAAATATAATGTTTCAGGCACGTCTATGCCCCGGAGAGGGGCGAAATATAGCCAAAAAGACAACATGAAATAACTGCGTCGTCTTTATTTTAAACCCTTAACGACCCCTGTTGGAAAACTTAATTGATTAAAAAGGGACAGCATATAGAAAACCACGCATATTTTTTATTATCTTTCAAGGCTCCGGTCTAGTGCTTGAGGTTCTACTGTACTTCAAATTTAAACAACTTTTTATTTAAATTTTTAATGCGCAAAAATGTGTTGTGCCTTAAATTTGATGCATATAGTTGTACTTTCTTACAATTTTAAAGTGTTAATCTTTAAATGTGGATTAAATTTGAGGGGAGGGGGCTTGAATAGAAGTAACAGTATATAACAGGTTTGTTTCAATTAGGCAATGACTGTCCCCAGTATCCCAAGGATCGTTTGCTGATAATTTATCATAAGGTACAAATGACCCTCATCCAAAAGCAAGTACGGGGTTGTACAACATGCGCAGTTTTGTCAGTAATCATCACACATGTCAACAGGAATGTTCCCTATCGGTTCTAAACAGTCACCTAACGATGATCTTATTTCAGTACAATGTTAGCTTCTGCACATAGTACCTGCCCTAAATGATTCCCATACAATCCACTGGACTATGCAAAAGACAATACAAATAACGGGGTTGATACAAACCTTATATTTGTACATATTGTAAATAATTGAGAGTTGGTATATATTTTTTTAACGGTTATTAATTATGAGTTGTTTTTTTCAGATAACTGTCTCTATGTTGAATCAACTCATTGCTAAAATACGAGAGGAACTTGCTAATCTTGAATCTACCGAAGAAACAGAACAGATAAGCAAGCATTTGTCAAACACTTTGGATCATTTAAAATTGAGAACAGAATGCGCCGAAGCCGACACTGTATCTTATCAGGGTCTTACTCTTTAAATGTATATACTGATATGCATAAACAATTTATTAGATTTATATATAAAGGAAATAATTTATATAAATATGTTATAAAGGTACTTGTTTAGATGGTTACTCCCATTGTTGGTTACTCCCCAAAAGTGAGTAACCAAGTCCTGGTTACTCACCAAAAGGGAGTAACCAAGAAATTATTATCACAATAATGGAATAAAAAAATGTTGAAATAATGAAAAACAAATATATGCTTTTATATTCAAAAATATATAAAGATACAAAAAAAATTAATCAATAAACGACGAGATTCCCTCCCACAAAGCCTTCAATCTTTGTGCCTGAGGGAAATCCCGCCGCCATAGAAGCTCTGAAATATATGATGTAAACAACGATCTTGCGGTCCCATAATGCCGCTTATGGCGAGCCTTGAATTTCTGCCAGGTACTCTCAATAGTATTAGTATGATAACCAGGCTCTGGGTCGACAAAATTTTGAGAGTGGTTAACCACATAATGAGAGTAACCCTCTGAAACCGAAAATCAGACGATATTAGTTATCGATTAACAATTTAAACTCTTCTAAATGTCAGAATTTGATTACATCATTGCTTAAATTTGTTATGCAAAGGAATATTTTTAGACTCAAACATGATTAGTAGGATATCAAAATTGTGTGTAGCAAAAAATTAAATTTGCAAATTCCTGGCGAAGATTCAATCCCGCCATAAGCAGCCCATCCATCAGACACGACTATCGATCCTGGTAATACATGTTTTTTTAATATGTTTAGAAGAGTGAATACACACTTCCCTTTACATGGTAAAGATCCCCCAAGTTCCATTACTTTATTTCAAACTGTTTAGATTTTATAACGATTTAAGTGTTATTTTTTTACTATTTCGGAAGGGTTATTTTGCTATTTTTGCCCCCCTGTGGGGGGCAAAATATTGGAAATATAAAAAAATTTTTCAAGTAAAAGTTTATTATTTTTCACCGTAGAATCCAAATATGCTATCAAAAATATACACTCCAATTTGAAATTTTGAAGTCACCCGACTGGGGGCAAAGTGGGAGGTTGCCCCTAGTGGGCGATGGCATGAAAACAAACTTCCCTTTGCATGGTAGAGATCCCCCAAGTTTCATTAATTTATCTCAAAGCGTTCAAAAGTTAAGAGGGGGGGGGGGGAGACTTTTGGACCACCCTGTATATTACTGTTACACTAAACACGCAATAGTAAAATAAAAAAAAACTAAAGATATTAAAATAAATAGAACTTACCATGTAAGAATTTGTAAAGATCCCAATTAGATTTATCTTCGGTTAATTTATAAACATCTCTTAGCGTTAAATCGATTAACACGTCCATTTGAGTTTTACTTAAAAATCTGAATAAATTGAAATCACACAATTAAACGCAGACAACTTCAAAATTTAAAAAGTCAAAGTTTTAAAAAATAAAATTTGACATGACATGACATAAAAAAAAAAAAAAAAAAAAAAAAAACGCCTCAAAAATCTTTATAAAATAAAGATACATAAAATATTACAAAAATGACCAAGGGGATAACAATAACATACAATCTTATAACCAACCATATATCAATCTAACATAGTCCTTGTGTGTTTATAAATACTATAATAATCATTTTTTTATGTTTGTGTATGAACGAGATGCAATAGGATCAAAGACGGAAATAAAACAAAATCACATAAACATAAAACATCAATACCAAATCTAAATCTTATTAATAAAACACCTTAGACTAATTCAATTTGTTATTCCATTTGGAAGTTTTCAAAGGGACTAAATGTCTGAATCAGTCTAGTCTAAGGGGTATTCTTATTTAGATGGTTACTCCCTTTTAGAATATTATTAAAAGGGAGTAACCATCTGAATTAGTCTAAGGTGTGTTCTAATTTAGGTGGTTACTCCCCTTGGTATTAATGTAGGGGAGTAACCATCTGAATTAGTCTAATGGGCAATCTTATTCAAATAGTTACTCCCCTTTAACGTATTATTGAAAGGGAGTAACCATCTGAATTAATCTAAAGGGTCTTCTTATTTAGATAGTTACTCCCCTTGTTATTAGTGTAGGGGAGTAACTATCTGAATTAGTCTAAGGGGTATTCTTATTCAGATAGTTACTCCCCTTTAATAATATTATTAAAAGGGAGTAACCATCTGAATTAGTCTAAGGGGTGTTCTAATTTAGATGGTTACTCCCTTCATAAATTCTTTGCGAATATTCTCTTTCCCCCTATTCTAACCCCAACAAAAGCCCCAATGCTTTTCTACATCCCCGGGTAAGAATTTATTAAATATTAAAATTGATAATAAATAAAAATAGAAATAGCCAAATCAAGAAATTAGGGGAGTAACCAAAAAAGGGAGTAACCAACTAAAATCAACAAAGGGGAGTAACCTACTAAACAAGGTCACATAAATAAAAAAACGAATTGGTTACTCCCATAAAAGGGAGTAACCATCTAAACAAGTGCCGTTATAAATATATTATTATATTGTTTTTAATTATTCGTGTAAAATTTATCTTATTATTACTACATTTTGTTGTAATTTTTTAATTACATTTTATCAACACCATACTATTCATTTTTTGGTTCCTCATTGGATGATAAAAATATATATAACCATTATTTATTTTTATGTATTGTTAATATTTATTTCATACCTAACATTACTTGAATTTAGTTTTTTTTTTTTATGGTTCACACCTTTACCTAGATATTTGTTTCTGTTGGCACATTCTAATCTGTAAAAAATAAGTTAAGTGGGACAAAAGCTATCTATCCGTCTCTCCTATATTGCTAATAACTAATATTAAATTGTTGCAAAGAAAAATATTTAATGACAAAAAATGTTGACCCAAGCAGACAATATAATCAAATTGCATCCTAAAATTACCTGATTTTGTCTCATCTCTTTGTCATTGGTTTTTCTTTTATAAATGAATCTCATTTTAATATGAATTCAGAATAGTGCCATCCTTATATATTCAATTTTCTTTTCTTTTTTTTTTTTTTGACTCATTTAAAAAAAAAATTGAAGTAGATGAGTTCCATTTGATGAAATAAAAATCCTTCCTTTTTTTTCTTTTATTGTCTTATGGTCATTTAATTAATTTAGATTTTGAACATAATTCCTCTTTTACCTACCCAAAATTATTTTTTATTAATCATTCCAGATAATCAAAATATTTTATTTATTTATGTTTAACAAGTATCCTAAAACAGGAGGCATCATTCCAAAGGAGTGTCTCTACTTGATCGGTCTAATTCCAAAGTGAATTTCAGTTTTATATTGTTAAAAATATTTTGTACTAGTATTGGAAAAAAATACATCTAGTATATTCAGATCACTCAAAATGTTAGTTTATACTTTTCTCATTGGATTCACTCTTAAGTTTCTTATACATTTAATTATATTACTGATTAATGTGTACTATATCTTTTAGGATAATTTAGTAATATGATGTTTTGACATTTGTTTACCCTTTGAAATTTTACTTATACAATTTTTAATAATTTGTATGATTTTTTATTTTTTCATTTTTAATGTGCCTTTATAATTATTTTAATTTATTAAAAAATTATAAACATAAGTAATCAATTGTAAATGATCTTGAAATGTTGTTCTCTATTGAAACTATGTTATTGTCATTATATATATATATTTTTTTTTTCTTCTTATTTTTGAAGAACTATAAATAATAAATATAATATACTATGTTCTATTAAAAGATATTAAATTAACATTTTACTTTTTTTCATTTTGTGCATTTATATATTAGTACAGTGGAAGCCCTCTTAAGCAACTAGCTTGGCACTGAACCCACGCCCAATTAACAAATTAACCTGGTTAAACCAATTTTTGAAACAAAGTTTCATATGGCATGTTACTGCCTGGGAGTGAATCCAAAAAAACCAACCTTCACAAAATTGACCGATGACAATACCTTGGTTTACCTATTTCGTTGAAATTTGGTACACATATTCATTTTACCAATGCTCAGGACGAGTTCGTTGAACTATGTTATCCGCCCAAGCATTTGCACGCAACGCTCGCGTAAACGTCAATTGTAAAATTAGAATTTTAGGATGGGAAAAATTCTAACTTCATCTATTCAATGAGACAAGCTTCGATCTATTCAATAGATCTATAGTTGATGCTATCGATAATGCAATCGCTAAAATATGCTAACTATCGATTGTTTTTCCCTTTGTACCATTACTTAATTTTTAAAAATAAAATTAACAATAATAAAATAAACCAATTTATCCACCAGAGAAACAAATTAATTAAATTTAACGAAGCTACAATATACAACACTAGCGTCAACGAAATATTATTTCATGTCAAGTATCAGATAAGACTTGAGAATTAGAATTATCAATTATTTAATCTACAGCTAATTATGGGGAGATAGGTCCAGCGCGGGAGAGTATACAATCCAGCATCAAAACACAAATTTTATTGATCATGGATTATGCAAATTTTAATAATAAAATACAAAAGTTAATTAAAACTACAATTTTTTTTTCCTAAAAGTTCACTTTTTGGCCTAAATTGTAAACAACGTCGTCTTTTACAATTTGATTTAGTAAATCAAATTGTATGGCCCAATCTGTTTCTCAAACTATTTTTTCTACTATGTATTTTAATTTGAGAACGAGAATAGAAACCGGATAAATCAATGCATCAACATCATATAGTCTAGGAGATAGCGTGCAAAAAAGTGTCTGACTAACATCAAGCTCGAATTTTGTATACAAGTCAATCTTTTAGCGCCTTTTATAAATATGTGTTGTCGGCTAAGTTCGTCTGCTGGACATAGCTTGGCAATAGGCGTTTAAAAAAACAAACCGGTTGAGAGCGGCCATGACTCACCAATTATGGTGGACAATGTGATTTTCATGATCCTGAGTACAGAATTAGTTTGTAGACCGAAAATCAAGTTGATGTTAGTTTGTCCGTTGACAGGTGACCACTTTGATTTTTAGTAATATTTGAATAACTAGCCTATCAAGTGTGAAAATAACATCGACTTGATTTTTGGTCTACTAACTAATTCTGTACTCAGGATCATGGAAATCACATTGTCCACCATAATTGGTGAGACATGGCTGCTCTCCACCGGTTTGTTTTTTTCAAACGCCTATTGCCAAGCTATGTCCCGCAGACGATCTTAGCTGACCACATATTCTTAAGAGGCGCTAAAGGATTCACTTGTATACAAAATTCTAGCTTGATGTTAGTCAGACACTTTTTTGCACGCTATCTCCTGGACTAATACATTAACGTCAACGATCCTCACTTGAAACATATTATTTTTAAAACTATATACTTCCTATGTCATTTTACTACTAACCAAAGAAAACAACATTTAACCTTGAATATTTTTTTTTATTTACGTTTGAAAAGAGAAAGTTTCATTGCATTTCCTGTCCATGCAACAAGCGTTTTGGAATCTTACCTGTAACATAATGAACATTTTTCGGAATTTAAATAATTAAGTCTTTACAAACATCAAAATTTTTCATCCATCACCAAAAATGCCTTGGGCAAACCTCTAGTGATTTGCAAACAACCATTTAAATATACTTTTAATATGACTAATCTTCGTGACCATTTCATTCGACATCATAAAGAACAGTACAAGATTCAGGGTAGAGACAGTGATGCAAACCAATCTTCAAGTTCCAGTACAAGTAGTTAGTCCCTTCCGAAGGCACCGAAACTGACAAGTTAGATTATCTACCAGTGAGAGAAAGCTAGAAATAGAGCTTTGCTAAAAAATGGTTGCAATAGACCTTCGACCTTTCAATTTGGTTGAACATAAAGGTTTTGTACGGACATTAGACCCTAAATATAAACTACCAGACAGAGCGACCGCGACCAGTGTATTGCTACGGGAATTCTATTTTAAAATTAAAGACAAATTAAAATCTTTGTTATCAAATACTGATTTTGTCAGCGTGACAACCGATTTATAGTCATCGGTTGCAAATGATTCATATATTTCAATCACTGGGCATTTTATTGACAGTTCTTGCGTTACGAAGTGCAATATTAGCCACTGAAAAATTAGAAGACCGACACAAAGCTAAAAATATTTTGTCAGCTTTAAAAAAAGTGTTTTTTTTTTTTATTTTGACTTAAATGACAAAGTTGTGTGTTTAGTGACCGACAATGCAGCGAATATGGTCAAGGCTGTAGAAATCGCTCACATTAAACACTTACCTTGTTTTGCTCACACTCTTCAGCTTGCAATTACTGATGCTGTATGTGATTCATTTTAATTTTTGCCAATATTATCTAAAGCGAAAGAAATAGTGCGCCATTTTAAATCCAGCAATTTGTCAAAGGAAATGCTGAGGAATGAAAAAAAAGTGTCCCGACCAGAAATAAAATTAATACAAGAAGTTCCTACTCGTTGGAACAGCACTTTCAATACTTGGAACAGCACTTTCAGAATCACTTGGAATATTTAAAAAATATTCACCCCCCCCCCCCCTCAACCTCTGAAAAATACCCCAAAATTGGATTCCCCCAAAAAAATTCTGATGTGTATTCCATTTTGACAAACAATTTTCCCATTGGTTTTTGAATCGAAAAGTTTATTCTTAATTTAATTAAATTAAAATTTGTTCATTAATTTTCATTGCTTTTAATATTATATTTTTTACTTATGCATTTGTACTGTTAGGTATATAATTGATCCTTAATTTTTATTATCCACAGTTAATTAATTAAGTTTATTTTTTATACTTATACTTTTTCTACTATATGTCATATGTATTTAAGCACATTATAATGAGTATTTGAACCATCTAATTCGTGACTCGTTTTTTATTTATACTTTAATACCCAGCCCAGAAATTAATAAGGTCGAAAGTACTATCGATATTTATTTAACAAAAGTATCGAAACCATTGATAGCTCGAACTATCGACAACTCTAGGGAGCAGAGCCACCAATTTTAGGGATGAACCTATTTTTACTTTTTCATATAAAGAGAAAGTATTGTGATAGCGCAAAAATTCGATTTTTTGAGATTTTCATGGATTTACACATTTTGTTGAGGTCCCCTGAGTCCAAAAAAATGGTTTGAAAAAAATGTCTGTCATCTGTTCACGCGTATGGAGCCTAACTAATTGACCGATTTTTTTTAATTTGATTTCAGAAAATCATACGCCGAGGCGAAATCGAGAAATTAATTTTATTGGGGCGCTACCCCCCAAAAACTCTGAAAAAACGTAAAAAAAATTATTTCTCGAAAACGGTTCCGACGATTTTGATTAAAAAATTCTAAAATGTAGTCCATTTAAATACGAATCTAACGATATAAGCTGTTTTCCCGGGAAAAATCTAGTTCCTGAGAAAATAACTTAAAACGTGGACGGAGAGAACCCGGGGTACAAAAGGTGCACCTACAAAATGTGTTTTTCTTTAGACTGTCACTCCCCTTATAAAAACGGAAGTGTGATATTTCTTTGTCACTAAGTACGTTGTACTAAACATCCTTTTGTCTTAATAGTTATTTAGTCAAAATCATTTATTTTCTAAAAAAAAAAAAAAAAAAAAAAAAAAAAAAAAAAAACGTGGGAGTAACAATCTAAAGAAGTATCCCTTTTGTATTGTCTGAGATGATGTTTTCATGTATTGATATCTTCGCGAAGGAGCCATTACTAGACTAAAGTTCGCGCGCAGCTGGCGCCAAGACGGCTGACGCGCGCGTTTGCCGTGAATGGGGTGTTTTCCTACAACATGGCTGGAGTCCAAAAAAGTGGTTTTTTAACAAATGTCTGTCGTCTAACGTCTGTCTGTCGTCTGTGCAGACGCCTGGAGCCTAAACTACAGGTCCGATTTTGACGAAATTTGGCATATATGTTCAGAAAAATCATACGCCAGGGGGAAATCGAGAATTGAAATTTAGCTCCAATTTTGGGGGCGCACCCCCCAAAAACTCTGAAAAAACGTCGAAACGGTTCCGACGATTTTGATTTGAAAAAATCTAAAATGTAGTCCATTTAAATACGAATCTAGCGATATAAGCTGGTTTCCCGGAAAAATCTAGTTCCTGAATAAAAGAGCTTTAACCGCGGACAGAGAGAGGCCGGGTTCGATTCCCCGCCGACGTGAAGTTATTTTTATTAAAATTTGTATGAATTCGTGCATGAGAAAGTTTGTCTGAGTTGTCCTGAACACAAGAACTTATCTTTTTTGGAGGCTTTCTTTGGTTTTCGAGTCATAAAATGTTTTAATTTTGGTGAAATCTATGCAACAAGTGATTTTTATGTCTGAAGTCTTTTCTTCCAATAATACTGAACCGTCGTTAGGACTAGGAGCCAGTGGCGCACCCACGAGGGGGGAGGCTGAAAGATTTCAACTGAATTATCCGTTTTGGGTGTTTTTAAGACCTCCTAAGTGGTTTTCAGCATTATACGTCTATAATGTGTATAGCGCCCAGGGAATTTAACCTAGAGAGAGTTGAAACTTGGTAGAAAAATCAGTCCAAACTTCTAGTTGTGCCGCCCGGAAAATCAACTTTTTTCCGTCATCTTGGACCCAGTAAAAATGTACAAAAATCGTAAAAAATCGAAAAGTGGTCCGATTGAGTTGAAATTTGGCATGAATGTACCTCTCTGTCTCTGTATGACAAACAAATTCACCAAATTTCATTTTGATATGTCGATTTTTGAAACTTTGAAGGTTACTAATGCCGAATGTATAAATACGTTTTTTACATAGCATATATCACATCATCAACAAATATAAAGAAAACCGATGAATCCATTTATATTAGTTTAAATGTTATAAGCGAACATAATTATTAGTTAGTAGTGCAATACTTTATTAAACGTCAAAGTTTTTTACATCTGTCAAAATACCGCCAAATTTAAATAATTAAATAAATGAATAATAATTAATTTTTTTTTTATATTTATAGATTAGAACCTCATTTAACTGTCAGTTACGGGACAGGAGCCTTGACAGTTAATCAAATGTATTTAATCTATTAGTCCACTTTAAACCCAAATTTTGTTGTTAAAGAGCAATATAATGGAGCACCCCTTGAATGCTACCTTGGAACAAAATAATATTGGTTAGGTATTATAATAATACTGTCAGTTTATATAATATGAATATAGTGATATTAACATTACCTGATCATGAACATGGAGTTCATTATTTTTTTAAAATTTTGCACACTAATTAGTTGGAGTCAATGCAATCAAATTAAAAGTAAAAAGTAATGTACCTATACTGTGAAAAGACAAATTAATCAGTAACTAGAAGTGAGCCCAGTTTCCAGGGCAGATTGCAATTTGAATTAGACAAATTCAACTCAAACTCAAACTGAGAATAGATAAGTTTAAATAAAATAGCCGGGTAAAAGGAGGCAAGATATTGAATCATTTGATGTCGCACCTTTCAACTTAAGGTAAAAGGGACGCTTATACTAAATTTTAACTAAATTGATCATTTTTTACTTAAAGTTATCGTCGGACACGTAAACGTTACTGACAGATTAGGATGCTTATTTTGCAAATTTCAGGGCAATCGGAACGTTTTTCTATGTTTCACGAATTTTTGCTAACTCAGAATAAATTGGTAGTCCGTGAAGTCTCACGTAAAAAGGGTTTCGATGTTATTGTGAACATGAAATTAGTATATGGGGGGGGGGGGGGGGGGGGTATAATTTAAATAAATAAAAAAAATTAAACACTTTCCACAAGTGTTATATATTTTTGTAATCTACTCTTTAATACCTTTCATTTGATACCCCACTCAAAATTAAAAAAAAAATTCCATGACAGGAATTAGCCGCCATTTTGGATTCCCAGTTTATCAGATAAACTGGGGGATATAATTGCTATTATTATTTTTTCGAGGGGAGCATGGGCAGTGCAAGTAATCTATTTACATACTCATGCTGCTCTACTTCATGCTCACTTCCAAGGGAGTGGGCTGAATTATGTGAACGAGGTAAAAGATTTATCATCTTGAAAATATAACGATATAACTAGCTGATTCCTCATCTAATATCGCTTGATCTAAGACAAGATCTACTTAATTTATTATAATTAATCATTGTTGGTGTATGTAATTGTTAGGTGGCTGGATATGAGGTAGAATTTTATTATTTTATTATTAAATTCCACTAAAATAAATATAGCATATAAGATAGTTGTCTTTCAAATAATGGATCAAGCTCTTTTTAGAATTGTAATATGGTCATGTCTGTAGATACGAAAGCATGTTTTATGAAACAATTGACTATTAGTTATTTACATTTCTTTAACAGTTTATGAATATTTACTTTAAAACATTTAAAAGAGATCCGGTTTTAATTGCTTTGATATACTCGTTTCTGATTAAAAAAAAGTATGCAATCTACCTTTATAAATCCCTGAAAGCAACCCTTGAGATTAATTATTAATTAATAAATAAACAAAAAACTCTTCAAGAAATAATAACGAACTCTTTAAGTTAAATTGTATGTTTGTCACTTGTATCGAAATCGATTTGGCGCCATCTGTACTGCGGTTTTCTATTTGGCAGTTGATTTTCGCAAGCTTCCAGCTGACTGGCTGTCTGCCTGGTTATCTACTTCTACTCCTTTTCGTTTCTTTGTAGGCGAGCTATTTGTACTTGTACAGTACTCTTTCGGTGCTTTGTAACTCAATTCGTTAACGTTCCTTTATTTTCTTAAATTAGCATAGTTGGAAACATTTCCGTCCTTAGTTTTTAGTCATAAGCGAATGAAAGTTTTATTATAATTCAAGTTTTACCTATTAATAGATCGAGTTATGACCTTCTTCATTGAGAGTGGTTTGTCTTTAGCTGTCAGCAATAATTTACTCTCAAGGTTCTTTAATTGCTATGCTTTTCTTACAAGTAAATTTTAATATCCTGCCACTGTGGCGAAATTCTTCAGTGCCGCATTTAGTAGAATGTCGTCCGGACTAAGGAGTCTGACTTCTAAGCAGCACGAATATGTCTGTAGATCTCCTTCTGGTGCTGAAAAATACGAAAATAGGAAATCTAAAACAGCTAGCAATGCTTCTGACTCAGTAAGTCTTTAAAGAAGAACCTTTCAAGTACAAATTTTCCTTTCCCAAAATCTTATTCTCTAACCTTCACCCTGTATAGAACCTTGTTTGAACCTTCTTCTTCTGTTTTGACATTTTAGTTTAGTGAAATGAAATTTTAGTAAAACAGTTATACATATTAGTTTTCGTGTCTTCCACAGATGAGTAACTATTTGGAAGTAAGTATCGATCAATCATTATTTCCTTTTTACATTACTTTTAAGATGCCTTCATAAAATTATAAGAAATGACATAGGTACTTACTGACCAACAGAGCCAATACTTTTTTCTGTTGCTACTTTATTGAAGCGAATTTATTCGTTATTATTACCTTGATTGATCTCCTCATGAGAATGGTTTAATTCGATTTTTTGGTTTGTTGTACTTACCATTCCTAATTAAAGATGTAAATACCTGATTTATGAATCGCAGAACACCCAGCTCTTTTTCCTAGTTTTTTTATTCTTTAACTTTTGTGTGTGATTATTATGTTCAGAAGGTTAATGAATGATTATAGTGATTCTTGAATGTATTGGACAAATGAAGCTCAATATTATAAATGTTTTGTCTTATTATTTTCTGTGAGGCACAGTTCCTAATTTTTACACATTTTATGTTTATATTATTTAGGCAGTGAATCTCCATTTTCAGAAAGTTTCTGTTTAACTATCTTACAGAATAAAAAAGCTTTTTAATTATCAAACACACTGTAAAGACATAATTATTTATATTGTCTTTTGTCGCCAAGTAGAAATTTGTATTGCCTAACAAAAGGCACAAGATATAAATCGACAACAAACTTAATGTATATTGAATTCCCAGAAATAAGTTATCTATTTAACCAAATTTCCTTAAGTACATACTTCACTTATCTTCCACTATTTTGTTATTTTTTTTTTAAAGAAATCGTGAAATTTCTTGCCGGTTATGAATGGTTTAGAACATATTCTTATCTCGTAGCCCCTATGAACATTATAGATTTTTTTTATTTGGTTCAAAACGAGATATCGGCTTTTGAAAATATGTGAGGAGCTTAGTATCAAAAACGGACAAGAGCACATTTAAAAATTTTACAGGAGAGCCGAAAAACTGTACCTCAAATCCTACAGGTGCTAAAGCAATGATTTTTTTTCTGCAGATTCTTAATAGACTCAAAACTAGTTAGAAGTACTGAAAACGTGAATTTCTTTGATATTTTAGCTGCTAAATGGAGTTAAAAAGTGGAGTTGTCCACTTTTGAAACAAAAACAAGGTTTTGTCCGTTTTTGAAGCAAAATGACATTGAAAATAATGGCTAGAATAATAATATTGGAGAAATCATTTTTTTTTTTTTCACGTTTTTCAGAGTTCTTAGGGGGTAGTGCCCCCAAATTTAGAACTAAAATTGATTTCTCGATTTCCCCTTGGGGTATCATTTTTCTAAACATGTATTACAAAATGGTAGGAGTAGGTAAAGCCCGCAGTGCATCATAGGTACGAGTTAGTAAAATGCAGCCTCCTAATTGGCTGTTTCGGTTATGTCCACTTTTGAAGCAAAACGTGAGTTGACTTGTCCGTATTTGAAACAAAACTACAAATATTATTGCATTTTTACCCCTTTTCTGGTCGTTTTTTATGCAAATGGATAGCAGAATCTGATAAAGCAGCCAAAAATCTATAAGAAACAATCGATAACTGAAATTCGGAAAAAATGTTGAATGTCCGTCTTTGATACTAGGCTCCTCATGTGAATGTTATGATAATAATGGTAGGTAGAGTTTAACACAAATTAAACTCACAAACTGATGTCAGATTAGACACACGGAAATTGATAGTTAAAAACCGAATGTTGCTTATTATAAACTGCATGACAATGCTACGTTCTTGTAAGCTACGAATGATAATAGCAGTTAAATACATGTTAGCAAAGGAGTGGATAAACTTGATGCTTTAAGGTTTAACTTGCATTTCACAGGGATACTTACATAGAACCTTCACTTTTCCTTCTTAAGTATTATAAACACATTTTTAATGTGATCTATCTTTTTGGCCCTTAATAATTATTTCATAATATTACTACTATTCATTGCTATGAACTATGGTCATTATAATCATCTCATTACTATGATTCATTATAATTTTTTATAACATAAATGCAATTTAACCTTTTTGACTCTATGGTTCTTCGGGTCTATAAAAAAGTACCTATGTCATACGCTGGCAGGATTATCTTATTATTATTTTCATGATATAAGCACTTGTTGCAACACATTTTTTTTTAATTGGAATTATTACACATGGATTGAAATTTTGTTTTTCTTGTACTTTTCCTTTCTTCGACCTTAGTTCTATTTTTTAAGCATTTTTCTGCCCGAGTTTTGAGTTTAATCTGCTTTTATTTACTTAGTACAATTGCTTGCTTGGTCTAAGGATTTTTGAAGAATTAAATTGTAATTAATCAGGAAGAGATTAGCTATGAATACTGACTAACAATTTTCTTAGATATTTGATGGATCATCAGGTAATTAGTAATTATATGATAAAAAAAAACTTTGATAAGTTTTTACAGTCATATTAATTGCAACCAAATTATAATACATACATTACATGAGTTACATGAGTGAGTGAAACAGCGTACATAATTTAAGTACATTTTTACTTTGATATTTGAGCTGTAATGTTTTACTCTTTGTTCTTGATTTATTAAACAATTGATTTATTAACAGTGGCATATCTTTTCACCTGTTTGGCCAGAGTGATTATTATTTATTTATAAAAATAAATAAATAATAATAAAATTGATTGTAAAAGATAAAATGATTTTGACTAATGATACTCTCTATTTTAAAATAAACTTACACCAAATTTAAGTTGATCCAGTCAATTTTAACACAAAATATTTACTTCATAACAACGTGTGGTGGAACAATCTTGAGGACTTATACAACTATATATGTGATGGATGACACGGGGTTAGTATGTCACTCCATTATCGGTATAAAACATAATTTACATACGCCACTGAATAGATGCCACTTCACTTAACCCTTTAGTACTCGTGATGGGTAATTTTGTATCCCAACCTTCGCAAAAATGAGCATGCTTGGAACTGATAAGAGTTACAGTTTCTATGTAACAGTCTAGGTAATCTTCGACAATAGTCTTAGCTCATTCACTTTCTCTGTTTTTATCCGTTAATTAGGTATTGCTTATGCTTAGGATAGATTTTTTTTTTCAAAACCCTTGTGTTTAAGTAAAATTATCCTTTTGAATATCAGGTAACGATAATTCAATAATATTTAAGTTTTAATCCCTTCCTCGACACTTTCCCCCTCCCTTAAAATTAAATGACAATTTTCTTAAAATTTTATTTTTAACATATTTTGATTTTTTTGTAAATAATATAAAATTATTATTGATAAAATAATAAAATGTATTTTGGTTTAAGTATGAGTTATCAGAGTTTTCCAATTCGGTTTAAATTCAGACCCTGAGAACAGGGAAAATTTATGCTGGAGTAGTTTTGTATGACCTAACATGTAATTAAACAAAGCACGAGCACTCAAGTCAAGGAGCTACCCGTTTATTGCAAAGCCCGGTAAACCCAGAACGTAGAGTCTCAGCCAGGAATCCAACCTGAAACCTCCAGTTTCTAAAGCAATGATGAAAGCAATGAGCTAAAGTTGCTACTAGCAATGTTTCATATTATAACTTATTATCTATAAGTTTTAAGATGTTTAGACAAATAAATATTTAAGTACCTAATAACAGTTCTATCAATTTATTCTTTGTTCGGCCTTACAGATTTTAATTCAACACACTTTTTTTGATTTAAGAGAAACGACAACGAATTATTTTAATTCTGTAAAAGACAATTGAAAGTTGTCCAACAAATAATATAACTAATAATAAATTAAGAAATTAACCTAGTGGAGTGGGCCTCCACAGTCATTTCTGCAAGGGGTCGACAGATCCCTAGTTTTTAGGAGGGCTGTTTACCCACTAAAATTATTATTGAATTTTTAAATGGGATGTGGGCTTTTATATTACTTATTTTTAAACTTCCTCATTATAGTTGTTTCCCATCGTTCTAGGGTTATTACACAATAGGTGTTATTTATATTAATTTGGTAAAGCTTTCATATTTTTTTTTAAAAAAAATCTTTATTTTTAATAACATCGTAGTTTTCTTTTATATTTATTTATACCAAATATGTATTTTATATTTATTTTCATTACTTGCTTTTTCCTAGTATTTTGGATACATTTTATTTATAGCCGGTTTTAAAATTTATTTTAGATAGATTACGTATGTAGCATACATTTGTTTTTACTGCTAAAATGTTCTAGTAAATAGCTGTTTGCACAAAGTAATTATTTTTATGTTATCGAGTTTAAAAACACTTTTTTTGCTTCCAAGCTTGCAGCAGGTGACGGAAGCATTGTTATTTTTATGTCTACAATTTCAATTCCTGGTAAGAAATATCTTTTAGATATCAGGAGAACATTTTTGGTCTTGTGTCTGTAATTTTTGTAAATCACAATTTCTAAAAAACTACTTGTGGCAAAACACCTTTAAAGTATGCGATTGAACTTGGGGAAGAAGCTATGTGTTACACTAATTGGCAGACTCTTTTTTTTTCTTAAACTGAATTACCTCATCAAATTTTTATTAGTCAATGTTACCAAATTAATTTATAATATTGACTTAAGGTTACAATCAGTATTAATTGTGAAAAAAACATTAATAAGGAGATAATGGGACTTGTTGTCACAATCAGTGGCAAGGGAGCTTCCTCACTTCCTATCGCATACTTTAATGAAAGGTGGGCCGTACACGAGTCACGTAGAAGAAATATTTGAGGTTTGGACTGAATCAGACCAGGAGGAATTCCTGTATGAGTGTAGAGGTGGCCCTTAAGGCCACCTGTGTACTGCAATCCCTAAAGCCGGAACAACAAATTTTTTTTTGACTTGAGGCCAGAACCACGAAGTTAGATGTGGCGTATATTGAGTTGGCGATAGTCGGCATCAAGGAGTTTTTATATTTTTGTTGGGAAAGGCAAAGATTAAGGAAATCCCGGAGGCTTTTTCTTTGAGGATTTCCTCATTGTGTATGGCTTTAATTTTCCACCTTTTTTAAAATCTCAAATTTTTGTGTTTTTTTACATGAATAAAAGTATCGATTTAGCAATATTTTATATGAGAGACAAACCATCTAAATGTCATATAAATCGGCTGTGTAATTTTAAAAATATGTGTTAATAAAAAAAAAAAAAAAACTGCTCATTTGAAGGAAAAAGCAGTGCGCCCAGAAGGTTGGGATTGATAGGAGACGACTAACATTGGGCTAATTGTGACTTACTATCCGAATTTCAAATGAGTTGTTTATGGTGGTAAGCCAAAATGCTGAATGACCGAAAATGTTCCCTGATGTCCTGATGGATTTCTGTCAAATATGTTTGAAATTGGAAACATAAAAAACTCATAAATCTGATGTAGTGGGAGGGGTTTGAGCCAGTATAGTAAATGCATTTTTACTTTTTAATCTGCGATATAATTGTTAATTTATTTTATTTTAATTATTGTTAACGTTTAAATTCAGTATGGAGAACAGTAGGAGAATTTCAGTTCGACGAATCTAATCAAATTAGAGGATCTGACACACTTTTTAATTTTTAAAAAATGTAAAGTAACGTTGTAATCCCAGCACGTCTATGCCTCGGAGGGAGGTAAAATATAGCAAGTTTACAAAATGATGAAAGTATAAACAAATTTTTTCAACCTTTTAACGACCCACTCAAATACTACGGATGTATTTTTATTTATCTTGTTTATTCTTCTTTTATAACAATTGTCAGGTGCTGAATTAGTTTAAGATATTAATTAAATCCTAAATATCAGAAACCTCTTATCTCCAGTCGTCTGTGTTAATGAGGGATTTCTGCCTGTAAGTTTGTTTTTTTGCAACAACATTTCCCTTTATTTTTAGGCACTTCAAAATTGAAACATTAGACTTTTTATCTGAAAACTTTTTATCACAAATTTTATCAATCCAATTAATTCATTTAATAAAATGTATTTATTTATTATTGGAAGATATTTATAGGAAGAATTTTTGGCAGTTAAAGCAGAACTAATGATTATCTTTCTCCTTATATACACTGCCCTTGAATTAAAGTGTATTTGTAAAATGATAACGTAATTATAATTCACCTGTCTTACTCTTTTCTCGTCATAATAGAATTATTTTGAATGAAGCAAATTAATAATAATAATAAAAATAAAAAATCTAAAATCTCCCATTCATGTTTTGTTAAATATTGTGTTTCAATTTTAAACCTATATAAATAAATTAAATAAGCTGAAAATAAAAAAATATAATAAAAAATCCAATGTGTATAATATACTGTACATTTTTGTTAATTTAGATATATATATTATTTACTAGTACTTATGAGCTCATTCCATAATCATTGTTGTTTCATTTGAGTGTTTGGTATTATTACTGCCTTTTAATAAGTGAACATCCTCAATTATAATGGTGAAGAAAACTGTAAGATTTTACCTTTTCTATATTTCTTAATGCCCTTGTATTGTTTCTAATTTTTACTTTAATTTTGCTATGATTAAAGTATACCAAAAATATACCAGACAAATTTCTTAAGTGCTATTTATAATAATACGTTGATGTTTCCATAGATTGTAAAAAATAAAAAATATAGATAGAAATGCTCTCTTACCCATTTTTCACTCCTCGTTTATAAAATAATGTACTATTTTTATCCTTCAATTTATATATTAATTTCAAGTTTAAATGGTTTATTAGGGTTTCGTGGG
Organism: Gerris lacustris; assembly: GCA_951217055.1. NCBI lineage: Eukaryota > Metazoa > Arthropoda > Insecta > Hemiptera > Gerridae > Gerris > Gerris lacustris. The sequence continues at coordinate 73,957,842 of OX578278.1, forward strand.
TATTTTTTGAAATCCTTATGCCGAGGGTTGGATGTGTTGGCTTTTTGGTTTATATCTCCCGAACCATTGAAGTTGAAAATTGAAATAATGGCATAACTTTTTTACCTACACATAAGAAAAATTTAATATGCGCATGCGCAATTTGCAAAAATGTGGTAAACTCATTTTTTTAAAAAAATTTGAATGGGGTATCAAATTGCATTCTTTGTGGATTTTATGAGTTAAAAAATATCCCGAAAAAATTAAATTTACCTTCTCATTACCGATAAAAAAACATTGTCACCCCCCGGGGGATCAAACCAGGGACCCTTTAATTTTTTGTTGGATTTTTGGGGCCTTCCGCCTAAATTTGTATATATTTTTTTTATTTTCATATAGAGCAGGATGGAGAAATAAAAATTAATTATTTCATAATATAATACGTATATGCTTAATAATCTACGAAACCCTAAATAGTACTTTTATCCAAGTACTCCCCTTGGATGTTTTTTTTTTTACAGTTGGTGGTTCAATCAGCCCAATTTATTTAATAAAGTATTTATTTAAATAAATACTTCATATTTAAAGACAAACAGGCAAATGTGTTTAGATTATTGATTACTCGACATGAGTCACATTTATCCACAGGTCCCTTTTATTTATATTGTCATAAAATAATTAATTACAATAATAATAAACCTTGATTAATTATATTTTTTGTAAGTTTTTTTTTTTTCATCTATTATTTTTTATCTTTTTATTGTTAGTTATTTTCCCTTCCTATCACTGTTCACTAACTTTCTTTATTCTAGGTAAATTAATATGATTTTTTTTTGCTGAAGTAGAAAATTGTATAATTATTTTTATTATTTAGCACCTATTAAATTTATTATAAGTACAACAGAATTATACTTGTTGATAAAGCCTAGAGTAGTTTATAATCAATATGAATAATGGTGTCATAACATAATTATTAAAGCTTTTTCTCACCTTTAGATTGTGTTTATCCATTCTATGTAAATTATTGCCAGCGAACTATATTATTATCAGAATAAAATTACCATTATTTTTCTGGTAGATTTACGTTTTTGGTATTCTACAATTAAATGTTGCTCTTTAAATAAGTAAATAATAGAATGTGTGCATTACAGAATATTTCACTACAATCAATCAGATTTAGAGATTTCATTTATTGGAGTTTTCTTAAAAATGTAATTATTCTATATTATTTATTTATACAGGTATTATTATAATGAGTAATTTTTACATGTGTTTTGTTATTATTATTGCAGGAGGGTAGTGTAGAAAGCAATAGTTTATCTCAGGGATCTACTCCAGAACCACCTGTCATCAACCCCCCTTTAGTCAATCAAGGTAAATTTAAATACTTCATCAACAATGCTATGTATAAAAATTAACATTTTGTCTGTACATCGTTCAGAATTGGAAAATGTTTGAATGCTCTTTGATTTCATACTTATAAAAACCAAAGCGGGCCTTAACTTTTTTTCTGTATTTTGTCTGTCTGTTTGTGTGTATGTCTGTGGCCCCTGCAGACAACCTACTTTTTGTATGAAGTGACATTACTCGTTTTGACCGATTTTTAATCTGTCCCCACCGACTCAACACACATGGTTCCGATTTTCCACCTACTATTCCGCAGCCTTAGAATAAACAGGGGCAAATTAAAATGAAATAAAATTGTAAAAGTGAGGTACCTGGAGTGGTGAGTGTATGTGTGATGCAGTACCTGCAGTGAACAGTGAGAAGGGCCTTCCAGTGTTTACTTGGTGGTGAGATGAGGTAAGGTAAGGTTGCAAGTGAGTGAGTCAGAGGGAGAAAGAGATTGTGTACCTTTGCTCACTAAAGGTGGGGACAGGTACACATCTGACGGGGACAGGGCCTAATCCCCTCAAGTCTGTGGAGCGGTGAGATGAGGTAAGGTAAGGTTGCAAGTGAGTGAGTCAGAGGGAGAAAGAGATTGTGTACCTTTACTCACTGAAGGTGGGGACAGGTACACATCTGACGGGGACAGGGCCTAATCCCCTCAAGTCTGTGGAGCGGCAGAGAAAAGAAAACACGGTCCCCACTTTAAGAGTGAAGGCAAAACCGAACATCAATATTACCTAAATTCAGATGAACAATTTAATAATAAGTTAGTATGATTCAAATATAAGTTATCTTTTATTATCTGGAGAACGACAGGGGTTGAAGTATCACTAAAGTCAGCCTTTAAAATTTCTTTTAGACCTAACTACTACTTAAGTAAATAATGAATGATCGCTCCATGGAATTCATTCAATGTGAATATTTAGTTATGGGTAGGTTTAAGAAATAAACTGAAGGTCAAATAAAAAAACAGCAGTTTTTAAACGGTATTGTACTGATAAGATTGAATAAAGTTAAATTTTAATCAGACTTAACCTAACTTGCTCAACCTAACTGGCTTAACCTAACTCACTTTTGATTTATTGTGAAGGTATAAGTGACAAAACATTTTGAAGAAACTATGACAGTAATAAATTCATGTAAAGTGCTATGAATATTAATCTTGTATTGTTTTATTAGTTTTATTTCTTTAAACTTTTTATGCAATTATTTATGTATGTAAATTTTTTAAGGTTTGAATAACGGAAAGAAAGGAGTTGGAAGGAACGCGGAATGGGAAATACTAGAAGGACTAAAGGGTGGGCAGCGTTATGACAGGAGACCTCAGTCTTTTTCAGGTGTTTTGCACAAGAAAAGGAAGTGGCCTCTCAAAGGATGGCACAAGGTTTGTCACTTTTTCTTTATTACTGAATTAAACAAGTTATGATTAGTTTATTCTAACTTTGTAGCCACTAAATACTGTGTAACTTATTCATAGAAATTAACGTAGATATAATAAAGAACTTAACTAGCACATACTAACCAAGTTTCTTATTAGAGAAACTAAAGGAATTCTGAAAGATTAAATTTTCCATGACTTCTTCATAAAAGTAAATATTTAGGTTGAATGAAGTTTTTAAAAGAAAGTTAATTTTTATTTTTATTTTTTTATTTTTTTTATTTTATTTTATTTTTTTTTTAAAAAAACAACAAAATGTCATGTAAGTAAATTATCATTTATTTTTAACTATTGATAAAAGTTAAGTTTCAACTTTGTGGACACATCTACCCTTGAATTATTTATTAATACATGGTAGATTGTGCTGTCTTCGGTTGCACAGTTAACATTTAAACTTGCCATTGAACACCAAAAAAGTAAATATACTGAAACTCAAACAGAAGCTTAAATTCTTTTAAAACATAATATTTTGAATAATCAATTTTATTTTATTCATTTAGGATTCAAAGTCATTATTATTACTGTTTTACATATTTACAGAGATTCTTTTCCTTGGATCGAGGTATATTGGTTTACGGCAAGAGCCAGGCTGATGTTTCGAGAGGTAAAGTTCATGGGTCCGTTGATATTGGGCTTTCTGTAATATCAACGAAAGCGAGAGGAAAACGTCTTGACATTGATACTGAAGAATTTATTTATCACCTCAAGGTATTTTTACATTTAGATCATTAGTTATTAACCATTTGGATGTTCTACGCTATGTTACATACATTAAGTTTTACTATTTGGTGTTTTGAATATGTTGGATTAATTTACCTTATTACATTTTCTCTGGTAGAACTGCTTTGAAAATCCACTCTAGTTTTATTTGACTGTGATGTAATTCTGGACATTGTTAAAGTTTTATTCACTATTAGCATTTTTACATTTTGCTAGGAAAATAATTTTCTGGGATTAATGATTTAATGGATATAAGACAATAGCTATATCATATCTAGTTTTTAATGATAACAAGGGAAATAAATACATTTATTGTCTAAGTGGTAATTTTTTTCCTCTTTATTTGCTTTGATATCAAATTACCTTGGGTTGTTATCAGTAATTATGAAATAACTTGGAAGCCTAACCTGTAATTACCATAGCTTAATTGTTTCTATCGTTGCCTACACGTCATTCATTTATTATATTATTTAATATTTCACTTCTTATTCGCACTTTTAATTTAAAAAAATCAAATTAGTGAGAATACTCCGAGAGGTATTATTTAGATTTATTCTATCTTTCCTATTTGTTATTATAACAATTTTATTTCATTATATTGGTTTTAACAATTCTAGCCCTCTGTTCTATTTTAATTTGGTGGAATTCAGTCTGGTGCTAGACATCCTCATTGTCAGTGTTAGTGTCCTACATCTCCTCTCTCTTTTCTTGGCAAAAATATAAAAAAAAAATTAATTTAACAGCTCTATTGAAAACATAGTCTCTATTTGATATTTGACTGCCTAAAATTACTTTTATTGCGTTATAACCAAGTTACAGCAATTAAAGGTATGAAATTCAAGAATTTTTTTTTAATTGAACAAGAACAAAATAGTGATACGAGACAGTTTTCACATTTTTATGATGAAAAAAAATAAAATAAAAAAATAAAAATAAATAAATAAAATAAACTATTTTTATTTCATCTTTTCATCATTTAAAGGTAAAAACTGACTTCTATTCTCAATATTCCCATTTTACTTTCTCATGGACGTTGGGAGCCCCCAAAACTCTACAAAAATTATTTCTCGAAAACAGTTCCAACGATATTGATTAAAAATATACAAAAATGTAGTCCATTTAACCCTCGGGAACACGCGGTCCTGTGAGGCCTAAATTTGAGATATAACTGTGAAATTGAGATAGATGTGGGTGCAATTGGAAGCTAGGGACTTTTCTAGCTACATTCTTGCTTGTATCAAGAGAATCAGTCACTATTTGACATCTTACGTGATTATACTTAAATTCTGTGCTCATATTATCCTGTCACGGACCTGCGCCATTTTTACCTAAATTTTAGTATTACGCTAATTTTAGTGAATTTTATACATATAATACAAAATAAATTAATATGGTACCTGAATTTAAAAATAAAATAATACAAATATACAGGAAAAAATTAAAAATTTGAAAATTATAATTGAGACTGACTAATTTTGTGCTTATAAACTATGAGAATAAACAACGGTTTTTTATAAAGTAAAAAAATAATAAAACCAATTTAAATATGTTTTATAATATTTTTTATAAAATGATTTCAAGTTTATATTTATTTTTCCTATTGTGTAGGCATATAGAACAGATTAAGTCCTATCAGGGGTCCGCGCCTCCTCGTGTCTGTATTAGACCGCGCGCACCCGAGGGTTAAAGACAAATTTAACCATATACGGTATTGCATAAAATATAAGATGCCATCAAGTTTAAGACATCCTTAAATAATTTTAATATAATTAAAAGTTTGATTTTCATAAACAAAATAAACATAGGTTAATTTAGGCACACATCAAAATTAATTTACTCAGAAAAAAGAGTCGTCTTTTCACGATCGAATTAGCGTTAGATATCATAATAGAACATAATAATAACGGAACATAATCAACGGAAATTAAATGTTAGGGATTCTAATAATTGAATTATTGTAAACTAATACTAGAACAATAATTATATACTAAAACTATCCGTCGGAAACATATTTTTTTCTTTCTAACTTTAACGTGTTTATTTAACTTAACCCTCCAGCACTTGCACGCTATGACTGTACCTCTGCATTTTTAGAAAAAATATAAACAACACCTAGGAAATCTTTATTGTCATTTGTCGGCTTTCTACCTTCTAAGAAAGTCTTTCTCCCTAAATTTATTCAGAAGAAAGTTTGTCATCTTAATTCTCTGGAAGATATAACCTAACATGTTTATTTTATACCCTCAAAGCAGTTCAAGTGATACAAACAATAAATACATCAATTTAAGAAGCCTTTGAATTTAAGACACATTCGTGTTTAAGACGCACCCCATTTTTAAGCACTCAAAATCATGGAAAAAGTACGTCTTAAATGCCATGCAATACTTGTTGAATTGAGAATATCAGTGTGGTTCAGAGTGGGGAGATCAACAAGTGACCAGATCTTTGCTATTAGACAGGCCATGGAGAAGTGCTATGAATATAATATTGATCTGCACCAGCTATTCATAGACTTCAGACAGGCCTATGACTCTGTTAAGAGACAACCTCTAGTGGATGCACTGAAGACCTTTGGAGTTCCCGCTAAATTGATACGATTAGTGAAGATGACTCTACGCAACTCTAGAAGTAGAGTTAACGTGGACGGGGAACTTTCAAGGGAATTTGTTATCAGGCAGGGGCTACGGCAAGGAGACGTAATCTCTACAACTCTTTTCAATCTAGCCCTGGAGAAAGCGATGCGACACTTAGAGCAAAACCCAGGAGGAAATATATTTAACAGGATGACGCAATGCTTGGCCTTCGCGGACGACATAGATATAGTAGCTCGGCGTCAATGCGATCTGGAAGAAACTTATGTAGCACTTCGAAATGCAGCCAAGGAAATGGGACTGGAAATCAATTCCGGGAAAACCAAATATATGGTGTTATCAAAGAGGAACCCGGTTTGGGAAGAGGAAGTGCACATAGGAGGGAATGTTTTTGAGCAAGTTCGCTGTTTCAAATACCTAGGGACCGTAATTTCAGGTAACAACAGTGTTACAGAGGATATTAAAGCTAGAATATCTGCTGGAAACCGGAGCTATTTTGCCCTCCAATCAGTGTTCGGGTCCCGGAATGTCAGCCGTAATACTAAATTGTTGGTGTATAAAAGTGTGGTGAGATCTACAGCAGTGTACGGGTCTGAGTCATGGACGCTAGTATCCAGTGATGAGAAGAGGTTGAGACGTTGGGAATGCAAAATCCTCAGGAAAATTTATGGAGCTGTGTGTGAGGAAGGAACCTGGAGGATCCGCACCAACCAAGAAATCAGGGACCTGTACAATCAACCCGACATAGTTAGCACTATTAAAGCTGGTAGACTCCGCTGGCTAGGCCACGTCACTAGGATGGATGAGGGAAGAGTCCCGAAGAGACTAATGGACGGACATCCTGGAGGAGGTAGAAGAAGAGGTCGACCCAGATCAAGATGGCTGGATGATGTCACAGACGACCTGAGAAAATTGTATAAAGAAAGAATTTTTTAAATGATTTGAAGTGAACAAGGAGGGGACTTCTCACTGTTAAATGGTTTCTACTTGCATAATATTTATTGATGTATCAACTCAATTTATAATACACTTCGCTATGTATCCCTGTCTTCGTTAGTAGACAAAGTTAGTTTCTTAGGATTTTTCCATTTCACCCGAAATTAGAACTTATCTTAAGAGTATATTAAGGAATATTTAAATAAAAGAGGAATTATCTAAAATCTAAAGGAATATTAATAGTGGAGTAGTTCTTAATTCATTATTAATATTCCTTTATTCTTAATTTTAGTTGAATGTGTTTCTTGAACAATTCATTTTTTTTTTTTTTTTTTAGGCTAAACAGGTAGAAGTTTTTACTGAATGGGTGGAGCAGCTTAGGAGGCATCGCCTTTATAGGCAGCATGTTCTCACATTCGGTACTAAAGACTCATCTGGCCTCTTTCATCATATCCGAGCCGAACCACCTCCAACAAAAATTTCTCCTACTAGTAAGTATTTACAGTTACTACGGCATAGATTATGCTGCTCAATGTCTTATGAAAATGCTTCAAATATTCTATAAATGTAACCTTTCTATTAAAATTTTCTTATAAAAAATTATTTAGTTAATATTATATTTTATGAAGTCCCCTGTTCTTACATTAAGTACGCAATTGTGCGAAAGTTATTTCTGTGTAATTTTTATGGGACATTTGCTATGAATTATCTTGGTTTGACTCATTCAATTTTAAATAAGTTCTTATTTAGATGATATAGTATTGATTGCTAAAATTACTTTTTGTACGTTATTACTAACTGTGTGACATAGTGTCAGCTAAAAACGCTCCTCTTAAAATTCCAAGTCTCTAAGTTTTAAACATAAAAAATCTTTCTTATCTCTTTATAATTGAATTTGCCTCTTGACTAAATATGTTTATTATTTGTGATTAAGAATGTAACTACTGCCTTATTAAACACTGCGTGCATAAATACTGCTACTTATGCAAATACTGCTTTACTTCTTAAAGTAAAGATTATCAAGTGCAAAAGTTTCTAAATGCATTGAGTTTGTTTTATGGTTACATGGATAAAACTAATAATTATGATGTACTCAAGCAAAGTTTTATGGTGCAGAAGTAAACTAAGTTGTAAGAAGTACTAGAACAAGGAACAAGACCTTTGTGAACCGGAGATTAATGAGTATACTGAAACATGTTGTATGAACAGAAAAAAAATGGCTATTAATAATGTTTTCCATGGAAAACAAAAAAAACAAAAAAGAGAACAATTTAAAAACACACGGCGTTAGTTGTTCGCGAGTTTTTGGCGTGTAGCTCCATTATCGTCACTGACCACCCCCCATATTTTGGCACCAAGTGACTTTTTTTTGTTTCCAAAGTGCAAAATTTTGCTTCGGGGTGCCATTTCGGCGCGACGACGAGTCAGCTAAAGAGCCTTAAAGTAGAGGACTTTGAAAGATGTTTCCAATAATGGAAACGGCGTTGGGCTAAGTGCGTTTTATCAGGGGGGAAGTACTTTGAGGGAGACAAAATTGTTTTAAATGATTAAATGTAAAACAAAAAATTTATAATTTTTTTATACGTATTTTTGGGACAGACCACGTATATACCTTTTTTCTGTTTACCTTGGGCCATAGAATCAGGATTTATTTTTTATCCCTTTAAAACTGGGAGACCCTGTATGTTTAACATAGGTTAGAAAATATATTTTTCTTTTTATTTCTGGAACTCTCTATTGCTTGCAAGTTATTTTAATTAGTGTAAGATAATCTGCCAATCATGACCGGATTGTTAATTTCTTATTTGGTTCCTCCTGTTTTTTTTCTTTTACTTCAAAGCATAATGGGTTGTGTTATTTATTAAAATATTTGGTTTAATTTGGTGCTGTATCTTACTACGGATTTGTTTTTTTAGAGTTAATGATGGAATCCATAACAGTTGATTTGAATAATGCAGACGAAGCAATGACGCAACTTTCATCCCTCCTTGAGAAAATTGATTCTGGAATTGGTTCAGAGGTCTTAATTTAATATATATATATTTTAATTTTATGGTATTAGTAGTAAATACGGCTTAAATAACTAGTAGTTTCTATCATAAAAATGTCATTCTTTGTACAAAAAAAATCTTTTAATGAATCAGTAATTCAAGTATTTTATGAACTCCAATAATTGTCTAATAAAAACTGGGAACTCTGTTGTGAATTAGTCACTACTTAGCTCTAGATCAGTTGATTTTATGGATCTTAACCAGGTCGATAAAACTTAAAACTGACCTGTTTGAGTTTTTTATTTACTAGAACTTAAATAATTCTTTTGACCTTTCTCTTAATCTTTAATTTTCTATTGATTTAAAAAATTTTATAATTTTTTTTAAAAAAAAACTTTGCCTTGCAGAAAATTTGCTTTAAATAGAAACGTAGTTTTTTTTTTGTTGATTTATCACTTCAACACTTTTTGAAAAATATCTGTGAGTAACTAATGTAATAAATATTATTAATTTTGTTCACAATTACCCAAAAGTAAAAACCCTTCGATATATAAAGGAGGCAGAGAGGTAAAACTTATTCATAAATAACAGTTATATTTCTATTTATTTCTATTGATGACCTAGAAATTTATGGGGATTTTCACTCTAGTTTGCTACAAATCAAATGACCTTGAGGAAAATAATTATTTCAATTGTTGAGTAGTTGGGTCATAAATGTCTTACTTTTGCAATATTTTGATCCCTCCTTGGATCATTCTCAAACTGACTGACTGGACGATTACATTATAATCGGTTTAATTATTGTTTGATACGTTGAAAATTTCTTTGAATAGTTATGATTCTCATTTTCAGTCTGCTTGAGACTGATCCAAAGAGGTATCAAAATATTGCAAAATTATGGCTTTTATTAACTTAATAGACCCAACTATTCAAGGATTGAAAACCACAAGAAACACATTCTACTAATTTATTAAATTATTTAATTTCTTAAATAATTTTGTAATTAGTTATTTCAAATACTTAATTGCAATGGAATATAAAACAGATAATAATACAAGATATAATAGTACATTACGCGTCGAGTGCGGAAAGTAGCATTTTGCATGCGAGTGTGGAGTTTGCACCCGAGCGACAGCGAGGGTAGTAAAACCACATGAGCAATGCAAAATGCCGTTTTCGCACGAGTTGCGTACCGTACTTTATCTACGATTGTTAGATTTAAATAATAAATATAGAAAAAATAAACTTGCTGTATGTAAGTTCGTATCTCTCTCTTGATAAAGATGGCATTAATTCTTGAGTTGTATTTTTTGCCGAATTAATTATTTCTGGAGGAGTATTATTCTCCACATTTTTGTCAAAGTCACTTGATTCACTCATTGTTTTTCACTAAAAACCCGATATAAACAGTTACTTTAATAAAAGAACAGCAAATTAGTTTTGTTAAGTGTAAACAAACTCGGTAATCGTGCGTAAAGAAGAGGAATTCTTCAGAGCTATGAGACGCGCATGCGCAATGAATACAAGTACGTAAATAATAACTTTCTACTCATCTAAACAGAGATATAATGTTTATATTTCGTATCAACCGTAGATAAAAAAATATTACATTATTGCATCAATATTACGACTTATTAAATTAATAATATACATACTGGGTGATTTTAAAATGTTTTGCCTAACTGAGAGCTATATTATTCTACACACCGTGGTTTTTGAAAAAGTGTCTGAAAAATAAGCGTTTCTAAGTTATGAATAATTTCGTATTTAGGAAATCAAACCTTGTTAAACAGAACTAAAATTTGTTTGTGTAAGTCGATAACCATTAGATTTTAATTAAATGATGTCGAATGCTTCTGAGTAAATGTTGGACATGTCCACCTCCCATCTCCACCCAGACGTCTAATCAACTCTTCAATGACTGTATTACTCTTTCAGAGATGCCTGGCATTCCTCTAATAGTTTGACAGGCATTGGTAATAAGCCGCTTTAACTACTCTTCTGGGTTAATGAGGGTCGTGTACATGAGGCTTATCAAATATTCCCAAAGGAACGAGTCTAACAGATTAAGGTCTGGTGAGAGTGGGTGCTAGGGAATAAGGCCACCTCGGCATATCATTGCTCTAACTGGTTTTTTGTTTGAATTTGAAAGCAAGTATTCTAGCTACCTTATGTGATAATAGTTAACTTAAATACATTTTGATTTATTTCCAAGGTCCAAAAATTGCTTATAACTGGGAAACAGGATTTTCGGACTCCTGATTATTAGCGTTGGGAACCAATCGACTGAAAATAGTCGACTAATCGGTTGTTTTAAAATATTCATTCATTCGGTTGTGGATATCTAGTTTTCATTCGACTGATATCAATCTATAGTTTGGAGTTGTATTAGTTGTAATTCGGACGTGTATATGTGGACGTGTGTATTAACGAGATAACGAGAGTCATGCGCCTTCTCACCCCTCCTCAGCTCTGAGCCCTTTACCGTCTTTCCTTTCCCCAACCCAAAACCAAAAAACATCCGAATGAAACATTCGACTGGATTCAATCTCAGTCTATATTTTTCATTCGAATGAAAACGATATTATATCAGGCTGTAGTTTGCTAGGAGATAACGAGTGTCAAGCGCCTTCTCACTCTCACCCCCCTCAGTTCTGAGCCCTTTATGGCCTCCACCGTTGTTCTCTTTCCCTACCACTCCTATCTTAAAAAAAAACCATTTGATTGAAACATTCGAATTGCGGTTTCAGTCAATATATTTACTTCACCTTTATCTACTCTAGACTTTCTTTATTCATATACCCTTATTCCCTGTATAAAACTGTTTTCAGTCGATTAAATTCAGTCGATTAAATTCAGTCGATTGAATTCAGTCGAATGTTTTTTTCTCAATCGACGTATTCATTCGGTTGTATTTTCTAGTCGGTTGTCCCAATGCTACTGATTATATTAAGTTTTTTATTTGCCTTGGTGTGTAGAGTAATACCTCAAAGTAAAGTGTGCCCAAATATTTTAACACGTTGATGAAGGATGAATAAATGCTTGGGACTATGCCTAGGAAATTAAAAAAGAACTGATTTTTTGTTTGATTTTTGAGACCTTTCTCGTAATTTGTTTATATTTTCATATAGAAGAGGATGGGGAAATAAAAAAAAAAAAAATCATTTCATTATTTAGTAACATATATGCTTGATAATCTACAAAACCTTATAAAGTATTTGGATGCAAGTACTTCCATGCGATATTTTTATTCGATTAATTTAAAAACTTTTTAAGCATATAACAAAGTTTTGTGGTATGTAATTTGTTTACAGCAGAGTGTTGATGGCCTATCGCCCAATGTTAAAAAAGACCGTAGAAAGTTTGTTTTAAGGAAGAAGAAAAATAGCAAAGGAAGTTCCGTTGATCTTATGGGAAGTTCAAGTCCTGGTAAAACTCAAGACAACACTTCTCTTACAATCAGCCTTAGTATGGTTTGTATAAATAATTCCAACTTATAGAACATATTACCTAGACAAAATTATAAATTACATTTTTTAGTATATTTATTATAAAGTGTTATAAAATGTTGCATCAATGCTTTATTGTTGTTTGTTGTTACCTACGGATATGCTTAATAATCTATGAAACCCTAAAAGTACTTAGATGAAAATAGTTCCCTATGATTTTTAGGGTTTTGTAGATCATCCTCGAAACCCTTATGTCGTGGGTGATGTGTCTGTCTGTCCGAATTAAAAATATCTTAAATACCTGTCATTATTGATAAAAATCGTTGTGACCCCCTGGGGGATCGAACCAGTGACCCTTTAATTTTAATTTTTATTTTTGGGGCCTTCCCCCAATTTTTTAGGGTTTTGTAGATTCTTCTCAAAACCCTTATGCCGAGGGTGATGTGTCCGTCTGTCCGTCGCTCTTTGGTTCATAGGGCCCGAACCGTTTAAGCTAAAGAGCTGAAATTTGAAATACTGGTGTAACTTTTTGACCCAACCACAGGAAAAATATACAGAAGTTAAAAATTAAATATGCGCATGCGCAATTCGCAAAAATGTTGTAAACTCAAAAATTTATATTTTTTTTAATTTTCGAGTGGGGTATCAAATGAAAGCTGCTGAAGAGTAGGACGCAAATATATATAAGCTTTTGTAAATTTTGCATTCCTTATTGGGTAAAAAAATCAAAATATACCCAAAAAAAATTTCCCCCCCCCCAACCACTATACTTCGGCTGGTCCTAAAATTTTGAAATAATTCATGCTAATGCCTTATTGTGGGGCGATGAAAATTCCGGGAGTTCATCCCAAATTTTAAAAAATTGCCAATTTTGGGCGCGAAACTTTGAAGTGCGCCAAAAATTTTATTTTTTTAAAATTTTGAGTTGGGTATCAAATGAAAGCTGCTGAAGAGTAGGACGCAAAGATATATATACATTTTAAAATTTTGCATTCCTTATTGGGTAAAAAAATCAAAATATACCCAAAAAAATTTTTCCCCCCCCCCAACCACTATACTTCGGCTGGTGCTAAAATTTTGAAATAATTCATGCTAATGCCTTATTGTGGGGCGATGAAAATTCCGGGAGTTCATCCCAAATTTTAAAAAATTGCCAATTTTGGGCGCGAAAATTTGAAGTGCGCCAAAAATTTTATTTTTTAAAAATTTTGAGTTGGGTATCATATGAAAGCTGGTGAAGAGTAGGATTCAAATATATATTTGCTTTTTTAAATTTTTCATTTTTTATTAATTTTATAAGTCAAAATATACCCCAAAAATTTCCCCTCTCCCCAACCACTATATAACGGGTGGTCCTAAAATTTCGAAATAATTCATGGTTATACCTTATGGCGAAGCGATGGAAATGGTTTGAAAAAATGAATTTTTCTAGTCGTTATTACCGATGAAAAACATTGTGACCCCCCGGGGGATCGAACACGGACCCTTGAGATCGAAGAATAAAATCATAATTACATAACGGGCATGCTTAATCTTCTACAAAACCCTAAAAAGTACTTGGTCGCAAGTACTTCCCTGTGATTTTTTTTTATTATCATATAGGATGGGGACTTCTTTAGATTGTTACTCCCCTTTGTTTTGTATTTTTATAAGGGGAGTAACAGAAGTGCCCCCATCCTATATGAAAAAAATAAATAAAAAATTGGGGGAAGGCCCCAAAAATCAAACAAAAAAATAAAGGGTCCCTGGTTTGATCCCCCAGGGGGCCACAACGCTTTTTATCAATAATGTCGGGTAATCTAAAGAAGGTGTACGGAATGTTCTTCTTTAGACTGTTACTCCCCTTAAAAAACAGAAGTGTGATATTCCTTTATCCCTAAGTACATTGGACTAAACATACCTTTGTCTTAATAGTTATTTAGTCAAAGTCGTTTATTTTCTAAAACAACATAGGGAAGTAACAATTTAAAGAAGTACCGGATGGGGAAATAAAAAAGTGATATTTCATAATATAATAATGTATAATGCTTAGTAATTAAAAAAACCCTGAGAAGTACTTGGATTCAAGTACTTCCCTCTGATTTTTTTAGCATATTTTTGTTGAATCTTTTTTATAAATAAAAATCGGCACGATATTTTAAAAAAAAGAGGTGTATTCTTTTGTTCAAGTGGTCTTAATTTATTCAAATTACATACTAAAATTATGATTTTATATATATATCTACCTAGATAAAATTTTGTTTATTACTTTTTAAAAATATTATGTATTTTTTTATTTATTATTATTATTATTTTTTTTTTTTTTTGTGTTGTTTTTCACATTAATATTTGTTTTTCAGTCTGGAATGCCTGAATCAGGCTCGTTGCTATCTGCTCCCTCTATTTCAAGTGCTGTGTCAGATACTCATTTAGCTTCAGAATTTCATCTTATTGCTAAAGATGGTGAGATAATAAATTATTTAAATTAGCTTATTTGTTTACTGTGTCAATTTTAAAAATAATAAGAAATAATCAATAAAAAAAATTATAATCATTTTCAAATGAGTAAATTTATAATTAGTATCTAGTTTATTATTTTAACTTAAATTAAATTATTGTTTAGTTTACGTAAACAAGACAAAACTTTTATTTTTAATTTTTCAGTTTATCACAATTTGAAATCAATTGCTGAAAGGTTAAAAGTGGCGGTGGCAGATTCCGGTTCAAATTTAGCTGGTAATTATATAAATGTATTTTTTACTACGTTTTTATTAGCTTGCTTTCTTGTTTGTTTATTTGTTTGTCCAGTACAAATCTTGCCATCGATTTTTAACTAACTTCCCGAGTAGCTAGACATTTGAAACTTTTAGAATAGCTCAGAACACGATGACAATTATATTATCAACATTACATACGATTCAAAAGAAAATTTAAAAACATAGTATATAAAAAGTTCTTTTTATCTTGTAATTATATTCATGTGAATATAAAGTTCTATGCCGGTTAACTCCTTAAATACATACAAACTAACGCGATTAAATATTAATTTTGTGTGCTTTATTATACCGGAGTTAATGCATTTTTTTTTTAGGTGGTGGTACCCTTGTCTCTGTTAGGCAAGCCCTTCATACAGCGCTGCAGCAAAACTCAGAACTCTTTGAGCAGAACTCTGAACTTAGAGGAAGACTGACTGCTATTAGAGAAAAATCTGATCTTTCCCACTTAAGCCCTCACATGGTAAATTAAATAATACTTTAAGCTTGGTATCTTTGGGGTATTTGTTGATCCTAAGGGTTTAAGCAAGCTACCCTTCGGTTATAAACATTCATATTTCTTACATTATTATCATTATTACTATTTTTTTTTTTAAAATAAAATATGTATAAAAAGTAGCACTTTAGAGGGACAAGGTGTGCATATTATTATCTTTTAGCATCTTAGGTATGCACTTATTCGGTTCTCTTGGGGATATAATGGCCGCCATTTTGGAAAGTAGATATATAATTGTGATCTACATTTCAATACCTTTTAAATGATACCCCACTCTGCTGACTTGTAAAAACAGCTAAATGAACAGTTTTTTTTTTTACTCTTAACTCTCTCAAAAATAAAAATATGACAACATCTACTGTACATTTCAAGAGCTTTCATTTGATACCAAATCTGTATTTTTTTTTTTTTTTTTTAAATAAAAAAAAATCTTTTTTTAGGGTTTTGTAGATACTTCTCTAAACCCTGGTGCTCTTTAGCACCAGAACCGTGCTAAAGAGCTAAAATTTAAAACACTGGTGCAACTTTTTTATCCAACCACAGGAAAAATATACAGAAGTTAAAAATTAAATATGGGCATGCACAATTCGCAAAAATGTAGTAAACACAAAAGTTTAGATTTTTTTTTAAATTTTCGAGTGGGGTATCAAATGAAAGCTGCTGAATAGTAGAAATTTTGCATTCTTTATTGGTTTAATAAGTTAAAATATACCTATTTAAATATACCTTTTTTTTCTGGTATTCTCTAAAATCAATAACAAATAAATTAACATCTGCTCTAGCCTATGTTTGTGCCAGGTTACGATCTACGTAACTGCTAAATGTAATTACAAGCTGTGTAAATAATCACGTTAGTTTTATTGTAATATGTAGGTATATATTATACATAATGTACTTAAACTAGAATCTTTCCTTTTTCATATTCTTCTATGAGCTTTACTTTTCTCTGAAAGAGATAGTTTTATTTCTACCGGCTTGTCTGAGCATTATTCTGACTGTTGAAATGAGTACCACAGTTAAAAAAATAAAATAATGTACATGACAAAAAAGAGAATTACTTACTTATTCTTAAGAAAACCTCCTTTTTTTCCGTTAAGACCGGTTTTCATTTTATAAAGGGTCAGTTGTAGTCAGGGTTTTCTGTATTAAAAAAAAGTAAATGTATTCTGGTTAAAAATGTTTACTATTTGAATTCCCACTTATTTTACTTGTTAATTTGAAAGTATATTTTTAGCTTTGAATTATTTGTCTGTAGGCAATGAACAAATCTGTAGTTAATAATTTGAGCTATTCGTCATCATGCGTCTCAGAGTTCTATTATGATGCAAAGGAAGGGCCTCCAGATGAAGAAGATGAAGATGAAGAAAATAAAAGGTTGTCGGACACTTCATCTGTAGCTGGATCTGTGACCAGTGAGGGTTCAGTTTCCAGTGAAGGTTCTACCCAGGATTTTACTCAGTGTAAATTTATTTATTTATATTTAATTTTACTGTAAATTAAATAATATTGGCATGCTAGAAAGTTTTCAGAATGTTCCTAAATACTGCCTACTTTAGAAAGGAAAGTGATCACTAAAATGTAAATTAGAATATTAATTTTTCCTAATAGAGGCAACTTAATTATAATAATGATTTTATCACCTTTTTAGAAACGTGAAATCTAGAATGCTGGTGAATCTAAGTTAACAGGTTGTGAAGAAGAGGCAAAGCATTGTAAAACTGGAGAATATATTGTAGTTAAGGTTTATATGCTAAAAAGAAAAGATTTTTGGGGAATCGTCATAATTGCCAATGGCTAAGAGGACCTCCCCCGTTTTATTTTCCAGGGAACCCCACTATGACCCTACTTCTTCTGCCAGGGTTGAATATGATGGAATCAAGCCACAGGAAAGGGAGAAGCATTCAGTGGTGGCCATCAAGTAAAAAAAATAAAAAATTATATCCACATCTACATAATATCTGTAATTCTATTTCATTTTTAATGTCTTCCCTGTGTTCCCATTATTTTTGACCTTTCCTGGTCTTCACTAACTAAATAATACAGCTATAGCATTTTGCCTGCCATATCGCCTCATCTTGGACTATATTTTTTATTTCACTTGCAATTTATTTAATAGGGTTTTTAAGATCTAGATTTGTTAGCAAGAAAAAATACAATTATTTTTGGGCAAGCTAAAGCTCTATTAGTTGGTAAAATGTAGTTTGGATTTTTTGAATGATAAGGACTGCCAAACCAAATAAATTGTGTAGTACAGGTCAACCTAATTCATTTGGTTTGTTGATGACTAATTTTTTGCTTACTGCTGTCACTTTATTTTAAAATTTTATCTCCGACAGTGTGGTCTAACATATAAGTATTCTTGCTTTATGTTTTGACTTTCATATTCCTTCTTTCAAAAGCTTGTATCATTCTTATATACCCTAAATTTTTATTACTTACTTTCTTCTTTTCTTATGTTATCTTCTTGTTTTTTTGCATTAGCACATTTTTTGATGCAATAGATTTGGGAAAAGTTTTTCACTATGCTAGGGTTTAGAAGAGAGATGCTGTGTCCAATGTTATAGCAACTTGCATACTTCATTTGGATTACTGGGTCACCATCCATTTTTTCCTGATCCTCTTCTTTGGGTTTTTAAAGAAATATTTATAGGCTCTAAGAATTTTACTATAAGTTTTTATCAGAAGAGTCGACTAAATTTGAGTGTTCAATATTTGAGGAATATGAGGTGGTAAAGTCGGGACACTAGGAGGGTGATGGCACTAAGTGGGTACAGCTGATGGACATATGCGACCATAAGGGTAATAGCTCCCATTAGGTTCAGCAAGGAGGAGGAAGAAGCTGCAACACCCAGTGGATAGTAGCTCCTTGGGACTAGACGTTAAACAAACAATATTTGTCAGCAGAGAGTAGAGTCAGGTATGATCGGGCCTTGCCCCACCTCTAGTTCTACAATCTACAGTCAACCCTCTTCTGTTTATATTTCTCTCAAGGACTTATCCACTACCACTATTCATACTAATATTATACTTATCATGTAAAACATACAAATGTTTATTAATATAAAAAATCGGGTATGGGGTACCTCGGAACTTTTCCTCACTTCGATTCGATATGTTTGCGAGGGTTTCCCTAAGAATTGCTGACATGACTCGACTCTAGGTATCGGCTTGCTTAGCAGCTTCCTAGTCAAACAAACTCCTAAAAGACATTTACCTCCTCAAAGACATTACTTTTATAGTAGCATTTAGGTCTGTTTTCTGCAAGCTTTCCTTTAGAAAAGCTTTCCTTTACTGTTATGATTTAAACTATCGAAGGCCTTCCTGAAATCAAAGATGGCAGCAACTACTTTACCTTTGAGTAATCTTAAATTATTTGTATTACTGCTTTTAAAATTAAAATTTTGCCTGAACAACCCTTAGAGTGTATGATTCCTGCTTTTAATTCTGGTAATTCATTAAGTGTTTCTGTCCATGTTTTAAGTCGATAGTTTATAATAGATGTAAAACATCTTATGCCACAGTTTGCTAGTAAGATGCCTCTGGTAATTATTCAAGTTGTTTCCATCTCCTTTTTTTAAACAGGAGTTTGGTAACACTTTCTGACCAATCTTTTGGAGTGTCCTCTAAAAACATAATGTCATTAGAAAACGAATAAAATCTGTATCCATTTTTCTGGTGTATTTATAAAGATTGTAGCCTACTAGATCGGCTCCTGAGCGGAGCTGCTTTTGGATGTATGAATAGCATTAATAATTTCTTTTGTTGTTAGAGGTTCAGGTCAGGGTAATTTATGAATAAATGAATTTGTAAATAATAATTTTCCCATTTACTGATTGATATGGAACCCGTAATGTTTTTGTGTACATTTATTATCTTCCAAAACAGTATGTTATCTTTAATTGAGATGTTGAAAGTAACATGGAAGCTAGTGAGAAGTTTCTCTGTAAAGTTATAGTGTTTGTAAATCCCCAGCAGAAATCACATCAGCACTGCTGTAATATTTATTTATTTATTTATTTTTGTTTGCTACTATTATTTTTCCCCCTTTTTATTATCTTTTACTTATTCCAATTATATGTAAATAAAATTTATGCACTTTTTTTTATTACTCATTTTAATATTTAAAGATTTTACATACATATGAATATTTCAATGTGAATAAAGCGTTTATTTTTTACAGTGAGAGAATCAGGATGTGCTAAAGTTAATGCTACTACAGGTCGAAGAGATAAACTTCCTGCTGTTAGGCCTAATACTGAAGGGTTGTCCCTTTGGAGTCTACTTACTAAAAATATTGGCAAAGACCTTTCACAAGTATCTATGCCTGTGGGATTGAATGAACCACTTAACATGTTACAGGTTTATATAATATGCATTTAATTTATTTGTTATTTTGTTCCTTTGATTAAACAATAATATTTTTGTCTAATTTAACTGTTATTTCATACGTTTTTATTGATCATCTTATAATATGTATTTATTTATTCCATGTACGTTTTAACAAAATATTGTTTGATTGATTTTTCAGAGATTATGTGAAGAGCTAGAATATTCTGATTTATTGGATAAAGCATCGGAGTTGTCTGATCCCTATGATAGGATGGTGTATGTAGCTGCGTTTGCAGTATCGGCTTACGGTTCCTCATACCACCGAGCCGGTTCAAAGCCATTTAATCCATTGCTTGGTGAAACTTATGAATGCATTAGAGAAGATAAAGGTTTCAAATTCATTGCTGAGCAGGTACTTAAAAAAGAATATTCAGCTTCTATAAAACTGATAATTTCATTATTAAAACATTGTTTATAACTCAGTCAATTTTCGTAAGAAATAGTGCAGACTTCATAAAAATTCGGACTAAAGTTTTTTTTTTTTTTTTTTTTTTTTTTAAATTATGTACTATATGATGTTGAAAGCTTGTACTATATGATGGCCCTGATTTACGTATGATTTCCCCCAAAAATCTCTGAGTGTCACAGCACCCAATTATTTTAGGTCAAAGTTAAAAAAATCTGCTTAACAATTTCTACTGGTAAAACTTTTGTTTTCGTTAGCTTAAATTATTTGGCAAAATGTGCTCTTTGTTATTTCTGACCACTTACTGTAAGAATATTTTCTGTTCAGAAATGTATTTTGTTTTTTTTTTTTAATTTGTTTAATTGCAATTATTTTTATAAACTATCCGACAATGAAAATTTTTCATGAATCAAAAGTTGTTTGTGTTGTTGTTAGTTTTTATAAATGTACTCATTTTAGTGATTTCATAAACCAGAATTGCATAAACAGCCATCCAAAGGTAAAATTGCAGGAAATTTTGAAGTTTCGATATTTGGCATAGTTGATTAGTGGTTCTTGAAAATGAAAAAGGTCCTTAAAAAATTTTTGGTAACTGATGGTTTTTGAGATATTTGCTTTATACTTGATTTTTTTTTTTTTTTATGAATTGGCGACTACTTTGGTCACCCTCAGTGGTTTAAAAACATTTCTTTTTTAAATATTTGCTATTTTATTCAATAAATTTGCTACTTCAATAAACTATCCCCCTTCAGAATAGAACAAGCTATTCTCAACATAGTAGGCAGACCTGAATCAATTAGACGTTCAGGGAAAAATGCTATTCACCTTTTGATTGATGATTTAATGCATACGGCACCACATGGCATCATGGCATCGTTATTAAACTAAGATCCTAGGACATTAGAGGGAAGCTGCTGGAGTTACATCTAGTTTTTTGACAGATAGAGTTTTTTGAGGATCAGTTCTGATTTTCCTCTTTGCGGCTTCCAATTGCAGATCAGATCCCCTGCTTAGTCACTATTTGTCGACGACCTGAGTATACAAATCAGTGGTAAGGACTTAAAAGAAATTTGTGGTACCTTACAAAGAGCAATAGACATTATAGCTGAGAAAGCTGAAATGAGAGGATTCCGTTTCTCAATTGCTAAAACTGCATGTCTACAATTCTCCAGGCCTAGACTTACCCAGGAACTCCCAGGTCTCTTTCTGAGGAATGATACTATCCCATTAAAGGATTACGTATGTTTTACTTTCCCAGCCCACATCGCTAGAAGTGTTGTCTGCATACCAAATAAGCTAGAGGAGAATATAAAAGACTACCATCTAGAGAAGAACTGAGTTTAACACAGTACAATATTTGTGAGTTCAAAGTGCCCACAATCCCCCCAAGGACCCTGCCTCCAACTTGCCTTGACCATTCTCTCGAGAAATATGATAAGAGATCTACAGACCCGGAAATCTTCAGGAAACACTTCCTTGAAAGAAAGGAAAAATACCAATGGTGAAGTGTAGTATATACAGTCATTTATAAAATGGAACAAGGAGTAGGTTGTGCATTAGTATCAGACAAGGAAACGAGGTAAACTTCCTACCTGTGCTAGCCTGTATAAAGCCGAACTCTGGGCCTTCAAGATGGCACTGAGCCTAATGTCAAGCAAAACTGATAATAAATGGCTCTTATGTACAGATGCAGCCAGTAGCGTCTCGGACTTTCAGAATACCATTTTCCATGATGACCCCTTAATAAGAGCCATGCTTGATGAGCTACACACAATCCGGCAACAGGGTAAAGAATGTAAAATAAGCCACATCGGAATAGCAGGGAATGAAGCTGCAGACAAAGCAGCACGGGAGGCAACCCTAACAGTCTTGGAGCCACTACCAATCTGAATTGACAACCAAATATGTTCAGAAACAGCAGGGCTAAGAGACTTGTGGAAAAGAGAATGGATGAATGAGACAACACAGCTGAGTGACGTCTTGCCACACCTAAAGCTCATTAATTGGCTAGCTGAGCTAAGTAGGAGGGACATTAGATACCTCCAAAGAGTGGCAGCAGGGCACACCCACATCACCCACTGCTACCTTGTCGAAGGTGGTCTAAGACCAGATGTCCTCAATGCCGAAACGCATAAATGAATTATTTTAAGTTTTATTTTTTTTTTTTTTCAGCAACATTCATTATGTGCACTTAAATTTTTAAATTATATATTTCAGGTGAGCCATCATCCTCCAGTTAGTGCCTGCTATTGTGACTCAAAAAATTTCATTTTTTCTCAAGACATGAGAATTAAAACCAAGTTCTGGGGGAAGTCTATGGAATTTCAGCCAACAGGTGAATGTCAAAAAATTTAATAAATAAATGATGTTATTAGTATTAAGAAGTTGAGATGGAAAAAGAGAAAAGTTTAAATAGATTTTATGCAAATTCAGAATGTGTAGATCTTTTATAGAGCTATTTTAAGAAAAACAGTGTTCCTTTAATTTCTATATTTTGCTTTTATAATTTATTTATTTATACGTTTCAGGTTATGCAACTTTGATCTTAGAAAGACCCGATAAATCTGGTGTCGACAGATTCAGGTATTTCAACTATTTTCAATTATGTGGTAAAATAGTGGCAAACAAATAATCACTTTTAATTTAATATTATATCTGGATATTGTAGTCCAGGCTACCACGGGTTTCACCTCCGAATTCCATGAAGACGCATCGATTTTCTTGAAATTTTAACAGTAGTTAGGGAATACCTCAATAAACAAAATCTACCCTATGCCAATGTGTGCTTTTACCCTGGGGGTGGATACCACCCCAACTCGAGGGTGAGAATTTTTATATTCAAAATATCCTCACAAATGGATAGAGGAACATATTTTAAGCAACAAATGTTCTAACTCAATAGTTTTTGACTTATTCGTGATTGAAAATCTAAAAAAGAAATACGTTAACAAAAAGTTAGTATTTTTTTACTGAACATTTTCCTTTTTTTTAATTTTCTGTAGCTTAAAATTAACCAAGATATGACCTTTTAAAATTCACATTAACGTGTGACTGGTGCCGTTTTAGAGCCCTGTAAACGTTGCCCTTTTAAAATTGAAGGGCTGATTTTTTTTTTAACTATAATAAGCTTGTAGGTCATGAAATTCCCTATAAAATGAGCTATTGAGCAACCCATTTGCTTAAAAATTAACTGAGATACAGCCATACATACATACATTTTATAATAAAGGTAAAAATAATTTTTTTGAAATTATGGAAGAAAGAGCAGTTTTAAGAGAAAAGGCAGAGATATTTTAAAAACAGAACCTCCAAAACAGAATTTAGAAGCCGGTATGTACTGTTCAATAATTTCATATGCAGCTCCTACAGACTCGCAACTAAACAAAATGCAAAAAATTAAAGACTTGCCAGAATTTATTGAAAAAATGAGTCCTTCATTAAAGCAACCCCCAAAATCAGTGCCTCGTTCCCACAGTGGATGCACTCAATGAGCATATTAAAAGATGCTACTACCAAGTTCAAGTTTGGCTTGGAAATAAAAACATTGATCCAACTGATTGGGGGTGGACTACAGTAGAGGGATCTTTGCCCATCAGGCTCCAGAGCAATCCTGAACCCGAAGAACTTTTGCAAATTATATTTTGCAATTTCAAAACAGGATGCGGTGGATTTTTGCAACTCTACTGGCGGTGAATGTGCTGGTCAAAATAATGGATTTAGAAGAGGAAGAAAACGAAAATACCGATATTGACGATGACAATGACTTTTAATTAAATTTTATTTTATTATGTATTACTCATTTTGTTGTTTTTTTTTCACTTTTATGGAAAATAAAATATTGCACATTTAATTAAATATATGACAACAATTTTTCATTATAATTTTCCTTCCATGCATTCCAAATTTTTTTTATAAATATGAGTATATCCTTAATTGATTTTTTTAAATTTTTTTGTAAGGGTTGATTGATAAGGGTTGAAAATTTGGATACAGTAAAAGATGCCAATTCATTATAAATAATCTATTAAAAAGTCATTGAATTGTTGTTTTTTTCCAATTTTATATTAAGATGGGTGCTGTATAAGGGATGAAATAAGTCAGAAAGGGTTGAAAAATGATAAATAGTGTATTGAAGCATCGCACAACCTTAATTCTAGCCCTGTAAAGTTGCGTTTACACCTGACATTTATTGCATGATATTTATGTTCTACTCTCAGCTATAAGTGTCGACACTTCTATACCAACAGATGTAAACACCGATTATTTGAAAATTCAAACTCCTCTTAGTACATTTATTGCAAATTTAAGCATTGGGAGAAGTGTCAGACATATATATCTCCAACATAAATCTCAAGCAATTATTCTCAGATGTAAACACTCAAAGCGATTTCTATCTGACACTTGACATTTATCGCCGGAGAGAAGTGTCAGGTGTAAACGCACCTTAAGTGTTTTTCAACTTATTATATGCTTCAATTTCAAATTTTATTGATTTTTTGCAATAAGGGGTAGTTTTCACCCTTCATAAGCTTATAAGCATACATCGGCGTAGGGTAGATTTTGATCTGAAGAGTAAGTAGAGCTTATTTACAACATTTCATGAAAATCGATGCATCTTCATGGAAATCAGAGGTTATACCATATTTTTACCTCTGTAGCTTGGACTATTGTTAGCTTTCAATATGATACTATTGAAACATATTGCTGTTATACCATTAGAAGTTTGGTTGGAATCATAATTGTTCTCCATATGTTGCCTACCTATTATACTCTTATGTAAAATAGATGACTATCATAAAATATATGATTATTGTAATGGGGCTTTGTAATAAGTAGTTTTTTTCTAGGTGGAATAAAGTGACTACATGTGTGCATAATTTGTTTTCAACTCAGCGTTGGGTCGATCAATATGGTGAGCTTACTATTTCTACAGACTTCGGAGTCTCATGCAAATTAACATTTGTTAAGGTGAGCTTCTCAATTATTATTCATTTTATGTGTAATTTTTTTCTTCTCTTCCTTTGAAACCATGTCACACGGTTTCAAAGGAATGGGTTATAATGTCGATTTACCAATACTTTTTGAGTACTTAACATCTCTGGGATTCTCTCTATTAATTTCGCTTTCTCCTATACTTGTTATAAGTAAAGAATAGTTATAAAGTCCCATTTACATGTTTTAAGGACGCTCTCAGTAAAATAGTAGGTTTTAAAAAAATGTCTGTCTGTCATACATGCACACCCTTAACGACTCTACTCATTTAGATGAAATTATGATAAAAAATGTGTAGAAAAATTATACCCTGAGGCAAAATCGATCTTTAAGTTTTATTCTATATACTTTTGCTATGACCACATACTTCTTTAAAATTTGCTGTGTATTTAAGTATATGTGCTTCATTTTCAGGCTAGTTATTGGTCAGCCAAGAGGCATGAAATATACGGCTCTATTGTCGATCATAATGAAGGAGGTGCTGAAGTGAGAAAATTGTTTGGAAAGTGGAGTGAAGCTCTGTATTGCAGCTTTGCTCATTCCCCTTCAGCCAAACTTATCTGGAGACCTGGTTTGTATTTATTCTTTTATTGCTTTCCATACTAATCGATTAAAAACCATATTTCATATTAAAAACCATAATCTAGCTATATTATTTATGCCTTATTTAAAAAAAAAAAAATCTATAACAGAAAATATTAAAATTTAGAAGTAGCATATTAATCAGAACTAAAAAAGTATAAAAGTTTGTTCGTGGGCAGTTATAATTATACTCTTACATCTTTTATGTAGGGGCTAATTATTTGATTTGTATATTTTTTAGGAGCGATGCCTGAAGATTATGAATTGTATTATGGATTTACCAGGTTTGCTATAGAACTCAATGAACTTGATCCGGAATTAGCAAAAGTACTGCCTTGCACAGATACAAGATTTAGACCAGACCAAAGGTTTGTTTTTATTTATTTGTTATTAAGGATTTCCAGTTTATCACTAACATGTATTTTCACTTACGTATTATTTTTTATTTATTATTTTTACATATATTTTCCAAATTCAATTTTTAAGTTTTTGGTAGTTTTCATACTACGGAAAGTTTAATTTTTAATTTAAATCAAATTATAATTATTATTAACTACGGGAAACAGACAGAGAAAAATACACTCCAGCGCCGTCGCTGGAGTGTATTTTTCTCTGTCTGTTTCCCATAGTTAATAATTATTATAATTTGATTTTAATTACATATATTTTCCATTATTGGAAAAAATGAGGTACATAGAAATTCTCATGTTGATCTTAGGTTACTCGAGGAAGGAGACCTTGACGGTGCTGAAGAAACAAAGAAACGTTTAGAACAGGCTCAAAGAGAAAGAAGGAAACAGCAAGAAGAAGACGGCCAATCACATCAGGCTCAATGGTTTAGGTATTTATTCAATTTGATTTATTGAAGGGGTTAAAAGTAGAAAAGAGACGTGGTAATTATTTCTAAGCACAGTTGAACCCTCTTAAATGAGAACTAATTAGGAGCAGGGCCCGTTTGGATAACTGAATTGTTCGATTTCAGGATTTCTGCATTTATTTTATATTAACATTTATAAAACTTGGCGGGCTCTGATGGGATTGACTGGGTCTATCAGAAAGGCCCGGACTATTTGTGCGTGTTCACTAACAAATCACTCAAAGGAGAGTTGTAAGGTACGGAGGTATGATAGTAAGGGAGGACTAATACACAGAGAGACTGTTGGAAACCTGGTGGGCAGCTGATGCAGCTGGACACCGGGCGGGCAACGCTCGACCTGTGGAGTAGAGAATAGGAAGGTAATGCCGAATACGACTCTGTCGGCACTCGGTGGGGCAGCTGATACAGCGGGACACCGAGTGGGCGATAATCAGTATAAAGCGAGTAGGAAGGAAGGGTGTGAGAGGTGTTTAAGAGAGAAGACAAGTGTTAAGAGTGAGAGGTGTGAAAAGAATGAGCCCCCAGGCCGGCACATCGTTATTTATAGCCCAGGGGGTAAGGGGGGCTGCAACCCCACACACCTGGAGGGGAGTGCAGTGCGCATGTTGGAGTGCCTCCAGAGTGGGGACACTAGGCAGAGGGCCCAACTACCCTGGGCCAGGGAAATTCCGGCCGGCGTGGCAACACTCCTTTTACATCCTGCATATATTTAATAAAAATTAAAATACAAAATAATAAAGTACATAGCCTCCCGTATTAATTAATAACACAGGTGGAAGTCGCCACAAACTTAACTAATCCAAAGTTTAAATACTTGTATTAATTTCATACAACCAGTCATTAAATAAATACTTGTTTGGAATGTTTGTTATTCATTATCTGTATTGATTCCTGCTTTCTTATAATGAATAAGGCTAAAAGTAAAATTTTATTAAGATTATTAAAATTATTTTAAAAAAAAAATTAAATTATTAGTGGTGAGGCAATAAATCGATGAATTTCTTAGCTTTTGTTCAATATGAGAAATTAATCCAAAATCTCAGTCTAATCTTTCTACTTATTTTAATTTAGACTTGTTTTAACCGATTACTGTCTTACACTCAACATTTAACTTATTTATTTATTTTTTTATTGACATTGTAGTAGCCATACACCCGTAGTTTTAACAACTTAATATTTTCTGCTTATCTTGTTTACAGAAAAGAGTTTGATGGGAACAGTGGTGAAGAAAATTGGGTTTTCAATCACAGGTACTGGGATGCTAGGAAAGAAAAAGCCTACGACAATATCCCTCCTCTATGGTAGAACAAACTGTATGTTAATATAACTTGTTAATATTAGACTAAACAAAGAATCCGGCGCTCTAAGGCTCTAGCAGGTTGAACCCTTACAATTATTGCATAAATACATTCACTTAAAAGTGTTAGTTTTACTTTATTGTATAATTAGCCTGAGATCTCTTTGTGAGATTAGTCCAACAATGAAAATTATGAAATTCTAAATTTCTAATGTGTTATGTTTTTAATGAGTCTGTCACATTAACTTACCTATCATTTTTTAAAAATTTATTACCGATTCTAAAATCGATTATGAGATATTTGACAAATGGTTATTTTCAATTTTATTATAAAAGCTTTAAAACTTATGAAAATAATTAATTTTGAAAAAAATATGAAATTTACCGGTACGGTGTATTTGATGCCCACCTGTAAATATGGTAATGTACTGCTTTTAGTTCAGTCACAATAATTGTATTATTTGTAATGCAGTTATAATTATTTTTCTTGCTGCGTTATAAAATTGTAATTTATTATTTATGTATTTAATATTTATTTACTAATCTTAAGGGATTTATTGAACTATTATTATACTATCTTATTTATAAGTATTTTCACTTTAAATTTTTTTAAATCTCTGATTATAAACTTTTAATTAGCCTTTATATTATTCCGTTACACAATATTTAATATTTTTCAAAAGTTTTTAAGTATTAATTAAATGCTTTAAATAATTAATTATACAGCAGATATATTTATATTCAATTTTTTTAAATCTTCCTACTTTTGAATGAATTATTTCTTCAGGATGTATTAATTAGTTGTTTACTTAGTGTAATTGTTTTTTTATTTGTTTACGTACAATATATTGCAATAACACCAGCTAATATATTTATTAAACATTTCAAATATTGTCTGTAATGATAAAGTTTGTTTCGCATGCAAAAAAAGAAACTTTTGTTTACTAACTACTAATTTTTAAAAAAAATTCTCACTCAATTTTTATATTTAAATTATAAAGGTAACACTCTATTCTCCTAATTACACTAAATTTAAATTTTAAATGAGGCTATGTGACAGATTCATTGTACTAAAGTTTATCTGATCAAATTAAAAGGTTATTTAAAAATAATCATTATCTTTCCTTTATTAAGTTCCAGTGATACTAGATCCTATTAATTGTTTTTTGTATGTATGTTTATTTATTTTTTTTACATGTTTTTGCTTTTGTCTTCTCGATTTATGTATAATATTATAATTATTTGCTATATGTATCTATGTTGTATGTATACATATACATATATATATATATATATATATATATATATATATATATATATATATATATATATATATATATATATATATATAATGTAAAATTTTATTAATGGCTTGTGAAGTATAATTATTGTTACCCATTTTATTAATTTTTATTTTTATTTAGGGATTATTATATTGAGGTCTTTAGGTACAAAGACAGAGATATTTTTAACTTTTATTGTTATTTAATTTAATTTTTTCTTCCTATTGTATAGTCAGCACTTGAATTAGGCAATTTGATTGTCAGATGTTTTAAAATTACTATTGGAATTGTTTAACATTGTAAAGGTCCCCCATAAATAATATGTGTTACTTTCTGTATTGTAAGTGTGCAAGTGGAGTTGATATCAGTTGGAAACTAAAAATAATTAATCCTCATCCACAAATAAAGTGTTAAGTTATGCTGCCTCTCACCTATTATCAAGTTTAATTATTGTAAAATAAATTCCTGGCAAGGATTACCGTGTGCGAGACTAATCAGAAGCAATATTTTTTGCAAATATTATTTTTTGAAAAGGGATGTTACTATTTTATTAATACTTCTAAAACACTCTCTGATGGTGCATCGGAGAGGTAAACTAAGGTAGGTGCTATCCTAAGTGCTCCTATAATGACTAGGCAAGCAGTTAGTGATATGTCAAAATATTTCTGTCATTCATAAATATTAAAAAAGACGACAATCAGAGTTAGTAAAATAAAATTTGATTTATCTAATTCAATAGAACAAAACATTGTTTTTTTCTGTCAGAATTATTGTAACTCAAATACTTACCACAACTATTAGTATAATCAAGTTTTGTGAATAAGGTCTCAAATATGCCAGTTTTCTTGATTTTACATTTATATATTAACAATGGGAATTTGTCCCAGAGAATTAATTCCTTTTGGAAATGAAACCAAGTAAGAGACATAGACAAGAAAAAAAAAATGTATGTTAAAAAACTTGCCTGGTTGGGACAAACTGGCTTGGTTTTAATCTTGTGACAGTAAGAAGGCATTAATTAGGTTTTGGGTTCTATCTTAGTTTTTTTTTTTTTTTTGTTAAAGTGCTTCAGTTTATTAAGTAAAGTATTAAAAACAATTTATGATTAATTTAACATTTAAGTGAGATCATTGTGAAGAAATATTTTGCACCTCTTGTTTCTATCTATATAACTAATAGGTTTAGAGAGTGCACTCTTTCCTTATTAAGACCTATTTTTATTGTGATGTTTCTTGAGAGCTGAACAATTAATAGAACAAAATGTGTTGGTTTTTTTAATTTTTTTAAAAAAGATATCTTTTTTTAGGTCTGTTTCAGATATTGATATTATTGATATGTATAATAAAGAATAATGCTCTCCCACAAATATTTTTTGTTTCAGTATTTTTTTTTATTGTGTTTAGGAGCGAATATAGATTTAATGACTTTGTTTAATTGTTATTATTATTATTTAAATAAATAGTCTATCAATTTTCTTAAAGATAAGCTATTATTTCCTCTTGCATTCAGAGAAAATAAGTACCCTTTTTTTAAGTTCAAAGGTAAACTTATACATTCTTAAATGTTAATAAGTATTATAATATCATCTCATCTTATACTATTTATTTGTAGACACTAATTAATTAACACATTTGTACAACAACTTGCAAGAATTTGTTTTGGAAAATTTAGGGAGTTGTTCGATCAGGTTGTTTTCCAAACACATGTTTAACAAATTATTACACGTTTGACATCTAAACAGTTTATTATTTTTAACCCTTTGACTGCAGGACCTTTCCCTTAGGGTCTATCCAGGGGCTGAAGTGTAGCGGGTCTGCAAACCAGCATAGCAGGAGTAAACAAGTGAAATGATGTTGGGTCTATCTCTGAGGCGGCCACACAACTAAAGAACCCGTTTGAAGAAGTTCCATTATCCCCTCTCTCGAATAACGCAAGCCTTTCCAAACCATGTGGTATCACCAAGTGATACCTTCCGCCACTCAGTTGAAAATGCTATATATCACCTGGTGATACCTCCGCAGTCAAAGGGTTAATTCTAATATATATTAATTATTTGAATACTAATATACCTATTTTAGAGTAGCCCCCTCATAAAAACACAAACTACAATGGATTGATGATGACAGCTAGACCATGTTCCATATGGATTTCACTTACACCAAGAAAACCAATATTTTGTGTGCTGGCAACGTGGTTTTTATGTAGGAATTTAAGAATTGGGTTAACTTATATTCTTGCTTTCATTGTTAAACAATCATGCTTAATGAGGTTTCATATTAAGCTAATGAGTTGTTATCAAGTTTATGTGCAATCAATAATAAAGTTATACGTTTTTTATTGTAGAAATACTAACACAGTAAAATTTAATTAACTGATCTTCCTAACAGGATTGAAACCTGTGTTCAATTTTATTTTATTTCTGATAAATGATTTGTTAATTATTGTGTGACACACAATAGTTGGAATTATTAAATATGTTGAGGGATGTCTTAAATCAGTTAAAATTACTATTTTAAACATTCTATCCTATTCAATGTTACTTTTAAATAGTGAGAAACCCAAGTAACAAAACTGATTAATTATAGTGACTATTCATTTTCCAAAAATTATTTATTGTTAAACGTGATAATAATACTCTCGTAGTCTGCAAAACACCATTACTATTTTATTTTAGGAATAATTTAAAATATCCTAGAATAAAATATATAATTATAATCTACATTTATGTTGAAAAGTATTTGCAATTTTAATTTCTTTTTTTTTTTAAATAATAATAATAACTAACTTCAACCGGTGTGGAAGTAATGAACTACTATAAAAATTAAATTAAATTTGATGAAGTTAATAATAATTAAATTACTTACCTCTTTCTATGATATTTCTGTATTTTCTTTATTTTATTTTTATGTGGTTAAGAATCTACTACGAGTTGCTAATTTATTTTGTAATTTCTCCCTTTTATTGGTTTATTGTTAGTTGTTAAAAAAAGAGTGCAATAATAAATTAATTGTTTGGTATTAAGGTTTAATTTCTATTTGTTTTTCATGTCATTGCACCATGCTAATGTCATTTATAAGTAATTTTAATGTTTCTCTAATTTAATTTTTTTCCCCAGACAGTAAATTTAATTAGGTTGTCTCTAATTGTTTCTATTTATTGCTTAATATTTACTAGATATTATTTGCTTATTGTTTGTATTAAATTTTAAAGGTCAATTTTTGATCCTGGATTTTGTGGAGCTTCCTTTCCTAATGAATAAAACTCAAATCTACAAAAGCACATTTAATTTATAAAAGATGTTGATTACTATACATTGTCACATTAGTAAACTGGTGATAATAGTTTCCAAATTTCTGGTGATAATCAATTCAACTTGTCAATGGATAGATGACTATTTGGCAATAAATAGTCCCATTTAACTCTTTGTTTTATTGTCATTTTTATTTTTATTACAGTTGTACAAATAATGTCATTTATTTAAAGAGCTGTATTTATAAATTACTAATATATTATATTTATTTTTTAAAGACATTTATTGCTAAAGCTGTTCATAATGCTCTTAAAATTAAAATATTTTTAATTATTTACAAGCCTAAAAAAATAATTATTATAATTGTTTGTCAACGTAAAAGTTAATTGTCTTTAAACAAACAAAAAAATAAATATATATAATTTCATGCTTAAATATTAGTTCCATATGGATAATAATATTAAATTAAAGATCTCTGCTGAATATTTGTTAAAACAACTTAAAAATTTACAATTTATAATAATACTAATTTTATTTATTTATTTTTTTGACACACGTGCTTCCTTAATTAATTTAGCTGGTCTTCCACCATTTTTCTAATGCCTAATTATGTGAAGTCAAAAAAAAACAATCAATATTATAGTCTATAAGAAAATTAAAGCAGTTTTTATAAGTATAATTTATATTATCTAGAGATAAAAAATATAGCACTTAAAAAAATCTGTAAAAAAAAGACAAAATTAGGTGACTTTATAAATAATTATTATAACTTTAAAATGCCACATTTAAAGTAGATCTGTGCATTTAATTGTTATCCTAGTTGTTACAATATGAATATGTTGAATTCTAAAAGAACTTTAAATTGTTTCAATGCTTCCCCTCCCCTTAAAACTGCACTCAGAGAAAACTTCTAAATCTTATTGCTGATTTTAGACACTATTTATAAAATAAACAAATCAACTATATTATAGTTTAACTTAATGTGAATTGCCTTATATTTTATAGTTATTATTTTATTTAGTCTATTTCAATATATTTTTTAATAAATAGAGCATAATATATATATATATATATATATATATATATATATATATATATATATATATATATATATATATAAATTTGTTTTTTTAGATATTAGCAGCCTTGCAGCCTATTATATATTTAATTTCACTTTGATATGTTTTTCATAATATTATAAATATATTATTCTTTAGGTATTACTTTAAAACACTGACATATTTGGTGATGTAAAATGAGGAATCGGTGTACCATTACTTTCACCTTGGCTGAAACTAAAGTCCAATCACCGACATATCTAGTGACGTTCCATTGAGGGATCAGTGTACAAAGCCCAAACACCGACATATCTGGTGATGTTCCAATGAGGGATCAGTGTACCATTACTTGCAACTTGGCTGAAACCAAAGTCCAAACACCAACATATCTGTTGATGTTCCAATGAGGGATCAGTGTACCATTAATTGCAACTTGGCTGAAACTAAAGCCCAAACACCGACATATCTGGTGATGTTCCAATGAGGGATCAGTGTACCATTACTTGCAACTTGGCTGAAACCAAAGTCCAAACACCAACATATCTGTTGATGTTCCAATGAGGGATCAGTGTACCATTAATTGCAACTTGGCTGAAACTAAAGCCCAAACACCGACATATCTAGTGATGTTCAAATGAGGGATCGGTGTACAATTACTTGCAACTACTTTTTTTTTAATTGCACCAAAAACAATTAAGTAAAATTAAATATACAATATCCCCCACTTATTTATTAATAAATTTAAGTATTTTTGTAACAAGGGTTTTAAATAAGGAAATCTCTTTAATTGTATTTTTTATGTTTGACAATATTGAACACCTTATCTAGATATAATATATCATCATACTGTAGGTCAACGAAGAAGTGACAGCCATCTGAGAGTGGGCTAGTGTTGTTTTTGTTTCATTTATAGTCAGTTTTTTTTAAAAAAAAAAAAAAAATAATAATAATACTCATAAAAAATACAGTGTGTACTGACTTTGGCAATACTTGGGAGTGGCGAATTTAAGGAAGCTGAGTGTACAGTTTTTCCTGAGCGCTATCACCTATCAATTGACCTTACCGGGTTTAACGGCTTTATTGGCAGTCTGATAGACCTGCTCACTAAAGTCTTAATAGTCACTTACTTGATCATTTTCAGAATGTAGAAATAACGTTATTTATTAAAATCAAATACATTCCTTACCAAATTATTATATATTAAATACGACTGTTAATCTTATCTCTTAGTGATGAGTACCTAGAGTTAGGCCTTAAAAGAAATTTTGTTTGGAAAAAGACATTGCTATTTATGCTTGCGAAGTTTGGCTGCAGGCTGATAAAATTTATTTTGAAAACTATTTAATTAAAATTAATATTTAGAGTATAATAACATTTTGTCAATTGAGCCTAAAATATTGATATATTTATATTTGATTTCCCTTCCCTCTAATTTAAAGTAATAACACTTTCCAAAAGATATTTAAAAGGTTTAATTTTTCAATAGGATTTTGCATTTGATTTGTTGCTTTGGGAAGTGAGCTGTGCTCAATTTCTATGTGATTGTCTTGTTATTTAAGTAAAGTAGAAGTCCGTTGTCGATAGAAATCAAACTATTTAAAGTAAAGTTGGGCAATTATAATGTTAAAAATAAGCCAAAAACAGTTCATACTCATTTTATAAATTAACAGTTTGTCATGGTATTTTTTTGAAAAAATTCTATGTTTAAAGATACATTATCTATTAAGTCTTCAATATTATAAAACCAAAAATGCTTCATTTAATTCCTGGATAAAATAACATTCACTTGGTGAAATACTTAAAAAGGAGTATGTTATGATGAACTGCTATAATGAATAATTAATTATTTGTTATATCAGATGTTTATTTCCATTGAGACGTCTAGAATGTGTTCAAAATCCTTTACATATATATATTTTTGAATCCCTAATTTGAAAAATAGTACCCTTTATCTTGATTAGTGTGCTTTTCCCTCAATGTATTTTTAAAGCTCCATTATTAACTTTATGGGTGTTTTAACTACCTTGATTTATGGTTGAAGAAATTATTTTAAATCTTTACTTCCTCTCCTCTCCTTCTATTATCAAAGTTTGATTCTTATGTTGCTTCTAGGTACTTGTTAAACTTATCCTATAACACACATTGTGATGCAATCTTCGCTAGAAAACCTAGTTAGCTTAAAGAAAAAAAAAAACAACACCTTTGGGAGTTTAAAAACTAGATAAGCTGTATTAAATTTGTTGTCAAATTATAGCAGTGAAAATTGATGTTCTGTAAATCAGAGATCCTTAATATTATAGTATGTGAGTAAAAGTTGGGTCAACAGAACTTTGTGGATATTTAACTACGTACTCCTTCATTTGTATAATGTTCACTAAATATATTATAATAAATTCAGCAACCATTAAAAATACATTCAATATGAAGAAATACATTCAATATGAAGTTTTCAGATAAATCACGAAAACTTATATTTTTGATTATCTACACTCGATAGAATTTTTTCAATTTTTTAAACTGGCATAACCTGTTATAACATTTTATACTTTATTGTTGTATTAAATTTAGTTTCATCGAATGCGTATTAAATAATTTTATTTATGTATGAAAATGAGCGCAGGTTCAAACTAGTATTTATTATTTGATTAAGTCAATTACTTATTAAAGCTGGTCGAAAATTTTAAATTATGAAACTAGGATTATATTGTTCATCTATTTTTTTTTACTTGTTTTCATGATTTTTTTTTAGTTATAAAAATGTTGTAGCTGCAGTTTGATGTATGAAAAATTCACTATTAATTACTTACTGTGATTAATTGACCTTAAAAAAGTGTAATTTCTTGAAAAAATAACTAAGTTTCATTGAAACATGTATTTGTATAAATTTGTAGTAGGTGCATAATCAAATAAAAAAATATGTGGCCTAAATAAACTGTCCTAAGTGGTTAGAAAATTTTTATAGTACTTATTGTAGTCCATTTAA
This sequence comes from Gerris lacustris, assembly GCA_951217055.1. Lineage (NCBI taxonomy): Eukaryota > Metazoa > Arthropoda > Insecta > Hemiptera > Gerridae > Gerris > Gerris lacustris. Next base: position 73,994,701 of record OX578278.1, read on the forward strand.
ATGGACCACATTATCAAAACATATATTTCCAAATTAATTACAGTTTCAATTCTTTTATCTGTATTAACCATTTATCAGGCAATTGCTTATTTATACTGATAAAATAAATAAATCATTCTGGTATTTTTTTATTCAATAATTTTAAAATAAATCATTGTGGTATTTTTTTATTCAATAATTTTAACAGATCTATTCTCAAGATGTTTATTTATTTTGTTTTCTTGGTCATTCTTAAATTCAACTCTATTTCCTGTTTTATACATGTCTGTCAAAAAACAGAAATTTTTAAAGTACCAACAATGTGTAATTAATTTAACTCGTCCGTTTTTCATTTTAACTTATACTTTTAACTTTGATCTTTTAATTTAGAACAGGACAATCATTAAAATAAAAAAATATTTCTTAAATATTATAATTGATATTTTATTTTGAATAATGGATTGTTATGTAGAGGCCCGTGGTTCAAATCCCGGCGCTGGAGTCTATTTTTCTCTGTCTGTCTCCCAGTGTTAATAATAATTATAATTTGATTTTTTAGCATTTTGGTAGTATTCATACTACAGAAAGATTAAATTTTAATTTAAATCAAATTATAATTATTATTAACTATGGGAAACAGACAGAGAAAAATACACTCCAGCGCCGGGATTCGAACCACGGGCCTCTACATACAACAATCCATTATTCAAAATAAAATATAATATTTAAGAAATATTTTTTTATTTTAATGATTGTCCTGTTATATTTTATTTTGAATAATGGATTGTTGTATGTAGAGGCCCGTGGTTCGAATCCCGGCGCTGGAGTGTATTTTTCTCTGTCTGTTTCCCGTAGTTAATAATAATTATAATTTGATTTAAATTAAAATTTAAACTTTCCGTACTATGAATACTACCAAAAACTTAAAAACTGAATTAATAATGGATTTATTACATTAAACATTTGTTAGTTATTTTTACTACTACAGTGTAACCTCAATAACTTGGGGAATACAACGGAATATGTTTTTACTTTGAATTATCAAGTTTAGATTGTTAATAATATCGGATTAGCAAGGTAAACCGAAGTCATGTATAATAAATAATAACGTTACATTATACAAAAGTGAAAATAAAATAATACCAACTGTTAGGGGTAAATATTTATTATTTTGACTTTTTGTTAGAACCAGTTCAATCAGTAATGTAGTCAAAAGTGGTTAATATATCATATTTTCTTGTTTCTAAATGGTTTCATATACATAAATTTTACCTAAGATAAACTTTATTTATGTGGAGAAAATATAAATGAGGTGTTATGTATTGATTACTAGGTAAAAAAGGAGAAAGAAACATCTAACATTTACTCTTGTTTCATTCAGATCTACACAGAATATTATTAAACCATAATTCAACATAAAACAATATAATTATAAGTAAAATTCAAGTTCTTTTTTTAAAGTTTGCTAATTTTGTATGCATTTTACGCACTATATATCTAAAATTTGTTATCAGGTTAATAAATAGTATGGAAGACCGATATAGAGTAATAAATCTTTCATGTGTAGCTAAGTATTGGTTAAAGATGTAAACGATTCTGTTTCACTGCTCTCTAGAACCATGAATTTAGTACAACAGGGGTGCCCACGAGGGGGGTATAACGGCGCACAGTGCGCCGTTGAAATTTTGGGGGGGGGGCATGTGTTCATTAATAGGAATAAATCGTTTGTTTATTCTATGAAACTTCTATTTATTTCAGGGGTGCCCACAGAGGGAGGTTATGACGCTGACTGCGTCGTTAAAATTCTTAGGGGGGGTAGTAAATATCACTTTTTTCCACTTTGGGGGGGGGGTGGATGTGATAATAAATATATATTTTTTTTTAGTTATCTAAATTTTTAAGATTTGTACCAATAAAGAGTGAACTATAAAACAGTACTAAAGAGAAAGAATAAGAATGATATCGTGTCTCTACGTATGCTGTAGTCGTAGGTGTCAATTTATGGATTCCAAGATAAGGAAAAAGAGGCAACGCCAGTTTTGATATTTCCAGGAAGTGGCGGGAGTTACCGAGCGCGCACCGAGTAGAGCAAGAGTAATTGATAGTTCTGATTGACGTCTTGTCTGCCACTAACACTGTCTGCACTGGAGGCTGCGGTGCAAAATGCAAGAGGTTGACTGGTTGTTATTTGCGTCCGCATGTGTTTTTACAACGCCGGGGGGGGGGGGGGGGGGGGGGGTAATTGGCCAGAGGCCTGGGCCTTCGGGGGCCTTGGTTTGTTTACAACCAAAAAGGCAAGAAGGATATTGAAGTCAGTGGCGTAACTATGGGCCCGATTTTGTGGGTAAGCCCCAAATCCAATCTCTTTGTACAAACTATCCTTGTACCAATGTCAATGGGGGCCCCTTTAGAGCATAGTAAAATCTAACTTGGAATTATACTTCTATACCATTATCAGGGATCAGGGGGCCCCATTCAGATCTAAACGCAATTTTATTTGCTCATCAATTGGAGGGGCCTCCAATGCCCTAGCTACCACTAATTGTGATGGACTTAAAATTATTCCTAATGTCATGAGTCTGAAAGTGTGAATTCTTGTGTTTCATTTAGTTACTTAGATTTTTGTGATGTTTTTTTCTAATTCAATATGGTCAATGTTAATTTACATGAGAGAAACTCATAGATAAATCATATTAACCAACTGATGTTTATAACTTTATTTGTCATGCAGTTTTTCTGTAAATAAACTGTTACTTAACTATTTTGATTTGCTTCCTCTTAATCTCACTATTTTAGCAAACAATTTATATTGTGCTTTTAAATTTTTAAATTATGCACTTACAAAGTTTAAAAAGAAGGGTTTTTAAACTCACCAGCTACCAAACAACTCAATCATTTGGTTTTTTGTAGTCCGTCTTAGTTAAACTTCAAAATTCATCCCCACCAAATATATTTTCCTTTATGGACAAACTTAATCTCCGAAATCCTTAAAACTTATCTTTTTGCACTTGAATTTTAAAAAAATTCTCGGGGGAGGACCCCCGAACCCCCCGCCGTTATTTGTCCAAAGGGACCCAGATGCTACCTTGCTCAGGGGCCCGGAAATCCTCTTAACGGCCCTGCTAGCTGTTGGGCTGGACGAGCAATGAGCAGAGCTAAAATAATCAACGACTGGCTAATGTCTACAATGGAAGACACATGGCTTTCTAACTTAATGGTCATATCTGCAGGAAAAAGATGTATTAGCTTCAATTTCCAAAAACGAAATCATATTGATGCATTTGCTTTATCAACATCACAAAGAAAAAATTACTTGTCCGAGCTTAGAAATTACTTGTCCTCTCATTTGTCTCATTTCTGTTACACTGAGGCTTTCTTGGTTTTTTTTTGTCCTTTATTCAAATTAAGAGTTTTATAATGATTTTTCTTCACTTTAAGTTTGCATTAAGATCTTTGAAACGTTCAGTAACATTTTCATGCACTAAGATCAGGATGTAACATATTTTTAATTAATATTAGTATAGAGCTGCCAATATTAATTTCCTAAAAATTTGTTTAGATGCAATTTTGTAGGCAGGCGTAGTTTTAGTTGAATTTGTACGTGGTATGATATAAGTTTTTGTATTCATATTGAATTTTGTATTAGGTTTGTGTGTTTTAGTTCTTGTGATTTGAAAACAATCCTCATATAATATGTGGACCCATATAATGCAAAAAGCATTACTTTATCTTAAATAATTTTGAAACGAACTCTCAGGTTAACTAAAAACAATTTGTAACGAGAATGTACTTTATAAATATGTACTGACAAATATATGTCAGGTAACCGAAGAAGACGTGTATGTATTAACATATCTCAAAAAGTTGGGGGGGGGGGTGCGCCATAGAGCTTAGGGGGGGTGGGCACCCCTGAGTACAACATGAACGATTAATGCCTGCATGCATGTAATTCAAATTGAAATAATTTTTCACAAAGTTAAAATGATATTGTTTCATGGCTGGACTATATTTATGAACAAAGCTATGTACACAAAAGAATTAATTAATTATATTAATATATAGTGTGTATTTGGTAAAGAATACTACATCATGAGTAATTACAGTCTTGCTTGAATCATGTATTAATTTATTTTTAAAAAAATCTTATAATTCACCCAAAAAACTGGTTTTCTATTTTTTTTTTAATTTGATCAAATTTTGGTATGAATGAACAAGTTAATTTCCAGTTATAGTATTATCAATAGAGTTGAAACTAATTAATTCTTCATTTTCTAGAAAGCTTTGCCAGCTTTTTTGTGTTTGAACCTGTGAAAATTGTATTATTGAAAAATGTATTTATTTGTTCCTTCCAGTCAAAGAACAACATTGTGATTGATTTAGTTACAGTTATTATTATTTTATATTTTGTTCGATTTCTTTCTTTTTTTAATTAAATAAAAATATAATTATTAAAGTTAAATTGTCATCTTTAATTTCTACAGCCTGAATTCTATCAAGGTTTTTTTTGACAGGTTATAAGGATGTGTTACCATCAGGGCCGTCCCTAGGGGTTTAGGCGCCCGGGTCAAAGGCATCTTTGGCGCCCCCCCCCCCCCTTATTGCCATATTCACCTAGTAGTTAAGAAGGGGGCCTGGCGGCGCCCCCTAGACATGGCGCCCGGGTCAGCTTGACCCGGTTGACCCCCCCTAGGGACGGCCCTGGTTACCATCTTACTGATCAAACTTTTTTGACAGGTTATAAGGAAGTGTTACCATCTCACTGATCAACATTTTTTGACAGGTTATAAAGAAGTGTTACCATCTCACTGATCAAACTTTTGTAGTGAGAGGATTGCATCACCTAAGTAGTTATGGAAGAAAACACAATAATTAAAGTAGAAATGAATAGACTAAAATAACATTGAGAATCTACTGTAAATTTAGATAATAATCTAATTAGCCTCTTATAGTAAAAAAAGGATTTGTGTGCTATTCTGTGGGAAAAGCACTCACCCTGATGCATATGGTCGTTACCTGTTTGGAAGCTTGATGTGGCGTGGTCACTGGAATAACTTAAGAAGAAGATAACGCCCTTGTAATGATGATTATTTCCTACCCTGTAATCCTAATACATTTTTATTCTTTTATAAATACATATTTAATGCGACTATGAAATTTCCTCGTATTTAAAAGGCATAACTATTATTTTTCTACCCCTTCTCAAGTTCACTTACTTTATTTAGAAGTAAAAAAATAGAAATGGAAGACAAATATTCTCTGAGTTTATTTACTTATTTTTGCCTATTAGTCGAGGAGATAGCGTGCAAAAAAGTGTCTGACTAACATCAAGCTAGAATTTTGTATACAAATAAATGTTTTGGTGCCTTTTAAGAATATATAGTAGGCTAAATTAGTCTGCGGGACATAGCTTGACAATAGACATTTAAAAAAAAAACTGGTGGAGAGCGGTCATGTCCTGCCCTTTTTTGTGGACAATGTGATTTTTATGATCATAAATACGAACTTAGTTAGTAGACCAAAAATCATGTTGATGGTAGTTTGTCCCTTGACAGGGGAACACTTTGATTTTGAGTAATATTTGACTAACTAACCTATTAAGTGACAAACTAACATCAACATGATTATTGGTCTACTAACTAAGTTCGTACTCAGGATCATGAAAATCATATTGTCCACCAAAAAGGGCGGGACATGGGCGCTCTTCTCCACCTGTTTGTTTTTTTTCAAATGCCTATATGAACTTAGATTTTTATAACATAAATGATTATCTAAGCATTATGGCATCATTGATAAAGGAGTGTTTTGGAAGTGGATAAGACAGCTTGTGAAGAAAGTGTAAATAGTAATTTTACTGAAGAAATTAAAATAAAACACATCTAGGGATAAATTATTTTACCATGTGAAACCTTACTTCTGTACATCCACACCCACCCTTTACTCTCTTAGTCTGTAAAATCACTAGCAGTGTAAAATAATGAGCTAACTGATGATGACATTACTTAGTTATTACTAAAGTCTAAACTGGTTTTACTTTTTGGTTATGCTCTTGTGGTCCGACAACAAACTGATTGATCCCTAGGTGTGTCTTTAATTTTTATTTCTTCAGTAAAAATACCATGATATTATCTATATACCACAAAATCTCAGTAAAAACAACTAATGAATTAAATATGTAATGTCAGAACATTTAACTTTTCCTAAATACAACTTTAATTTATTTCAAAAACTAATTTTTATAAGTGCTTCGATTACTCATAAAATAAACTTGGCAAAATATAGTTCCTAAAAAAATAACATTTGCACTTTCTTCACAAGCTGCCTTATCTACTAAATAGGAGGTATATATTCCACCGATAGAAGTTATAAATTTACTGCTATAAATACTGCTTAGTTGGTAGAGCGCTATACCGGAAATATAGAGGCCTGTGGTTCAAATCCCAGCACTGGAGTGTATTTTTCTCTGTCTGTTTCCCGTAGTTAATAATAATTATAATTTGATTTAAATTAAAAATTAATCTTTCCGTAGTATGAATACTACCAAAATCGTAAAAAATGAATAAATAGCAGATTCAAATGGTAATCAAAATTGATTAATGATTTCTCACCTTAAGATCCATCTTCTATATCTTTACACATTTTCCATGAAATGGAAAATGAATATTATTTTTTCTTGTTCTTGAAATTCGCATAGATTCCTCCAAGTCAACCCTCTATAAAATTTTAAATTTAATATATTTTTGTGTGTTCAACGGTTCTATTCTCTGGTTATACTTTCGCTTTCACTAGGCAATGCTCAAGCGCTAGTGACTCTTTTCGCCCCTGTAGGTAATCTGTTCACTGATACAGTAGCAGTGGCTAAAGGAACACCAATTACAGCAGTGTACACTTGGTATATTTTGTCTTAAGTGAAAATTCTGTCATTGTATCAGTGGCTCCGTACTCATACAATAGCATAATTATAATAAAAATGTAAGAAATTAATTAAATACGACAGAATTATAACTTTTAAATTGGAAATCCCTATGGTCATCCTCTACACCTCCCGGTAGAAGAGGATCCGACTAAGTAAAGTTATAACTTTTTTTTAAAATCAGCTTGGCAGCGCTTCGGGAGATTTCCTGTCTTCCCGGTGCCCCCATCCTTCCCTGGGCCTGTCCATCAGATTTTGATGAAATTTAGATGGCATGCCAAAGTTAAACTTATTTTCCAAGGGAGTAAAGCCCTAAGTAGTTAAATGCTTCACAGAAGCATAAAATTTACTGGGATGGATTCATTTTTCAGAAGTATAATAAGATTACACTCTAAATGTGGAAACCAAATATTGGGAAGTAACATAGCATGAAGGTAAGGTATAATTCATTGTTTGTACCGCTAATGACCCACGTGCAGTCGAAGCGGAAAAAAATAAGATTACATTAAAACTAGTATACTTACCTTTTACGAAGCTATCCTTTTCAAATATTAAGTTCAATTCATCCAATTAATAAATAGGATATTCAAATTTTTGATTTACTTGTATTTTTTTATCCGTCATCTTTTCGGAGCAAATAGGAAGTATTATAATGTGAGTAGCAAATTATTTAAGCAGATTAAATATTCAAATTCATTTAATCAATAAGGACAATTACCATTTGCCAAAACTATCTAGTTTAACGGCAGCCAATAGGAACATTCTTTAAGTAAAATTACATCTTTGATAAGAAGGAGGAAAGAGAAATAAACAGCAATTTATGAACTGATTCCTTTTAATTTACAGAAACAGGAATGGCACAAAAAGAAACAAAAGATACATCAATAACAAATATCCCAATTTGTAACAAACAGTAAATCTCTAAACTTAAACTATGAGAAAAAGAATATATATATATATATATATATATATATATATATATATATATATATATATATATATATATATATATATATATATATATATATAAAATATAAGTATATCTTCCAGCAAGCCCAAAATAACTAAGACATTAAAATATTTACCCAACCAAATTAAATTTAAAGATAGAAACCTTAAGTCTCTACTTATATTTTTATATACATAAAACCACGAGTAAGAGGCAATAAATAATAATATATTTTAATGAGTATATAAAAAAGCATAGATGTGCTTACTTGGTTATTAAAAAAATAAAGCAATTTCAAAACATGCTAGTTAGGAAGTAAAAATGAAATAAGTAACGAATGAATGGAAATTCCAGAGGATGGAATTGTATTTAGTACAAGGTGACTAACATTAAGTTTATTTCCATCATCAATTAAGGTTTAAATCCTAATTAGAGAGAGTGAGGAGGATTGTTAAAGAGAGTGAGGAGGTAGGTTAGAGAGAGAGAGAGTGAGGAGGTTGGTTAGAGAGAGAGAGAGAGAGAGAGAGTGAGGAGGTTGGTTAGAGAGAGAGAGTGTGAGGAGGTTGGTTAGAGAGAGAGAGAGAGAGTGAGGAGGTTGGTTAGAGAGAGGGAGTGAGGAGGTTGTTTAGAGTGATGAGCAGAGACGGGAAAAAGTCATAAACGTCATAGTCATATGATTTTGTCATAAAATAGCCATTTTACGCATAAACGTCATAAAATGGGGGTTTCTTGTAATAAACGTCATAGAATGGCCTTTTTTTGCCAAATGTTTAGCAAAAAGGTTATTTTTTTTTGTTGATGCAAATTTTTAAATTGAACATTCGTGGTCCGGTTCCAGGTAAAGTGCAGTTCGAACAAAAAAACCCTTACACCAGCTTAGTGAATGGCCTGGGCTCTTAATTCCCTGACCACTTTCGGACTTAACTAATGCGCTTATATGCATACCTACAACCAGAGAGGCCCCGACGGTCATCCCTGATTCCAAACTACTTAGGGCTCCTGATCGGCTCCTTCTTGGAACAACTCCTTAAATTAGAATCCAGGCAGTTTGAGATAGATTCTCCAATCAGCCAATAGTAAACCCATTGGATTAGGAAGTCTCCTGATTGGCTGTTCCATAATTAAGACTTTGTATAAATCCTAAATCCATGAAGAATGTTTAATTGCTCATTTGATGACAAGTAACTACTTGTTTCTTGATTAATTTTACTTGTTTTTTTTTGTACTTGTTTCTTGATTATGTTTAATTGCTCATTTGATGACAAGTAACTACTTGTTTCTTGATTAATTTTATTCGTGTAATTTGTTTCTACTTAGGATTGATTCTACTCGTGTCAGAATGCCGAAAACTCCTGCAAACAACTTAGCGCTTAAGCGTAAGTGGGTGTCAGTGGAGGTAGACTTTTCTTGGGAAGGTGAAACATTATTCTGTAAGCCATGTGATAAGCAGGTAAATTCTACACCTACTTTGTATCTGAAGTCTTCAAGGTCTTAGCTTCATTGGATGCTGGAGAGGCGCTGTCAATTCGCAATGCAAAAGAAGCCCTAAAGGCTTCAGGACTGGAAACCCACCTGAACTACATCAACGACAACTTTGGGACATTTCCTGACATAATAGAAGGTCTGCAAAAACAGGATATGCTATTTCCAAACGGCGTCAACAAAATCAAGACCCTTTGCGGTACCGATTGGGTTGGAAGAGTGGGAGAAAAGGTGAAAGAAAAGTTCACTGCTGTTCTCTCAAGGAATCCTGAGTGGGAACACGCCCAGGCCATAGCTGCCCGGTTGAAGGGCGTGCAAAAGCAAAAGCAAATGACGTGTCATGCATGAAATTGTCTCCCACCTCATCTGCCGACGTCGAAAGGTCTTTTTCCAAGTTTAAAATTCTACTGACGGTCAAAAGAACCAATTTAACGCTGGAGAATATAGAACAACACACGATTTTCTTTTTACAATGTTGAAGCATTCTGTTTATTATTATTATTTATTACATATATTGTGAATATAATTTTGTATTTATGAAATATTGAAATCTTTTTTGAACTTTTTCCCTCCAAAATAACGAAATGCTTCACATAAAGGCTAAATTTTCACAGAAAATAAACGTCATACTTTTGGCAAAAAGGTCATAAAACAACCGATTTTCTAAAATAAACGTCATAAAACAGGATAATAAAAGTCATAAAAGTCATAGAATAAAGGTCATGAAATGGAAAAATAAAAGTCATAAACGTCCCGTCTCTGGTGATGAGTTTGGTTAGAGAGAGTGAGGAGGTTGGTTAGAGAAAGAGTGAAGAGGTTGGTTAGAAAGAGTAAGAAGGTTGGTTAGAGTAGGCACAATAATTAACTTAATCTATTTCTTTTACACATATACATAGATAATTGCAATTCTGAAAAAGTTATTAAGAAAAATCGTTATAAGTCTTAAGAAGGTTCAAATAATTTTAAAGGTAAAATTATTTAGATGAACTATGATGTAATTGCAGATTACAGCTAGTAAAATTCAGTCCCATGAATAAAAAATGAAAGAAAAATCATTCATAATTTATGCAAAATTCGAGATTAGTAGCCAATGGTTATATTAAAAGCAAGAGTTTTTCATGTCCTCAAAGCATGCAAATATTTTTTACTGCAGTAAAGTTGTTAAATTTAGTGAAATAGGCCTTATAACATTTTTATTACCATTACCTTGGAATTTTAAAACAGTTTATTTTAGAAACAACACTAATGCAATTTTAAAAGATTTGGAATTAAACCAGTAGAACATGAGATTTTGATTAAAAAATTATTCATGTAAATGTACAATGTACATGCATTGTTTTGTTATTAATTTTTAAAAACTATAACATGGTGCGCATGTGTAGTTTATTAAAATAATCAATGTATTTTTATATTTTATACTTGAGATTATACAATTTCGTCTCATCATAACAACACCTTTTGTAAACTGTATCTTTTAATTATATAAAATGGAATACGGACCTGATAAATAATATAAAAAATATAATTAACTAATTTTTTATTAGAATATTAATGTGAGTTTTCAAGGGTGAGATTTAATATAACCTTAAAATAATATATCAAATAAAATTGTGCATACAAAAATTAAAAGTTCTATCTGACTTAAAAGTAATTTGCTAATTAATGTAAGAAACCTACTATGTACAACAAAGTGTAGAGGTGCATCCGCAAACATCAACTAATATCTTACCCGATAAAGACAGTTTAAAACAAATTATAACAATAAATATTTATATTAAAAAATTATAAAGCTTTATATTTTGTAAAAAAACAACTAAATAAATATAATAATAAAGGGCTAAATATTTGATTGATGAGAAAATAAAGTTGCACATATTATGGTAGCACCCTACCTTGGCTTAAAAGTTTCTTAAAGACTTAATATAATTTCTTGACAACTAATATTATACACAATTTAACTTCTACTATGTACAACGATGGTTAGAGATACATCTGTAAAAGATTTCTTATCCTAACATCGCATTACTGATTCTTCATACAGCCTTATAATAGTTTAAACAAATAGTTAATTACAAAGAAAGAATGTACAAATTGTTTAATTTAAAATAGACTAAATCGACTATGTACAACGATGAGCAGAGTGCATCCACTAAATGGTACCACCCCACTATCGCTTTGCCGCTCATTATTTGTGATCCTCAAACTTATTTTCTAATGGATTAAGTATAATGATTAAGTTTAAAAACAACTTTTTAACTACTATAAAACTAGATTAAAATTGAATAAAAAGTAAATAAATATTTTCTTCTCTTTTAGATATTATTAGACATAGCATATATAAATAAATATAATAATATCTATAAATGTAAATTTTGTTTAAATAAGGAAAAAAGGGGAAAGCAACTTGTTGAAAGTTGCTAATTATTTCAACTTTTTATTGGTTGAGTAAGACAAACTGAAGATTTAAAACTGCAGTAGAGCATCGATTATCCCAACTAATGTTGAGTAGGGTGTAAAATTCAACAAAAATAAATAAACAACCAAAAGGAAACATGTAAAATAAATAAATCACATTAGTACAAAAAAAATCTTTGTTTATTTATCTGCAGTTCACAGTAAAAAAAAAAAAAATAAAATAAAAATTGTACAGTTACCAACACTCTTTTTAAGAATTAATTAAGTTTCTTTCTTCGAATAACGTTGTTAGAATTAAACACTTTCTTTAATTTGTATAAATATTTTTTTCTCGATGGATATATTTTAGGTGTAATTAAATTCAATCTAAACTGGATGATTGTCATTTATTTATTTGTGAGACGTTTCGACCCTTTATATTCTTTTTAAGGTCATTATCTAATCACATCTGTCAAATCCCGTTTAAAAATATATATATTTTTTTTTTTAAATCAAACAACAAACTGTATAACAATTAACAATCATCACATTAAATTTAATTAAAAAGAAAAAAAATTACTAACTCATAGAGATAGTATTAAATATAGATATATTATATATAGTAGATACACTGTACCTCATATAGATAGATATATTTATACAAATTAATAAAGGGTTGACATTTTTATTTTTTTTCTATGAAACCGGTTTGGATTTGGACAATTGAATGTTCTGATAACTGATGTTCAAATAATCCAAGCTCTACTGTACTTTAATTCAGCAATAACAGCTGTTAAACTACTAAAAATAAAACAATATCTTCAAAGAGATCATTGCCTTTAACTTAAAAAAGGCTTTAACCAATTAAAAAAAATAAATAAACATAAACTGGAATAAAATTATCTACTTACAGCCGATCAACAAGTTCATGGCTAAAAGCCGAAACCAAACATTTCCAGATCCAGCAAGCATTCATGGTAAGTAATTTAAATTTTATAATTTACCAACTTGCAGGGCAAATTCTAAATTTGACCTAATTAAGAATACATGCAAATGAAACTTGTTGATATAATTCTTAATGGTTTCAACCATTTATGATAAAAAAATGGTTTTAACACATAAAAAAAAATTAGAAACATCAATTGTAACTTTTTTTAAAAGAAAATTTCTGAGAGAATATAAAGATTACTTCGCTTTTTTCTAAACAAAATTTATAGTATTATCTCAACTATGCTAATCTTAAACTACATAATAATTAAATAACCCTAGTAAATGTACATTAAGAGTCCTTAACGCATCCTACAAAAGGTACCGTTGAAAAAGACACTTGAAATACGAACCTTTATTCATCATCATTCACCAATATGTTTTTAATTAATTAAATAATTATATTTTTAAAAAAATAGATAAACAAATATTTTTATACTTATAGCTATATATACAAATAAATTAATAACTAAGCCTAATATTTATATACACTTAAGTCCTTAACGCATCCTATTAGAGGTACCGTGTAAAGGACAAGTGTAATCCACCCATTGTACTGCCCCCAAACATTCCTAATCCTAAATTAAAAACTCAAACTTTATAAAAAAAAATCATTTTTAAATAAATCATAATATTAGGGTCAAAAATGTAATTTCTAACTTATAAATTTCTTAAACCTATAAAATATCACACACACACACATATATAATGCACACTTGAGAGTCCTTAACGCATCCTACTATGGGTACCGTTGTAAAAGACACAAATCCAACACCATACATTACAGTAATATTACTTTTTAAAACAAGAATCAGATAACTAAGGGGGGGTCTAAAAGGAGAAACAAAATATGAATAACAGATTTTTTAATTTAATTTTACATCATGATGGGTGAAAATGATGCTAAATTTAATATACTTCAGATTAAAAGGTAGAAAATAGGTTTTATCCAAAACTCTGAACATTCTAAGTAAAAAAAAAATTTCAGAGTCAAAAAACACGAGTGAGGCCTGTTTTTTGAAACCTGTGTAAATTAAAATTTTACCAAACTCTAACGGTACTCTTTTACTTTGTTACCCACCATAACAGAAATAAAGTAGTGGGTAACAAACTAAAAGAGGTGCTTCTATACACCTCTTTTATGTTACCCACCTATATTGATATATCCATAAAATTTTGAAAAGTATAGGATGGTAACAAAGTTAATTGCAATTAAGAAAATGGGGTATATTTAGTCCAATTACTTTGGGACAAAAGAATATCACACTTTTGAAAACATAATTTCAAAATAAAAAAGGTGGGTAACAAAGTAAAAGAGTGCCACTGCAAGAAACTTTCAAGGTAAAATTAAAATCTGAATGAATTTTGTCTATGTAAGAGCGTGTACTTTATATTAGTATTTTTTTTCTTAACTCATCTTGTTGCTTTGACATAAAAAAAATATTAAATTGTGTTTTTATGAATTAATTTAAAAAAAAAAACCACAATTTTTTTTCCCCCCTTCTTTGGGAACAAAGTTCTAACATCCTTTATTTTTATATCAATTATTATACTTGTACTCGCTCTCTACATCTATGTCAAGGATGGTTACTCTACCTTTTTAGAAGGCTTCATACTCAAAGTACTGAAAGGGCTTAATGTAAGTTATAATAAAAAGAAAATGTAAAAAATTGTATAGTCCATAAAAAACACATTTTAATAATGTGTACGCTAGTTCACAAAAGAAAATCTAAATAACATTTTAAATAAAATTAATTTTAAATAACTGCAGTAAATATGTTTACTAAGCAGTCCTAATAATGGAAATATCTCCCGATAACCGTAATAATTATAATCCTTAATAAAGACTCAATTGTAAAGGTAAAAGCAAAAAGTGCTTGTTTTTTGTCCAAAAGGAGTACTACTAAAAATCAGAATGTATTTAGCAATATATTTTTATTTGTTTATTATCTATGCTGTAACAGATCATAATGTTAATTTGGAATGTGATTAAACTATTTCAGGATTAAGAAATAGACCGGAAAAAGATATCTCGTTCAAAAGCATCGAGGTTCAAATAACCGACCAAAATACTCATTTCTGAGTTGAGGTATAAACTACACACAACATAACCAGTTTGCCGAACGCTAATATTAACAATAAAAAAAACTGCCTAGTGAGGATTCAAATCGGTTCAGATAATTGTAATCAATTAAAAATTCAATTTTTTTTATCAATTATCAGTAATTAAATAAATACATAGATTTTCAAATAACATTCCTTTCTAGAAATAAAACTTCAATTCATTACGCATTTACCATTATAAATGAGTCGATCGTATTAATTAACTAACACTTAAATGCCTACTATGTACAAATTTGAAGTGATCACGCATCCAAAATAATGGTACCGTTTTTACACTACAAATTATAACATAACTCATCAGACAGGACCGAAAGAACCATAATCTAAAATACAAATATATAAAACAAAACAAATATTAATTACCCTACTTAATTGTACAGAGAAATAAAAAACTATAACAATATAACTAAAAATAATTGGGATGGATGATGGACGAAACTAAAAAAGTAACTTATGAAGATAACTAATTCTTTTATTTTTTTTTGACAGTTAAAAGAATCAATAAGATTAAATTGTCGGACTCCCTTTACTCAGTGACATTTTTCTGTAATTAAAGTATTTGTAATTAAGCATTTTAATCACTAGAGTAGGATGCAATATGTAACACAACACAAAATACCACTGTCTTAAATGTAATTTCAAGTTAAATGTAATTTTTTTTTAAAATTTAAAATAAGGCAAGTAGAGCCCATACCTGATGATGCTTAAGCAATTTTATTTAATTATAAAATTATTCAGAAGTTTTAAATGCAAAATCAAAGTTGATTAAAATAAAAACCATTTCTAAGTTATCGTTAAAAAAAAACTTCTATTAATAAAAGATGGTTAATTAAAGTTAAAGTTACTTTTACTATATTTAGTGGATAAGTGAGAACCAATATGAAGGCTCTTCTTCTTATTGAAATTGTAGTGCACTTATCTTGTTAATACTTTAACTATGTACAATAACTAAGAGAGAATCATTAAAATAAATTCAATCTCAAAAGTTATATTGTGTCAGCTTAAGCCCTTGGTAATTTGATATCTTAAATTTATTATAAGGGGCAAGTTCTACGGTAAAGGGTTATAAAATAAACAATGGTAATTATGAAATGTAATTTTCGTCATTTAAAATTATGATACACTTATTGTTTCTCAATTTAATATTGTCGATAATATATATGATTATTATATATACAAGTAATGTATGTTTATATAATTGGATTAATAATTAAAACTGTATATTAGGCGCTTAACTAAGTCTATATTTAGTATGATAACATCTAGTTTCTGTACACTTAATGTTAAAAAATCTACAGCACTGTACAATTAAATCTAATGAAGCTCACACACATTGCATCAAGTTTCAACAGAGCCTTGTCATCGTTATAATCAATATTCCAACACAATTACAGTTATAAATCTCACACGATGTAATAATAAACAATATCAAATGGAACTGAACTGAACAAATATGCAGAAAATGTGATCTGCAGAGTTGAGGAACCGAACTGAACAAATATGCAGAAAATGTGAGCTGCAGAGTTGAGGAACTGAACTGAACAAATATGCAGAAAGTGTGAGCTGCAAAGTTGAGGAACCGAACTGAACAAATATGCAGAAAGTGTGAGCTACTGCAGGACCTTTTGTCTTCTCTTAAAAATATAAGCCTTCAAGTCAACTTTACATTTTAAATCAAATCCGACCACTTCTATAAATATTGATTTAAACTAAAAACTCGATTTACTACAAAATTAGGAAAGGAAATAATGTAACCTTTTTAACTTGTAACTATATGTTACATCATATTGTCAATGAAGATATTTAATATTTTATATAAAAGTTATAAGATTCAATATGATTGAATTGTCAGCTTTTTCTTTAATTTTTCCTCAATAACTCTAAGTTATCGAGTGTTAAGACACCTGTCTTTCTTTTACATTGTATGCTTAATCAAAATGTCGCTTTTAATGATTTTCTATTTAACATTGCAATGGCACCGCTACAAGTGCCACAGCAAATTATCACAAGTTTCTTGTTATTTGATTTATTAAACTATCAAGTGTTATCTACAGGGGTAAGATTTGTTTAAAATATAAAACCGATTCGAATAAGAGGCTTAGCGATAATTATATACAAAAACCTTAATATTTCTACTATGTACAGACATGTACGACTGACGCATCCGATATCGGTACCATAGCTAGTGTACATGTCGCTATGAATTATATGTCCATGTTACTACAGGATCCTTAAAAATAATTCCAATACTTATAATAAAAAAAAATATTTTCAAATCTATTTTAGCGTAATTTGAATCTTATTCTAAACTATCCAACCATATTTAAATAATTAAGGTATGTGTGGAAAAGAAGTTAAAATGTTATTTATGTGCTGTTCCCTTGATCCTTCGTTATTTAATATCAACTTTTGTTTAATAATAATAATATTTAATATCAACTTTTGAGAGTGACTTAACAAGACAGCAACCTTTACTCACAACATCAGGGGAGGAAAAACTCTTCTACAAGTTCTTGTAAAGGAACTTGTAGTTAGGGGAGGGGGGGGGACTAGTACCTTCTTTTTTAATTTTTATATTTTTTTATTAACGCTGTTACAGATGTTAAATGTTTTAATGGCTATGTGTTATGAGGCATGTTTGTGGAATAGTCCAGTGACTACACTACGATATCAGAGGTAATAAGGTCGTAACTGGTAGATTTTGTAGAGAAAGTTGTTTAATAGTGTAAAAGACATGTGAGGGATTAAAGGCTTTAGGAGGTGCAAACCGTCATAACAGACTCAAGAGATCTTTGTTTTTACGTCAAGATCAATTATAGTAGTTATTAGATTTAAGGATGGGAGAAATTTTGTTGGGGTAAGATTTGTCTGTTCAGATTCTAAAGTGATGTGCATGTCTATAAGTTGTGGAGTAAAATGACTAAATTTGTCTCGCTTATAGTCACAGTAAGTTTGTTAGTTTTCTATTTGCAATATTGTACGTCCATTTGTCCGACGATTATCGAGACAGTTACCACTGAGCTCTAGCACACCTTTTCTACTACTAGCACCTCCTAAGGTATATCTATTTCTCTTGAACAATGTAAATGTTCAGTTCAAGTAGTAACATTTCAAATTGCTAAAAAATAAGTTTTGAAACCAAACTTTAGCAATCAATTTATAAAAGCAGGATTATTATTATAAATTCCGAGTCTAAAGAAGAGTATTTATTATATTTTGATGTTTAAAATAATGGAGGAAAATTTATATTTAACTAATGTTGGAAGCAGTTATACATGTATTTATTTTTCCTTGGAACACAAACACTATACTTGTATAACTGTCACTATCTTTTCTACAGATACATCACAATTCACACATTCTTTAATTAAATAAACATGGGCAACATTATATACATTTTATTTAATCATAGAAAATACCAGACTTGACACCTTAAAGTACTAACTAACTTACTCAAACAATAATACATACATATATATATATATATATATATATATATATATATATATATATATATATATATATATATAAAAGGACCCTTAAACTTCTACTATGTACAAACTACTATGAACTGCGCATCCTTGCATTGTAAGTACCTATGTAAGGGGGGGGGGGAGGATTTATTAGGTTAAAGTCAAGTTAATGCATAAGAGAGCCCAGAGAGCATAAAATTAAAGGAGAAATCAAAGTAAAATATGGTGATTTTAAAAGATTACAACTTGCTTTATTAAAATTTGACACTCTCACTCGATGTATGTAAATACATACTATAACTGTATGAGATTGCTTTTATCAGAAATATGGCACATACAAAAACAAGGTACCGCTTTTGCCACAGTAGTTATTTCAAACAAACTTATTCCTTTTAGTCATCTTATATAAATGTAAAATAAATCTTAAAATAATTATTTAAAGACATCACACCCTAATTAGTATTATTAAAGGCACTTTTAAATATTGTGTAAGAAATTAACAAAAATTGTAAATATAATATTCAGTGTATACATTATTATGGGTTCTAATAAAACGGAAGATGATTATTTTCATCTGATTTACATAATTAAAATAAAATACAAAATATTTAAATATCAAAATTTAAATATAAGTCGAAGGCCTTTAAATAAACATGTATGCTTATTTAAACTGCTTATGATGCTATTAATTATATTTTAACACTGAAAGTAAAAAATATTTCAGTGAAAAAAAGATTCAGCAGAAAATTGAAAAAACAAAAAGTAAACAACCACCTGCTCAACAATTTTTGAATGTGTTAAAAAATAAATTAGATATTATTGTATTTAAATTTAGTCTTACTATGTATATGAGAGAGCTGTGCTCCAATTTGTTGCCCAGAATTACTGATGGGTCCATCATAATATATCAGCATGAATTATTTCAACATTTTAGGACAAGCCGTTATAGAGTGGTTGGGGGAAGGGGATTTTTTGGGTATATTTTAACTCAGAAAACCGATAAAAAATTCAATGTTAAAAAAGTATACGTATATTAGTACGTCACGACCGACTCATCTGATAAGCACTATATCTGATCTTCTTGATAGGTCCATAGTTGGGTGGGCACCGTCGGGCCCCTGATGAGTTGCGAGGAAACGATGCAGCACATTGCGTAATGCCGAGCCAACATCTTTATGGCGTAATGTCTGATGTTGGAACAGTTCCTATAAGTCACGCTTGCAAGGCACATCCCTTGGTGCCTCTCACTAACACAAATTGTGTACAAAAGTAGCTTTCACTTTCATTTAATTTGAAAAAAAAAATTAAGCTTACCACAATTTGTGTGAATTGCGCATCTTAAATTGTTAACTTCATATATTTTTCCTATGTGTAGGTCAAAAAGTTGGGCCTGGTGTTTGAAATTTTAACTTTCTAGCTTGTACGGTTTGAGGGATATTAACTTAAGTGTGACTGACAGACGGACACATCACCCTAGGCATTAAGGTTTTGAGGAACACCTATGAAACCCAAATTATCTTATATAAATAAAGAAGGAAAAAATATTAGCATTACCATTATTTAAGCTAATAGTATCAAGTATAAAGACCGGTATGTTCAATTTGATAATACATGTCATAATTTTTAAATAGTAAAAAATTAAGCTTATCATTAGAGGTAAAAAATGCCACTGTTAAATATTAAAAATCAATGAGTCGGAACAGTGTTCAATTAAGTGAATCAACATGTAAGACAAAATAAAATTGAGAAAAGGTAAAAATAATAAAGGTATAAAAGGTTATTACTTTAAAATGATGTCCTGATTAACTACTTCTAAATCTAAATACTAGATTAACATCTACATATAAATTTAATCCTTAAACTTCTACTATGTACAAACATGTATGACCTCAACGCATCCGTCTTTGAAAACCAAAGAGGTACCGTACTTCTGCATACATGTTACTTTCAAGTGATCATTAAACATTATTCCACGCAATCATGGTAAATCATTTTTTTAAACCTAACAGACTAATATTTAAATTACAAAAAATATACACTAAATATAAAAGATAGATTTAAATACATACCAAAGTCTTATTCCTAACAAAAGAAAATGTTACAAATTAAAAAAAAAAAAGGAAAATAATATTATTCAGAAATCACAACAACAATATTTCAAAGAAAAATAAATTTTAGATTCAATATAAGTTGTATAGATATAATTATAGGAGGTGAAACTATTGTTGTTCTCACTCTTTCTAGTTTTTAGAATGTATGACTACATACTTTGGCGATTCATTCCTTATCAAGTGTCTAACACAATTAAAAATTATATTTTTCAGATGAGCATATTATTATAGTTTGAGACAGTGTTATTATAACAATTAACACATAGTAGTTATCATATTTTTATAAAAGGGGAATGGTGGCCCTACGCACAGGCGGCTGACACCGCTATCTCAAAATATTTAGGAAAAATTTAAAAACTAAATCTTCAGTGGTAAAACTATTATAATGTGCATTAACTTTAATTGAAGAATAAATAGAGCAGCAAATAAAATATAAGTATATTGCAGTTAGTCTAGAATGTCTCTTGGTAATGTGCCACCCACGACCAGCTTAAAAAAGCCGCCCTTCTGCATGTGGCAGTTCCCAGACAACACCTAACCCTTTATCCAAAGACATGATTAAACATCCACCCATGTTTCCAAAGACTTTTTTGGTCCATAACATTACCTTTTTAAATATTTTACACTCTTTTTTCTAACACCCTGGAGGGGCATTCGGGCACTATACTACATGTCTCACTTCTCTGACATCTAACCAAACATTTCAGTGATAAGGCCTAGGTTTCAGGAGGAGTTCAGCGAGTAAGTTAAATAACTGTGTCTATAGTTTTGTTTCCAAAAACTTCTCTTTGGTTCATTAAGCCACACAACCGTTATATCATAGTGTATAATTATAATATTAATTAGTTTTTAATCATGACCAACTACGAAGAAGAGTTTTTATATCCTTATTACATCATCATGTATTCGATCTGTAAGTAAGTAGTAAGTCTATTTGTAAAACCTTTACAAAGTGGTTGTTCTTTTTCTCTAATAGGTAGTAACTCATTGACACGGGTGAAAATAGTTATCTCATTTATAATAATAAGTATCTTTCCTATGCCACTGGAGTGGCCAAAACCTAACACGCCTGTAGCGGTGATAAGTAAAGAGGTGTATGAGATCTGTCTGCATCAAACATCGATTGGTTTTGTAAAATTTTAAAAATATTCTGGATATTAAGTGCATGTATGAATATGAAATATCGTGTTTGATTACAAATATTTACTGCATATACTCAGTAATTTAGAAACTACACCTTCTAAATTCTTTACATGAATATATAAATGACACCAGTATCAACAACAAACACTTGAAGAGGAAAAATCGCCATAAAATATTTGTCAACACATAATTAGAGCTGAGGTTAAATACATTAACTTAAAAAGAAAATATTCCATAACATTTTCTAATCTTATTAAATTTTGTATAGAACAAATAAAAATGAATATTAATTATAATAACTAACAGCACCAATGTCCTAAAGATAAAACTAACTCTTTGTCACTAGATCGGACGTTTGATATTTTTAATTGAATATTATTCTTATTAATTAATTCACCTAATGCTCCATTAGTAAATGTAATGGCCACTGCATTTTATTGTTAACTGCATTCAAATAAATAATGTTAAGATCACTGACACATTATTTTAACTTGTAACTTCTCGTTGTCAATTGTTATTGATTTTTGCATAATTTCAATATGAGAGGTTTAATGAAGAGCAAGTCGGTACGAGGCAAGTTAATTTTGTGTCAGGTTATCGTAGAGCTTACCACAAGGCCTCGGTTCTTCTATCCCCTGTCGGAGTTCACTAGTCACCCTCTTCCGTCTTCAGAGCAGTTCACCACTTCCACCTGAATCCCCAGGCAAGGGCTGTTACTTACTGGCAGCTTCCATCTGCTTATAACAACCAGTATCTCTTTTACCTTCTACTTCCTCATTACCGACAAGATAGCCCTGCTGTACTAGGGTCGAGGTATCAGGCATCTTTGTACTAAACCTACATCCCCCATCAGGGATCGAAGGAAGTAAGTAATTTACCAACAGTATTAAGTCGATAGTATTCAGTTAAAATTATCAACGTCCTCAGTAACTCAGAAAATACAGCCTACTCTAACTAATTTATTATTTACACTTCAATAATTAGCATTTGAATTTTCCTGAGAAATATTTTAATCGACATCCCTATCGATCTAAATTTTAATAACGATGAAAAAATGTAAGCACTTCTAAATATACTTTAAATTTATGTAAATATAAAATAAATTTAACCGTAATCATACTGGTTGTAATGAGCATTTTTTTTAATGTTATTTCTTGTAGAAACAACAATAATAAGTGAGAAATGTTAATCAGATGAAGCCTTCGGTGGACACATGAATTGATTATGTAGTTGGAGGGACGACATCGGACTCTTTAAGAGAAAGAGTCCTATGTTCCTATCATAGAATTACTGAGTTTAATTTTTCACATTTACAAATATCATCTTCATAATAACAATTAAAATCTCAATAAGGATTAAAAGAGTGTACAACTGGCACATCACACAAGAGTACTAACGTTAGCGATCCTAGAAGTCACAAAGCTGGCGGTGCAGTGGTCTCACAGACTCATGTGCCCACTAGAGAGTTAATATTAAGCGCCGTATCACACCGATAGATTAATTTCTTAAGTACCTTAAGAAAGGGAAAATATGTTTTGCCTTGATTGTTTATTGTAAGTATTAAACAGAGTACACTTATTGTGCCGTAGCAGATAAGAAGGCTGTTCACGATTATAAATCAACAATTCATACCACACTGTTTATTTTTGTCCTAGTAAAAGATACAGATTAAACTCAGGAATTGGAGAGAAAATATTGATTCCAATAATAATTAAAAACAGTGATAATTATACTCGAGTGTTAGAAAATTTGTATTGTTTATGAAACTAACGGTAAATCTCTGTTATGTTCGATAGAATAAGCAAATTATGGAATTTCAGTTTTTCTCTTGCTCTCTTAAAACCCTCCAGTGTAAATAAACTCTTTTACATGATTATTATAATTAAAACGTAAAAGAGTTCAAAATATATCGGCTTTTTGTCTGTTTTAAAAGAAATACAAAAAATCCATCGGTAATGTGAAACAGGTAAAAAAGGAGGAAGGATAAGTAAAAAGAAAGGAAACGAGCAAAAACAATAATAAAAAAAAAATAGGTGCAACATGCATTAAAGTGTATGCGATGCATTAATAAAGATGAAAAGCAAAGGAAAGTTAATAAATAAAATGATATAAAATAAAAAAGACAGTTGTTTTTTTAGGTTTTTGTTATTTTTTTCAAACATATGTGTAATTCTAAATTGACATGTACCGCATTTAAAGCAGTAGACAACAAGTCATAAAGATTAATATATAAAAATTATAAAAGAAAAATTACAACAAAAGCAATCTTCAGTACGAAAACATGCAAATAAAATATACCTACCCTCTTAATTAAAAACAAAATATATCATATAATATGTCTAATTATAAACTATAAAAAGTTAATTCACAATCATAAAGAGCTTGAAGGAAGATAATAATATAAAATATAATTGCATCAAGCCCAAAAACTTAAATGTATATTCTGATAAATATGAATATTTCTTTCAAATATTTTGATTGCTATGGTTTGGACAAGGATGTCAGTCCTGTGCAAAGTTGACCAACAAGGCTGGTAAGTATACTCATCCATGGCCTCTCTCACTAAAATCTATTATCCATAGCAATCAACAGGTTCTTCCAAGAAGAAAAAAAAAAAACAAGATACAACTAAAACCCAAAAGTACAAGGTGAATATACTAAAAAAAGAAACTAAATAGATATTAAAAAGTAACAAGATTTTACCTCTTTTACTCACAGAAAAAACAGTCTCAAAATTAAATGAGAGAAAAAAAAAATTACAAATACGTGAGTTTAAAAATATTAAAGAACTGAAACCTTTACAAGAATTATAATATTAATTATTCACTTTTAAATTATTAATAATGAAAACTTTACCTTCCCATTTGAAAAAAATAAAAATAATAATCTAAACACTTATTTATTGTTTTATATTTTTAAGGATATATTTTATTATATGAATTTAAAATACAAGTTAACACTCGATAATATAAACTGGGGAATGAAATGTGTGCTGATTGCTTCTACCTAAGTTAGGCTGGATAAATGCTTGAAACATTCTGTCTCACGATTATTAAATCCAAATATTGAATGGGAACAATTTGACGACAAATCAATCTCCTTAAGTATTAGTGAAATCAACACGATAGAATCTTGTAACGTGTTTTTAAAATTATAAGAATTTAAAAAGTGAAAGGGGATGAGAATATATGGAATAATTCAGAATTACCCTTAATATATTTTTTTTCTCAAACCGACTCAGTTGTGAAATAATTAAATTGTAATAATTCAAAAAGTACCTACAACATCATACATAATAAATATAATATTGATCAAACCCTTTTAAAGTCAATTTAAACTAACTGTCACTCTTTATAAATATTTCCTGAGTAGTCGGGTCTAAAGAGATTAAAAGGCTTACATTAGCAACATTTTGACCCCTTCTTAGGTCATACTCAAGTTATAAGCATTATAATTGAGAATAAGAGAATTATAATAGAGAAAGTAAGTTATTTCATTTTTTTTTTTTTTTAGACTCGATTATTTATGAATTCAAGGAACAATTTTTAATTTAAAAACCAAAAATATTTCATTAAAAAAATAAGCGTTTTTTTGCTGTCTTAAATACAATGAAAAAGTAAAATTGAATTAAGGCCGAGATTGCTCCAAAATAAAATGAAAATGAATTGTATACAAAAATAATGAGTTCAGTACTCGCTACTGTAAATGTAAATTGATGAACAACAAACAATCATTTGTTTCCTCACTCTCTAACTTCGGACAAATACATGTCAAGTCAATTTACAAAGTCAACGAGTATTATCATGTAATATTAATCAATAGGATCATTTATATTCTACAAAATCAAATCCGATAATCAATTTCTAGAAAGAGAAAATTTAAGCTAACGTGTAAATGACATTTCCACCAGAACAGATTTATATTTTACTCGCCGAAACAAGTGACAGCTTAAAATTAAAACCCGGGCTAAAATTTTGTAATGTATAAACAGGCGATCTGAATAATTTGAAGATGTCGGGGAGGTAATGAAGCGTCGGTTACCTTAGTCGTACAGTCTACTTCCTAGGTTGCTGAATGACGTGACTATGGGGACGTTGATGTGATTGTACATCGTGAGTAGGCTGAGGCTTATCATGGTAAGACTGGACCGCCTCCGTAGGGAAGTCACCGTGCCCTCTCACAGGTGCTCCCGAAATACTCACTGTTTTTGGCGGACTGTAAAATAAATTCATAACAATTAACAAACAAAAAATAAGCTTAAAACACTTTAAATAATTGTTACAGTTTAGGATAGGGGGCTCAGAGTAGCCTAGGTTCGACACAGCGCCTAGGCACTTTGCTTTACACCGAGGGTAAAGAGAGAGGTTCTCTTCCCCCACACTTGGATGTGGGTTCGATCCGTGTCGTGAGATGTGATTTGTATCTATGGTTCGAGCAGTGCAAGGGCACCCCCTAAGGGGTTCTCTTCCCCCACGCTTTGACGCACACTTACATAGCTTACTAATGGCCACACCATACCCCCTTTGGCGGTACAATGTACAGGTATGATGTGTGAATGTCTCCACCACGGGGTTAATAAAATGGGCCCAGTGTGGCCTGGTTGCTAGGTTCGAACTAGTAGTTCGTCCTTCCCGTCTAACCATTACCATTATTGCTTTACACCACTCACTAGTCATTTGGACAAAAAGTAGCACAGGCAAGTCTTAGTAACCTCACTAGTGCCTAAAAAGTGTGTCCTGCCTCTTTTATTGCTAGCTAGCTAGCTACTCTTCTACTAAAAGCTAGCTAACTACTCTTCTACTAAAAGCTAGCTAACTACTCTTCTACTAATAGCTAGCTAACTACTCTTCTACTAAAAGCTAGCTAACTACTCTCCTACAACTACCTAGCTTATCAGGATAATATTACAAAACAATAACAATATTAAGGGTTAAAATATAACAGTTCATTGAAACTTGTTACTTCAGATGTTATTGATTCTGTTCTGTTATCTGAGTTGTAACAACATAAATTGTTATTTGATAATAGGACTAATTTAATAACATGTTATCTGATGAACTGGTATTCTCCAATAACATGTTATTTTCAACTCACCTCTAACTACTAGCTTACAACTGTTTTTGATCCCTTCTATAGTTTCATTTCCTTTATTTAAATATTAAATTTGAGCTTTAGGAATTAGTATATTCCAACATTAAATTTAAAATTTATAATTGGCTATATTTTGCCCACCATGGGCATCAGGCCTACAACAAAAAACCTTTTGTGGAGGAGGGAAATAAATATGTTTGATTAAATTAGTATTGTTAACTGATAACACAAATGACTCATTTATACAGCCCTATGTCCCCACAATCAGAAGGGAATACGACAAAGCCGCCTACACGTTATGATAAAATTTAAAAATATCTGTTGGTTGTATTTCATTATTTTTGTAAATAAAGTTCTGTTATATTGAGATAGTTTTAGTCAATATGTCCATATAATTATTTAATCATAATATTTATAAAATATATATATATATATATATATATTATATATATATATATATATATATATATATATATATATATATATATATATATATATATATATATATATATATATATATATATATATACATATATTTTAGAATATCTGCTATCAAGTAATCAATTTCATAAGAAAAAACAAAAAGTAATTATAAATCAGGTCACTCCAAGAAAGAGATGCATCGACAAATATCCCTGAAGTGCTAAATCAGCTCTAATGATAAGATAAGCATTTTAATGATTAACAAAAAAATAAATAATAACACATCAAATAAATTCAAGAATTTGATTGCCTAACTCCTAAAATTAAAATAGCTTGCTTAATTTTACTGACTGTTAAATATATAAGAATAATATAGATAAGGATTTATGTTTATTCAATGTCCAGTTAAAAGAAAAATGTATATTTTTGTTTTAGATTTTATGCAAATCAAATCTAGATATTTTCATAAATTCATAAAAATTTGAAGCTGTTTGAATATATTAGTAAGAGATCTAAGTGTTTTTTTTAGTATTTTCCCAGAATTATTAAGATAATGACGTCAACTTAAGTATTCTTTACGTAAAAAAAAATGGAAAAATTGATGTTGCTTTCTTTCTTCTTGTGTAACTGTTTTAACTTGTATTTAAAAATTAGTTATAAATAACCTTGAGTTTTCAATATTAGCTCAGGTGAATATCAGACCTCTAAAGCATTTATAGGTCTGATTTCAATGATTAGGTTTCGATATTTTAAAATTTTTATTAGAAAAAAAAACACAATTGAAAAGAAAAGAAAGGGAAGGTGAGAAAGAAATTTATTATCAAGTTTTGGGAGTGAATATACAAATTTTCCAAAAAATAAAGCAAATCTGAATAAAAATAAATAATTGTTTTGACACAGTTAGCCACGTTTCGCTATACTCTTATGGAGTTTAATAATAATATAAATAAAATAAAATAAGTAAAATAATTTATAATTCTTTTTCTTAAAAATGATAATGGGCAGGAGAGTCCTGATTTTTTTTTTTTTTTTAATTTTTACATAGGTATGTAACGGATCGTTTAATATGATGGACTCTCATGGAGGAAATTTAATAATTTTAATAAAAAAAAAAAAAAATAAAATAAACAACTTAAGTCTCAATAATGCTACACAGAATTTACAAAAATGTGATAAGAAGATGACCTTATAATTAACACAAAGGGTCGAAACGTCTCACAAATAAAGAAATGAGAATCAACTAACTTTGATTGCTTTTAATTACATCCTGTCTGTGTGTTGGAAAGTGTGACAATAACTTGAGTAAAACGGTAAAAGGTGAGGTAAAGTTTGGTACACATGTTTATTTTACTTATGTCCATGACGATTTGTTTGACAATGTTATCTGCATAAGTGTTCGCTCACGACGCTAAATGTAGGCTTCAAATGTAAAATTGGAATTTCAGGACGGGAAAATATTCTATCATCACCTAATCGATGAGACAAATATTTTTTTATTCAAATAATTTCAATAGAAAATTCAACAGCGACACCACTATAAAGTGTTACAGATTGTTAAAACTATTAAAGCGGGCCTACATTTTTAATATAAAGCAATGATTTCTCCAATATCTCACATTCTAACATATCGATTCTAGTAAAACTTCACTTACCTCATCTAATGTACTATTGAAACAAGCAAGTAAAATTTCAACCTGATACAAGAAGTTTTTGTGTAGCTAAGTAATACATTTTATAACAGTTTAAATGGAGATGGCTGGGGCGTAAAGGTTAAGGAATAGAGTTTTTACCTGACTACATGGCTCTTTACTACAATCATCCACTTCAACAATAAACTTTCCATGATTAACTATTTTCTTAATATTAAATATTCAATTTATCTTATTTCGATGAAAGAGACACGTAATTAATATTGATGTGAATAGTTATGTCAAGCACTATGACACAAGCTATCTGTCAATTTAATGACTTGCCGACAGGTTGACCTGATCTGTTTTCTTCTCAGGACCTAAGCTTGCAACAGTTGTAAACTTGTACAGGACATAATATTGATTTACAGATTGTTTTTGTTGTTATAGTGCTAGTTAGTTCAATGTTGTTTATCTACTGACTATGATATATATTGGACAAATTGTCTGTTCTCATTCTACATAAATAAATAATAAAATAAGTCCTTTACACCTATCGGTTAGAGAGGATCCAACTAAGTAATGCTAAAAATTCTTTAAAAAGTTATTTAAGATAGAAGGCTTAATAAATATTGCTATAAATATACTACACGTATATGTGTGCATATACTAACGAACAAATTGAACGAGTTTGTTAACCAGCCTAATCTGCCAACCTGTTTCAACATTGTAACCATTAAAACTTTGTTTTAGCTACAACTTTTTAATTGTTTGTTATATTGACAAGGAACTAACACCTTTAAATGCATTTTCATTGTTTAAAACCTAAAGAACTACTTTTTTATATTGGGGGGGGGGGGGGGGGAGGGAGGTTGTAAAAAATATTTTTAGGCTAAGAAAAACTTGATTTTTTTTGTTGTTAATTTTTAAAAATAAAATAGAGGAAGACAGAAAACACAATTATTAAGGACACATAAATTGGTACAAAAAATTAATCCAAATATATTTTTGCACACAGGGCATCTCCTCTTTCATTTAAGACTATTAAATGACGCATAATTATTACAAAGATCAATCCTTTGTTTTTTATTGTTCTTTTTCCGGATATGCTTCAATTTTTTGTGTTGGATACTGTCAAAAAACAGGTGCGTTAACCACCTCCATCCAGACAAACACATCAAATTATTAAGGCCCTCAGTTTTACCTTTAGACGGTAAAACTGCAGTTATCCAGCCACCTAGGAAAAGAGATTAGAGGATGGGGCTCATTCTAATGTACTGTTTGGACAAAGGGATATCATCTATAAAATTTATTAATTATGGTAAAATTGGATTGTACGTGCCCCCACTTTGAGGTTAGGTGATAAAATCTCGCATATTAAATTAAAAACCTTAATTTTGTGTACCCTTGAATTTTCTGTAGCCGCTCCGCAACGCTTCGCGGTGCTCCGCTCATTTTCTGAAGAAAAACAACCCTCCTGTGTATAAACCAGGTAGAGGTCCAACTCGAAGAAATTTCCAGGGCACGTACAATCCGATTTAGCCATTAATTATATATATATATAATCTTTCAAATTCATACATCTTAAAATTAAACTATTTTGACAAATGGATAAATCTCTCATGTATAAATCAAGCGAAATTGTGTCGCCAAGCGATTCTCGACTGTATGGATAACTGCAGATTAGCCCATAATTATTTTATTCTTGATTATTGAAATAATCATAATTTCTTCACTCCAAATACTAATATAGGGTAAAATACATCAGAGATTGTATGTAGTGGTGTATGTGAGGAATAAGTTTGATCCATATGGCAGGTTAAAAATAACTTGAAGCTCTCATGTACTAATATAATATATTACCAATATAAGGCCAAAATTCTCACCTAGTGGAAACCTTAAGAGCGGCGTTATTTAAATCGCCGTCATCCAATGTTCCTTTTGGATCGTGAGCCTTGGGTGACTTGTGTTGCGTGATTCTCATGCCACCGGCCTTAACTAGAACACAAATTCAAACTTAGGTAAATAAAACAACATGGTGGCAAAACAACAGAACAAACAAAATTGTATTGCGGTTAGAGAACACGAGATAATAGAATTATTGGAAATTAATAAACATTCGAAGTAATATAATTAGGCAGTACGACAGAATAGTTAAACTGCCCTGACACGGAGAGAGTGGACCGTACACAAAATGGGCTAACACTTTCACAAGAAAGTTATCTGTATTAAATAAGTAAAAATTGCAGTTACCTGCCGGGGGATGTCCCGCCTTCAGCTCTTGTTCGGCGCTAGACATGACGAGCAGAAAAATAAAATCAAAATTCCAAAACAAAAAATACAAACAATAAAGATTCGTGATACTACCAATTGATCGATTTCAGCATACACTTACGACTTACAGCACGGCAAGCGAATTGAATACGGAAAATGTACGACGTAGATTCCTACACTCGCACTCGACCTTCAAGGTCACAGTCTACAAGAGAAAATCCAGTGTTGATATTTATTCTTTAATTTTTATTTTATATTTCATTTGTTGAATAATTTTTTGATTTATTATTATTTGTAATAATATTATTGCTATTATTATTTCTAAGTAAAAATAAAATTAGTTCGGTTGATAAAAGAAAATAAACACGGTCATATAGAATTTTAGTGCTTGAGATTGGTTCTACTGATTATATGTTTAGTTGACATTTCTTCCGACAGGTGAAATTCAGGAAAAAAAATTAAATCAAGTCATTAGTTGAATTGAATGTTGGACGTGTTTAATTTGCATCAAGTCCGGTCGTGCTCTTATTATTATTTCTTTAGTTTTAATTAGGTGATTGATTCGTTGATTCTGTGTTTTGTGAACAACTTATCTTGTTGCTTTAATGATTTTTACTCTGTGAAGATGTTTGCTAACGGCTAGTACTGGGACGTCTCTCTTAACTGTTGGATTTACTCGGTAAGCCCTCCAATTACAGTTTTACATTTTACCTAAATACAAAATAATTTGTGAGTAGATTTATTTGACCGAGATTTTGACTATATGCCGTTTCTTTTCTCTAACCCTGAACAGTAAAATGTGATGCTGTTTGCAACAGTTATCTTAAATCAGTTTATAACCATGTTTGCATGGTTCACATTATTGATAAAGGGTCTTGGGTCTAAAACGTGTGAATGATGTTAAAGCTTCTACTTAAATGAGTATTTAGAATATCTAAAACCATTATTACTTTTTTTTAGACCGTTTTGGGAAGAGTAATTAATACTATTTTACATTTTATAATATATTTATTTTATTTTATCGTTGAGATAGATAAATAGCTTTTGGTCATCTCTAGTGTCTTAACTGTGGCAAAATGACCGTAAATTCTTTATTTGTTGTTATTCCCTGTTTAATGTTTCTGGATTGTTGATTACTGAATGATAATTTTGGCCTGGCTGTAACCATTTGAACCTTATTTAACCTTCCATGTCCTCTTATTATGTTAAATTTTTAGCGTACTCGTACTAGCGTAGGTAAATACTTAAGAGTAGGAATGTTAGCTTTAACATTCCTCGTACATCGATGGAATATCTTAGTTTACATAACTTAGTAAAGTATATTTTGAAAGTTCATTTGGCTAAACTGAAGAAGAATGTGCGGTCGAGAATCACTTGGCAGCACAATCTATCTTCATTTATACATTTGACAAACAGTTAATTTGTATGATGTATACATTAAAAGACATACATTTTACAAAGATTTTATCTGTACGATTTGAACATAGGAGAGTTGATATCCCTTTGTCAAAATAATACATTCGATTAAGGCCTTGCTACTTTTCTAACCCCTTCCCCAACCACCGTATTCTTGAGTTTTAATGCTCATTTAAATTCATTATTAAAACCTTATTTACAATTTGAACCTATATGGTACATGTTACAGAATGTCGTAATGAGTACTAAATTAAATACATACTCCAATTTTCTTGGACTATGGTTAGTCTTTCATTGTACGTTTTTAAATTTTAAAACTTATTTAATGGTGGAAAGAGATAGAATGCAATGGCCACGTAGTCTTGTTTAATTTGACTACTTTTCTGTTCTCTGTCATTGCACGTTGTACAGCTGTTGAAAAGAAGCCTTTGAAAATCTCTTTTACTGTACAGCCTCTAAGCCAGTGTTTCCCATATTTGTTTAAGCCTGCTTTACACTATAAAAAAAATTGCCAATAGCCGCGGCACACTTATTACTTAATGCAGTGCCGCCGAGAGCCATCCTGGGCCCCATGTCAATAGATTTACTGGGTCCCCCACTTATCAGAGGAAAATTACATGTCTGGAAATCACTTTTTATACCATAATTTTTATTGAAAATGTAAGCCTGGCTTGTCTACCCAGATAAAATTATTTTAAAATATTCCAGGGGCTATCTACTGCAAATTTGTGTTTAGTTGTAAGATGAGTTTTAGCTTACTTGGAACCTGTCTTGACACTGATGTTGAGGTATCTCTTCATTTGATGTTGAAGTAAATTCAAAAGACAAAAACTTTTCATGATATTTCTGTGCAGTCAACTTTGAATCTCTGTTTGAGGTTGCTGGTAGTACAATGTTTTGCAAGGGTTGTTAGTTAATACTAGCATTTTCCCTGTGTATTTTAATTCACCGAAACTGAATCCTCGTCACTTTTATTTTCTCTCATCTTACGTTTTTTATCACAAACTTCTCTACTCTCCTCTCCTTACTAAAATAGCCTCACAGGCCTCCCAGCACACAGTTTGGGAAACCCTGATCTAAGCTGTTGTGCACTAGCTTAAACATGCAACAGATGCTTAACAATAAAATATTAATAAGATAAATTCACTCTAGCCTTAAATACAGTAAAATACATTTATCATAAAAAATGCTTAACATGAAAAATCGGTTAACACAAAAAAATATTGTGGTGCTGACAAAATACTAGATATTTTTATACATTTTTCTTTTAATACAAAACGAAAAGATTTCGCTTCTCGGAACAAAAAAATAAATACACCTTATTTAATACAGCGAAAATGTAGAGGGGCAGAAATAAAAATTAAACCCTAGCGTTAGCCCTTTAACTCGGCTTTGAAATACCGACACCAAAATCGAATGGAGAGTTGGTGAGACGAGGCGATAATGTTTATCTAAACAACCCCCCTCCTGTGACACGGGTTTCTCTTTATCTCTGTGAATTACATGTTATGTTTAATCAGTTTGTTTTCAAATTTGCTGTTAGGTGTGAAAATTGTGTTGCAATCTGTGTAAATAGCAGATTATCTTCCAAAAAATCAATTAATTTTATTTTATTAACATTTAAAAAGTTTTTATTTGTTTCATTGTGTTTTTTTAATAATACAGACATACATATTCCATGTGTTTATGTACATATCATATTGAATAAATTGACTAAATTCTTCTTGTTTATGGTCTTTAGGAATTTTTTTTTTTTTTTTAAAAACTATTTTTTGATTATAATATTTTTTAAAATTAGCTATATTTCACCCAAACCTGGGAATCTTCAGGCCTTATCTGAATCTTACATATTATGATGTGACAATAGATGAATAAATGTTATTTAAAGCTGAATAACACATCTTATCACACTCATTGTTCAACAGTTACTCTACTTGAAAATTGTGTTACAATCTGTGTGAATAGCAGATTATCTTTCAAAAAATCAATAAATTTGTTTTTATTAAAAAAAAAAAAAATTGTTTCATTTTGTTTTTAATAATACAGACATTCATGTACCATGTGTTTATGTACATATCATATTAATAAATTGACAACAAATTATTGCTAAGTTTTTTTGTTTTTTCTTTTTGTATGCATTGTTAAACGCAAACAAATATTTTGGTCTTCAGTTTCTAAATGATATTCACTGTATGTTTGTTTGTATTATTTAGAGTGAGTCATTTGGGGTCATATACCTGTGTTGTTTACTTCCAGTTTAGTCATGTCTATTAGTCTAATCACTCTGGGTATTTATGCTTTCATCGGTGAAATTTTATAAATAAAGTACTGCCATAATATCCGAGGACATAAAGCTTTGTTTGCAGATTCAGTTGTTTTTTGTCTCACTTTTTAAAAGTATTACATAATAGTTGAAGGAGTATATTCTAACCTTCTGCCTCTATTTCCCATCAAAAAATATCTGTATGTGTGGAGATTGTCTGAAGTTGTGTGGAAGTGGGTAATGGAGGGGTTGTCTCCTTTCATAATGGATATCAGTAAGGAGTATGCATGCATCAATCATGGAGCCACTTGTTCAAGTTGGCTACCTACTCTACTCCTGTAGTTGTTTATTCTTATCTCTAATCAATTCTTGCTTTTCTGAGCACTTGTATCCCCATGCAGGTGCAGATTATATTCTGCAAATGTACTTTTCAATGTACAATACAGTTATAGCATTTTTGTAGAGATAGTAGAACAGGTGTTGATATAATTGTATATGTAAGCAACTGGTTCTTGAAGCCGACTTTTAAAAATAATCGTAGCTGTAGCTAATGAACTTGGTCCGTAGACTTCCACGGGTAGATTCGTCATAAACAGCTTGGGTTTCAGTGAAATCCGTGACACGAAGGGGTTGAAATCCGACGTTTCGCTTCCACTACTGGAAGCATCTTAAGGGGTGTGGTGCATCGTGGTGTTGACTCAAAGCAGTCGGGGTATATCCTGTGTTTGCTTCGAGTCAACACCATGATGAAACACACCCCTGAAGATGCTTCCAGTAGTGGAAGTGAAATGTTGGATTTCAACCCCTTCGTGACACGGATTTCACCCAAGCTGCTGTAGCTAATAGTTAAACATAGTTACACTATCCGACAAAAAAAATTCCTAGACTTACCACCGACGTTATGATACATATCTTCTCATTCGCAATAACATTTGAGTCATGAACATTTAGTTTAAACGAGGACGAAAACCTCTACCCAATTCTATCTAGTAATCAAACCACTGTAGTAACAACATTTCTTTTTACGGATTGATAGACGATCTACCTAAAATAACAAAAAAACATGTAAAAGAAGCACTGAAATGGTCGTAGATAAAGAAATTCGAAACAATATGCGATTATTTAAATGGGGCTTCTTCGACCTTTTAATATCTACCGCTAGCCTTTATATCTTTACTGATGGACTAAAAACTCACTTCCCACCACAGATCCCGAATGACCCACTAGTTTGAACCGAGTCTAATACCGCTGATCTAAACCTGCGTTAAATATTTTTTAACTAAAATAAAGAGCAACTACAGCTCTTGAGCATATAATAAGATCAACTGACTAATGGACTAGAGATGAAAAATATATTGAACAAGGTGACTGAGTTGTACTTATCCAGGATTGAACGAGCTCCCTAGCCCTAGCCCATGTAAACACAAAAAGTCTATCAAGGTCATAGTCCCCTTATAGTCCAGGAGATAGCGTGCAAAAAAATGTCTGACTAACATCAAGCTAGAATTTTGTATACAAGTCAATCTTTTAGCGCCTTTTAAGAATATGTGGTCGGCTAAGTTCGTCTGCGGGACATAGCTTGGCAATAGGCGTTTGAAAAAAACAAACCGGTGGAGAGTGCCATGTTTCACTACTTATGGTGGACAATGTGATTTTCATGATCCTGAGTACAGAATTAGTTAGTAGACCAAAACTCAAGTCGATGTTATTTTCACACTTGATAGATTAGTTATTCAAATATTACTAAAAATCAACGTGGTCACCTGTCAAGGGACAAACTAACATCAACTTGATTTTCGGTCTACTTACTAATTCTGTACTCAGGATCATGAAAATCACATTGTCCACCATAAGTGGTGAGACATGCCCGCTCTCTACCGGTTTGTTTTTTTCAAACGCCTATTGCCAAGCTATGTCCCGCAGACTTAGTCGACCACATATTCTTAAAAGGCGCTAAAAGATTGACTTGTATACAAAATTCTAGCTTGATGTTAGTCAGACAGTTTTTTTGCACGTCATCTCCTGGACTATTAGAAAAATATCTGTGGTAGCCAAGTAGAGCAGTAGCGATGAGGCACTGCAGCTCTCCCACATTGTTCAAGTAACCATTTCCTGTAACAGGGTGTGACTTTTGGCAATAAATGATATTGCCTAATTTTCCTTAGTGATGCTTAATATTATATTATCATAATTTATAACCATCGTGAAATCTCGCGTATAATACGCAAAATTGTTTACCTCTTTTTTTATTCTAAAGTAAGGGTGGTATTATACGTGAGTGAAATCAATACTTACTGATTTTTCCAACTTGACTTTTTGCCATTATAGGCAGGTGATTGAAACATAACCATAATGCATCTATACTTGCTACAATACAAGTCAACATATTATTTTGTTATACTGTTATTTCACTCTTAAGTAATCAAATGAAGACGCTTAAATAATTATCGTGTGTTTATTTTAACAATCACATTTACATTGAACTGTGAAATCTTTATAATTTCAATCAGATTTATAATTTCAACACACGACACGGCCGTCATATGGTGGGCACATGTGTGGCACAACCATAAGTCGTTTTCCTGGGAAAAATCTAGTTTCTTAAACATTGATTAAAATTTTTATGATTTTGCTGAAAATTGAAATTTGAAGTGTAAACATTCAACTCTTCAATGTTGCTCTTCATGGTTAAAAATTCAGTGTTACTAAATAATATATGAAAGTTTTTTTTCTAATTTTTCATTTCGATTTTGTTTTGTTTAGCTGTGTATTAAAAATCATGTCGAAAATGGCATACATTGTATTTTGCAGGGGAACGGAGGGGGGGGGGGGGGGGGGGTGACACACCCGGTGTAATTCGACCTAGAGACATAAACATTTGTTTGCGTATAGTAGGAAAGTCAGAGGGTTATTAGTTTGTGTTTTATCTTATCACATTCAGTTTTATTGTTGCAAAATAAAATGCGGGAGAAAAAAAAAAAAAAAAATCAAAATATTAAAAACAGGCAGACGATTATATTTTTACGAAGATTAACTGTGTGAATTGTGATAAAAAATATTAAGCCGGTAAAGAGTTGTTTAACTTTTCTTAAATTTATTATCTATAGAAGACCCAGGCAGATTTTAAAGATTTAAAAATTACGATTTGTAAATTTTCTAATTTAATGTATACCTAATGTCCCTTTTATTTTGACAAATAAAAACAATTTCAAATATTCTAATAAAAATCACAGGGACGTACTTGCATCAAGCATACACGCTATTATATGCTAAAATAAAATTTTACTATTTCCCCATCCCGCCTTTGAAAGTAAAAAAATACGTGTGGTGTCGTGGGACACCCGGTAGGAACGAAATTCCTTACATTTTTCATTAAATATATAAATGATAAAATCACACTGCTAAGTACGTTGTTAACTACAGTGGAACCTCAATAATTCGGAATAATTGGGACCAGACACTGTCCGAATTACCGATTTGTCCGAATTTTCGAATATGCTGTAAAACAACATTTTCGCAGACGAGAGGACCTGATAAAGGTGCGCCTGAGCTTCTTCTTTGGGTAAACCATATGTACATCGCATCTTCTAAAGGGTATCATTTTCCGTTCGTAACGTTTTCCGGATTTTTGACCCATTTGTCCTATATATGGGTCAAATAGTTAAATAATTAAATAGGTCCGTAGGCAATTAGGCAAAACCAAGGACTCTTATATTGTCTTGCGTGTGTCTGTCTTGTCTGTCGCCTGCTCTCATGGTTTCATCTTATGTCCGATCACTTTAAAATTTGGCATATACTTTTATAGTACTTACACTCACCCACACATTTTAAAAATGTATTTAATAAAACCAAAAAAACATAAAAATAAGGGTAAAAATACTTCAGGGTTTAATTTTTTTTTTGGAAACCGTGTGGGGTATCATATTATGAAAGGGTACGTTGAGCTGATTACAAATAATGTATAATTTTTTTGTTATAACCTTTGATAGGGTGAGCGTAGGCGAGTTTGAATTTGGTGGTTATGTTGTTATGTGAAAAGTATTCCCCCGCCTCTACATTGCTTATGTAAAATGCAAAAAATCTGAAAAAATTCCTGAACATGCTTCGACCCCTAGGGGGTAAAGACCCCTTTTTGGAAATTTCAATAATTTTTTTTTTTTTTTTTTTTAGACAAAATACTTTTTTTTTATAGTTATGCGCTATTCGATGTATTTATATGTTATAGTCCGGTTCACTGGCAAAAAATACTTTATCAGAAGTTTGTTTATTTGTTTTGAGAATATCAGACCTATAGGATAGTTCAAAGTAGGCTTTTAGCATTTTAAAAATAACGCGCTTTAGGTGGAACGCGCGATATGCATGATAGCCAGTTGTGAGTCACAATGTCTCGAGAACTACTCTACCTCGAGCTACACTCAGCTTACTTAAGATTCAAGCTATTGTACTTATTACACTTTTCTGAAGAGTAATTAGTCATAACAGCACCATCGATAGTTACTGCTTAAACAATACTGTGTTGCCTACGAACCCTCGCTGAGTGCTGACTAGCTCACACTTGACCTGTTTATTAAGTGCTAAAAAATGAAGTCACTTTGTTTCGCACATAATAAAATGTTGTTATGTGTCTAGCCAGTCAGCTTGAGAATGACTCAAGAAAAGGGATATCACAATGATAAGGCCAGTGGCGTACACAGGGGGGGGCCCAAGGGGCCCTGGCCCCCCCCGAAATGATTACATACCTAAGACCCGCCATACACCTAAATCCAAAAAAACACAGTAATGACAGATGCATTCGAATTGGCTGTAAAAATTTTCCAATAAAAGGAATTTTTTTCGGCCCGGATTTGCCGATAGAATTAAATTCATTCAACACTATACCGGCCCTACTGTCGGCTGGGCCCGGATTTTGCTGATGGAATTGAATTTATTTAACACTATACCGGCCCTACTGTCGGCTGGGCCCGGATTTTGCCGATGGAATTGAATTTATTAAACACTATACCGGCCCTACTGTCGGCTGGGCCCGGATTTTGCCGATGGAATTAAATTTATTAAACACTATACCGGCCCTACTGTCGGCTGGGCCCGGATTTTGCCAATGGAATTAAATTTATTAAACACTATACCGGCCCTACTGTCGGCTGGGCCCGGATTTTGCCGATGGAATTGAATTTATTAAACACTATACCGGCCCTACTGTCGGCTGGGCCCGGATTTCGCCGATGGAATTGAATTTATTAAACACTATACAGGCCCTACTGTCAGCTGGGCCCGGATTTTGCCGATGGAATTAAATTTATTAAACACTATACCGGCCCGATTTTGGCTGGACCGAGATTTTTGCTGATGGAATTAGATTCATTAAATTAAATTAGGATGCATGAAATAAATCGGGTCATTTGCCGACTAGGCCTTGATTTTTGCTAGTGGAACTAAAAAAATTAAACTGGATCGACCCGATTTCGGCTGGGCCCGATATTTCGCCAATTGGATTCAATGATTTTTTTGTGGTATTAGTCCAGTTCAATAGCATAGGTTGCATTATAGGACAGCTTCAATTCATTACGAATCCTAATGCAATGAATTGAATTTGGATTCGTAAAAATAGACTGCTCCGATTGACAGCTAGGCCCGGATTTTTTGCAATAGAATTAAGTGCATTGAATTGATTAGGATGAGTACAAAGAATCGGTCTGATTGCTAGCAGGCCCGATTTTGTCGATGGAAATTATGCATAAAAATAAATTGGGATGCGTTCAATAATAGACCCGATTGCCGGCTCGGCACCTAGGCCGAGCCGGCAATCGTTAAGCACATTAAATTAAATGAGGCCCGAGTCAACTCGAACTTTTGCCGATGGAATTAAATTAATTGAATTAAAATATGCACATTAGACTGGCTTAAAAGGGAAAATGATTGTTATGGATTTCAGTAGCAAATTTTTGTTTTGGACCAGGATTGTGTGTAGAACACTACGTAGGTCCTCTTGTCTATGCGGCATTCCCCTCTTGCTGACTCAGGTCGGACTAGTGTTCGTCGACATGTAGTGGGAAAACAGAGGCAATATAAATAAATCGGTTTATCATTTTGTGAAAAAACTGATTTATATTACATAGTAATAGTAAATTTAAATCTAAAAACTCAAAAAGCGTTCAGAAAACATTTGATGTTAAATGTCCCATGTAATTTTTTTTTTTTTTTTTTTTTTCGAGCCTTAAACAGCAAAAAATGCCACGGGTTAAGCGCTCACGAAGAGTAAAAAAGTAAGGATATTAAGTGTTCAGGAAGAGTAGAAAAGTAAGGATAAAGCGTTCAGGTAAAAATAGGAAAAAGAAATAAAATTAAAGTATGGGATATTAGGAACAATTAACTAACAAGAGAGTTCAGCTCTTAAATTGTAGGGCATATGAAAGATAGGATGGTTTTAAGATTGCAAAGTTTAGAAATAGATATTGTACTATTAGAAAGAAAAAGTCGATTAGTATGGTTTATTGAACGAACCAGAGGACTAATATCAGATAACTCTTTGATATAAGCAAACCTACCAACTCGTTTACCGATAGGGAGGATAACAACTTGAGATATAACTTCATCACAACTGTAGTCACCGCATAAAGCTTTGGAGAGAAATAGTACTT
Organism: Gerris lacustris; assembly: GCA_951217055.1. Classification (NCBI taxonomy): domain Eukaryota; kingdom Metazoa; phylum Arthropoda; class Insecta; order Hemiptera; family Gerridae; genus Gerris; species Gerris lacustris. The sequence goes on from OX578278.1 coordinate 74,035,986, forward strand.
CGAAAGCTTTTCTTCTATCACACAAGGAATGAAGGCCTAGACGTTCCGAGAGTGATTCGTAAGAATAGTAGATTTTATTGTAAAAGAAACGAAGATAACAAATTCTGACGAACAGACGTTGAATTCTTTCGAGCTGATCAGATCGGATACGGAATAGGTTATTCCACACAGGAACAGCGTACTCCAGAAGTGGTCGAACTAGAGCCGTGTAGAGTCTAAGGAAGCATTCTAAAGACAGGCCGTGGCTAATACGACGAATTAAACCTAACCGAAGGGATGCCTTGGCAACTATAGAATCGATGTAATCATTAAATTTAAGCCTAGAATCGACTAGAACCCCGAGGTCCGAAACTTTAAAAACACGTTGCAGAGGTGAGCCATCAAGATCGTAATTAAAATTGATAGGACAGCGACGACGAGAGAAACTAATGACTAAGGATTTAACAATATTGATACTCATTTTATTGGTCGAGCACCACCACAAGATTTTATTGATATTACGCTGTAAGAGAAGACATGAAGAGGAGCTGGAAATTTCTAGATATATTTTTAGATCATCAGCGAATAACAGAAAGGGGCACTGTATAACAGAACAAAGATCATTAATAAAAATGAGAAAGAGAAGGGGACCTAGAATTGATCCTTGGTGAACTCCGGAGTTGGCATTATAGGAAGATGATAAAAAACTATTAATTTTCACTTGACATAATCTAGTAGAAAGATAACTATAAAAAAAATCTAAATATTGTTGAGAGAAACCAAAAGATTTAAGTTTGGTAAGAAGAAGAGCATGATTAACAAGGTCGAACGCCTTCTTTAGGTCAAAGTAAACACAGTCTACTTGGAGACCTTTAGAGACGCGAGGAGCCAAGTACGATAAAAGGGAAACTAAATTAGTGGCGGTTGATTTTTTTGGAACGAATCCGTGCTGATTAGGATGGAGAATTTTGTAAATAAGAGGAGCTAATGTAGTATGAAGAGTACGTTCAAAGACCTTAGAGAAAACGTTACATATGGATATGGGCCTATAATTTGAAACAAGCTTAGGATCACCTGACTTAAAGATGGGCACAATTATTGCCGTGTTCCATAGAGAAGGAAAAGTGGACGACGTTAGGCAGCGGTTAAAAATGGATGAAAGAACTGGAGCAAGGACTGTTGCAAATTTCTTCACCAAAAAGTTGGGAATATTATCACTACCAGAAGAATTATTACATTTAAGAGAAGAAATAGCTTCAAGGACAGAGGAAGTGTTTATGGACGGGATGTGAATAGGATTAGGAATAGGAACTGAGGAGATACTGGTAACAGCACTAGAATTAGTATAATTAAACAGTGAAGAGTTAGTAGAACAAGAGGCGGTTGAAACAGCTTGAGAGTTAGAGAGCGATGAGATGGAAGGTGCTGGTGGGAAGACCGATGAGAAGTAATCAGAAAAAGCCTGTGCGATTTCAGAGCAATCAGATGTAGTACCAGATGGATGAGAAATAGTTTGAGCGGATCGATGTGAAGAACTAGACATGCTCTTGACTTCAAGCCAGAAGGATTTAGGGTTATCAAGTAGAGTAGCATTAAGTTTAAGACGGAAGGATGTCAAATCTTCTTTAATACGTCCCTTGAAGAGTTGTCTATAGATACGATGCATATTAAGGTAATATTGCTGGCCTGTTTTACGATGCTTTCTATGGAAATAATTTTTCTTCTTGATGATATAAACCAGATCAGATGAAAACCACCGAGGGTATTTACTACGTTTTATAGTAACCTCAGGAATAAACTGAGTTATACCACCATGGACAATACGGGATAGAATGTCGGCACTTTTGTTAACATCAACTTCGTTCAGAACACAGGCCCAGTCGACCTGAGATAAATAATTACGAAAGGATTCGTAATCACCTTTTCTGTAGTCCATAAAGGTGAACCCTTTCTTTAGCTTATTATCACAAAATGAAAAACCGGTAATTTCAAAAGTCAGCGTTGGATGATGAGAGTCTTCAGGGACTAAGGACTCGATACATCTAGAGACAGCAATGGGTTTATTAATGTTGGACATTACAAGGTCTAAGATAACACTGTTGCTGTTTTCAACTTTATTGAATTGAGTAAGGCCAAGAGACCTACATAAAAATGAAATTGCCGATGCTCGAGGACGCTTAGCTTGTGGTCCCTCATATTCAAGGTTTAACCAGTTCATTTTAGGAACATTGAAATCACCTAAAAAGAATGCTGGAGAATCAGGTGGTAAGATTTCAATAAGGTTATGAATATATTCAATAAAAACAGAGTTGTCAAGATGGTCAGGCAGATAGTGGTTCCCGATAAATATAGACTTAGAGTTGCTGAGACGAAGTTCGATCCAGACACACTCAACATTTAATTCGAGATCTGTCCGTCTGACATAACTGATATTTTCTTTGATCGCAGTACAGACGCCACCACCGTCGGAGCATTTCACGAGATCGCGGTTTCTATCACAGCGTTCAACATGATAAGAATCAGGAAAATAAAAACTGTTTAGAGAAGAAGAATCGAACCAAGTCTCGGTGACGAATATAAGGTCATAATCGGAACCAGAAATAGAGGTAAAAAAAGAATTGTATTTGGTACGAAGACCACGAACGTTCTGTAGGATAGCAGATAAAGATTTCATTAAGAAAGGGATTGTTCTGGGCCCTCCGTACCAGGGTTTGGCAGAAATAATTTATCTTTAGAAAGAAAACCTCGAAATTCTTTAACGAAACTACCAGCAGGCCAAAGATCGGGATTATCGATAATCGAAAAATCTAATTCGGACACAGAAATGTGAAAAGAAGCATAATTATTACTTTGGGTCTTAAGTCTACTAATAACGACATCAGAAATTCCACTATCGGCGAGTACAGTGAGAATATCAGAATCTAGAGTGTCGTACGAAAGTCTTGTCACGAAAAGAGCTTTGCGACCAGGCTTAACAGGAGCAGCTGTAAGTTTAGAAGAAGAGTTTGTACCCTCTTTAACTGGTCTTCGAGAAGGTTGATTAGCCTTAGCAGCGGCATAGTGGGGAAATTGTCTTGGCAATTTTTTACCTTGTTTACCGACACGTACAAAACCTTCAGAATCAACCAAATAATAACTGTGGCTAGCATCAGAAGAACCATTTTTAGAGAAAACAGGTACCGGATCATTTAGTGTTAGGTCAGAGGCAGAGGTAGGAGGTATTTGCGGGGGCGAAGGAACAGTAGTGTTATTGACAGCAGCCAACATTCCTTGACTTTTATGTTTTGTATCAGACGAGACAGAATTAACTGCATTAGTTAGATTGACTAAAGCAGGTTGTTTAACGATATCTGGTTTTGCAGGAAAGTAAACAGGAGAAGAAGATTGAAGAGAGCTGACTTGAGCGCGAAGTATCTTATTTTCATCAGTTAAAGTTGAAACATTAACGGATAAATCAGAAACAGTGCTTGTAAGAAGATCAATTTTAGAATGGAGATCTTTAACAAGATCAACAAGAAAACCAGTGTTAGTAGTAATTTCTTTAATAACTAAGTCGTTAAAGTTTAAATTTTTACTACTGGGAATCAATTTATTATCAGGTCCCTCAGTCTGCTTAGGTTTATCATTAGGTACTGTGGTAGTTCGACTGGTAGTAGGTGTACTCGGCCGATTGGGATCTTTTAAACAGACATTACACCTCCAGTTATTAACAATTAAGTCAAAGTCGGCTTTCGTAACTTTCAGACAAGAAGTAGCGTGAACTCGATTTGTCTTACAGAGAATGCAGCATAAAAAGTTCTGTGTAGAAGCGATAAAATCATTACAAAGATAACATTTTACCTTATTAGGAGGAATGACCTTGGACCCAGTCATAGTGGCCCGGACAAGAAAACCGTAGATAAACGTAAACGGAAGAAATAAGCTTGAATGTAAACACGGTGTTATCTAGACCGAGGTTCAGACAATACTGTCTGAAATTACCCAGCGAATGAGCGAATGATTCTTTTGTTTTGCAATAGGTATTTAATTTTCTTAGAGAAGAATTCTCTTCTAGATAAAAATTTGAAATTTGTATGTGCTCCAAATCCACGTTTGCTTTTGCAGTATGGATCACGTTTTGCTTCCGAGCTTACCAAAGGAAACGGAAGATATGTGACAGTTCTGAAGAACGAACAATTTTTATGTCTCCGATTTCAAAAATTCCAAGACAGAAATCTGTTCAACATCAGGGTACAGTTTGGGTCCCGTGTCCGCCTGTCCTTCAATTTTTGCGAACCAACATATCTTAAAAGCTATTCGTCCAATTTTATTGAAATTTTGATGGTAGGTCATAATTAGCCAGGTTATAACATTGCTGATCCCGTAAGCTGGTTTGATTTGTCAAAATTGGTTTGATTTTTACATGATTTAAAGTATCAATTTACCAAAATTTAAACAGCGCAGACAGTTAAAATTAATCTGTGAGCTTCTATCAGATAAGTTTTATAAAATCAGATGAATATTATTGAAGATAAGGTGTAAATAAATATATGTGTGTGCACATGTGGAAGAGAAATGTTGTGGAGGGAAATGGGACCAGAAGATTGGACCTTATATAGGACCAACAATGGACTTTTTATATGCTAATTAACTGCCATCCGAATTTCATTCAAATCGAAAGAGTAGTTTTAAGAATTGTTCGCAATGATTGAGCGAGAGACAGACTAACAGCCAGAAACGGGATCAAAAATGTCTGATAACTGGAACAGATTTCTGTCTTGGAATTATTGGAATCGGAGACATAATCGTTCTTTAGAACGATCACATCACATAGTGAGGTGTTACCTCATAGGATTTTAATTTAATTAAATATGAGGTTAGAAATTGAAATTAGAGTGTTGAAAAGGGGGAGAAATTACAATTATAATAAATTATGGGGTATGCTAAACCCGCATATAAGTTAAATTAGGTTGGGCCCCCCCCGAAAAAATTTTCTGTGTACGCTACTGGATAAGGCAATTAATTCCTTTTAGTCCCCCACTACTCAACCCTTGAAAACTGCAACTGGAAAAATTAACTTATTTGATTTATAAGTTACTTTTAAAAAACATGGTATGTTTGCTTCCGAGCTTACTCAAGGTAACGCAAGCATTGTAATCTTTCTGAAGAATGCATCGTTGACAGTTTCAGACAACATTATTGGTCTCGTGTGTGTTTGTCGTCCTATAATTTTGCGAACGACCAGGGTCGGACTGGGAAGAAATTTCGGCCTGGGAGTTTCTCCATCAGACCGGTCCTCAAACCTTGAGTTGGCCAAGGGACCGGCCCATTTTAGGCCATAACCAGACCGGCCCACCGGGAAAACTCCCGAACTCCCTTAAAGCCAGTCCGACCCTGCGAACGACTAACCACTATATCTTAAAAAACTAAAGTAGCTCACACATTGGTCCATATTAAGTTTAACCGTCTTCACTTGAATAAAAATAAAGTAACCCCATTTTATATCAAACAAAGGTTCTTATAATTTTCTTGATAGCTCCAAACATGTTTAAGGTATATTTCTGTTAAAAAACGTGGTTTACCATGACTTGGTAGGATCCACTGCACCAAGTACCTATTATACAGGGGGTGGTTTACCATGACTTGGTTAGTTTTTATCAAAACTTGTGATTCCAGAATTAACATTCAATCCACCATAATTCAAAAACTAGTCAGTTGATCTTAAACTTTAATTATACCATTCGAAAGCTTATGAAAAGCAGAAGTTTTTCCTGAAATCGCCACACTTCTAACATCCCTTATTTAAGAGTAGAAAGCTCAGGAATTTCGTGGTCAAATTTTAAAAAATCCAAATTTTCAAATGTAACAGGACTTAAAAGATTCTTAGCAGCTGGTAATTTGGAAATAAATGAGTGATTCTGAATGATTTTTTATGCTCTTTAAAATTGTACTTAGCCCGATTTGTCTGTCTCATTTAGTTTTTGAGATATTAGGCATAAAAATAAAAACTTACTTACGTTAATGCATGCAAAGTAGACGCAAAAATTGAATGATAGACTGTCAGACAGATACGGAACCAAAAATGCTCCCAGATGACTGAATCGGATTTCTGTCTTGGAATTTTTAAAATCGAAGACATGAAATATTTGCGTTCCTCAAAACGATCACTCAGGAAACTGCCGTTTCCTTCGGTTAGATCGGAAGAAAAAGTCTAAAAGATTGAGGACTACCTATGAAAAGGTTCAAAAACGAAGAACAGAAAAATTATACAATTATGTTAAAATCGAATGAATTTATTTATATAAATAAAAATAGATTCAAATTTAAAATAAATCGGACGGGGATCCCCTTAATCTACTAATTTTGGAAGACGTCTATAAAAAATCTTTTTTCATTAAGTTATTTGTATTTGAGCTACAAATGGTAGATTGTAGTGAATAGTTAGATAATTACTTGTTTACGACAGGATAGATATTAATTGGCTTGTCGCAAGTCGCAACTACCTTGTAGTTATAAGAAGGATTTGTAAAGGCATGAGGTGTTACGTGTCTGGACTAGTTGCTTACTTCCTAGTACTCATTCACCTTGTTATATTAGTTAAGCCACTTTCCATTTTGAATTACAAACTTACACCAGTATTATATAGTTTCTACTCATATTTATAAGAATTACTTTTTAATTAAACTGTAAGCTAATAACATGTAAGCTACAGGATTTATCATTTCACAGATCGAAGCTAAAAGGAAAGATCAAAGAACATGTTAAATTGTTTTTTTATCCTTGTGAGTGGCGTTCAAATATAAGGCTGTAAGACGGGAAACTATACTGCAACTTGGCACTCGGAATAAAAAAGGTGTTGAGTGACGTTCAAATATAAGGTTCTTAGACGGGAAACTATTCTGCAACTTGGCCACTCGGAATAAAGAAGGTGTTGAGTGACGTTCAAATATAAGGTTCTAAGACGGGAAACTATAGTGCTACTTGGCACTCGGAATGAAGAAGGTGTTGAGTGACGTTCTAATATAAGGTTCTAAGACGGGAAACTATAGTGCTACTTGGCACTCGGAATGAAGAAGGTGTTGAGTGACGTTCAAATATAAGGTTCTTAGACGGGAAACTATTCTGCAACTTGGCCACTCGGAATGAAGAAGGTGTTGAGTGACGTTCAAATATAAGGCTCTAAGACGGGAAACTATATTGCTACTTGGCACTCGGAATGAAGAAGGTGTTGAGTGACGTTCAAATATAAGGTTCTTAGACGGGAAACTATTCTGCAACTTGGCCACTCGGAATGAAGAAGGTGTTGAGTGACGTTCAAATATAAGGCTCTAAGACGGGAAACTATAGTGCTACTTGGCACTCGGAATGAAGAAGGTGTTGAGTGACGTTCAAATATAAGGTTCTTAGACGGGAAACTATTCTGCAACTTGGCCACTCGGAATGAAGAAGGTGTTGAGTGACGTTCAAATATAAGGTTCTTAGACGGGAAACTATTCTGCAACTTGGCCACTCGGAATAAAGAAGGTGTTGAGTGACGTTCAAATATAAGGGTCTAAGACGGGAAACTATAGTGCTACTTGGCACTCGGAATGAAGAAGGTGTTGAGTGACGTTCTAATATAAAGTTCTTAGACGGGAAACTATTCTGCAACTTGGCCACTCGGAATGAAGAAGGTGTTGAGTGACGTTCAAATATAAGGCTCTAAGACGGGAAACTATAGTGCTACTTGGCACTCGGAATGAAGAAGGTGTTGAGTGACGTTCTAATATAAAGTTCTAAGACGGGAAACTATTCTGCAACTTGGCCACTCGGAATAAAGAAGGTGTTGAGTGACGTTCTAATATAAAGTTCTAAGACGGGAAACTATAGTGCTACTTGGCACTCGGAATAAAGAAGGTGTTGAGTGACGATCAAATAGAAGGCTCCAAGAGGGGAAACTATAGTGCTACTTGGCACTCGGAATAAAGAAGGTGTTGAGTGACGTTCAAATATAAGGCTCTAAGAGGGGAAACTATAGTGCTACTTGGCACTCGGAATAAAGAAGGTGTTGAGTGACGTTCATATATAAGGCTCTAAAACAGGAAACTATAGTGCTACTTGGCTCTCGGAATAAAGAAGGTGTTGAGTGGCGTTGAAAGGAAAAGCAATTGTTAGGCTGTTAATTTGAATGTTTTTGTTTCTTCTATTTTTCTTCTGTTTTCCTAGTTTATCGTTCGAAGTTCGAAGGAAATTAGCGTATATACTTACTCGTGATATAATGTGTTTGCTCTGTGTTTTGCTTTAAGTGTCTACATTTTCTAACTTATTAACTATACTAGGCATCGCGTGGCTCTATCATTGAAGCGAGCGTATTGCAATAAAATACTGAATACTGCAATTTGTTAGTCATGATGAATGTCATAGTTGAAGATAAGTGGAAGAGGGTAGTGGAGTAGAGTGGGGGTACTCAGTATAAAGGTTTACTTCATAACAAACCTTCATACAACACGACTATAAGAATCTTAACCATAGCTTTTAAACAATTATTGAAGCGAGCGTAAGCGAGCTTCTTACATTCAACGAAATATGCATCTTGTCTGTCTGTCTGTCTGTCTGTCTGTCTGTCTGTCTGTCTGTCTGTGTGTAACGTTTACGTGTCCGACGATAACTTGAGTAAAAGTTGACCGATTTAGTTTAAATTTGGTATACATCTTTCTTTTACTAATACTCAGGCTAAGTTCGTTGGACAGCGTGATCCGTCCAAGAGTTCGCGCGCAATGCTCGCGTAAACGTAGCTTCAAATTTAGAATTGGAATTTCAGGACGGGAAAAAATTCTATCATCACCTATTCGATGAGACGAACATTTTTTTATAAATAACATTTTTTAGTAAAACCAACAACGACACTGCTATGGATTAATAAAGATCACTAAAACTATTAAAGCGGACCTAATCGTTTAAAATAGAGAAAACAACGTTTTTACCGATATCTCACGTTCTAACGCAACGTTTTTAATAAAACTTCATGTACATCGTCTAAAGTACAATTGAAACAATTATGTAAAATTTCAACTTGATACAAGCAGTAGTATTTGAGTAATGAAGTGATACATTTATAATATTAGTTTAAAAGCTATTACGGGTGGTTAGTGTGTAGGTTTGTTTAGGAAGTAAAGCTTTGTACCGAGTACCCCCACTATAACCCCTCACTACCCTCTTCCTCTTATCTTCAACTATGACATTATTCATCATGATTAACAAATTTTAATATTCAGTATTTTATTGCAATACGCTCGCTTCAATGATAGAGCCACGCGATGCCTAGTTATAAATGTATCACTTCATTGCTCAAATACTACTGCTTGTATCAAGTTGAAATTTTACATACTTGTTTCAATTGTACTTTGGACGATGTACATAAAGTTTTATTAAAATCGTTACGTTAGAACGTAAGATATCGGTAAAAAGGTTGTTTTCTCTATTTTAAACGTTTAGGTCCGCTTTAATAGTTTTAGCGATCTTTATTAAATCATAGCAGTGTCGTTGTTGGTTTTACTGAAAAATGTTACTTGAAAAAAATGTTCGTCTCATCGAATAGATGATAATAGAATTTTTTCCCGTCCTGAAATTCCAATTTTAAATTTAAAGCTTACGTTTACGCGAGCATTGCGCGCGAACTCTTGGACGGATCACGCTGTCCAACGAACTTAGCCTGAGTATTAGTAAAAGGAAGATGTATACTAAATTTCAACTAAATCGGTCAACTTTTACTCAAGTTATCGTCGGACACGTAAACGTTACACACAGACAGACAGACAGACAAGATGCATATTTCGTTGAATGTAAGAAGCTCGCTTACGCTCGCTTCTATAACTGTTAATCCTCTCTCCTAATCTAAATTTTAAATGCTCTGTTTAACATATTTAATGCTTTTGTTTTCCTCCGAGTTTATTTATTGAATTTTACGTTAAAGTGTGCGATGCCTAGTTAAAGTTTTTAAACTAGGCATCGCATGGCTCTATCATTGAAGCGATCGTATTGCAATAAAATTCTAAATATTTGTATTATGGAATTATTAACTAGGCATCGCGTGGCTCTATCATTGAGGCGATCGTATTGCAATAAAATACTAAATATTTATTAAGGAATTATTATTTACTAGGCATCGCGTGGCTCTATCATTGAAGCGAGCGTATTGCAATAAAATACTGAATATTTATTAAGGAATTATTAACTAGGCATCGCGTGGCTCTATCATTGAAGCGAGCGTATTGCAATAAAATACTGAATATTTATTAAGGAATTATTAACTAGGCATCGCGTGGCTCTATCATTGAAGCGAGCGTATTGCAATAAAATACTGAATATTTGTATTAAAGGAATTAATAACTAGGCATCGCGTGGCTCTATCATTGAAGCGATCGTATTGCAATAAAATACTTAATATTTATTAAGGAATTATTATTAACTAGGCATCGCGTGGCTCTATCATTGAAGCGAGCGTATTGCAATGAAATACTGATTATTTGTATTAAGGAATTAATAACTAGGCATCGCGTGGCTCTATCATTGAAGCGAGCGTATTGCAATAAAATACTGATTATTTGTATTAAGGAATTAATAACTAGGCATCGCGTGGCTCTATCATTAAAGCGAGCGTATTGCAATAAAATACTGATTATTTGTATTAAGGAATTAATAACTAGGCATCGCGTGGCTCTATCATTGAAGCGAGCGTATTGCAATAAAATACTGATTATTTGTATTAAGGAATTAATAACTAGGCATCGCGTGGCTCTATCATTGAAGCGAGCGTATTGCAATAAAATACTGATTATTTGTATTAAGGAATTAATAACTAGGCATCGCGTGGCTCTATCATTGAAGCGAGCTTATTGCAATAAAATACTGATTATTTGTATTAAGGAATTAATAACTAGGCATCGCGTGGCTCTATCATTGAAGCGAGCTTATTGCAATAAAATACTGAATATTTATTAAGGAATTATTAACTAGGCATCGCGTGGCTCTATCATTGAAGCGAGCGTATTGCAATAAAATACTGAATATTTATTAAGGAATTATTAACTAGGCATCGCGTGGCTCTATCATTGAAGCGAGCGTATTGCAATAAAATACTGAATATTTATATTAAGGAATTATTAATCATTATGAATGTCATAGTTGAAGATAAGTGGATGAGGGTAGAGTGGGGGTACTTGGATTACAAAGATTACCTTCCCAGATAAACCTACACTCCTAGAATCTCAACCAACCTCATTAGCTTTTAAACAATTATTATAAATGTATCGCTTCATTACGTAAAAATGTCTGCTTGTATAAAGTTGAAATTTTACATGCCTGTTTCAATTGTACTTCAGACGATGTGTATAAAGTTTTATTAAAATCGTTACGTTAGAACGTAAAGATATCGGTAAAAAGGTTGTTTTCTCTACTTTAAACGTTTAGGCCTGTTTTAATAGTTTTAACGATATTTATTTATTACACACACACACACAGGCACGGGGCATATTTCGTTAAATGTAGGAAGCTCGCTACGTTCGCTTCAATTATTAAATCTGCTTATGGTGATAGGTGTAGGGAACAGGGAACAGAGTGTTAATATCGATTTCCGATTTTATTGCTATTGTTCTCCTGCTAAAATACAGGAAAAGTACAAGCACATACATGACGTTCCTCCCCCACCCGTTTGTTCCTGACGTAACCTTACTTGGACATTTGTCCGATTTTTAATAACAACTCTTCTTTGCAGCTGTGATTAAAGTTACCAGCAAATACAGAGAACAGAAAGGTTACATATATCTCATATTATTTAGCCTTTCTTTTTTTTTTTAATTATCCAACTTCATAAATTGTTGATGTTATAAGTGATGCTGATAACAATGTTTTTCGGACGGTGAATTACATGATAAAGGTAATAATCCATTGATTACTCCTTTTGGCGTAAATGATTCAGAATATGAACAAATAAAACAATAAAAACAAGTGAATGAGAAATGAAGCATAGCTAATTAGAAAAATAAATATTTGTAGTAAGGAATGATAAGTTAATTGTTAATTTATTATTAATATGGAATTCCACCTTAAATAGATCTCGGGGCCACTGTCCCCTAGGCGGTAAGGAGGATTATCAGGGATGGATTGGGAATAAAGAAGTTCCTCCAAAGGATTGGGGGGATTTAAAAAGGACTCGTGGAATTTATGGTATCTGGATATAGATAGATCACGGACAAAAGGAATATTGAGATCATTATGGAGGGTGAGGTTGGATACGTAAAAAAGAGCATCGGTGATTTTATTAAGGATCTTTGAATGAAGAGTTTGTCGTCGACGGGAGTTGGAAGGCTTGGTGCTATCCCAAACCTTCAAACCATAGGTCCAAGCCGGTTTTAAGACTGTGTTGTAGATAAGAAGTTTATTACAACCTTTCTTAGGTTTTATTTTTGCGAATAATACTATACTTCGCCTCTTGTGATGATCTGTTTTTAGGGTTTCGAGGTCATCGTAGAAAACCTAATGCTTTTGGTAGCTCAGTGGCGTATCCAGGGGGGGGGGGGGGCACTAGGACACGTGCCCTCCCCCCCCCCCCAGACCCAAGAGAAAAAAAATACCGCCGTATTTTTTTTTAACCATATTTTTTACATTCACCTCATATTCAATTTCACCTCAGAAATGCATAAAAGGCTGTTTTGAGAGGTCATATTTTAAAAATTGCCTCAGAAAAAATTTCCCGGACCCCCCTTAAACCCCCCCCCCCCCTAATAATTAACTACAGACGACGCCCATGACTTACAGTCAGATTGTACTGCAGTAAGCATCAGCATAACATTTTCTAACAAAACAGTTGTTGTTACTTGGGCAGGTGCTTTGATGAATAAATAGTTGCCTTTTCTTGTTACCACTTCGAATACCCCCCCCCCCCCCAATCTAATCTGGCTTAGAATGTTCCCCCTCCCCCAGACCTAGCCACTGTGGTAGCTCGTCCGTCACATCTTGGAATATATCTCCTGACGTATTTTAGCTACAGATTTGAAATTTGGTATACAAGTTAACCTTTTTTTTCCCAAAAACAGGGAAAAAAAACAATTGTGAACTTAACTCAAAATTTCGATTGCGAACTGATTGCAATATTTTTTATTTTAGTAGGGTGTCATAGTAAAGGTATTGAAATGTAAATTACAAATATATATGGTGTTTCCGAAATGGCGGCCATTTTACCCCCGAAATTACCTAAGCAAACCCCAAAAAATACCCTCCCCCCCCCCGCAACATCACAAGGAAAGGTCCTAAAAATTAGGATTGAATACATCAATTTACTTCTTTTTGGGCCATAGATATTCCTGGGAGTTAATATAAAAAAGTCAAATTTTAGAAATTTTAGGTTGCTGCAACTATGGGGACCCAACATTTTTTAAGTGTGGTATCATAGTAAAGGTATTGAAATGTAGGTTACGAATATATATGGCGTTTCCGAAATGACGGCAATTTTATCCCCGAAATTACCATAACAAACCCCCCAAAAAATGTCCCCCCCCCCCTCTGCTACTCCAAAGGAAAGGGTCCAAAAAATGAATAATAAATACGGGTAGTGTCGCGGGACACCCGTTAGGAACAAAGCTCCTTAGGCTTTTTATTAAATATCAATTACATAATCACACTGCTTTAACTGAAGTATACGATGCTATCTACTTATGCATGGCGGAGTTAGAAAACAGACAAAATTAAAAGTAACTAACTATTAGTGGAGTTAAGGCACAATTAAAAGAAAATCTTTTTTTTATCATTGAAGCGAGTGTCTTGCAATAAATAATATGAATTGAATATTGAGAAAACAGTTAATCATGATGAGTTGATAGTTAAAGAGGATGGTTGTCAACAGGACTGTTCCCTACTTACCCCGCCTACTTATAAAAATATATCATTTCACTACACAAAAACTAATGCTTGTACACACATTGAAATTTTGCATGCCTGTTTCAATTGTACTTTAGACGATCTGTAAGAAGTTTTATTAAAATCGTTACTTTAGAACGTAAGATATCGGTAAAAACGTTGTTTTCTTTATTTTAAATGTTTAGGTCTGCTTTAATAAATTTAGCGATCTTTATCACTTTATAGCAGTGTCGGTGTTCGTTACTAAAAAAAATTATTTAAAAACGTTGTTTGTCTCACTAAATAGATGAAGTTAGAATTTTTTCCCGTCCTAAAATTCCAATTTTAAATTTTATGCTTACGTTTATGCGAGCGCTTCGTGCAAATGCTTGGAGGGGGATAACGTTGTCCAACAAACTCGTCCTGGACATTGACATGTGAATGAACATGTGAACATTGAATGAACTTGTGTACCAAATTTCAACTAAATTGATTATCTTTTACTCAAGTTATCGTCTTCGGTCAATTTTGTGGTGATCAGTTTTGCAACAGTTGGTTTTGTGTGACGGTCCTTTTTTTGGATTCACTCTAATGTGCCATAAGGAACTTCGTTCCAAAAATGTTATATACATTTGTAACCTACTCTTTAGTGCTTTTAGTTGATACCTCACTTAAAAATTAAAAAAAAAAAAAAATATATATATTTGATTTTACCACATTTGTGCGAATTGCGCATTCGCATATTAATTTTTTCCCTCTCTATGTTTCCCATTTGAGAGTAATAAAGTTGCGCCATTGCTTTAAATATCAATTCTTTAGCTTACGGTTTGGGAGATATGAACCGAAGAGCAGCAGACAGCTAGACACATCACCCTTAGCATAAGGGTTTCGAGGATGTTCTATGAAACCCTAAAAAGAAATTGTGGTAGTGCTGAAGACTTAGTGATTCTCCTCTCCCTTGATTGTTGACCTATATTAATTTTATGTGTTAAGAGATGTTTAAGTTAATGTTTGTTTGTTTGTTTAGGAAAGTGATATGTTGGAGGAAGGCTGCTGCATTCACCATGCGGAAGTCAATAAGTTGTTTAGCAGTAATCAGTTGGACCGATTTAAATATCTTTCCAAGGTCAGTATTTAGTTCTTGTCTTCTCTATTGTTTGTATTTATTTATTTATTGTATACAAATATATATATAAACTAAGCTGGATACCTATACTTCGCAACAGAGTTTTTTCAGCAGATATTAATTTAATTTTGTTTTAAAAAATGAATACATAAATGCCAATGGACTACTCCAGATTCAGCCTGTAGAAGGCAGTTAAGCCCCCATTGAAATGAAACTGTTTCCTCAATCGAGAATACAGATCTTGAGATATTTTTACCCCCCCCCCCCCCCCCCCGAAAATTGACCAATCCCCTGTAAAATTACAAAATTGGAAAATTGTATATTTTGGCAAATTTAATCAAGCATATCTCAGGCTTGATAAGTCTTATTTCTTGTCCTCCTCCCCTCTCCCTAGGAACACCACCCCCAGGAACCATGAACCCCCCTATATTCCCCATTTTTATTGAACCACCCAGGTACTATATCCATAGCATATACCCTTTTTTCAAAATCAGAAAGGGTGCGCCATCTACATATTTAGATTTCCTATATCTCCCCTTGATAAACTATCCCTATGGACCGTGTAACCCCCCCCCCCCCCCCCCCTCCTTCTATGGGACCAACAATGGGTTAATTGTGATCATACAAATTTCATTTAAATCAGATGAGTAGTTTTTAAGATATGTTGGTTTACGAAAAACCAAAAATGTTTCCTGATGTCTGAAACAGATTTCTGTCTTGGGATTTTTGAAATCAGAGACGTAAATAATTTTTCGTTCTTCAGAACGATCACATAGCTTCTGTTACTGAGCAATATCATTAGTTTTTATCTAATTTGAATGAAACAGTATGCATGCCTTTTTAATGCCATAAATACAATTTTTTTATTACATTAGGTTTTAATGGTACCTAATGTAAGTTTTAAGGTCACTTACAAGTATTAAAAAATATTTTTGTTTGATTTTATGCATTTAGTGGACCAGCTAAAGCCTTTTAGATATTTTTTTAAAAATGTTATTTTGGTTGGTACATATTGAGGTACAAAGGTCAAAATACCCGAAACCTACCATGTTGTATATCTGTAAAAGCTCTTAAAGCGTACTGTAAACGTTTTTATGTATAGTGTTCTTGTATTTTCATTTCACACAACAATAAGACATTGAAAATTTAAACCCACTCTTAGGGGGTTTGATTATGCAAAAGCAACTTTATAATAGTTTTTACAATGTACAATTTTATTTTTTTAATTCCGGGGGGCTTTTACACCCCAAGACGCAGGCCACTTAGGTGGGCCCATAGAACAAACCCGGGTTAGGGACCGAATCTTCACACACCCGTATGAAAATATGGTCATTAATCATGACTCGCCTACTAGTTTTATTAAAACCAAGAGTGTCATTATTAGGCCGAAACCTGGTGGCGCCACTCTTTCGAGGAGCTTCCCATTTGTTTAAACAATGCTGGGTGGACATTGAGCGGGGGGCCCGGTCCGGGAATCGAACCCAGAGCCTGGCGAAAGCGAATCTAGCCTGGAAGCGGTCACCCATCCATCTTCTGACCCTGCTCGAGGCTGCTTAACTTGCTTTATCGCAAGGCGAGCGCTCTAGCCTCCGAGCCACCCAGGCCCCCCTTGTACAATTTATTTTTACTATGTACAATTTATCGTTATTATTTCAGGGAGTCGAGTGTGGAGTTTGTCGACAGTGTGACGGCCTGTGGATTTGCCTCAAGTGTTTGTGTCTGCTTTGTCCAAGACACACACTGATACATTACCGAGCCAATTCATCACATTTGCTTCAGGTGTCGTGTCAACAGCCGTTAGTGTTCTGGTGTTATCAATGTGATTCTCAACTTTGCCTTGCAGACTCTCAAGAGCAACTTGTCTCACACAGAGGTCTGATTTTTATTTACTTAAAAATGTCTTCAAGATTAATTTTCAAAAAGTAGGTTCAAGAAAGTGTGTCCAATTGATTTATACTTTTATTCTTGTAATTCATTTTATTTCTTTGTTTTTATTTTTTATTAAATGAAGTATGTTTATAAAACAGGCATTGTTGGACTTCAAAATGTCGGGAACACATGTTACTTAAATGCGGCATTGCAGGCATTATGTGCAACACCTGCGTTTGTACAGTATTTTTTATCCAGGCCTGTACCTCCTCTTCATTCAAGGCTAGGTAGGTTTTATTTTCTTCTTGAGTTTAAATGTATCCATCCTCCTTAATAGTTACTTTTTTTAAATTTAAAATTCAATTTTCCTGCATCAAAGAAATCCTTTGATAAAAATAAATAAGTGAATTGGATCTTCTCACATCCAAGAGCAAACCAATTTTTTGAGAAGTAATAAAATTATAGTTTTTTAATACTCAATTAAGTAATAATAAAAAAATGAGTTGTGTAGTAACAATTAGAAATACCTCGACAAATGTATTGAAAAAATTAGTTTTTTTTAATATGAATTAGTTCATTAATTTATTACCGATTTTTATATTTTAGGGAATAACCAATCTGGACAAATAACAACTATGACCTGTGCTATGCACAGGTTTCTCTGGGAAATGTGGAGTTCAAGCACCGGCCACTCAATACAACCTACCCAAATACTCTATGCCATCAGAAATGTATGTAATTTTCTTTAATTTCTTATCTCTGTTTTATTCGCCGATTAAACAACCTAGAGAATATGTTTTTTATTGGATTTAGTTCTAGGCTTTGATTGTGGTTTCTGATTTTGTTTTAGAGTCACCCAATGTTCAGGGGTTTCCAACAGCATGATACTCAGGAGTTTTTACGATGCCTTATGGATCAGCTGCACGAAGAAATGAAAGTAACATCATTTGCCCCCGAACCTACGATTCATCTAGACAATATTCAGGTATGCTCAATATCTACTTGTCTCAAATTCTTTGTAAATGTTGTTACTATTATTCTCCGACCTTGTTAGAAATTAAATAAAATAAGGAAAAACCTTTACAATGCTTTATTTGCGTCAAACTTGTATTTGAACAACTGTGATAATGTTTAATATCTGTCCTTGTGATCTGCAACAGTTGATATGACTGTTAAAGCTCTTGTAGATATGAAATGTGTTAATTATTATTCTCTAATGCTTAACTATTTCTAATTGTCCTCCTTACCTTAATCTGTTGTTAATTTGATTTTTTTTTTATCAGCAATTTATTGGTTTTTAAAGTTTTTAACATTTATATCCAGACTTTGTTCTTGACCTAATGTTATTTTTCTTCTTTTTATATCGTAATTTTTCATTTTTTTTTAAGACAATGTAATTACCTTGTGTTAAGCCCAGCCCGAACTATGCTTACTAGAAGATTTACATTTTAGAAAAGGCTACTCCTCAGAACATAAACAAGATTTTTTTTTTTTTTTTTTCGTATTAACTTCTAAGAGGTAAAATTGAAAATTGGGAAGGGAAAGGAAAAAGGAAAAGAGACTACGGATTTGAAAATTTGAGAGGTGGTAGCTCCCTTATCAGGGTTTCACTTCTGCTTAAAAATCTCTTGACGCTTGACGAGAAGATTCTTAGCACTAAAGCCCATTCCTAAAGAGTAGAAATAAAGATATGAGAAAGAGAAAATAAACAGCCCAAACAACTAGGACTTTGATACAACTCATATCGGATAATTATTATAATGATGAATAATAAACATCATAGGACTGCTATGGTCATTTACATACAATATATATAATTTTAAAATTATTTTCTCACAACACAATGTTCTTTATAGCAGCTGTTATAATCTTGTTAGATCAAGTTTCTTGTTGCTCTCATTCTTGTTTTTAGAGAAGCCAAATGTATGCTTGCCTACAACTAATGGAATATCTTGTTTAAGATTAACGCATGTTACTGATGAATATAGGAGATGAGATGATGTATTTGTTTGATGATATAACAGGTGGGGATGGAAGGCGGAGGATCAGGATCGGAAGCAGAAGAATATGAAACATGTGATTCTGGAGTTAGTGAAAGATCCAGCCTTAGTGATGAAACATCCTCTTCAAATAATAGGTTACATTCTCAACCAAATTTATATTTTCTTATATGTATCATTTTTTATAAAAAAAATTCATTTTTTTTTTTAAATTTAATTAAATTGTTATTTTTGTCTTTTTCTATGGATATGATTTCAGTAGACTGAAAATATACTATTTTATTTGTTCATCCTCCCAACTATATTTAAGTGTTATTTTTAGTAAATATGTATTTGGCTGGAATTAATTTATGGCGCTACCTTTTTCAAGAATATTGTTATTCTATTATTTGTTTGTTTTACCTGTTCTAGGAACTCTCGAAATTCATCCCCTGAAAGAGTTAGATTAAAACAAATTATTCATAGTAAGCATACATCATTTTTTTCAGTCTGGTTTCACTATTTTATGCAAACTATTTACTTATTTTTTTTATATTTTATTTCATTATCTTTGTTGTTTTATTGTATTATTGTTATTTTTTAGCTACGCCAAGACAATCGAAGAAACAGACGATATACAGGAGTATCATCTCCGATGTATTTGATGGAAAGTTACTTAGTTCAGTTCAGTGTTTGACTTGTAATAGGGTAAGCATAAATATTCACTACCATTTACCACTTATAAATCATTCCCGCCTCTTATTAGTAATTCTTAACTTCAGTAAATTTTCACACCAATTCAGCTTTTTCTTAAGTTATTTGGATTTAATTATAATTCTCTAACTTTCTGGGAATCTTATAAATTTTATATCAATGGGCATCAGAATATTATTTTTATTAAATCCTTTATATTAACTTTACTTTCGTTTGTGTGAAAAATAAAATGGTTTAAAAGAAATGTATAGCAAATTTTAAATATTTAAAGAAGATTTTTTTTAAAATTAATACCAATATTTACCCTCACACATCCAAAATGCATGAATATAAAGGATTTATTATAAAAACTTTGTTTTTATCGGCTAGTATTATTTCTGTGATATTTAGTGGAATGGCACAATATGTTTTAAATTTACTTATTATCATTATTTTTGCAGATATCACAAAGGGTCGAAACATTCCAAGATTTAAGTTTACCCATTCCAAGTAGGGATCACGTTCATATGCTCCACCAAGGAACTGTCAACACAGCCAAGTGTAGCCTGTACCAGGGTGATCAGGTAATTATACTTCAGTCAATTATTTATTAATAATAAACAACTATTGTATCTTTTGAGAGATATTTCAGTATACCATCTTTATCATCTAGTTCATCGGTGGTTTTTTTGATCCTAGTGTTATTTTGATTATTAAATAAATATATTTTTAGTATCGGAGTTTAAAATCTTATCATACAACTGTAGCTTTTGACTTACTTAGGAGCTGAAAATTAATTTGTAAAATTTAAATGAATAAATCAGTTTAAAATAGATTTTTATTGATCTGCAATGTTACAAGGACATTCATTATTAGTTATTTTTCTAGTGCTCTTCCAATTAACATCCGACAGTCATTATTATGCCCTAATAGCAAATTTTAAACAATTTATCTTTTTTTTATCTTTTACCATTTTTACAAAATAAAAACGTTATACTTAAGATGCAGTAGTGTCAAAATCTCAGAAAGGGGATCCAAAAAAATGATGGCCTTATTATCTGTTAGACTTTTTGAAAAATCTCAGTTAAGTCCCCAAGTCCCTTAAACCCTTCGCATTTAAAAAAAAACTAATTTTAAGAATTAAAATAGTGGATTATTTCAAGTGAGATTATTGTTGTTTATATGCCTATGGCACGTTGTTTATATCTGGTTTTTATTAGATTTTTGAGTATATTTTTCCATATAGGTTTTTGAATGTTGGCCTGGGTAATATTGATGTGGTGTGAGGGACTGTAGCCTCTTAATTTAGCTGCATCTTTATTAACCTTTCGGTATCTATTTTTATTATGTTATGTATGGTTTTTTTTTTTTAACAATTTTATTTTTCCTTTCCCTTCAGTAACAGAGCCTAGTTCTATTAAATATTGTTTGCAATATTTGAATCCTTTTGATTTTATTTGGAAAAGAAAAACTAATAAAATATATAAAAAGTATATATTTCTTTATAATATACAGAGTGGGGTGTGGCAACTTTTTGTAACAAAAAAAAAAAATAAATAAAAAAATAAAAATGTGCACACTTTTGAAAGTTTGTTCTTCTTATTTTTTGCCTGTCACAGAACATAGGAGATTTGATTTTACACCGTTTCGAAAGTAATATCTTTTAATTGTCGCCCTCCATTTTCAATGCACTGTTTTAGTCAAATTTCAGAAGTTTCGGTCCACTCTTTGAAGTATGCCAACTTGTATATTGGTAATTTCAGCTCGTATGTTGCTCATCTGTGGACGACCGTTATGAACTAGATATTTGAGATAACCCCACAGGACATAATCACAGAGGGTTAAATTATGTGAGCATGCCCCCCCCCCCCTCACCCTTTATGTGCCCTTCTAATTAAGTAGTGCAAACAATATTTCTTGAAACTAGGTTCAGGTTTAACTTTTCTTTTTTTTCTAATATTAGTTAATACTTCTCATCCGATTTACACATAAAATCTCATTATTATTGTTTTATTTTTTTGTATTATAATGAAGTGTTTTTGGCATGGATTTATATTTTTTGAACTTCCTTCATTTGCTATTTTTTCTACCTAATTTCATTATTTACAAACAATTTCAAATTTAATAATAATAAATTCTTGTTTTTAACTTGGCCAGAATAAAATGAAATCAATATATTCTTCTTCTTTATTTAAATTTGCTCTTTTTTTAGATTTAATTATTACATTAGTGCAATAACTTACATGAGAGCTTCATAATCGAGCAAATAAAAATAGGAGCAAATAAATGGTAACGAGATAAAACGAGCAAATAAATGGTAAACTTTTAAATTGGTTCAGTAAGTAAAATATAAATGAATTTTCTGGGGTACTTTACAATGCACAAATTACGGTGGACAACTATAGTCTAGAGCGGTTTACATATGTACAGGAAATAATTTAAAATTATTACTTTAGTGTTGGCTAGATTATCAATGGCAATATATTTAATCTAAATGTTTCAAATTCATCAATCAAATTGTTGCAAAGTTGAAAATTGGTTTAAATGTTTGTTTCAGATTGAAGATTAAATAATAAAATGTGAATATTTGGATGAATGTTTTTGTTATTTATTTTTAGGGTTGGCTTTGGTGGCTATGGGACTGGGTGTGCTCGTTGTTTTGGGGCCCTACAGTATCGTTACACGATTGCTTAGCAGCTTTCTTCTCCGCTGATGAACTCAAGGGTGATAATATGTATAGGTCAGTAAGAAAAATATTTTTTATTCGATATAACTTATTTAAAATCACATTTAACTTTATTTAAATTAGTATTTGTTATTTTAAAACTGAGGGTTGGTAATGGTTTGTTCTAATTGGTTTTGATGGATTTTTGTTTTTCAGTTGTGAAAAGTGTAATAAGTTGAGAAACGGTATCAAATACTCGAAGGTTGTCGAGTGCCCTGAAGTACTTTGTATACATCTTAAAAGGATCAGACATGAACTTATGTTTTCTAGTAAAATAAGTAATCATGTTACATTTCCTCTCAACTCTCTAGACATGGCTCCATTTATGCAAAACAGTAAGTTTGTTTATCTTTAGGTATAATACAAGACTGTTAATATTTTAACATGTTGAAGTCTTGTTCATTAGTTTAGCTTGTTAATTTTTTTTGTTGATTCATTATCTTGTTTTATCGTTATATTTATTTAGTAACACTTATGTTGAATGAAAATGTAATTTAATATACATTTTATCTCATGTGTATGTGTTTTTTCATGTATGTGCCACTCTAATCAACAGGCCTTTTTTAGAGTTTCGTTGGTAAAACCAAAAAAAAGAAACCCTTATAGTTTCGTTCCTGTGTCTGTCTGTCACTCTGAACGGTTCCAATAACTCTTGAATCAAAAGAGATAAAAACATGAAACTTTCCAGTATTAAAGATCGTTTTGACGCGCACACAGGAAAAATATAGCGAACTCAAAATAATCAGCTGTTCCAATCCAAAATGGCGGGTAATTCATGTCCCTCGAAAAAAATATATTTTTTTAATTTTTGAGTGGGGTACTAAATAAAATGTATTGAAGAGTAGATTACAAAAATATATAACAGTTGTGGAAAGTGTTTAATTTTTCATGCCATTTTTTCAAAAACATCAAATTTTTGCGTGCCTCCCCCTTATACTAACTATTTTCATCCTCACAATACCAACGAAACTCTTTTTACGTGAGACTTCATGCACAACAAATTTATTCAATTAAACTTCTATATAAATAAAAATGAATAAATAACTCTAATTGAATTTTACTATTTTTTTCAATTTATTATAATATACATTTAATGATTTTTAGATGCACCAGTTTTGTACGATCTGACAGCTGTTATCTGCCACTATGGTCCGGCTGCCGGAGGTGGTCATTATACGTGCTTCTCTTTGAATCCTCTAGATCAGGAGTGGTATGAATACGATGATCATACAGTAAGACGAGTTTCTCAAGAAGTAATCAAATCGTGCCCTGCTTACGTGCTCTTCTACAGGTAATTATAAACTTAGCTTTACTGCATTCTATCTTCCAAGGTAGTTATCAGGATTATCATTCTATCTGATCATATGTTTCAGGAAGGACAACAGGGAAATGGAAAAAGTAAGGAGAAAATGTAGTAGGTTTGAAAACAGCACTACTCCTTTGTCTAGGTATCTCGTGTCCAAAGATTGGCTCTCAAGGTAATTATTTTAGTTCCTTACGTACTCTATATTCTTTCAATTTAAATTTAACTATTTACTTTTTTAAATCTTCGAGTTGCCACGATAAATTTATTTATGAGAAAAATTGTATTAGATTTAGGACTATGGCGGATCCTGGACCTATTGACAACAGAGGCTTAATATGCAGCCACGGAGCTCTCGGTTTAGAAGAATTTTCCAGTCTTTCGCAATCGGCATGGGAACATGTTATTTCAATGTGAGTTTCTATCGTTTAATTTAATTATCAGGGTGTTCTGAATAGATCTTGCCCAAACAACAAACAAATTAATTTATACAGTAGAAGGGTCGCTTACACGACCCTCAATAAGACGACAACCTCAAATACAAGTGCAATTTTCAAATCCCCTTGAGATTGTCATAACACATAATGTTGAATTAAACCTCTATAACACGACTATTATTATCCAAACAACCTCAATAACACGGATTTTTTCCAATTCACAACATAACTCATAACCTCTCTAACAAGTCGTTTTGAGAAGTCAACCTCTATAACGCGACACTTTACAGGAATGGGTCGACCTTGAACAAGTCTAGACTTGAAAACCCCACCCATTTACCTCGATAACATGACTGATAGCCAAAATAACAGATGACATGACCCTCAACAAAAAGAGCACCTCGATAACAAGACAGTTTCCTTAATCCCCTTTAGACACTTCTTATCGAGGTTCTACTGTTATTTAAACTTAGTTTTATTTTTTACATTATCTCCCTTTAGGGAATTAAGTTCACATTTCTGTAATTTTTGTAAATCATTTGTGATTTTATTGCACTATTTGGGTAAGCTTGGAGTTGATCTACTCCAAGACTTAGCTACATTTTAACTCTTCACCCGTTTTGCTGATAAGTGAACCCAAAGGGGGAATTCCCTTTTATAAACTTAGAATACATTTTCATTTGGCATTTAACCTTCTTTTAAGGGAACACATTTTCTTGGTTACCCACCTTATATTTGTTTATTACTTATAAATAATTCCTTTTTCTAAATATCTATTAAGACAAAGGGTCATCTTGTCAAAAGTATTCAGGACAAAGGAACATGACTTTATGTATGTAAAGCTAATAATATCAATTACTCTAATTAACTATTAAAACAAGGAAATATTTACAGATAAAAGTAATTCTGGATGGGTGAAGTAAATGAGTGCCCTTTTAAGAAATATAGATACCCCTTCTGCTTCAATTAGCTGTATAAACCCGAGATAACTGCTTGATAAAATTAGTTACTATTTCAAAATGGACACTTATATAAGAACCGACTAAATATAGAAATATTCTGGTGCTATCATGTAAATTTGGGGCGAACATTTTTGAAACCTTTATTTATTTGTGCTTTTTAAAGTTTAACTGACAGATCTTGTGTTATTTACATTAAATACTGTCAATTAATAGTTTTTAATTTTGATTACAGAGTTGGCGGCGGACCTACTGTGAGAGCAGAAGATTATTCATTCTGTCAACAATGTCTTCAACCTGAGCCGTCTCTTCTAAATATTCAATTACACGAATATCTCCGACTAAGGGTACCTTTTAAAAAATAAAATTATCTTTTGTTAAATGTTGATTCAAACAATTCTTGTATTTTAACAATCTTTTATTTATTGTAATTATGCGTAAATAAAATAAGTGTTTTAAAATTGTGATTTTTCAGGGATGTGGAGAAGGCGAGTATTACGCTATTTCGGCGAGATGGCTGGCAGACTGGGAGCAGTACGTGAAAGGAAACTCTCACCAGTCTCCCGGGCCGATAAACAATAACAATCTGTCATCAAATCAAAATTCAGGTAATCATCATGATTTTGTATAGTGAAATGCTTTGATGAAACTTATATCAA
Source organism: Gerris lacustris (assembly GCA_951217055.1). Lineage (NCBI taxonomy): Eukaryota > Metazoa > Arthropoda > Insecta > Hemiptera > Gerridae > Gerris > Gerris lacustris. The sequence continues at coordinate 74,061,566 of OX578278.1, forward strand.
GTTTATAATGAACTCCAACCGGTTCTCGATTTTAGACTAAAATCGACTAAAATAACTTATAATTATTAAGTTAATTTAAAACCTAACATTGAGGCGTAGAACAACCTACTTCATTTTTTCACATATGTCGCCAGAGGCGTAGAACAACCTACTTCATTTTTTCACATATATCGCTTGAGGTGTAGAACAAACTACTTCATTTTTTCACATATATCGCCAGTCACCCTGTATACAAGAGAGTTTATATACCTTAATCTAATTTGCTATTAGGAAACAGGGATATTGATTCCAATGTGTTTTGGGACAAAGGAATATCACATTGAAAAGGAGCAGATTAAAAAAATAAATAAATCGGGCAATTAGAAATATGTAGGTGACCAAGTGCATATTTACTTATGTTAATTCTATTATTTTAATTGATTAATTTATTTTGTCATTTACTTTATGCAAAGAGTGAACATATTTATTTGACTGTACTGAAAATTGATGTTTGCAGGTGGTGAAGAATATATAGAAATTACTCAAGGCCAGTGGGAAATGCTTATAGGTCTTTATGGAGGTGGCCCACCTATTGTTATCAGAGATACTTCAACTGATGAAGACTCTAGGTGTGTATAATTTTAAATTTGTATTTACATAGTTCTACTCAACTTATTAGTAGAGCCCTTGAATAAACTAAATCAGTGGACCACAACAAAGGTTTAATAAAAAAAAACAAGGATTTATCTTTAAAAAGTTGGTCCGATACAACTCAGACAAACTTTCTCACTCATATACGAGTTCATAAGTACTTAGCCTAGTGTTTTTCATTTATTTGTTTTTATAGGTACTTTAACTAGGCATCGCGTGGCTCTATCATTGAAGTGAGCGTATTGGAATAAAATACTGAATATAAAAATTTGTTAATCATGATGAATGTCATAGTTGAAGATAAGTGGAAGAGGGGTAGAGTGGGGGTACTCGGTACAAAGCTTTACTTCATAACAAACCTACACACGGACTATAAGAATCATAACCATCCGTAATAGCTTTTAAACTACTGCTTGTATCAAGTTGAAATTTTACATACTTGTTTCAATTGTACTTTAGACGATGTACATGAAGTTTTATTAAGATCGTTAAGTTAGAACGTAAGATATCGGTAAAAAGGTTGTTTTCTCTATTTTAAACGTTTAGGTCCGCTTTAATAGTTTTAGCGATCTTTATTAATTCATAGCGGCGTCGCTGTTGGTTTTACTAAAAAATGTTATTGGAAAAAAATGTTCTTCTCATCGAATAGATGATGATAGAATCTTTTCCCGTCCTGAAATTCCAATTTTAAATTTGAAGCTCACGTTTACGCGAGCATTGCGCGCGAACTCTTGGACGGATCTCGCTGTCCAACGAACTCAGCCTGAGTATTAGTAAAAGGATCATGTATACCAAATTTCAACTAAATCGGTCAACTTTTACTCAAGTTATCGTCACACACGAAAACGTTACTGACAGACAGACAGACAGACAAGATGCATATTTCGTTGAATGTAAGATGCTCGCTTTAATTATTATTGAACATTTCATCAAAATTTATCATATAAAATAACTACTCTTTGGCGGGGAATGGAGCAAAGGCATTTTAATGTAAAAACAAATTTTTACATACCAGTCTAATTGGAAACAACTTCATGAGCATATTACAAGCCTGAAGTTTTCAGCAAGGGGACAAAATAAAGCTGTATTAGTGAAATAGATTTCAACACTAAAAAGTGGTATCAGCGCTTCTTTAGATTGTTACTCCCCCTATAGAAAAACCATAGAAGATCTATAGAAGATGCACAGAATGTTCTTCTTTAGACTGTCACTCCCCTTATAAAAACAGAACTTGATATTCCTTTGTCCTAAAGTACATTGGAGTAAACATCCCTTTGTCTTTATAATTTAGTCAAAGTCATTTATATTAAAAAAAAAAAAAAAAACAGGGTAGTAACAATGTGAAGAAGTACCAAAGCATTTATACCAACAGGGGACCACGACTCAATCAAAAATAACAAACTGAACTACAGTAAAATATCTAATATAATATTATTTTATCTTTAATACATAATTCTTATCTAAGCCAGATAAATGCATTATTTTAGAAATTTGTAAGAATTTAATTTAAGACATTGGAATGTAAAATGGCATATGTATTTATGTACTATCATAAAAACATAGTGTCGCTGAATATTTCTTGTGATTTTGTTGCAGGTCTTTGGATGAGAGATTATCAACTTTATCAATGGGTGAAAATGTAGATAGTGGCTGTTGGTTTGCACCAAATTATCCAGCTCAGCCAGAAAGTGAGTTTGTCTAAATTTATATTAGTAGTAGAAGTAGTAGTAAGGTCCTAGTACTAGTACTAGACAGGTAGGACGAACCACTTGTTGGAACCTAGCAATTAGGTCATCACTTAGGCCCTTTTTACTATACCCGTGCTGGAGAGTTCCAGCCACTTCACACATCATACCTCTGCACATTGTCCCGCCGAAGCGAGTATGACGTGAACAATAGTGAGCCATATAAATCAGAGCGTTACGGCGAGGAATCGAACCCACGATCTCGTACCGCTCAGTGATGGCCTAGCAGACTTGGTAAGTAATTAAATCCACACGGCCACACTGCCTCTCCTAAAAATTTTAATTCTCTCATAAGTGTATGGTCTAAACTCTAATTAATTTCCCTAATTTTTTATCTATTATTGGTCATAATATAATAATTTTTGTAGGTGCGGCCACCCCTGAAGATGAAACATTACAGCATGAATTAATGGAAGTTACATCTACAACCCCCTCCCCAGTACCCACTGTGCAGCCAACTTAACATTCTCAACTCTTTTAGCTGATTAAATATTATTACACTGATCAAATTGTACATAATCTGTTCATATTGCTAGCTTAATTCATTTTAATTTATGAAAACAAAACATATTTATTGTTACCTTGTTGGGATTTTTTTTTTTTTAATTACTATTTATGAATCAAATGTTATTATTAAATTTATTGTGTTAAATTATTTAATTATAATTTCATGTTTTTTTGGACCAAGTCCAATTTACCGTTCATTGAAACGATAAAAATTGAGAATACCAAAGTTTTTGTTAAGGAAAAAAAAAAAAAAAAAAAAAATCAGTGTGAAAGTAAAAAAGATAGATATTCTTTTTTTTAGACTTAATCGACATTTAGTTCAAATTTTAATCAAAATTATTGTAAAATCACTTAATGAGTAGTTAATTATTGTCTATTCAATCGGTGAAATAAGGTTATAAATATTAGAAACCAAAGTTTGTCAGAAAAAAATAAATCATTCTCAGGTTGTTGATTATTTAATTTTAGTTTTGATGTCTTTTAACCCATTATTCTTTGAAGAATACACTGATAAGGACTTAAGTTAAGGTAGAAGCAGCAGTTGTAGGACGTAATTTGTTTTGCGAAGCCATAATATACAGTCTTACCTCCTTATAACAAACTTCTATACAAAGAAAATCTATATAACAAATATTTTTAATGTCTCCATGAATTTTCCTTGTATAAGTATTTCTATTGGACGAAAATAATTTCTCTACAACTAACAAAATTCAATTAAATAAGGATAAAGATCCAACCAACAAACTTTCTGTGAACTAATATTGGCGATGTTTTTTGCATTCCTTTATTTTCTTAGAACCATTTTTAGGAGTGTCTTGCTCTATTATTTGAATTATTCTACCTGCATGTGTTTAAGTAGAATCAGAATCATCTTTAGACAGTACAGAGAAACTCAGTTTATAAATCGTTTCGAATGCTAATAAAGCTCTTTTTAGGTTTCTGTAAGAAGTACAAAAAGAAACCTTATATAATGGCTCTGTCTGTCTGTCTGTTCGTTGGCAAGTTCCAATTCATAAACTATTATAGCTAGGAACATGAAATTCAGCACACAGGTGCATCTCTGCATTTGTGACAACTGTAAACTTTCCAATATGGCGTGTGACTAAAAGACAGATTTTAGTCACCATGACATGTTATACATCAATTTAAAGGTCTTGAAGTGTAGAAAAAGAATATACAACTACATATTTATTAAAATTTTACACTAAATAATTTTTACTTAATCGTACAGAAACCAGTGTTACTTATGTGAAACGCACCTTACTTGTTTACAGTGTAATTTACTCGCCCTAAAAATGTCTTAAAAAAAAAAAAAATGATCACTGAGAAAAATTAATCTATTCAAAGACATACCTAGATAAGGAAATGTAGAACAATGAAGTATCCTGTAAATATAAGAACGCTCTTAGATCATTGTCTAAAATAAGATTCAATATTTAAATAATACGTAAGAAGTGGAGTTTTTTTTAAAAAAAGATGTAAGTATGAAGACATAGATGAAGCAGTTCAGTTAATGATGAGAATTGTACAGAATTAAAATCTTCCTCTTTCAGGACTTTTTCTTCAACAAAATTACTCTAAATAGTGTTTTTTTTTTGGTTACTAAACGGAGACTAAATTACTGACTAAAAACGATTTGATCAGAAAGTAATGATAATGTTTCTGTATAAACAGATACTTAACAAGACCCTAAGTTTACATTTTTTTAAGATATTATTATACCACAACAAAGGTTTAATAAAAAAACAAGGATTTTTCTTTAAAAAGTTGGGCCGATACAACTCAGACAAACTTTCTCACTCATATACGAGTTCATAAGTACTTAGCCTAGTGTTTGTCATTTATTTGTTTTCATAGGTACTTTAATTATTATTGAACATTTCATCAAAATTTATCATATAAAATAACTTCTCTTTGGCGGGGAATGGAACAAAGGGGGGGGGGGGGGGGGGGGGGATGATCACTGAGAAAAATTAATCTATTCAAAGACATACCTAGATAAGGAAATGTACAACAATGAAGTATCCTGTAAATATAAGAACGCTCTTAGATCATTGTCTAAAATAAGATTCAATATTTAAATAATACTTAAGAAGTGGAGTTTTTTTTAAAAAAAAGATGTAAGTATGAAGACATAGATGAAGCAGTTCTGTTAATGATCAGAAAGTAATGATAATGTTTCTGGCTAATTTTACAATGCAAATCCAATTTTCTGTATTGTTGGAGATACTTAGCTGCTGTTTAAAAAAAAAAAAAAAAAAAAAAAAAAAAAAAAACAGTTGAGAAAGATGTGCAGTTCAGTTCACATAAAACCTTTGAATCTACAAATTCTGGCAAATTTGTTTAATAATTTAGGCAACTAGGGAGAATAATATATGAAACACATAATTTAATTTAAAAATAATTGTTAGTATTATACAAGAATTTCTATTTATTTACAATATCAAGGCCCAAAATTAAGATGCAAATTATGCGGCAAGATTTCACGGTACTTTGTTTACAGTATCTGTAATTTAATCTGACTCAATTAAAAAGCATCATGAGGAAAGCAAAATGAACAATATACATTGTATTAAATCAGTTGATTTTCCAAGTGTAATGTTCATCTTACACTAAACTCTAAACAATTAACCAAACAAGTCATGTAACTGCAGTTAAAATGAGAAATCTCCAACACAAATCACTTTCATTACATCTTCGTTTAGTAAAATTTTTTCATTTTATAGATTGGATTTATGGCGACAATCGGTAACACTCTCAGTAATCATTTTTAAATTTAACTGTATTCATTTAAAAACTATTTAGGATATAAATATACTTAGAGAAACTGAATTTAAAACAAATAATTTATTAATATACACATATCATATTTACACATTGCCAACACTAATCTACAGTGACAATATTAATTCTTAATTTAGACATAATATCATTAAATGTTACACATTGGCTAATCCATATGGAATGAATCGATTCTTGAGGTAAAACATTTTTAATACAAAATAATATAATAAAACTTTTCGAGATCAAACATAAAAAAAAAAATATTGAATTAAGTAAAAAAAAAAAAAAATGTTAAACTTAAGAAAATATTTTAGACTTTTTATTTAAACCCTTTAATATAGACCCCCCCCCCCCCCCCCCCCCCCCCCCCCCCCTTATAGTGAGAACTTATATTTTAACAAGATTTAACTTAGTATGCTTTTATCTTTATTTGTGTTTATAAAAATATAAGACATTCATGATTTCTGTACACATTCAAGCTTCTGGTTTGTGAACTTGAAATTATATATTGTTATATCACACACACACACACACATATATATAGATTTATATGTGTGTGTGATATACTAATATATACTAACTATCTCTTAAGAAATATTGTTACAGACTAAATATTTACCCAGTACCTGACAACATCTTGCAGAGTAACTATTAAGTCTGTTTTATTTTCCTGAGTCAAGAAATATATTTAAAAAAAAAAAAAAAAAAAAAAATGACAAAGTATTTTAAAATAGATATATATTAAATAATTATTGATAAAGATTAATTTCTAACATTCATACACTTCTTTATAAGATTTAAAAACAGAGCAATTTATTTGTTGCATGTATGATGTAGAGCGGTCTATAATACAGAATACAAACATTAATAGTCAATGTGATTTAAAATTAATTAAAGAAAAAAACATAATTATAAAATTAATAAATATAGTTGACTAAACTATGAAACCTGAATTTCAATTCCCTTCTCCCCAATCTACAAGAAAATGAATATATGATTTTATAGTTTAGTCAAAAATATGTACATATTATCTAAAACATGTCTTAGCCAGCACATTATTTAAAAAAAAAAAAATTGTAAAAACATCGTAGTAAATGCCTTTTAACAACATTGCAACTGAATCATCTCAAGTATAAAAACCTAAATCGATCTCACAGTCAAATCCATAATGTTAATCCTCCTATCTTGTAATATTACCAAAAGCAATTAAATAAATAAACAAATCCAATAAAATTACATTAACAATATGGAAAAATAGTGCAGGTCATAAAATACGAAACCGACTCGTTACGGTGGAGATGTCTAGAGCCCTTTCCACAATTATCCCAGACAACTTTCTCAAGGAATAGTACCATCAATATCCTCCGTAAATTTCATTTACAAATAGTTGGTCGGAGGCTGACTATCATCAGGATCATTTAAAAGTTTTTGAAGGTCGACATCTTTCAGATTGATTCCATGCGCTGAACCTGAAAATAAAAATATTCTTATACGTTCTATTCTACAAGTCCACATAAGAAAACCTCTTCAATTAAAAATATTCCTATTAGTAAACTATTATATAATTAATATAGCAGTCAAATACGCAGTCTCTTCGAGCAAAACAATTATACGTACAACATATTATATCAGTTTAGAAATAGTAATTTAACTATAAAAAAATTTGTTGTAGTGACTGGGATTTTGTGGCAATCAAACCTAATGAATCGCTTATATCATTTGTTGAAAGAAATAAAAAACACTGTCATTATAAAATATAAGTTGGTCTATACCACAATTTTAATTTATTATAAATCAGACCAGTTTCAGCTTCTAAAATACTAAAATATAACAATTAATAAAAATATAAAAGTATGACGGCTATCTTCAGTGACTTATATTTCTATACTGACGAGAAGGTAAGGTGGCAAGGGTTTAGGACATAAGTAGCATAGTTATTAAACATAATTAAACATACTTGATATAATTGTACGGATAGATAACTTTATAAAGTGTTAATATAATAAATAAGGTCTATAAGGCTGAACCGGTCTGATTAATAATAAATTAAAATTGTGGTATAGATCAATAAACTTTTATTTTATAATTAGTGTTTTTTATTTCTTTCAATAAGTGATATAAACGATTCATTATAATTTAACTTTGCTTATTCATTAATGCTTCAAGCATTAACTTTATTGTCTCATAAAATGAAAATGAGGGGATCGACATATTACCTAACTAGCCTTAACCCTACCGCAGGACTCGATACTGGCTAGGTTTTCTATTATCATGTAGGTCAAGAGATGAAATGAAATGCCTTAATAGTTTTGTTTTGCCTTTACAGAAAAGAATCAGGACTATATATAATACATTATTCATTCCATTATTAAGAATAAGATACCCATTGAATTGCAATTGAGGCTATTTATTACATGCAAAAAATCCTCCATTTCAATATTAGGCACAATAAATAACCAATAAAAAACTAAAACAAGTTTTTTAAACAAGTATTTTTCATCTGAACCTCAAAAGTTTTCATTGAAGATTTAAAAAATTGAATGCGGGTGTCTCTGAACTTTTCCTACTAAAATAATTCCAAAATGGACGTTAGATATTTAGTTGAAATATAGGAAAATTATTTAATTTATATAGAGATGTATAATTGTTGCGAATTTCACCTAAATCAGCAAAATTATTTAGCTTTAAAGTTTCAAAGTTCAAAAGTCCATTTAGGTAGTAATTATATTTAAGTATTTTAAAAATGGTGGCAGATATCAAAATAAGAAATTATTTGCCTTATAAAAAGATATAATTTTAGCGCAATCTGAAAATGTTTAAATTTCTTATGAATATATGACATTTTTGCTGGTGTAGTTATTTTAAAAATGGTGGCAGATATCAAAATAAGAAATTATTTGCCTTATAAAAAGATATAATTTTAGCGCAATCTGAAAATGTTTCAATTTCTTATGAATATATGACATTTTTGCTGACTCAAAAAAATAGGTTGAAGATGAAAAATGTATGATTTTCCAGGATGTACAACTAAATGCAAGGACTCATTTTTGTATCAAGTTTCAAATATCCAGCATAAAAACTGTTGGAGTTGTGTGTAGTGATGTGGGCCGGGTATATACCCAGCGGGTAGGGTAAATAAAAATGGGTATTTACCCAGGTATTTACCCGAGGCCAGGGTAAATACCCAAAATGAGGGTATTTATGACAAATAATGATTTAAATAATGTTTCAAGAGGTTCTGAGCATTTTCCATACTCTAATGGCTTTAATAAATAGCATTTAGGGAGTATAGGATGTGTTAAGCTCACTTAATTCCTAAAAAAAAGCCTACAAATATACCCAGCTTGCGGGTATTTATTATTTCTAAGTAGGTACATATATTGGCACGCTTTTACTTGGTTACCCACCCAATTGTATTTTTTTTTTTTTAATTCAAGTAAAATATTCCTTTGTCCTAAAATACATTGGACTAAATGTCCCTTTGTCTTCTAGATAGTTAGACTAACGGATATTGTCACTTTTCATTACAGAAGTGTGATATTCCTTTGTCCCAAAGGAATAAGATTGTTTGAAGTTAAGATTGCCAATTGATTTTTAAAAAAATGTCTAACACAATAATGTAAACAAACGGTGGGTAACCAAGTAAAATCTTGTCACATCCGACCTAATTTACTTGGTTACCCACCCTAAGGTGGGTAACCAAGTAAAGAAGTACCCATATATTAATATTAGTTATACAGATTCAATTATTTCAAACAGAATGCTTATTTTGAAGGTCTGTGCAGTGAAAACACCACCATTTTGAAAAAAAAAGGACAGGATTATTATTTTGAAAATTAGGTTATGCATTCTTATTTTATGCAGCCATTTAGTCCAGGAAGGTAGCGTGCAAAAAAGTCTCTGACTAACATCAAGCTAGAATTTTGTGTGTAAGTAAATTTTTTGGTGCCTTTTAAGAATATGTGGTCGGCTAAGTTAATTGGCGGGACATAGTTTGGCAATAGGCATTTGAAAAAAATAAACCGGTGGAGAGCGGCCATGTCACGCCCTTTTTGGTGGACAATACGATTTTCATGATCCTGAGTACTAACTTAGTTAGTAGATCAAAAATCAAGTTGATGGTAGTCTGTCACTTAATAGGTGACCACTTTGATTTGGAGTAATATTTGACTAACTAGCCTATTACGTAACAAACTAGCACCAACTTGATTTTAAGTCTACTAACTAATTTCGTACTTCAGGATCATGAAAATCATGTCCATCATAAAGGGTGGGGCATGGCCGCAATGGCGTAGCTAGGGCGTCCCCCCTTGCAAGAACTTTTAGGGGGGCCCCTCGCAAAAGAAAATTGATGAGAAAAAAAAGGATTTGCGTTCAGAACTGAATGGAGCCCCCCTGACAATGGTATAGAAGTATGATTCCAAGCTAGTTAGATTTTATTATGCCCTAAAAGGGGCCCCCATCGATAGAGGTACATTGGATTTGGGGGCCCCCATGGCACCGGGACCCACCCGCAATGCGGGCCCATAGTTACGCCACTGCATGGCCGCTCTCGACCATTTTTTTTCTTTTTCAAATACCTATTGCCAAGCAATGACCTGCCGACGAACTTAGCCGACCACATATTCTTAAAAGGCGCCAAAACATTTACTTATACACAAAATTCTAGCTTGATGTTAGTCAACACACTTTTTAGCATGCTATCTCCTGGACTATTTTTCTTATTAACTTATTAATATCCATTCAATAATATTATTGAGACATAATATCACTTAATAACTACTTGAACTTTCATAATATATTTATTTACAATAAATAAGTTTGAAATTAAACTCGTAGCAGTCGTAACTTTAAAAATTATCATAAATACCCGGGTATTTACCCAAAATGGGTATTTACCCGGGTAAATACCCAGGGTATTTACCCGTGGTTTTAAATACCCGGGTATTTTACATCACTAGTTGTGTGTGACTCAGACTGCCAAATATCCAGCTGAAAACCACACAAATGGCTTGAAAAAAACACCCAAAAAAGATTATTCTGATGAAATCTTGGTTTCGGACTTTTTGGGTGAAACGTAAGGAAAAGGAAATACACAAAAGTACAAGCAATCCAATTAGTTTGGTTTTAGAAAAAATGGTTAAACCCCATGAAAAAATAAATAGTATAAATATTACAATAACTGTACAAATGTAAAAAAGCAAATGATAGAAAATAGTAGTTTAAAACATCATTTTTGTTTTGATGTAAAAATCAATAACCGACATTGTTAAGATCTTTTTTTAATTGGTAATGACTTTGTTTCTAATCTATTTTTTATGAAAGCTAAGCTACAACATGTTTGCGAACATTTCTGTGAAAAAATTAATCAATTTCATTTAGCCAGTTTTGCGCCTATAAAGTCGGACTGGTGATGATACAAACACATTCATACATACACAAAAAAAAGTTATGCCTGTTTTCAGTTTTTTGAATGTGTAAATTAAAAAGTACCCAAACATTTTGCAATTTTGATGATTGTACAAACAAAACTTTAATTTTAAATATGTAGAGTTGTTAGATAATTAATATATTAAAATAAAATAATAAAAGCACACTTTTATAAATAGAGCACTAGAAAGAAGAAAATATTTTATCAAAGGCCACAGTACTACGAGTAATTTCAGTATATGCGTATATCACTAAAAATAAAACCATTGAGCACTAATCAACATTTAACTCTAATCACACTTTTTTGTCATTTGAAAGAATTCTTATTTCAAGCATTCACATTTAGTATTTTAGAGAAGTAATTTATAGAATTTGGAGGTTTCCAGGTCTGAGAAATGGTGAAACCATCCTTATCCTCTCAGTTAAACTGGTTTCGTAAAATTTATTTACATCATCAGTGTTATGAACTATATTAGACGACTACACTAGACATTTCAATCTAAACATAGTGAAGTTTGAAAATGGTGTGATCTAGGAATTGAAACTAATTTTTAAGAGGAAAGGACTCAAGGTGGGGAAGAAGATTAACTCTGAAGGGGGGAGGGGGGAGGATTAACATAAAGTGACTAGGTAAAATTGTGCACACTCGGGTAAGGGTAAATTGGTCATCTAAGGCATTACGACACTTAAAGCACTAAAATAATAAAAAAATATACTTAGGCATTAATAGTTTTTTACTCTCTTGGACATTACACTATGTTCTATACGGTGAAGTTCTAACTAATAGTTTTCTCATTGTTTCTTGGTGTTAGTGAACATATAATTGCAAAAATTTAGTATGTTCTGGTAAATCAGTGTGGGCACTATCAATGTGAGTGTTTTTATAGGATAAAAATAAGAAAAAGTGTGTTAAAAATTAAATTTTCAGTGCGTAACATGTGCACTATTAATTTTCACCTATAATTGAATTCTTAGCTCTAAAATTATAAAACAAACTAAATCGAGGATTATATTATGGCATCAGCTTGAAAATAGAATTAAAAAATACATCAAACTAAGGAGAGGATTGAGACAAGGGGACATTCCCTCGGCAAAACTGTTCACTGCAGTCTTTGAAAAATTATTAAAAATGTTGAATTGAGAGAAGTAAGGCATAATGATAAACGGCAACAGACTCAATAAAATAGAGAACTCAATAAATAAATAAGTAAAAGATGATGTACTCCTCATAGGAAAAACGAAAGAAGAAATTAAAGAAATAATTTAGGATTTTGATAAATAAAGTTATGTTTTAGGAGGAATTGTTAAAAGCCTCAAAGAAGGTGAAATATAGCCAAAAATGGATTGAATTTAAGTTAAGTTAATTAAAGTTAAGCCCTACAGACCTGAATAAGAATAAGCATAGTATAGAAATTAATGAAGTAGTGAATTACCCTTTTATAAATATATATTCAATAACTCTGCTGCCTGTTCCAGGTCTTAAGAATGTTGAATAATTTAGGATTATCCCAAATTTAAGTAGGAGATAAACAATAAAATCAAGAATACTTAAAGAAAAATATGACTTATCTAAACTCCTCCTTGAGAAGAGAGAGAGAAAGAAAAAAAAGAAAAGCGTGTTCTTTTCTTCGGAGCTAAAAGAAGATATAAATAATAATCAAGTTGCAAATAAAAAAAAAAAAGTCAAACCACTTAGTTAACTTAGATTATGGACCACACCTTTTGTTGTGTTACCTGCATGAGCCATGAACAGATCTTTGAGAAAACACAATTCTTTACTAAGGAGTTTTATTTTTTCTTCCAATTGATCATTTTCTGATTTCAGTTGTTGAACCCTCATTAAGGTCTCTTGTGTTTTCTGCCTTGACTTGACTCTGCTCTTCTTTACAGCCTAAAATCATAACCAAATAAAAAATTAAATAAACAAAAATAAAATGGTTGTGCGTGAAGTCTCAAGAAAAAGGGTTTTGTTGGTATTGTAAACATAAAGTTAGTTATTATAAGAGGGGGGGGGGGACACGCATAATGTTGATGCTTTTTGACAAAATGGCATGGAAAACTTAACAATTTACACAAGTTTTACATGTTTTTGTAATCTACTCTTTGATACCTTTCATGATAGTCCACAGGCCACCATAAGAAGTGAGTCACTGATTGATAAAGTTTTCTTACCTTATGGAATCACTTATTTATGCCATGTCCACCGATGAATTGGGTATATGGCAACTGGGCGCTGGGCCATTTCTTTTTTTTGACATGCCCTTCTGCGGGAACATTGAAAAGAGATAGATAAAGTTTTGATTTTCATAGGATCGATTAATTAAATTATTTAAAAAACAGTGGTACACGTAGCCACCGATAAGAGTGGGCCGTTTGGGGTGGCCCCAAGCATATCGCTCTGTGGGGACGTTGAAAAGAAAACGGCCCACTCGTATCGGTGGCCACCTTTACCACTGTTTTTGAAATAATTTAATTAAACGATCCTGTAAAAATCAAAACTTTATCTATCTCTTTTCAATTTTCCCGCAGAAGGGCAAGTTTGGCAAGTCAACAAAAAATAAATGGCCCAGCGCCCAGTTGCCATATACCCAATTCATCGGTGGACACGGCATAAATAAGCGATTCCATAAGGTAAGAAAACTTTATCAATCAGCGACTCACTTCTTATGGTGGCCTGGGGACAATGATACGTGTCAAAAATTAAAAAAAAAAAATGCTGAATTATCTGCCATGTTCAACAGCTGATAATTTTGAGTTCGCTATATTTTTCCTTTGAGATCTGCCCTTTGTCCCCTGATCTTTAATACTGCAAAGTTTCAGGTTTTTATTGATTCAAAAGTTATTGGAACCTTACAGAGCGACAGACAGACACAGGAACGAAACTATAAAGGCTTTTTTAAGCAATAAATGAACAACAATCTTTAATGATAATTAACTTACCAAGTTGTTTTTGTCTCTTTTTCTCCGATATTCTTCATCATCATTGTCTTCATCTTTAGTCTTTCTTCTACCTCTCTTCGTGGCACTGGGTAGAGACATGTCGGTTAAAAAGGGTCGACCAAGTTTCTGTAACATTTTACATAATTATTTAAATATCCTAGTGATAAAAGAGGAGTTAACACTTATTCTAAGTAGAAACTACAATGAATCAGGATAAATAAAAAAACCACGCTCTGACGCTTCTATCTCAGTTGCTATACTGTGTAATGCAAAAATAAATTAAAAGTATCAAATAAAAATTATTGAAATAATCGCCAAAAATGAATTAATTTATTTTCCATGAGAAGTAATTAATAGCTTGGGTTTCCAGTGAAATCCTCGTCACAAAGGGATTGAAGTCCGATGTTTCGCTTCTACTAATGAAAGCATCTTCATGGGTGTGGTGTGTGGTACATCGTGATGTTTACTTGAAGCAACAACAACATACACTGACGACTGAAGAGAAGTACGGCGTATTTATATGGGTTTTCGTAGATTGTACCTGGACTTCCTTCCCAGGGTACCCTTGAGTCGGGTTAATCCTTTGTGGGGACGATGCAATCGGGCAGGTTCTGCCTTCGTTGATATTCCTTCGTTGGGCAGGTGATATTCGAAGTCGGGAAGTGACTGCTTGCCCTCTGCTTGTCACAGCTGATAACCAGAGGTTTCCAGATAAAGGAAAGAGTGACTCCATCCTCTCTGTTGAAGTTCTCCATTTGTTTCTCGATCTCAATAGCCTCTCTTACCACCTTGCTGTGATAGATCACACATCGCATATGTTGACAGATGCGAGTGCAAGAATGTCCTTAAAACTGTAATTTCTGTTTTTCACTCCTCTGACATGTTCTTGTAGGGGGGGGGGGGGGGGGGGGGGGGGTATAGACCAGTCTTCCAGTTTGTGCGATGTAGCTTTTGCCCCAACTGCAAGGGATTGGTAGACACCACAAGTTTTTAGATGGATGAAGGTGGTCCTTCAGCGAATATTTGGCTCCAATCAGTGTTTTCAAGCTGTTGTTTAAAAACTGCAATACCTTTGTGGGTGACACTGGAAACTTGTACATACTTTCTAGGTTCTTGCTTTTTTATTTTCTTCATCATCACTAGGATGTCTGAATGGTCAGCTAATTTTTCTACTATTTGGCAGGATATGTAATTTTTTATTTTTGTGAAAACATAAAAAAAAAGTCAGGGCAGTGCTTACCCCTTGTGGGTTCATTTACAGTTTTGTTCAAGAAACCCTTCTTCCAAAAATTCCAATTGTCACTTTTTTGTATAGCACTCTTTTCAGTATGAAAATTAAGATTGAAATCACCACACAAGATTATATTATTCTTCTTTTTAGCAACTAAAGGTTGTAGAGCTTCCGTTAGTAATTGAAGATATTTCTATACATCCTTTATCGGATGTATAAGTAGATAGTATTACCATATTAAGCCGGCCATACACGTTACCTGTCTGGTATGCTGTACCGCTGCCTGCGTACCGCAGCACTTATACCGATGCCTGCGTACCGCAGCACTTGTACCGCGGCCTGCTTTACTTTTTTTTAGCTCAACACCTGCCAGTTTGCAGTCAAATCATGTAAACCATTCGCTTCAAATCCTTCCTTTATAAAAATATTTTTGCCTCCATGAATATGAGTCTTACGAGGGAAATGAGATGAAGAAAACCTTTTTGTGTTGATATTCTCAATATTACAATCAGTAAACCGGTGTTCAACCACTATCAACTTTCTTCTTTGTCAGTATAATTTCTAATTTATCTATTTTATAAGCAAGCGATTGCACATTGAAAGTGATTTATAATTTCTTTGAAGTCCGTTTTGGTTTTTCCAAATTGTTTACAGGTTAAATTGTAAAAGAAACTATATGATGGGTATAAACTTATCAACTAATATATACTTGGACAAATAAAAAGTAGGCTAGTTCGTCCAGGAAAGGAGATAATAAACATAGGTAAAGCTATAATAGAAAACCAAGTCCGGTTCATTTATAAACAGACATCTAAATCCGAACCTTATATTTAAATTATTTATTTTTATATACAGACGTATTGCTACTTAAACCAGTTACAAGTTGGTGGCTGATCTACATGTATTTTTGAGACCTTTCGTAATAAAAATAATAAAGAGGTACCCAAGTAATAATGATTGAAGTAATAACTGATAATTTGCACACTTGAATAAATGAGATTATGCAACTCAAATTGAAATGTGAGGAAAAGGTAATCGGTAGAAACTAAAGAGCTACGAAACTTTAAGACAACGTAGGTCCTCAAGATGGAAGCACGGTATAATATTTCGAGGTCATTATCAAATTGTGTCATACAACTATGCCATACCTTACCTTCGATAGAAAAGAATAAGCCAAGTTGGAAGAGATCCGCAAGTTTAAGCCTTCTAATGTGCGAACAAACACACGAACCAATATAGTAGATATCCCAAAGAAAATAAAACAAGATAAAATGTAATCGATAACGATTGTACAGCACACACGTGGTAACAAATACTTTTAAATACTAATGTAAATGTAAATGCACTACTATAAATTCGCACTTGGGAATGATGCAATATTGGATCAGAAATAAAACGAATAATCAAAACAAAACTGGGAGCTGAGAGTGGGAGTTGACGTTTGACATTGAAGCCACTACTTCACCCTATTGGTGGCGACCGCAACTAGGTGATTCGTTGTCCAACCCAAAAGATAGCGCAGTAATCAAGAATCGGTTAGTACGAATGGATTATATTCTGTATTTTACTTCCCGAAGCCCAGCTATTTTGTGTTGTGACATGGCATGGAATGTGGCCGTGGCCAACAATGATTTTAACCACCCTTAGGGTATAAAAAAATCACCCATTACTTAGGGGTATAAAAAATAGTTTACGACCTATTTATAAGTATTTTTAATGCCAAATCATAAAAAATTGAAATTAAAAAAAAAAACCAACAAATAAAAAAATAAATTGGGGGGGGGGGGCACCCTTATGGGTGTTGCCCCCCCCCCCCCATAAAAAAAATTGGGGGGGGGACTTAGGGGGCTAAAAACTATTTAATTAATGTATATATTTAAAGATATAATTTTAAATATATTACTTAAATTTAAAGTACAATGAATTAAAAAAATGAATAATTATGACTAGAGAGGTTGGTAGAAAGTTACACAACAATATTGTCACCAAAATTTTTATTACACATAAACTCACATTGTGGTGACAATATTGTTGTGTAACTTTCTACCAACCTCTCTAGTCATAATTATGAAGTGGTACCACAAAATCTCAGTTAAAACAACTAATTATTTTTTAAAAAAATGAATGGTTGGTTTTTGTTATTTTGATAGGCAGTCGTCGTCCACAGCGCTCCATTCCTCTTTCAGTCCACATCCCTATACACTTACAATAAGTTAGTTATTTTTTATTTAACTACCAAAATATCCACTAGCAATAAATTTATATGGCAAAACAACGTTTGCTGGGTCAGCTATAGTAATAATATAAAATGTAAAGTAAAATAGATACCTCCATCTCCTACTTTTGTGCTTTTTTTATGGGATTGAATACGTCCTGAGAGCTTCCTCTAGGGATAAACGCTGAGATGGAATCAAGTAAGAGACGGCTCGTCGGCTTGAGTATTTAACTTGCATTTTGCATTCAAGATCTCATACTGTAACAGAGAAGCCGCAAGTCTAGCCAATACTCTTAGAAAAAGAATATTAGAAATTCAGTCGACTAAAATAAACTTAATAGCTAGGAAGCACATAAAGGAACTGAAGCTAGTTGACGTAAGGTGACTTGGACTCGTGTTCGGCCTCCAGCAGAATAGCTCCTCGAGGAATGGTGCTCTTCAGGTCCTGTCGGTTGTCGGTGAACCACTATGGGTCGGGTGCCTGTTGCTTCCTTAACTACCTTCACTCTGTTGCTGTCAAGCAACACTACTACTCTGTAGAGTACCATGAATTGAAAATCCGAGTTCGCCCTTTTGCAGGTGTTTCGCCGAAACACACGCGTACCCAGTCTGATTAACTCTGCCCTCTTGTCCGCTAGCCTCTGGTTATGGGCGTCGACCCGTCGTTTTTTTTCTCGCTCCAGTCTTCTCCTGACGTCTGTATGTATGTTATATGTGTGCATGTATGTATCTAAACTGGGCAAAAAGGGTTCGTAAAAGATATAATATAGTTCTGCTCTAGGTGGTAACCTTGGTTGGTAAAATTTTTACATTTGACTAACTAAATTCCATCTCATATAGGTGACAGGTCGGAGGTGCATGGCAACTAACACGGATATTAGATTTATGGTTGCATTTTTCATCTCTTAAAGGTGACATATGTTGGAGCTGCACGGCAACTAACACGGATATTAGATTTATGGTTGCATTTTTCATCTCATAAAGGTGACATATGTTGGAGCTGCACGGCAACTACCGAGCGTAAGCACATAAAGGAACTGAAGCTAGTTGACGTAAGGTGACTCAGACTCATGTTCGGCCTCCAGCAGCATAGCTCCCCGAGGAATGATGCTCTTCAGTTCCTGTCGGTGAACCACTATGGGCCTGTTGCTTCTTTAACTACCTTCACTCTGTTCCTGTCAAGCAACACTACTATACTCTGTAGTCTGTAGGGTACCAGGAATTGCAAGTCCGACTTCGTCGTTTTGCAGGTGTTTCGCCGAAACACACGCGTACCGTGACTGCAGTCTGATTAACTCTGCCCTCTTGTCCGCTAGCCTCTGGTTATGGGCGTCGACCCGTCGTTTTTTTCTCGCTCCAGTCTCCTCCTGACGTCTGTATGTATGTTGTATGTGTGTATGTATTGTACTGTAGACTTGACCCTTGCAGAATGAAAGGATTACTGTAAATGTAATGATGCTGTTAAGCAGAGAAATCACAATTAAGTAATAAAAACAAATATACTTCAAGACTTCAATATGAATACATATTGGAGTGATTGAACGTAAGCGTAAGCGAGCTTCTTACTTTCAACAAAATATGCATCTTGTCTGTCAGTGTGTAACGTTTACGTGTCCTACGATAATTTAAGTAAAAGTTGAACATTTGGTTGAAATTTGCTATTCTTGTTCCTTTTGCTAATGCTCAGGCTAAGTTCGTTGGGGCAGTGTAATACGATACGTCCAAGATTTAGCTCGAACCCGAACCGCTCGCGTAAACGTGGGCTTCAAATGTACAATTGGAATTTCAGGACGAGAAAAGATTCTATCATCACCTATTCGATGAGACGAACTTTTTTTGAAATAACATTTTTCAGTAAAACTAAGAGCGACACTGCTACGAAGTAATAAAGATTGATAAAACATACTAAAGCGGACCTAAACGTTTAAAATAGAGAAAACAAAGTTTTGACCGATATCTTACGTCCTAACGTAACGATTTTATGAAACTTCATATTCATTGTCTAAAGGGCACAATTGAAACAGGTATGTAAAATTTCAACTTGATACATTCAGAAGTTTTTGTGTAGCGAAGTGTTTTTATAATAGTTGAAATGAAGATGGCCGGAACATGTAAGTTAAGGAATATAAATAGCTATTATATTAAATATTAAATAGAATGGTACCCTTCACCTCCACTGCACGGCTCTCTTATACAATCATCCGCTTTAACTATCGACTCATCACAGTGGCGTAACTATGGGCCCGCTTCGCGGGTGGCCCCCGGTGCTAGGGGCCCCCCTTAGAGGATAATAAAATCTTACTAGTTTGGAATATTATACTTCTATAACATTGTCAAGGGGCCCCTAGCCCCGGGACATGGGGGACATGGGGGCCCCCATCCTGTTCTGAAGGCAAAGCCTTTTTTTTTTCATTTGCTCGTCAATTGTATTTTGGCGGGGGGCCCCCAATGTCCCAAGCTACGCCACTGACTCATCATGATATTAAATATTTTCTTAATATCTTATTTTAATTGCATTACGCTCGCTTCAATGATAGAGCCACGCGATGCCTATAGTTTAAGTACATATTTGAATATGGTGTTTATTTCCCTAATTGTCTACATTGTGTTGAATTTCCCAAGCTGGTTGAAATTAAATAAAAATATGAATAGCTTAATCATATACTCTTCAAATAAATGAAATGAAACAAATATTGTTTTTACCCCATTATGATTAAACGGTACAAATAGCGATGGAGTTGTATTCGTCGGATTACTTTGCAGTCATCTTCAAATCAAAGTGAGTAAATACAATATTATTAGCTTACTCTTCTCATTTTGAATTTGTATTCTTAAACTATAATCAATAAGGTCTTAAACACTTTACAGGTTTCTAAATGTATTAAAGATTAACATGGCGTAGCAAGATTTTACCTAAAATTACATAAAATATAAATAATTAAAACTCACAGGAAGATAATATGACGTGAGTGTGACTCCAACTTTACGCTAACTTAATCAACTAGTTAATCGATTATAAACAAATGCACGAGAGAAAAATTAAGGTAAATAAAATGTTGAACTATTGGTCAATGTTTTCCAATAGAAGATGCGGAATTGGCTGTTGAAACTTCTGTGATGAAACAAAATGTCATGATGATAACACAATAGAATTTAAATAAAGCTGTTAAAAGTAAAATAAATTCTTGATTAGTAGGGTCTTTTAAGGAAAATTCGCCTCAAATTTGCGATCGAGGGGGGATCGAAATATCGCAAATGTGAGGTGCTTGAATTTTCCTTAAAAGACCCAACTAATAAAGAATTTATACTACAAGGAACAATCTACTAATTTAGTAAAATAAAGTTTTGAGCCTTCAGAAAGCTCAAAAAAGAACTTTTATGTTATTTAAGTAAAAGCTCGCTTCTTACATTCAACAAACTATGCATCCTGTCTGTGTGTCAACGTTTACGTGTCCGACGATAACTTAAATCCACATTTCTGCTGTTACTAAAAAATTAAAAAAAATATATATGCAAAAAGTGCGGTCTGCTGGGCCATAGAAAAAATCCCTTCAAGTATTCACTACCAAGCTCCTAAAAGTGTTCCTTCGGTCATAAAAATGCATAATGCATTGATATTTTTGGAACGAAGTTTCTTATGGCACATTACAGCGTCTGAAGCCCGGAAGTGAAACTGAAAAAGAAACCATCACAAAACTGACTATCCCGAAATCGACCGATGACAATAACTTGAGTAAAAGTTGACCGATTTAGTTTAAATTTGGTATACATGCTCCTTTTACTAATGCTCGGACCAAGTGCGTTGGACAGAGTTATCCGTCCAAGAGTTCGTGCGCAAAGCTCGCATAAACGTGAGCTTCAAATGTAAAATTGGAATTTCAGGACGAGAAAATATTCTTTCATCATCTCTTCGATGAGACGAACATTTTTTTCAAATAACATATTTTAGTAAAACCAACAACCGCTATGAATTAATAAAGATCGTTAAGACTATATTAAAGTGGACCTAAACGTTTAAAATAGAAAAAACAACGTTTTTACCGATATTCCTACGTTCTAACGTAACGATATTAATTTTAATAAAACTTCATATACATCTTGTACAGCACAATTGAAACATGCATTTAAAATTTCAACTCGATTGTTTAACAAAACTAATTTGGTGTTCTTTTATTAAAGTAACTGTTTATATCGAAATTTTTGTGAAAAACAATGAGTGAATCAAGTGACTTTGACGAAAATGTGGAGAAAAAAATACAACTCAAGAATTAATGCCATCTTTATCAAGAGAGAGATACGAACTTACATACAGCAAGTTTATTTTTTTCTGTATTTATTATTTAAATCTAACAATCGTAGATAAAGTACGGTACGCAACTCATGCGAAAATGGCATTTTGCATTGCTCGTGTGGTTTTGGTTTTACTACCCTCGCAGCAATAGCAGAAAACCCTTCTTTCCCACTATATAGCTTTCTATTAATAACATATTCTTTAAATATCAACTCATCATCATGATAAACTATCTTATATTTATTGAATTACGCTCGCTTCAGTGGTAGAACAACGCGATGCCAAGTTGAAGCGAGCGTAAGCGAGCTTCTTACATTCAACAAAATATGCACCCTGTCGACAAGCAGCTGAGTAACGTTTACGTTTCCGACTGTTTCCCTGTCGACAAGTTAACTTGAGTAAAAGTTGACCGATTTAGTTGAAATTTTGTATACATGTTACTTTTTCTATTGCTCAGGCTAAGTTCGTTGGACAGCGTTTAGCCGTCAAAGAGTTCGCGCGCATCGCTGACGTAAACGCTCGTTTCACACTTGAGCGGTTTTAGGCGGCGCGGTTCGAATTCGGTCTAGGTTCGGCTGCCGCGGGAACAGCGCCGACCTTTTCACATTTGCGAGGTTTACTTTCGATAGACTGTACATTTCAACCAGTTGCTTTCTATTCAGCATGGAGAGAAGACGTGTTATTGCCATGTGGGTTCTGTTTCTGTACAGACGAATGAAACCAAGAAGGTAATAGAATATATTAGGTCCATCCTATTCTTACGGAAAGAGGAGAGTTAGGTGCATTTTACACACTTTTTGAGGATTTAAGAAGGGACGATGACAATTTTTTTCAAAAATTACAGGGAAGTACTTTTTAGGGTTTCGTAGATTATTCGGCATATATACTACATTATTTGCTAATCCGGCTCGATATTATCATTGCCTCACCATAAGGTATTAGCATGAATTAATTTCATTATTTTAGGACAAGCCCTAGTAGGGTGGAACGGGGGGGGGGGGGGGGGGGGGTAATGAAATTTTGGCACTAAAAAGCACAGTAGTCATAAAAAGCTATATATATATATATATATATATATATATATATATTTGTAATCTAATCTTCAGTAGCTTTCAATTGATACCCATCTCAAAAATTAAAAAAAAAATATAAATATTTGAGGTTTGCTCATTTTTTGCGTTCTGCGCATGCTCATATTAAATGTTAACCTTCTCTATATATTTTTCCTGTGTGGGTCAAAAAGTTTTCGCCAGTATTTTAAATTTCAAATATCTATTGCTTGTTCAGGCCCTATGAACCAAAGAGCGACGGACAGACGGACACATCATCCTCGGCATAAGGGTTTTGAGAAGTATCTACATCTATAAGCAACTTTATAAGTATCTTCCAGGCAGAACAGAAACTGAACCGATAATGTGTGCACGGAGCGATAATAGAGTATAGCCCTACAGC
This sequence comes from Gerris lacustris, assembly GCA_951217055.1. Classification (NCBI taxonomy): domain Eukaryota; kingdom Metazoa; phylum Arthropoda; class Insecta; order Hemiptera; family Gerridae; genus Gerris; species Gerris lacustris. The sequence goes on from OX578278.1 coordinate 74,084,791, forward strand.
CGCGTTGAAACCGCCTAGAAACCGGAGAGGCTCGAAGTTGAGTGTCTCACCCCAAGTTCGGTGCAAAGCGGTATCAATTCGGTTTCTAGGCGGGCGAGGTTTGACCGCACTTATCGCTTCACACTTGTTCGGCAACCGCGTAAACACTACCGAATTTGAACTGCGCCGCCTAATCCGCTCAAGTGTGAAACGAGCCTAAAAGTGAGCTTCATATGTAAAAATTGGATTTTCAGAACGGGAAAAGATTCTATTCCCACCTATTCGATGAGACAAACATTTTTTTTTTTTTTATAAAGTTAAATCAAGTTGAAAATTTCAACTCGATGAAGTTTTATAAAAATCTTAACGTTAGAACGTAAGATATCGGTAAAAACCTAGATTTCTCTATTTTAAACGTTCAGGTCCGCTTCAAAAGTTCTATAATGATCTTTATCACTTCATGGCAGTGTCTGTTTTACTAAAACATTTTATTGGAAAAAAGGTTCGTCTCATCGAATAGGTGATGATAGAGTCTTTACCTGTCCTGAAATTCCAATTTTACTTTTGAAGTTTACGTTTACGCGAGTGTTGCGCGCGAACTTTTGGACGCATAACGCATCCAACGAACTTAGCCTGAGCAATTAGTAAAAGGGACATGTATACTAAATTTCAACTAAATCGGTAAACATTTATCGATTTACTTACCGATTTTACTTTTTAAGTTATCGTCGGACAGTCGGACACGCAAACGTCACACGTCACCCACAGACAGACAGAGCATATTTTGTTAAATGTAAGAAGCTTGCTTAAGCTCGCTTAAGCAATTAATAAAGAAGGGTAAAGAACTCAGTGTTTTTGTCTATACTTGTTGATTAGCAGGATGAGAGGACTGTTGGTTGTGTTAACTGTTTTGGGCAGCTGCTTGGCCCAACAACGTAGAGGCAGTCATCTAAGCAAAGTTGAGCTCTGGCCCAACAAAGACGTAGGTCAAGTCTTGTCTCTTAACTACCCTAGTACTTTACCTTCTGACTTCGACCACCACTGGATAATCAACGGAGTTCCTAACTCGGTCATCCTGCTCAGGTGTGCTGAAATCGCCCAGGTATGGTCACTTTTTTCAAATGTGAGTAGGTTGGATAAGTAGGGAGTTATGGAAGGTGTATCTTTCTTATTAAATCCAAGAAAAGTATTTGTCCCCAAAATAAGCATAATTAAATCAAACACTTTTAACAATATGATTCAATTTTGTTAGATATTTGATGAAGAGTAAATAGGTTTATTTTTTTTAGAAAGGTTGCTCATTACAAGATTAATATTGCTGATGTCTGACTGGATGACAGCCAGTCACAGAGACGGAACTAGACCTGCTGAGGCCCGTGTGCAAGATTTTTTTTTTAGGCCCCCCCCCCTTCCTTCAAGATGACCAAATATTTTTGTCACCTCATTTTTCAGGATACACATAAGATTTGTAATAAATTGCAAGAAAAAACATTATTTTATGATAAAAAAAAAACAAAATAAATTTAATTCATAATTAAATGGACTACATTTTAGAATATTTTAATCAAAATCGTGGGAACCGTTTTCGAGAAATACTTTTTCACTTTTTTTCATAGTTTTTAAAGACTAGCGCCCCAAATTTGAAGGTAAAATTAATTAATTAACTAATTAATACATTAATTTTTTTTAAAACTGGCCGAGTGGAAGTGAGGCCCCCCTTACCCCGAGGCCCGTGTGCGGCTGACCCCATGCACACGGCTAGTTCCGGCACTGGCCAGTCAGCAAGTCAGCTGAATAGGCCGCAAGAATCAAACGAATGAAGAGATTCAACCAAATCAGACCTAATAGTTTTTGACAAGGGTTTATCAACAAACTATGCATAGTGTCTATTGTGTGTGAGTATGTTTGCGTGTCCGTCGAGAACTAATAAAAATTGGCCGATTTAGTTGAAACTAATGCTGAGGCTCAGTTGGTCGCGGTCGGTCTAAGCGTTCATGTGTAAACGCTCGCTTCAAATTTAGAATTGGAATTTTAGCACGAAAAAAGATTCTACCTTCATCTATTCGACGAGACATACATTTTTTACAATTAATTTCTTTTTATTAAAACCAACAGCTACACTATTTCGAAGTGATAAAAATCGCTACAACATTAAATCGGATCTGAACTATAGAGAGAAATTAATATTTTTATAAATATCTTATATTCTAACTTATCGATTTTAACAGAACTTCATATAAATCATCCAATATACTATTAAAACATGCATGCAAAATAGGGAAGTGATGATACATTTTATAAAAGTTAAAAAGGAGATATTCAGAACATTATAAGTTTGTAGAAAGAAGTATGAAGGCCTCCATCGCTCCCTCCATTGCTCTCTATTCCAATCATCCTGTTTAATTATCAAATTATAATAAACTAAGCATCGGGTATAGTGTGCTGAAATACTTGTGCGTCTCACGTTTTCGACGATATGATGATAAAGGGTTCGATCAAACAAACCCGTTGTAAACCCAATTCAAACAATGTGTTGAATACGCTACGGTTTCTTTCACTACAGCGTGAGCTGTAAGACCTTGTAGTCGAAGCCAAGTGGTGTGAAATTAGAGTAGGGCAGTTGCCGGCGAGTAAGGCGCTTTCAACATTCGGTAAAACTGAAGAATATGAGGCGGTTTAAAGAAAAGATGGTGGGGCCTCACTCCAACATATTTTTTTGACAAAGGGATATCAACTCTCCTATAACTAATCATAAATATATTATTTCTCAAATGTTCAAATCGTACAAATGTACTGTTTGACAAAGGGATATAGTCTCTCAAGTGTATAAATTAAGCAAAGTTGTGCCGCCAAGCGATCCTCGACCTTATCATCTCCTTCACTTTAGCCAGAATATGTAAACATTAAAAATTCATACTCAATATTTTTAAGGTAGTGGCCAATATGGCGACTAAAAAAAGGTTTTTATTAAAGAGAAAAATTGTTGGTATTTATAAGAATTTTAAAAATCGAAAGAAGAATTGTTATAGGTATACATGTATATACTTTTTTTATTATTAGAAAAAAATCATTGCAGGTGGGAGGTGGGGACAATACATAACAGCCCCAATGAGGTTGTCCACGTAAACCCAGAGGCACCTTTCTCCTTAATGTATTATCCTAAACAAATTACCAAATCCTTTCTCATAACCAGTATACCTTTTGCCCTTACTTATTACCAAAAGAAACTTCTTGACCCCCTAGCCCCCTAGATTAGTTTGTAAAAACTCCCATTGCTCTCACCTTCATCCCACTGCTCCAGTTATTGATGACCTATCCTCAGGTCACTGTCCAGTTCTTCTAATGCTTGACCTTAATCCTCCTAAACCAAGACTAATAAACGGAAGAGTCGAGTGGGACAACTTTCAGACATTAATTAACCAAAAACTAGACCTTAATACGAGTATATCCTTGAAAACCGTAACAGATCTGGACGAGGCTGTTAGATTACTTACAGATCCTATTCAGACTCCAGTTTAGGACTCGACTTTACCTGACACAAACAGACCCAAGAGTAGATCTTACTTACGATCAACAAATAACATCCGAACATTAATAAGTTATCAAAGACGAGCTAGGGCTCGCTGGAAAGAAACTAGGTATCCAACTGACAAACGAACGTACAATATTGTTAGAAGACGACTAACTAACTTAATTAGATCTTATAAAAGAAGAAAAGATTGCTAACTTTACTTCAAACCTCACCGACAGAGATAACTCACCATGGAACACTACTCGAAGACTTCTATCCCACAAACACATACCGTCTTCACTTCAAAATCCTAGTAACTCCTGGGCAAAGTATGATTCTGAAAAAGTTGAGGTCTTTGCCCAACACATAAATAAAGTCTTTACCCCCATCTAAATATTATAAACCTCAATCATACTAATCTCGTTACCAATCATCTCCTTCCTCTTCAACTATCTCCACCTGCCATAGCTTTTAACCCGCACCTTATTGCCTCTTAAGTCCTTAAACGCCTCCCAAAAAAGGTATTCTTTTCCTCACATATATCCACAATTCTATTCTCAGAACACCCACTTTCCCACTCAATGGAAATTCGCTACCATTCTTATTATTCCAAAACGATCCAAACCTGCTCACCTTCCTACTTTCTACCGACCTATCAGCCTCCTCCCAGTAATGGGTAAAATCCTTGAAAAACTTCTCCTTTTCGTCGAATGATTCCTATCCTAAGTCCATACCTTCCTGACCATCAATTTGCTTTCCGTTTCCGTCACTCCACCATCCATCAGCGGCATTGCCTGGTCGATGTTATTGCCTCCTCCCTAGAGAAGAAAGAAGAAAATCCTAACAAAGTCCTGTTTAGACTCAAAATGTCTTTGGCGGGTCTTGAAAAGGGTCCACTTATAAATAATTTGGATTGTCTTATTCTGGGTGACTCATCCCAGGTTTCCTGAAATTCTCTGACCAAGGAGACTTTCAGTGCTGTCGTTATGTTGCACCGAGAGGTGCCCACAATGGGTTCGGGTGTCAAGTGAGTTGATCCGGAACCTTGTCTTGCTAGATGATCTGCCTTTTCATTTCCCTCAATTCCTTTGTGACCCGGAACCCAAAGCACTCACTTGTACCTGGATTTTGCTAGAAATAGCCTCTAGAGCTTTTTTGCAGTCTAAAGACCAATTTGGAAGCGCAGTTGGGTGCAGTCAGTGCCTTTATAGCTGCCTGACTGTCGGGACAGATATATATCTGTTTATCTTGTTCAAGCGTGTTACTCATAATAAGTCTGAGCACATGCAAGGATAGCATATATTTCTACCTGAAACACTGTAGCATGTTTTCCTAGACTTATACTCTCCTCATAGCTCAGTCTCAATCACAACAGTCTTCACTGCGGATTGTATGACGTGACACGCTTTCCCTCGACGAGACAACATTCCCTTGGAAAGTGAGAGGAAAGAGACCACCTACACGTGTTCTTTCCTTCTGGCCTCACAAAATTGAAAAACAAACAGGATTATGCTATTTCAGGTGGATGGGCAACGAAGGGATTGTAGTCACACGACAAGCCTGCAGGATGAAATGAGCGGATTGTCTCACAGGAAAGAGTTCAGGAAAGTGGTTGTGTGGGTGGTAATGAACATGATTATCAATCATGCCGTGCTTTCCTTCGCGATTAAGAAAAAGGAAAGTCTGTCGGGAAAGAACGACAGTAAATGGGGCGCTATTATATGAGAAAGTTAGTCTGAGTTGTCTTGGACTGATTGTTGATTTTAATATTATTTTTAATTATTTTTTATTTTGTCAATTGTTAGCCCGGCCCATGCTCGCAGAACAACATCACAGTGATAGACGATGTGGCGGGAGCAGGGGTTATCTGTGGCAGCCGAAATCTCCAGTACGAATCAAAGGGCGCAACATTGCAACTTATCATCCATACCGGATCTCAGGGTGGTTCTAGAGTGAACTGCGTTGCTTCGGCATCTCTCCGTTACGGTCCCATTCCCGGATTTTTGACTGATGTATCCAAAGAGATAAACTCAGATGAGCACGGAACTTCTCCCGGCAAGAAAGGGACAACTTGCCCTTGCGGGTGGACCAACAAGGTAAATTGCTTACGTTGTCTCATCAGTCAACTTGAACTTGCAGATAAGAAGGAAAAATGAATATTTAAAAAAAAATGATTTTTTGCAATTATTTCAATAAATTAAGAATAGAATTAATTAGGATAAATTAAGAAAAGCAGCTGGTCAAATCAAGAATGACGTCGATAATAATATACATACGTTTGCACGAAACCGCAGTTAGCCAGTTACCCCGCTTTTCTTTTGTTTTAATTAAATATCTACCTATCGTTGACAACTTATTAAACAGGATTAATAAATATAAACAAATTATTTTATAAATAAAAAGTTAATATTTATTAAAGATTACTTATTAAACTATAGTATAATACATATAATATAATGTTTCAAGATGAAGATAATAATATATAATACTATTGCTAACATAATAATGACAATAAAAATTCTACTGCCTAGGCATAAAAATATTCAGTAACATTTTTCCTGATTTTACTGCCTAGGCAGTAAAATTATAAAATATCCTGAAAAGTTCAATAATGCCTCATTTTGCTGCTGCAAATAGATAATAGATATTTACGTCACTAAGTAGAAAAATGGAATTTTGCTGACAAGTTTTAGTTCCGAACCGAAGGCGAGGATAGGCAAAACAAATCTACTGCAGGGGCGAAGCCAAGGCAGGAAATTTACTGATTTACCTGTTTAAATGTTAATTATCTGCTAAGGTGTAACCGAAGCAATATTTTATCTATTAAAGGTAGAAAAATTATACTAATGGTACCGATACTGTAGTACCTTATGTAGAGGGCAATAAACTTTCCTTGGATGATGTTGGAATATTTACAATTTCGGGTGACGAGTTATCAAACAAGTCTTCAACGTTTTGCACAACATTATCATCAATATTTTTATTTAAACTTCAAAAAATCAGATTAACAAATGTATCAAATTTCTAATAACAGAAAATTATTAAAATATTATAGTCCTTTTTTAATAGATAAAAGATTTAAAGAGATAAAAGTTTTAAAAATAACGAAAGTTTGAGTCGTCAAGTTAAAACAAAACTAAGGCAAGACGATCAGTACCTATTATGCCTGATTTGATTAGTATATGCCTGTTTCTGTTTGAAACAAAAAAATCGCTAAAAATTTGATAAAAAACAGCTGTTAATAAAAAAAAGTGGCAATACTGATCGTCTTGCCTTAGTTTTGTTTTAACTTGATGACTCAAACTTTCATTATTTTTAAAACTTTTATCTCTTTAAATCTTTTATCTATTAAAAAAAGGACTATAATAATTCAATAATTTTCTTTTATTAGAAATTTGTTAATTTGTTTTTTTGAAGTTTAAAAAATAATAAAGTGGCATCAAAATATCAGTGTCAGCAAAATAAAAAACAGGCAGTTTGTTATTTTGCTGATACTTTGATATTTTGATGCCACTTTATTATTTTGCTGCGTGTTTTTTTGACATGTTACAGAAGAATCAATAAAAATTACATCCCAAAGTGCAACTTTTTACACATACTTTAATAGAAAAAAAAAAATATTGTAGGATATATTATGTTTTTTTTTGACAGAAGAAACCCTTTTAGTAGCATAAAACTGAAATTATGCCGAGTATTAAACGCTCTATTGCGAAGCACATTTTCTTATAAAGCGAAGAAAGAAAAATGTACAAACCCTGAATGGGCAATTTATAGAAACCAACACTGACGCAAAAAATAACTGACCATTATAAGTATTAAGAGATAATAATAGATACTCGAGAAACCGTTTTAAAATTATCATTTAACTGTGAATATTTATTTTTTGTAAAGCCAAAAGGATTTTCAAGAATTGTCGGAGGTTCTGAGACAGGTATTAACGAGTATCCTTTGGCAGTTTCACTTATCGAAATAATGAGCAAGAGTGCCAAAGGATTCTCCTACTTCAGATTCTGCGGTGGTACCATCATCTCTCCTTGGCACGTTCTCACTGCGGCTCATTGTACCCTAGAATACGTCCAGGATCCTCGCAAACAGCTCGCCGTCATTGTCGGAGACCACGACCATACTAGGTGTAAGTAAGCATTCGTATCACATCAATTACACGATACAATTTCTACCGATAGGGTATTACATGTTTAAAACATTACTATTTCTTTCAAAGGGGACGAGACTGACGCCAACGAGGTTGTTATGGTAGAAAAAACTATCGTTCACGAGGACTACAGTCCGAGGACAACTACCTACGACATCTCTCTCCTCAAGACCAAGACTCAGATCAAATTTGGACCTAAAGTCGGCCCGGCTTGTCTTCCTAAAGGACCCATCAACCTTCAGGGACAATACGTCAAAGGAGTCGGTAAGCCTAATAATAATTAACTGTCGCTCTCGATTTAAGCGGTTAAGCAGGTCCATGCGCCACCAGGTGCTTAAATTACACTATATGGTTATATTCGCTTTAAGGGGGGGGGGGGGGCTAGGGACGGCCCTGAATAGAATAATTGTAAGTTGATGAAAAAACTGCATTAACTATCTTTTTCTACATTTATAACTATCTTTTTGTAGTTGTTTCTAGAAACAACAAGTTGGAAGCTTACTTCTATATTTGAAATATTTGTCATTTTTGTTTGCTACAATTTTAGTTAAAATTACTTGAAGTATGATATGCACTAAATTATATGCTACAGGTTGGGGTCTCACAGCTCACCCTGGTCAAGGCTCTAATGTTTTGAAGAAGACCTGGATTCAAATTCTTCCCTTGGACACGTGCAAGAAATATTACCCTCCGTCAATCCAGATGACCAATCGTCATCAACTCTGCGTGTTCGGAAAAGAAAGAGGTCTTTGCATGGTAAGTAGAGTAAAGTGTAAAATATCCACCATAGCCACAGTAATCGGCATTTACATAGTTTTTCTCAATTATTAAGAAGAATGTTCTATTTAATAGGTTAAGAAGTTTAATTATGTGAGAGGAGGGGGGGGGGGGGGATGTGGGATGTACATTTATTGATTTCTGTAAGTAGCTAATGTTAGAAAGATTTTTATTTTTGCTTTCATTTAGTTTAACTACGTTATGGCATACAACATTGCCACGCCGCGACGTTGTCACGCGAAAATCCACAAATTATAATAGTTAAAATAGGGTGATTATACTGCATCTAGATTTTTAAATTACTTCATATAATAAATTATAAATTCTTTATATACTATATTTAATATTTATCATGGTTTTCATTTAGCTTGGGGACTTATCGTGTTCGGGAAAGAGGTTTATTCTGTAGGCTATTTATTTGGTTTCCTTTGCTCCGACACATTAATCTTCAATGCATCTACGGTTTGGCAAGAAGAGTACCTATTTCACTTTATGGAGAAGGCCTGCCATTCTACGGTTTAGCACGAAGAGTATTTCACTTTATGCAGAATGCCAGCAATTCTACGGTTTAGCACGTTGAGAATGCTTTATGCAGAATGCCGGCAATTCTACGGTTTAGCAAGAAGAGTATTTCACTTAATGGAGAAGGCCTGCCATTCTACGGTTTAGCACGTAGAGTATTTCACTTTATGGAGAATGCCAGCAATTCTACGGTTTTGCAAGAAGAGTTTTTCAAGTTGTGGAGAAGCCCTGCCATTCTACGGTTTAGCAAGAAGAGTATTTCACGTTGTGGAGAAGCCCTGCTATTTCTACGGTTTAGCTAGAAGAGTATTTCAGTTTGTTGAGAAGCTCTGCCATTTTACGGTTTGGCAAGAAGAGTATTTTACTTTGTGGAGAAGGCCCTCCATTCGCCAGTATATCGCTTAATTAACTTTTACACTCATATTAACTTTCTTACTTTAATTAGACTAATTATAGATATGGTTTGAATTGCCTAATTCATCCTTTATTGAAAATATGAAAATTGTTTTGGTTTCAGGGTGATTCAGGTGGTCCAGTTATCTGGTTAGACCCATCTACTAACAGATACACACTTGTGGGAGTTGTATCATTCGGCAGAAGCTGTTCCAATTTCTACCCTGATGTTGTCACCGACGTTTCATCAATGCTTCCATGGATTCATAAGAATATTGCAGGTTCGTACATATGAATGAGCCTTTTTTGATATTATATCTTGTTGGAAAATAATACATTTAATAACAAGAAATATTAGGGTCGAATCATTTTTAAGTTTCAACATAACAGCTTCATTGTTTGTTTCGGCAAACAAACAACAGGTAATATAACAACACTGCAGGTAAAATAATAATCTCATGCTGAACTCATAGCTCAAGTTTTGTTTAGCAACATTTTTTTTCATATTTTTATTTTTTGTATTAAAGTATAGATCGTTTTAAATGGGGTATGAGATAGTCCAGGAGATAGCGGAAAAAAAAGTGTCTGACTAACATCAAGCTAGAATTTTGTGTATAAGTAAATGTTTTGGTGCCTTTTAAGAATATATGATCGGCTAAGTTCGTCTGCGGGACATAGCTTGGCAATAGACATTTGAAAAAAAAAAAACCGGTTGAGAGCGGCCATGTCCCGCCCTTTTTGGTGGACAATGTGATTTTCATGATCCTGAGTACGAACTTAGTTAGTAGACCAATAATCAAGTTGATGGTAGTTTGTCACTTAATAGATTTAGTTTGTCAACTATTACTCGAAATCAAAGTGTTCCCCTGCCAAGGGTCAAACTACTATCAACTTGATTATTGGTCTACTAACTAAGTTCGTACTATAAGTTGCCAGTGAAACTTCGAAGGATTATTCATATGAACTTCTTTTTTTTCAGCTACCATGAAAGCAGGTACTTGCTCAGCTTTGTAAAGATGGCTAAATGATGTAAGTTTACGATAAAGTTACAACTTCTGACCATAATAAAGAAATAACTATAATTTTAACTTTTACGACAGTCAGAATTATTTTTGCTATTATAAAATTAAATCGTTTGTCTTTTTGTAAAACCTTTTATTACAACCTTTACTATATACACAGGATGACCCGAGATAAAATGTCATAACGAAACTGCCGGATCCTTTATGTATCAAATACGACAAAAATGTCGAGTAAGTATATGCTTTTATTTTATTTATTTCTTTTTCAGTAATTTCTTCTTCTTTTTCGAAAATTTCTCTAAATTTCATAATATCTCAAAAACTAAATGAGAAATTGGGCTAAGGGATAATTTTAAAGAGAGAAAAAACTTTCAGAATCACATATTATCAAATTATCAGCTGCTAAACGTCTTTTAAGTCCTGTTACATTTTTTTTTTTTTTTTTTAAATTCGCCACGAAAAGTCAGAGCTAGAAAGCTCTTAATTAAGGAATGTTAAAAGTATGGCGAATTCAGGATAAACTTCTGCTTTTCATAATCATAAACTTTCGAATGGTATAATTAAAGTTTAAAATCAACGGCGTAAAATTATTCGGCAGGGCCGTAGCTAGGCGGTGGCGAGGAAGGCCCCCGCCAGGGGCGCCGACCTGAAGAGGGGCGCCGACCTGAAGAGGGGCGCCGACCTGAAGTGGGGCGCCAAACTGACGATTTAATTTATGAAATTGCTATTTAATACAGTAAAAGCAAAAAAGTAAATAAAAAAAATCACAGGGAAGTACTTGCGTCCAAGTACTTTTTAGGGTTTTGTAGATGATTAAGCATACCCGTTATGTAATTATGATTTTTTTTCTTCGATCCTAAGGGTCCCGGGTTCGATCCCCCGGGAGGTCACAATATTTTTTATAGGTAATAACGACAAGAAAAATTCATTTTTTCAGGCCATTTCCATTACTTCACCATAAGGTATAACCATGAATTATTTCGAAATTTTAGGACCACCCGTTATATAGTGGTTGAGGAGGGGGGAAATTTTTGGGGGTATATTTTGACTTATAAAATTAATAAAGAATGAAAAATTTAAAAAAGCAAATATATATTTGAATCCTACTCTTCACCAGCTTTCATATGATACCCAACTCAAAATTTTTAAAAAATAAAATTTTTGGCGCACTTCATATTTTCGCGCCCAAAATTGACAATTTTTTAAAATTTGGGATGGACTCCCGGAATTTTCATCGCCCTACAATAAGGCATTAGCATGAATTATTTCGAAATTTTAGGTCCAGCCGAAGTATAGTGGTTGGGGGGGGGGGAATTTTTTTGGGTATATTTTGATTTTTTTACCCAATAAGGAATGCAAAATTTAAAAATGTATATATATCTTTGCGTCCTACTCTTCAGCAGCTTTCATTTGATACCCAACTCAAAATTTTAAAAAAATAAAATTTTTGGCGCACTTCAAATTTTCGCGCCCAAAATTCGCAATTTTTTAAAATTTGGGATGGACTCCCGGAATTTTCATCGCCCTACAATAAGGCATTAGCATGAATTATTTCGAAATTTTAGGTCCAGCCGAAGTATAGTGGTTGGGGGGGGGGGGGGGGAATTTTTTTTGGGTATATTTTGAATTTTTTACCCAATAAGGAATGCAAAATTTAAAAATGTATATATATCTTTGCGTCCTACTCTTCAGCAGCTTTCATTTGATACCCAACTCAAAATTTTAAAAAAATAAAATTTTTGGCGCACTTCAAATTTTCGCGCCCAAAATTCGCAATTTTTTAAAATTTGGGATGAACTCCCGGAATTTTCATCGCCCCACAATAAGGCATTAGCATGAATTATTTAGAAATTTTAGGTCCAGCCTAAGTATAGTGGTTGGGGGGGGGGAATTTTTTTTGGGTATATTTTGATTTTTTTACCCATTAAGGAATGCAAAATTTACAAAAGCTTATATATATTTGCGTCCTACTCTTCTGCAGCTTTCATTTGATACCCTACTCGAAAATTAAAAAAAATATAAATTTTTGAGTTTACAACATTTTTGCGAATTGCGCATGCGCATATTTAATTTTGAACTTCTGTATATTTTTCCTGTGGTTGGGTCAAAAAGTTGCACCAGTATTTCAAATTTCAGCTCTTAAGCTTAAACGGTTCGGACCCTATGAACCAAAGAGCGACGGACAGACGGACACATCACCCTCGGCATAAGGGTTTTGAGAAGAATCTACAAAACCCTAAAAAAGGAGGGGCAAAATTCATCAAGGAAGATGACAGCTGACAGCCTACCCCGGGTGCCGGATTTGAGGGGCTTCAAAATTGGCCAAAAGGGTTTTTATTATTTTATCTTATATATTATATAAATATATATAATATATAAGTATATATATATATATATATATATATATATATATATATATATATATATATATATATATATATATATATATATATATATATATATATACAAAGTTGATTAAAACCCAATAGATCCTGAAGTGTCACGGGGCCTTGGGAGCCGCGACATCCTAACAGGATGTCGCGTAGTGTAATTCGTAGTGGTAACAAGAAAAGGGAACTGCGAGAAGAAAAGGGGGTGCGATGTAGGGGGGTGGTTTCGGGGGCCCTCCCCCGGAAAATTTTGAGAATATGACCTCTCAAAACAGCGTGTTTATGCATTTCTGAGGTGAAATTGAATATGAGGTGAATGTAAAAAATATGTATTAAAAAAAAAAAAATGGGGGGGGGGGGGGCACGTGCCCCCTGGATACGCCACTGTAGCAATAATTAAAAATTAGCAATTGCAAGGGAGATATTGCAAAGGTGAGAGGCCAGGTTTGACACATAATATTTTCAGGTTTAACCCTAGATATGAGAAGGTTTGCCCGAACAGCATTCTTGCCCGGAGTGAAGAAAAGCCCAAATCCTTCCCTGATAACAGTAACTAAACTGTCCATTAAAACTAAAAGTCCATCTAAAACGAGGACCTTTATACATAATTACACTAGTTTGCCTCTGTCTGCAACTGATCTCCGGAAGTACCCAACACAAAAATAAATTTAAAACTTTGCAGTTATGTTATATGCGATTGATAACCCAAACGCAGGAAAATGATAGGGATCCCCCAAAATATAACCCCATAAAAACTAGGGGTTGAAATTTTCTTTTGCTGGTTGCGTCATGTAGGGTGCGTAATGTATATTGGGGTTTTGTTTTTGTACCAATTCATGTTTACACAACGTGCCCTTGGAAATTACTTTTATCGTATTACCCTTCCCCCTCTAATTTTTTTAACCAATCTAAAAATAAATATAAGAAATATAGCCCAGTACAAAATAGACAGAAAAATGACCTAAAGGGGGGGAAAAATTAAATACTAAACTTTCTTTACACCATCGTTTAGAAGGTGTTTAAGGAAACATTTTCCATATTATCATATCGAGTGCCACCGCTTGCTTCCCCCACCACCCCCTATTGACGACCCAAGGTTGGCCTATTCACTGTAACGCCAATATCTCCGGAATAAAGAGTGGTAACGAAGTGCGGTGTTTTTTAAAGTCTTCTATACACTGTCCTCTTTAATTTGATACCCATATCAATGTGCTTTTTGGAGTGAAAGTGTACCAAAGTTATAAAATATGGTAAAAAATCCACATTTCTTTTTTCTACACTGAACAATTTTGACAATAACTTTTTTCCACGGGGTCAGAACTAAAAATGTGGCAAAATAAAACGTGTATGTCATAGCAACACTAATGCAAGTGGGGTAAAAAAGCGGATGCGTGTAGCAAGTAAAGCTGCTGATAGAGTTGACTGTGAACTCTATTTAGTCCAGGAAAATAAGGAATAATAGGGGAAATAATTTATAAAGTATTGAAAGTTTGTGAAAAACTCTTAAGGGTGTAGTAGTAAAAAACAGTAAAGTTCCCCCTCTTGGGGGGGGGGGGGGGGAGTGACCCCCTCCCTCCTCCTTAAAGTCTAATTTTTTTTTTTAACTTTTCTCACAAAACAGTTAATTTTTTGAAGAGAAACGTTTTTGTCAAAAATATTTTTCCCATAATTCTCCACAAAAAAGGTCCTATGCATGTTTAGTGAGACAAACCGTTTTCGAGATATTGTAATTGGAAAAAGATAAAAAAATCAAAAACCGCATTTTTGCGAACCAACATATCTTAAAAACTACTCTTCCGATTTTAATGAAATTTAAATGGTAGGTCACTGTTAGACAATTGTTGTTCCCAAATAAGTTTTAACATTATTGTTTTAACATTACACCTATAACTTCAAAAGTACTAAACTTATTATAAAATTTGGACGGTTAGTCGAAAGTAGCCTGCATAAAGCTCCAAATTAATTTCAACCGTCTGCGCTCACTACACTTTCCTAAATTGATACTTTAATTCATGATTGGCTGAAAAACAAAATTGATCGACAGACTGTCAGGGAACCAAAACTCTTTCATGATGTCTGAAACGGATTACTGTCTTGGATTTTTTAAAAAAATGTTTGCTTCCAAAAATTACAAGAAAAAAACTGAAAATGAGCCACCATGTTTCTTGCTTGTACTAATTGTTACTAATTACGCAGGTAGGACATTTGTCACACCTAGCAATCAAAGATATTGCCCCCCCCCCCCCCTCATATTCAGGTTTTGAAATGCACTTTTCATAGTGAATGCACAATTATTGTTGAACTCGTTGAGGAGTGAAGGTAGTTTTTTTTATCAGTTTTAGTTTGCCAAGCCTACTGTTAACTTTGTCCTTACACTACGTTCGCCACAACCTACTGTCACTGGGACGGTCAATAGTCAGTATCCGCAAACCGATCCAAATATTAGAAAAACATTCGTGCATTTTGCTCACCTGAATGTATTAAAACAGCACTTCGTTCCGTGTTACACTTTCAGATACAATGTTGTATAATAGTTCATCATAGAATAATTGTGAGAGACCATCAATGTATTCATCGTCTCCCGATTGTAATAGCTTCTGGAGTGCTAAACAATACTAAAACAGTTCTTCATTTGTTGGTTTTTTTTTTGTATTGTATTTTATGCAATACATGCATCCAACCATTCCCCAAAGTTTCATCGCAATCACATGATAGATATATTTTTTTTACAGTATTTTGCACTTTACCCCTCCTAAATGAAAATATACATAACAACAATTACTGTACTCTTAAAAAAGCTTTAAAACGATACCTATGCATTATGATGGGTTTTTATTATTTTGACATTTATACCCCGTCCCCTACCCCTGTGTACCAAAATCAGAACATAGTTTTACTAACTCAGAATCCTTCCCGGGCATGCGTCCAACCAATACTGTACTCTTATAGAGCTTTTCAACGATATGCATCATGATGGGGTTTTATTACTTTGACATTTGTACCCCGTATCCCTGTGAACCGAAATCGGAACATAGTTTTACCAGGCAGTACAACGGCACAACTACAACATGACTGATTTGTATATCAGGTATTAACTTTCTAGCTTAAAAACTGTGACACATACACACACAGATAGACATCCACCTACAAACCACTCAAATAATCATAAAAACACCCAAAACGGATAATTCTGTTGAAATCTCGGTTTAGGATTTTTTGGGCAAAAACAATACTTTTTCTTATGGTAAGGAAAAGAAGAAAGCAAAGACAAGAATCACTAAATCAAATATTATGTAAATTTCAGTATTGAAACTTACTTTAAATCTCTTCAAACAGAATTAAGGTAAAAAGATAATAATCATAAATAAACGTTTCTTAGATTTTAAAAACATTTATTTTATGTTGTTACATTGCCACATACTTAGATAATCACAGCAATACTTGACATTATATTAAATGCCTTTATAAAAAATAAATAAGTAAATAAATGCACCACAATAAATTATACACATGGACATTGTATAGCATCATCAGGTAAGTAATGTTATCACAAAAAATGATTGTATTATATTTTATCGATAAAAAAGTTCTTGAAAAAAACGTATATTAACTCATTACTAATTTAAAAATGTTGTTAGAATTAAATTAACAAATAATAAATATTTAACAAAATTGAAAAAATCAAACACACATGACTCAATACGAATATTCTAAATAATATAATTGTGATTTTATTAAATGAATACATGAAATAATTTCAATTTAATAAGCATTTATCATTGTTATCTAAGTTTACGAACATTATTTTTATATTGAAAAAAAAACAAAAAAAAAAACATGAGTTTAATTAAGTTTTCCTCGTAATAATAAATTGAACTCATTAAAATCAAAATGTTGTACTTACCCAGGTCAAACAATGTCCTGTATCAATTCCAATAATTAAAAAAAACTTAGTTGTAGTGCCGCTGGCATTTTGTATGATAAGCACCACTAGATTAGAGAGTAATAGAGTCTTAACAGTAATCAAAAGTAAGCGACATTATTATACATTAAGTTCACAGCTAACAAATGCTCTAAGTTTAACAATCAATAAGGCTTTCTGGCACTGGACTTATAATATGGCTGACACTAGTTTATAAACTAATTATAATAAAATTTACTTTATAATATTCTATTTTTTTTTTTTTTTTTTTTTTTCATAAAAATGAAACAGTTGAATAAGATCCATAATTTTAGTATTTAAAAACGAAAATAGTCTGTAAAGATACAAAATATGTCGTAAACCTGCCAGGCATGTCTGTACAGATGCACAATATGTATTAAACCTGCCAGGCATGACTGTGAAGATACACAATATGTAGTACACCTGCCAGGCATGTCTGTACAGATACATAATATGTATTAAACCTGCCAGGCATGACTGTAAAGATACACAATATGTAGTACACCAGCCAGGCATGTCTGTACAGATACACAATATGTAGTACACCTGCCAGGCATGACTGTACAGATACACAAAATGTATTAAACCTGCCAGGCATGACTGTAAAGATACACAATAATATGTAGTACACCTGCCAGGCATGTCTGTACAGATACACAATATGTATTAAACCTGCCAGGCATGTCTGTACAGATACACAATATGTAGTACACCTGCCAGGCATGTCTGTGTCAATACAAAAAAAAAAAATAAAATAAAAATAGTTTTAAAGACAACTCTTTAAAGAAATAATAACGCAAGTTTGCAGATAATTTGCTTTTTCAGACGAGCTTACTTATAGCTTGCTGGTTTACGTAAACATGTGTAGCCAACCATTATTACTAAAATAACAATTTTAATATTTAAAAAGAAACAAATCAGACCTCATAATACTACTAAGAATAACCTTTAAAAACAATTATATGTTTCAGCAACACACTCATTTTTATGTTAAAATGATTGATATCTTCAATTTAAAAAAATATATACAAAAGGCTACAAGCCCCATTGGTGTTTTGAAACCTTAATCATGCCGAAAAAGTATTCATTTTTGAGTGAAAAAAAAAATGTTACTTATGTTATATTATGAGGAGATAATTTTAAACCATGTTTTGGATTGCCAAAAACTATCCAGTATTGTAATAATAAGATATATCTCTATCCTGAAATATGTTTAAAGTAAACTTATTATAATACAATGTTAATAAGTTTAATATGTATTATCTACTAACTATGAAAATGTCATTAATATTGAATATCAAATTTAGTTTAGCTTGTTATAAATACAACTTTATATTTACCTCCAATGATTTCAATCCACAATGTAAGACATAGTTTAAGATAACCTATTTTCAAATCATATGAATCTTCTTTTTTTTAATAAGTATTATTAATAAATTATATAAATAAAGTTAAGCATGATTATATTTATGACAGTTACTATTTAATGGGTTTATACATAAAAAAACAACCTTACCTTGGTCGATCAAGAATTAATTATCACAAATTACTTATTTATAATTAACTTTTGAGAGTAAAATAATAATTTATAGAGATAGATAAAAATTAGAGCTTTAGGTATAGATGATTGCAGAATTCTTCCTTCAATAATTTGTCATTTACTTTTAAACAAATTATTTTTATAAGCAAGGGGTCTGTCATATAAGGAATAGAATAAATGTATAGGAAGAGTTTTAACTGTTAGAATTAATATAATAAATTTAAAATTCAAGGTATAAATAACTAAATAAATACCGATAAAAATAATGCTTAGTGTATAATGGTTAAGGCGCGTCCACACTATGCCAAGCGGCAAGGAATGGTAAGGCCAAATGGCATTGCCAAGTGTAATGTGGACGTCTCCCTTGGCATTTGCTATATGCCAAGCTTGGCACAAAACGTGCCACTTGACATGCCAAGCCGAACCCGACGATTGTCGGTCCGGATCAAAGAAAGCCAGATGGCAAGAAGTCGTAAGTCGACCAGACGGCTTTGCCGCTTGGCCTTGCCAACTGGCATTGCGCGGCATAGTGTGGACGCGCCTTTACACTGTAAATTATTATTCTCCAAAAAACAAAAAAACTTCTCTCCCCCCCCCCCCCCCCCCTGCCCCCAGACTACACCTATAGATTGTTCTTTAATTGATTAAAATTTAGTTATACTGTTACCCTTACAAAAGTTTTTCGTAAATTAAAAAATTGAATGCTCACTGAATAAACACACAGATAATTTTAAGGTGCTTAAACCTTTTAATGAATGAATCTTAATCTCACATTTAATCTTAATTCAATGTGTAGAAAAGCCACACACACACACAAAAAGTATATAATTAAACACACAAAGAATATCTATCAAAGAATGGCTTTTTGACATAAAATTGTGGAGTTATAAAAGTTCATCACATTGTTCTGTAATTATTCGTTTATACAGTAGAACCTTGTTAATCCCAATTAATTGGGAGAGCCAGTTGCTCCGATTATCAAATCGTTTCCATTTTGACATAGAATGTGGTTAAATGGTATTAATGGCTGAAATGTGTCTGCTAAAGAGGAATAATATTATTATAAGAATAAATAGTCCATTACAAAGTAAAACATTGTCATTATCTATAGAAATAATTATTAACAGTTCAGAAACTGATAGTAGTTAATGAAAAAAAATCACTAATTTTCTTCTGTGTTTAAGATAAGGTGGGTTTTTTTGCAAGCTATTCTGTACGTGGGTGGCATTCGCATTACTCTTGGTTTGGATTAACGAGGCTCTATTGTGGGTAGAAACAGAATTCAAATTCTTTTGTAGTATGCTAATTATTCCATGTCAATTAATTAAAATTATATTTAACTTTGATGGAAACAAGGTAAGAATGTTAATTAATGCAAAAGGTGGTTTTATCAGTTTACACACACCGTAGCCAACACTATAGTCTTTACATACGATAGAAATGAAAAGACCCGAAAAAAGTCAAATGACAAGGCTTGGTAGGGTACAGATCTAACGCTTGTACAAATTGTAACGTGTACACGTCAGCAAGTACGGCTAGAACCGAAATTTCAGCATCCTCAACAAAGCCCTAGTTGACTTCATTACAACAACGTTAAACTACAGCACCGAAATTCACCATTCTTATGAGAATTTCCAATATATTATAGGTTGCATAATGAATTACATATTAAATGGACTAGATTAGCATAGACAGGTGGGTTCGATTGATTCGTCAGGTGGGGAGACTTTAAACGATTCCTTATCGAGGGTCTGAAGCTCGATACGAGATCTGTTAGAGTGCACCAAGTGTTTGGCTACGTCGCCGAACATTTCTTCCACTCCTTCACCGGTTTTGCATGAAGTTTTGTAAGTAACTGTGATTAGATTATGACACTGCTCACTAAAAAAAAAAAAAAAAAAAAAAAAAAAATATATATATAAATAATTTTTAAAGTTACGAACGATAGCTGAAAGAAATAAAATAAAATTAAATTAGATTGATAATCTATTTATTTTCCTACTTTTCCTTCCTTACATAGACAGAATAGAAAAATGACACCTGCAAGTAAATAGACACTGCACTTATTTACAGCAATTTATTTGAAATAATTGGAGAAATTAGAATAGTATTACCGGCGTTTCTAGCAACTAATCAGATTACATATATATTTTATTACTAGCTGTAACTATAAATATTTGTAAGACACAATCTTGACAGTATTTGATACCAGGTGTAATAATATTTACTGAATTCATTTTACATCAAATCAATTCAACCACCTAACCTTCTATTTGAAAAAAAAAAAAAAAAAAAAAAATCATAGGTAATTTTTTCCTAAAAGAATAATAATAAAAAAACAAAAAAAATCACCAAAAATTTTCAATGTCAGCTTCAGTGATTTGTGGTTCTTTGTTTTGATTAACCATGTCCAATTTGTTACCGCAAAGAAATATTTTAGCATTTTCAGCATAAGTGACAACGTCCAGTAGATGTTGAGATAAGATGTGGAACGAGGACGGGTTATCCAATGAAAAAACCAATATAGCCGCTTCTGCAAATTTGTAATAGCTTGAAGTGATAGAAGCCACTCTTTCCATTCCTCCTGTATCCCATAGTTGTAACTGAAAAATAAATCATTTTAAATATAAAAATTACTGTACAATTAAACATCCACTTAACTGTAAACTAATATTAAAAAAGTTTATAAAAGAGTTTAAGTGCAGCTGATAAGAAAACATTATGTCCCACTAATTTGATAAAAAATACTTATTAAAGAATATATGATATAATCTGTAGTAATTTAATTATTTTTATCATTTTAGCCTGATAAGCACTCAAAATAGCTTCAAACTTACAAAAACGGTCGACTACTACCTTCCATCAGACCCCTAGAAAAAAGAATTATTTGAAGCTGTCACGACACTAACCACAACAAACCCCTGGGTGACCTGCTTAGTGATTCCAAACACAGCCATAGAGTGCTTAACTCACAAAGTTTCAAACTGATAATTTATGTTGTGAACTTTTGTTTTGAGAAGGTAAGTAAAAAGGTAAAAAGGTAAGTATAAAAAACAAAGTAATAACAAAAATATTATGTTTATAGATAAAAGTAATTTTAAATCTAAGATTTTTTATACTTTCTTTGGTATTGTACTTTAAATTCATGTACCTCGGGATTTTTTTTTATCAACGCCCCTTTGGCATGCTCTGGTGCATGTACCTTATACAATTCCCCCCCCCCCCCCCCTAAAATTGTCATGTTTAGCTGCCAGCCCCCGCTTTATGCCCCAGATTCACGATGGCAGACAGACAAATTTAAGTTCGGCTAAAACAAAGGTTTCTTTTTTAATACAAATCAACCGTGTACCTGATACGAACATTTTTTATGTAGCCAGCTCTTAGACTATTACACACATATTTAAATTTCGACGTTTAATCTAACCAAAACAATGTGTTGCGGGCTTGGTTAAAGTATTTGGTAAATCTTAGAAAAAAAAAAAAATGATGTAGTAAGTTCTATTGTGTTGAAGAAAATTTTATGAGAAAACACTGCCAATCTTGTCTTTATAGATAACGCATAGCAATATAATTTCTCTAATCATCATCTGACATACCTATTAGTTGAAAAAAAAAAAAAAAATCTTTTTTCAGATCCTTTCGCAAATTATCCATATAACACAAGGTAAATTTTGAATTCATGTGAATAAATTAAATAAATGTAAATGAAATATATGTACTTACTTTCACAACTTTATCGTCAACAATAAACTCCTTGTTATAATGATCTAATCCGAGTGTAGATTGTCTGTCACTTGAAGAAACAAACAAATTAAAAGCGTACCTCCTAAATAGTGAGCTTTTACCAACACCGAATTCACCACACAATATTATTTTCTGCTCAGGTACTTTAACGGAAGCCATATTATAAACTGGTTAAAAAATACCAAACAAATAAAATATTATAAGAAGGTCTTCATTACTTCATTGTTAATAATGCACTTAAAATATTCGTATTATTATAAATATAAATAGTATTCAATATTTTTTAAATACAAAGCAAAAGTTATGTAACCTCCACTACACTATAACCTTGGTGCCTTTGCAATTCTTTTATGCAAGATCTTCTGTTCCATAACCCGGTCGAAAAAAGCAAAATAATTAAAGTACTAAAGTACAATTTTTTTTTCAACAAGAATTTGTAATTTTTTCATTATTATTCTAGAAAAAAGTTATAAGATATATAAAATTATATAAACCAATTAAGTAATAAGTGTATTATATAGTATATATTTACAATAAGAAAGCAAACAGCTATCAATCACTTAAATTAAATGCAATTCTCAAGCAGAAAAGTACCAATAGATTAATATAAAATAACCCCAAAAAATCTTAATACCCAAGTTATAATTTGAAATTTTAACCAAAATTATTTAATAAAACTGTTTATTTAGCACAACCTTAGTCAATTAATGTCATAAATAAAAATAATTTCTAGAAATATATAAATAAATCATATTTATTCGGCTAATAAAAAAGCATAGAATTGGATAATCATTTAAAACCAATTTTATATTTGAAGGATATAAAAAAATCATATAGTTCCATTTAATTAATAATTAATTTTTTCAGTTATTGGTGAATTTCTCATTAAAAGTATTTTGTTTGACAAAATAGGGGTTTTTTGTTTTATTTTCATCATAACCTAAATTTTTCTTTTGATAAGATTCTAAGATTGTGTTATCAGTAGGCTGGGGCTGGGAAGAGTTTGGCACTTCTTTGAAGACCTAGAAGTCTAGACAGTTCTTTTTCTTTGATCAGCCATGGCTGCATGTAGACTTTTTGGTGTGTTAAATGAATTATCTAGATGCAGAGTTCAATTATCATGTTCCGGTAAGATTTTAATTTCGTCGTTCAGATTATTTTACTTTAGAAGTAACTGTAAATTTGTGTCGCCGGACTTCCATTTTAATTCCTCTTAATTGCTGCTCTCTCATGACCTTTTGACTTGGATCCAAGATTACATTTTTCATTATGTTAATTTTAATTTATATATTTTACATTAGGATTAATATATTAAATGTAGCTTATAATAATTCGATCTGTATTTCTTAAACGCTCGATCTCTTATAATATAGAATTATGTAACTTTGGACTTGAGTCAACTCAGCTGTAGGATTATTTCTTTTATCGGAAGTTTGGTTGTTAAATTAAGTGTTATAAATAATTATTGGTATCGCCCCCTCTTATCAGATGTTTTTTTTTTTTTTAATTTTAGATGCTACTTTTAATTTTATACTTGGTCTCGTTTCTATAGGTATTATAACTCTATATGCATTTAATTTAAAATTTCGGGTAGGAAATGGAAATATTCAAATAACTACGTGTCAAATTTATCAATTTTAAGCGTAAAATATACTTGTACTTTGAGTTAAGGAAGAATAACTGTTCATAAAAATCTAAATAATATCTTTCCACTGCTAAGTTATCAAAGGTTACATTTTTACAGGTTATAAGTACCAAATATTAATTATTAATTTAAAGAACATCTATCCCAATGAAGTTTATAATTTTATGCAAATAACTTAAAATTTATGAAAAAGCTTATGCGACCTGCATACAGTCAATAACATTTTTGATACTGAAAAATATTGACAATACTATTGATGGTGTGCTGTCAATATTGAAGTTGGTTTTATGAGAATTTTAATATTGATGATTTTTATTTTGAAATGCAGCCATGAAAAGTGGAAAATGGTGGGGATATGCGAATATTATTGGCAGAAATACATCAATAATTTATTGAATACTTAGTTCTAGTTGACTTGAATATTTGTGATCGTGGTTAGGACGAAGTCCCCTGAATATTGTAGTACGTTCAGAGTATTATTTATTGTTGTTTTTAACTGTCACTGTGGGTTGTCAAACCAATGTATTTGTGTATCCAAATGTTCTATCAACTGTAAACGGTGGCTTTAATATTCACAATAATATTGATTAGAGTGTAGTAATCATATCTGGATCGATCGATGCAATTGATCATGTGCGGGTTGCTTTAGACTTCCTTACCTGCAAGAATATTAACTTTATGGTGAAATCCGTGTTACAAAGGGGCTGAAGTTATGTATTTATTTTCTCTTTTAAAACATGTTTCAGTATGCTTGCTTTAGTTTATACTACTAGGTAAGGTTTACTTTTGTTGTATTGTTTTCAAATTTGAATTAAGAAACCTCCTTTCTTTTTTTTTTTCTTGTAACTAACTATTCTACTATATGAAAGGGGTTCCTTGCTACAGTTTTAAGTTTAATATTGAATCTGTCTATTTACAGGTATACAAAGAGTACAGCTGTACTCATCGGGAGCAGCAGCCATGAAGCATACAAAAATGAAAATAGTAGACAACATTGCTGTCATAACTTTGGACACACCCGATTCAAAAGTAATTATCTTATTCTAACTTCGTTTGTGTCAATTATTTATTATCGTTATTTTTATTTATTTTTGAATTTGTTTCAGGTAAATTCTCTTAACCATGAGGTGATGTCAGAATTGGAACAATCTCTTAATGAGGTAATGTTTAATGCTGTATTTAAATGAATTTGGGTTATATTTAACATGCTAAACTTACATATGTCTGGTCATCCCACTTATAATAATAGATTTACCTTAGAAATGGTGTAGCTAGTAGATTTATAGGATTCAAATATTTGTAAAAGGTAGTGTAATGCTTATCAAGCAGGGATTCTGTGTTTGATCTTAACATTATATTAACTACACAATTTGCGAGAGACACCAAGGGATGTGCCACGGAAGCGTGACACATAAGAACTGTTCCAACATCAGACATAACGTCATTAAGATGTTGGCTCGGCATTACGCCATGTCCTGCATCGTATCGGAACAGTTCCTATGTGTCACGCTTGCGTGGCACATCCCTTGGTGTCTCTCGCAAATTGTGTAGCCTATTGCAGTGTGCAAAAACACGGTATTACTCTGCTGATGTGTTTTGCCAGCCAAGCAAGAATGGCGGTATGAGAGCACGCTCGTCTCTGATAAGTCCTATATCTGATCTTCTTGATCTAGTATAGGTCCAGAGTTGGGTGGGCATCGTCGGGCCCATGATGAGTCAGACGCGACGAAACGATGCAGGACATGGCGTAATGCCGAGCCAACATCTTAATGACGTTATGTCTGATGTTGGAACAGTTCCTATGTGTCACGCTTGTGTAGCCTATTGCAGTGTGCAAAAACACAGTATTACTCTGCTGATACATTATATTAACTTTTAAGACTTCTCATTTGAACTTACAGCTTTATTTTACATTACATATTGTACCGTATTAGGTACTAATCAGTCCATTTATTGATTGATGACCCTGGTTATTTATTTTTTTAGATTCAATCAAATTCAAATGTGCAAGGAGCTGTTTTAATAAGTGGGAAGCCAGGATGTTTCATTGCTGGTGCCGATATCACTATGCTGGAATCGTGTAAAAGTGAACATGAAGTACATCAGATCTCGAGGAATGGTCAACGTATGCTTGAAGGTGTTGAGAAAATGAAGAAGCCTGTTGTTGCTGCAATCATGGGTTCTTGTCTTGGTGGTGGTCTCGAAGTAAGTATTTTCTTATTGGATATTTTTTCTATTGAATAATGAGAGAGAGTTCAATATGTTTACCTTTTTTACTGCCTACGATAAATGTTTAGTTTATCTACAACTTATAAAAAATAAAATTAAAAAAATTGGGCTGTTTTATTCAGTTTAGTTTAATGTGTTTTCCAAACGGATGGACTGAGAAGCTATAGATCCTCTGATTCACCGATATTTATTAACATTGAAGTTGAATTGAGAAACAAAAAATAATTCTACTTTATTTAAGAATAAATTATAAATTTTATTTTTAAAATTTATGTTTTTGAATAAACTAAAACAAAACATTTCAGATTGATCTTTAATCCCATGTGATTTCATTTATTTTTCAGGTGGCTTTAGCCTGCCACTATAGAATAGCTGTGAAAGAACGTAAAACAGGTCTGGGATTGCCTGAAGTGATGCTCGGTCTGCTGCCGGGCGGCGGTGGAACTCAGCGTCTTCCTCAACTCATCTCTCTTCCAAACGCCTTAGATATGGAACTCACCGGTAAAACTGTGAAAGCAGACAGGGCTAAGAAAATGGGTATTGTCGATCAATTAGTCGACCCCTTAGGACCAGGTTTAGCTCCGGCCGATATTCGGACAATGGAATATCTTGAGGTTTTGTAGCAAGTCTAATTTTTAATATTTTTAATTATTTTAAGATAATGCATTAGATATTTTGTTGTAGATCTTCATCCTAGCTTGTACGAGTCATGATTAATAATATTTTTTTGCTGATCCTTCCACCTTTTCTGATTTCAGGAAGTCGCCATTAAATCAGCTAAAAATATAGCTTCAGGTCAGCTCAAAGTCGACAGGTCCAAAAAAGGACTTATGGATAAAGCTATGAACTTAGCCCTTAAGTATGATTTTGTAAAAAATATGATTTTCAACAAAGCCAAAGGCCAAGTCATGAAACTTACCGGAGGTCTCTATCCTGCTCCTCTTAAGGTTATTTTGGCATACTTTTTTTTAAACATAATATGTAAGCTTTAAAACTTCAACTGTAAGACATTTTTTAGATAGTCATATTAGATAATAGTGTTTTTATTTAGGTTTGTAGTAATTATCATTTTTGCAGATCCTCGATGTGATTCGTACAGGACTGGACAAAGGACCTGATGCAGGTTACGAAGCCGAAGCTGCCGGCTTCGGTCAACTTGCCATGACCAGTCAGAGCAAGGGTCTTATCGGACTGTTCCGAGGTCAAACCGAATGTAAGAAAAACCGATTTGGCAAGCCCCAACATGAAGTCAAGTAAGTCACACTTAAATAGGTTTTGCAAACCTCAATTCCTTTACTCTCTTGAAATGATTATTTATATTATATTTATGTATATTTTTTAGGACCGTTGCAGTTCTCGGTGCAGGTTTAATGGGTGCCGGTATCGCTCAAGTTACAGTCGATAAAGGTTACGATGTGATCCTGAAGGACACATCCCAGCAAGGCCTCAATAGAGGATTGGCCCAAATTTCCACCGGCTTCGACGGGGGTGTTAAAAGGAAGAGAATGTCTAGGTTTGTATTTCCTATCTTAGTATTAATTTTTTCCGAACGAGCTTCTTTCTCTTGGAATTAAATAAATCCATTTAAATTTTGTTTTAGCTTCGAAAGAGATCGTTTCCTTGCCAACCTTGATTGCACTCTAAGCTACGACCATTTCAAGAAAGCCGATGTTGTTATCGAAGCCGTGTTCGAAGACCTTAATATCAAACACAAAGTCATCAAAGAAATCGAAGCCGTTGTACCCGAACACTGCATTGTGGCCACTAATACCAGCGCCATCGAAATTACAAAAATAGCTCAAGCTAGTAAAAGGCCTGAGAAGGTATGTCTTCTAAATATGAGATCCCATAAGGCTTAAAGCCCTATTTTTATAACTTAGACAGTAGAATTAAAATTTCCATAATAACAATAGTATGACAAGTTAAACTGAAGTTATTTAAACTTTATAAATTATTGTTCAATTTATGACTACCGACTTACTGTGGGATGACTTAAGTTTAATTGGATTTTTAAAAAAATAATCTCCTGGAATCTAGATCTATTTCACCTTCTAAAACTAAAAAAAGAAAAGATTTTTAATAGTATTAAATTTTGGATAGTTAAGCTGAGGCAGGCAGTGTTTTTATGATAAAAAATTTAATTTTATGATAAAAAAATCTACATTCAGAGTGTTGTATACTTTACGGAATTCTCTTTTCCATAGGAGAAAGTCATTGATATTCACTATAACATTTTTTCTATCCAAATTAATTTTTTTTTTAAAAAAAAAAGTGCTATATAAATGAGGATACATTAAGTTTTAAAATTATTAATAACAACAGTAACTTAATGTGATAAAAAAATTATTATATATATACAGGGTGGCCATGATAAACTGGCTTTCCCTGTTATCTCTTTTATTTTTGAAGATTCAGGAAAAAATGTAAATGGTAACTCATCTTGGATTTTCGAGTAGTTTTATAATATGATTTCCAAAAATATTTTTATCTCATAGTTTCGGCGGTATTTCTCTCAACTTTGTCAATTCTCAACCGATTTTGTTGATTCAAGGCTAATTTTTCTTCTAAAGCAATCTAATTTTAGAAAAAAATATAGGTTACCATTTAAGATTACAAAGTTGAGAGAGATACCGCCGAAACTATGAGATAAAAATATTTTTGGAAATCATAGTATAAAACTACGCGAAAATCCAAGGTGAGTTACTTCAAAAACACCTAAAACAATAAAGTAGGAATAATTCTTATTTCTTGCTATTTTAATCCAATTTGCTAAAGTGTATTAAATACTTATCTAAAGAAATTATTAAAAACTTAATGCTATCTTTTATTTAATCAATATTTCAGTCAGAATACTTTATTGATTATTATGTGAACATTAGGAACGCTGTTTGGTAGAGGAAAGTGGTACTAATCAATCATAAGCGAATTATAATTTTTATTTTAGTATACATTATGCAATTATCATCATTGTACAATATTATTATAATTAGACTCTATTTTTATAATCAATCTCTATAAAATAATATTATTATTATTTAGTGTTGCCTGCGTCTGTTTCCAGTCTGAGTCCAACGTAATCTAAAATTATCATTATTTTTTTTTCAGGTGATCGGTATGCATTATTTTTCACCTGTTGATAAGATGCAACTGCTTGAGATCATCACCACAGAGAAGACTTCTAAGGATACCGCTGCAGCTGCTGTCAGTGTCGGATTGAAGCAGGGAAAAGTTGTCATAACTGTAAAGGATTGTCCTGGATTCTATACTACGAGGATGCTTGCTACGATGGCTAGTGAGGGTCTCAGGATACTTCAGGTATGAGACTCATTCATCCGTTTAACAATCGTGACTGTAAATATCACAGCGTTAAATTTTAAACATAACTTATAACATATTTTTCAGGAAGGAACCTCTCCCAAATTAATCGATAAGGTTACAAAGCAGTTCGGTTTTCCAGTCGGCTTGGCCACTCTTATCGACGAAGTCGGTATCGACGTAGGCTCACATATCGGCGAGCATCTCGGCTCAGTCTTCGGTGCACGATTCAGCGGTGGATCTAATAATATACTTAAAGATCTTTCCGAGTCCGGATTCTTAGGTAAATATTTTAAATGTCAAATTCTCAGTTATGTTTTATTACTTTTATTACTACTTTACTTGTCGAGACCTCTTCGACCCACCAGTGAGGAGGATGACCAAATGGGTAAAATTATTCAAATGACGATTAAAGATAACGGTAACAACTAACAAATGAGAAAGGCTTGACAATGTAAGTACAGTCGGACCTCCGTATTGATCTAGAAACAGACACTTGATTGATCTAGAAACAGACACTTGATTGATCTAGAAACAGACACTTGATTGATCTAGAAACAGACACTTGATTGATCTAGAAACAGACACTTGATTGATCTAGAAACAGACACTTGATTGATCTAGAAACAGACACTTGATTGATCTAGAAACAGACACTTGATTGATCTAGAAAAAAAAATCGTTTTATAGAAATTTCATTTTATAATTTTTTTTTTTTAAGAAACTATGTTGCTTAATGATGTTCATATATACGTATTTAAGAATAACAACCTCATACATATTTATTATGATAAAAATGAGTATAATTAGATTTATGTTTACATGAATATATAATAAAAATAACCCAACTAATGTATCAAGCAATAAATAACAATTATGTAAAATATAACTTACAGTTCACAGAATCCAACGCATAAAGCAATTATCGTTTTAAAAAAATTGTCATATCTTGTTGAACTAGCCGGTGTTTCTATCACTATTGGCACTAATTCTTCATAATTGTTTTGATGATCGATGTTATTTTCAATATCATCACTGCCTAGAATTAATGGTTTCACAGAGCCAGCTTAGACAAGACAATTTTTTATTGTAAGTTTAAATTCGGATTTTCTTTTACACATTTTTGTACAGTGAGTAAATTACGTTACATGTATCGTCAAGAGCTTTATAACCGTCCGAAACTAATTCAAAACATGGACTGAAAGATTTCTCTATACTGTGAAAAGATTATTCCGATTCCACTTAAACTAATGGAGGTAGAATACACAAAACCATTAGAGTGCTAGAGCAAGAAACACCTAAAAATGGTTCTAAGAAAAAATAAGAAAGCAAAAACACTGCCAGTATTAATTCACAGAAAGTTTATCATTTGGATCTTTGTCCTTTTTTCTTAGAATTTTGTTTGTTGAAGAGAAATTATTTTCGTCCTATAGTAACACTTTTATATAGAGAATCCGTGGGACATAAAAAAATTGTTATATAGATTTTCGTGGTACAGAAGTTTCGTTATAAGGAGGTCCGACTGTATGTACATGAGAAAGTATAGTGTGAGTAGTATCAGACTAATTTTTTTAAACATATAATAATTTGTTTGCCTTATTAATGTTATTTTTAATTTAAAACTTGCTTTTTTTTAATTACAGGAAGGAAGTCAGGCAAGGGTATATTTATTTACAAGAAAGGCAGTAAAGAAAGAGAGATCAATGAAGAGGCTATTAAAATTATTAATAGGTAAATATATTTCTTTAATATTATTTTGACTAATGTAATATGGCATTTATAATCTTCAATCTTGTTTTAAATTAATCAAAATGATTTACACATTATTTTATTGATTTTTGAAAAGGTGCTAGTGATTACCTTTGAAAACTAAAAATTTCACTCCCCGGATATGCTTTCAGTAAAAATATATCAACATATAAGGGCTTCTATTGAATTATCCTTAAATTTCACTTTTCTTTTAGGGTATTTTTTTTAGCTTTTATTTATTTTGATTTTTTTACCAGGTCCAAATTGGAACCTCGGGGACTTCAATCAGACGAAGATCTTCAGTTAAGAATGGCAAGCAGGTTTATCAATGAAGCGATCCTTTGCTTACAAGAAGGCATCCTAAACGGACCGGTATTAACACCTTTATTATAATATAATACATAAATTACCTCTCTTTATGGGTATCAAATAAACTGGTCATATTTATCACATAATATAGTTTAATCTCGTGTCTGATTACAGCATTAGAACTAAGTATCCTTATTTATTGTTAATTGAATGTTTACCTGGTTTAAACGAGTTATTTTGTGTTTATAGGTTGAAGGAGACATCGGTGCAGTTTTTGGTCTTGGCTTTCCACCATTTTCGGGAGGTCCGTTCAGATTTATCGATAATTATGGAGCTGACAAGTTCATTGCCCATATGCGCCGGTTCGAACAAGTCTACGGGGCTCCTTTCACTCCCTGTCAACTTTTCCTTGATCATGCCAAATCAGGCAAAAAGTTCTACGCCTAAATATTTTACATAGTTAATATTTTCCCGACCTTATTTGTCTTTATCCCTTCAGTATTTTCAATACTCCAGATTGTACTTTCTTCTTTTTTTTTACTTTATAGCATTCTATTAAAGATAATGTAAATATTCGCTCTCTTTTTATATAAATGTATCTGAAATATATAAATAAAATATAAAAATTTATTTTTTTTACCAAAAAACTATATATTTATGAACTAAAAGTAATAATTATTTTTCTTGTGCCTTGTTTTATCTATTAGGCAATATATATATTTATATATGTTTACTTGGTAGCATGGTATTTATATTTTCACTTAATAATGTATAAAGTCTGATGTAGATAAGTGTTGACATTTTTTAAGAGAAATATTTTGAATAAATTAGTTTTTATTTTACTTTTTGTGGCACTTTTTACCTTTTAAACATAATATTTTACCATCCCTGTTGCATTTTTATCACTGAAGATAATAATAGATGCCCTTTAATCTTATATTTCTTAGTAATTTAACAGGATAATATATCGTGAAGCAATGTTCCTTTTTGTAGCTATTGTTTCGATTGCCTGGTTTTGCCAATTTTCTAATTATTTAATGATTACTTAACTCTGAGGGGGGGGGGGGGGGGGGGGGTGAGTTTTGAATCACTAACCAGGTCGACTAAGAAGTAACCAGTGTGAACAACCTAACAACCAATTGATTTAGTGGTCCATTTACCTTTGGTAGCGCCTGATTTAAAAGTTGAAACCATTGTTTACTTCACTGTGATGTGATTTTGTGAAATAGTATTTATTTGTTTATTTTGTGCTACTACTCAGAAACCTATAGCGATAAAAAATTATTAAGTTTTTAAACATGAGCACTCGCAATAGCTTTACACATACCAACCTGGTCCGATGCCGCCTGCCAAAAGCCCCTAGGCAGCAAGAATTATTTAGTCACCATGACACTTTGGAAGCCAACATGGCACTAACCACAACAAACCGCTGGTTGACCTGGTTGGTGATTCAGAGGCATCCTTCTTTAATTTTTAAGGATGATTTTTTGCCTATATTTCTTCTGTTTAAGTTATTACACATAACATAACTGCAAATATTGTGTTGGTTATTTTGGGAGATACTGGTGTGTTAATGATAGACAGACAAATGAAGGAAATTATTAGGGTCCTCGGTATAGCCGACGCACTCCTTAACAATACTATTAAATATTTGTTCAGAAGCTTTACAAGTTAAATTACCTTAAAATCATTAGTTTATAATGATATATATTGATCAAATGAATCCCTAATAGTGATTTTTTCCTCCCCTCAAAAAATAGTGAGAAAGGCAAGCAGTGGATACATCAAGTTGTTAAGTTGCTGTTGGTAGCGCCCCCTAATTTGGAGTAAAAATTCATTTCTCGATAACACCTCGGTGAATGATTTTTCTGAGCATGTATGCTAAATTCTGAAATTCTGTCAAAATCAAAGTTTAGGCTCCACGTGTCTGCACAGACGACAGAGGGACATTTGTTTCAACCTACCTTTTTGGACTCAGGGGACCTAAAAACATGTTAATCCATCAAAATCGAATTTCCACACCATCACAATACTTTCTCTTTATATGAGAAAGTAAAAAGGACAATTTTTACAAGGTTAATATGTCAGTAACAACTTTAAAACTGATAAAATTTATTTAAAATATAAACAGTTGTAATAAATAATTTAACATTTTTTGAAATAAGATAATCATCAAGTAATACATTTAATAATATTAAATATTAAAAAATAAAATAATGGAAAAGTTAACATCAAGGAGTAACTAATTTTGGCTATTCACATTTACTCTTTACTGTAATCATTATCATATTAGTTTGATTTATAAGGTAAAGAGCACTAACAAATACTGCATTCGCCCTGAAACAAAAAATATCCTTTCTCAGAAAGTAATTCAAATAAAAATAAAGGCATTAATAGCTGAAAAAAAAAAAAAAAGATAAAATAATTATAAAGAAATAAAACAAAATCTACTGTTACAGCCATGACCTTTTATCACCAATGTTTTAATATTAATTAATTTGAAATTTCACTTATCACTTTTATTCTTTCTTAAAACTGAACTTACCTATATTATATGTTTTTCTTATATACCTAAGTTGCCAGAGTTACAGTACTCTACGTTAATACAGTATGTGCATTAAGAGTTGTCTTTTGACAGCTCAGGGAAATCCACAAGATTAGGGGTGGGGAGCCGATGAGAGGACGGGATTTTAAATTCTAGAAGGTTGGCCAACTAGGCAATCAAAAATATCTCTGGCACCGCCCTTCCCACAGGCCTAGTGGCTTTATTTTTTTCCTTATTGGTTGGCCAATCTGAGTGTCAAACTTGAAAGTGCTCTAACTTGTGAGGGTCTATTTCACGTCTTACAAATCACTTATGTAGGTAAGTGGGAGGAGTCCCTCAGTGTTATAACAAACATTGAAGATGTGTTAAGCAATAAGCACAATGTTGCCTGAAATTGAACATCATAAATGTTAAATTACGTTTATGCAAGATAGTGCCCTGTCCCATCGCTCCTTGCAAACAATTCAATACTTGCAAGAGAATTGCCCAGACTTCAGGCAACATTGTGCTTAACACACAGCAGCAAGTCCAGGGTTTACAAACCAAGTTGTTCATCGTTTTACAATATTTTAAATAGTTAATTGCACTACACCTCCATGAAGGATGGCCCAGACATCCTCCCCCCCCCCCCCCCCCCCCCTCTTTTTCCTTGAGAGGTGACCCTAATATTGAGCAGTGATGCCACTAGGTCCAGGAGTTGACAAGCCAAGTTGTTTCTAGTTTTACAAAATTTTACATAGTTCAATCTACTATCGAGAAAAAAAATATTGGTTTATTTTACGAATATGCCTGGTTCGGGCTCGGAGTCAGATCCATACAGCCTCCTAAACAACTAGTAAATCCTTTTCAATAAAATTAGGTATACCTACCTACATGTTTAGAAAAATTGTACTCCAATAAATAGTGATAATTATAAATGGTGAGAGGTAAGGATTCAATTCTAGGTAGGATTATTTTTACAGTTAATTTTGATAAAGTTTTTAATAATAAATAACATAACCCTGTTTACCATAACAATGACCTAGTTATTAAAGTATAGTACGAGTAGTATCAGACTGATTTTTTTAAAACATAACTAATCTTATAATAATTATTTCCAGATATTAAAAAAGCTATGTGAGCTATGTTATGAACTAGGTACTTACTGTCCTTGTTTAAAATAGTCTTTGAGGGTATTGCTGAATCTTTTGGAAAATCTAACGAATTCCTTCTTTCTTTGTTCAAGAGCTTGCTTTCCAGTGGGACCAGGAATAAAGCCGGCAACTTCGTTAACGGCATCCAAAAGCTTCTTTATTCCACTAGCGATTTCCCTGCAGCAATAAACACAAGTGACATTTTTAATAAAACTGCCCATAAAACTTTATAAAACTGCCCAGATAAACAAATCTTGTTTTATTTTATTGAAAACACTTGACTATGTCTTGTGTTTAATTATTGTAGTTTTCCTACACTTGAGTAAAGTGATTGTAGGACACAAACATTCTTAAAGTTTAAAATTAGTTCCAGCCAGAATGAAGTGTTGGTATAAAAATTCCTTAACCATAGAGGACTCCTCAATTTTTTTATTTTATTTTTTTTTTTTGTTTCTGTCGTCAGGTTTTTATTTGTCTCACTAATATTCCCAGGCTTTATGACTGATCGATTCCCCAGGCCTGTTTGACCAGAGTTAAGGCCTGTGTTAGCTGGAATTCCCCACTGCCGCAGACGTGAAAACCTGTGGCAGTGTCTGCCGTCATCTGCTACCGGGGTTTAGGGTATTCGTACCCCAGCTGTTTTGGGACATACACATAATGGGATTAAATCCTTCCCAGTAATGAATGGGGCCAGGATTCGTAGGCCAGCAGCCCAAGGTGCCACACTCGGTAAGAATACACATCCACATCCACCGACCCATCTACTGACTCATAGGAGTCTGTGGGTAGGTGTTGGGTACCCTACCAGGTCCCAAAGGGTACCAAGAGACACCCCTGCCAAAACCCAGGTCCCCGTAAGGGATTAGTGTCCCTCCGGCACCCTGAGGGAACTGGGAGATACCTCTGCCGAAACCAGGTCCCTGTGAAAGACTAGCTCTAGTAGGGTAGGGTCAGAGCCAGAGCATTGAAATGCTCTGACTAAACAGGTCCCAACTGGGTAGCAGATGAGTCAATGATTGATCAAAACAAGGGAGAAGTCACTTCAGTAATTAATACCCTTTATGATACATGCCATTAGAAATCTCAGAGCGCAGTAATTAATAATTATACACTTTTGTCATATTTTCAGGGTAAAATACCTGATGTGAGTCAAAAGAGCTCAATCAACTGACTCTTGTGAGCTCTTGATGAGTGAGGTAATTTGATGAAATATAACCTTTTTTAAAAAAAAGTGATTTTATTAACCCCTGAAGACCCAAGTAAAATAAAAAATATACTATTAAATATAAAGGGGACAGCAAAGGAAAAAATAGCAATAATACTATTTTTGATGTGATTTGAATAAAAATTGGTATACATACCTATTTTGATGCCAGGAACATGATAATTTTTTAAATATATATATTAATACTTTAGGTTCAAAATAACCATAATGCGTGTTTTAAGCTCAGGTTTAAGTGTTAAAAATTGTATTTGTTTTGTTTAATGCATTTATTAGACCTGCTAAAATCTTTTAGTGAATTATTTTTAAAACCATAATTTTTGTATACATTAAGGGTACACGGGCACAAAGATCAAAATACCTGAAAAACTTATCATGATGTATATCTTGTATTATAGCGATCCATAATACATTGAAACTAATTAAACATAAAGACACAAATGAAAGTAATGCGACTAAAAATAACAAATAAACGTTTCCTTTGTTATTAAATCTTAACGGCATTGTATTGTTAAAATATACTAACTTAATAGTTTCAAGAAATGTTTTTCTATCGGTGATTTCATCAGGAATTCTACTGAGTATCCTTTTCAAAGCAGCAGATTTACGGTTCAGTTCTTGGAAGGCATCCTCGGATCTGTTCAACCTGTATTCCACAACTGCAAAAACATATCATCATACATTTTAAAATAGTTATGTCAAGTAAAACGTACTTTTAAAATAAAACACCAGAGCTTAACAAGCTATTTGAATAATATATAATATCATCTGTTACGAAGTACTTCCGTTATTTCTTGTAATCACCTTGAAAGGTTATCAAGCAGTAAATTACCAGCTATTACCTCAAAACACAGCATGTTGATTTAGATTTAAAATTATTGGTGGTAAATAATCAATGCTTGGGTATAGTGCAATTCTGGGAGGGTCTTTTACTTATAGATGCCGAAATAATATGTTTTAAATCAGTGGCATATAACTAGAGAATTCAAGTCAACAATGGCAACCCATACATAGAGGATTCACATTATCAATGGCACCCCATACCTAGAGAATTCAAGTCATCAATGGCAACCCATTTTTTTCCGGGGGGTTTAAAACCCAGAGACATAGACCACTTAGGTGGGTCCTTTGAGCAAACCTGGGATAGTGAAGAATCCTCTCCCTGATTCTTCTCTAGTCTGAGCAGACTGACAGACTCACAAAAAGTCAGGAGTCTGTTCAGAGCCAGTCCCTTAATCCATACATAGAGGATTCATATTATCAATGACACCCCATACCTAGAGAATTCAAGTCATCAATGGCAACCCATACTAGAGGATTCATATTATCAATGACAACCCATACCATAGAATACATATCATCCATCAATGGCAACTCATACCTAGAGAATTCATATCATCAATGCAACCCATACCTAGGATGATAAGCTTTAACTCTACTTCTTAGTACTTGGACTTGCTTTCCCAGCAAAATATAAAATCAAACTTAATATTTTTTATTTTTAAATATTTCATTTATACAGGGTGTTTCAGCTAAACATAGACATAGAAAGAGGAGTGAGTCTTCATAAAATTTCCAGCCAAAAATGTCATATAACATGGTCTATTGACCTTAGTTTTTCTAGATATCAATTTTTTTTCATACAATGTGTAATAACTCGACAACTATAAAATAAAATAATATTTGATCAAATCGGGTTTCTTCTCAATGTGATATAAGCTATTAAAAATTACTATTTAATTTTATCGAAAGTAATGATGAAACTTTGAGCTGCCATAAATTTTGAATTTTGATTGCTATGAAACAACTTTTTTTACATCGAAAGTTGGTGCATTTAATAAACTTTCTAATGATACAATGGTTGCATAGTTTAAGTTTGGCTGCGCATTAATAAAAAAAATCTCAAGGATCTTAGGCTCAGTGTCTGTTTGTAAACAATAAAATTAGTCTCTAGAATACGGTTCCAAGCCCACAACACATTTAATTCTATTCTTATTACTATTGTGACAAAGGGATATAGTTACTCTTATTTATATTCATTATATACTACGTTCACACATCGTTTTGAAAGCGTTTCGGATCCAATTCGTTTTCAAAACGATACGCGTACTTACAACAAAAAATACAGGTGATCGAAATATTTGTTTTCGAAATCTCATAACGGTGACGTCACGAGTAAAACCTTCTTTCTTGTTACCCAATATGTCCGCGAATTTTTACATTTTATTTACAAGTTATTAAAAGTTTTTACAGGTTCTTTATAGTTTTAACTTTTGTTTTAAAACGTTTTTGCAGTTAAAAAAAAGAAACGGAAGCTCACGAAAACAAAGAACTTAAAAAGTGGAAAAGAGTAAAATAACCTGAAACCTCGATCCCCTCCACGACCTGTTCACACGAGCGTTTTGAATTCGATCCCCCGTTCCGATCACGTATTTTTGGTGGATCTGATCTAAACCGATACGATCCGTCGATCTCTGTTCGTACAGCGTTTTGAACTAGCGGATCGTTTTCAAAACCGTTTCCAAAACGATGTGTGAACGTAGTAATAATATGCCAAGTTAAATATACTTAAAAGACAAAAGGGCTAAACTCGGCAATAGTGTACCCCTTCTGTGTAATCGAAGTCGTACGGTTGGCTTCGATGTATCAATTCATCCCTTCCATTCGTATATAATAATATATGTATAAAATAATTATATATGTATGGTTTATTCATAGGAGAGTTGATATCCCTTTGTCAAAAAATACGTTGGAGTGAGAAGGGGCTATTGCCGATATTTACCGACAAAAGGTGTAATCTCATTTAAATATTTAATTTGGAAGTGTAATGAAGTCAAAAGAGTGTGTTGCGGGCTTGGCTACTTCATGCTAAATGTTAGCCCAAAAAGAACTACTTGTTAGTTTACAATTTTATCTTCTAACAAGCTCTATTCTTTAACTTATTAAGTTGTCCAATCAACTCACACATGGCAATAATAATATAGAACTGTATAAAATAATGCTTTATATACTAAGTATCCACTTGAACCAGTGGTTTTGATAGGGTCGAAAGTTAGGCCCTCATCTGCATTGGAGGAATTAAATGTTAGAAGTCATGATATATCGTAATTTTGTTATCAATCGAGAATTTATAATTCAACTGTAAGGAAACAAATGAAGGCGAAACTAAGTAAAGTGGACTCAGACACATTTGAGCCCTTATTAAGGCTTGAAAGATTATAATAATATTCTCTTACTTAACTTACCATCAGCATCTGAAGCCAGTCCCTGTAATCTAAGAATGCTTTCGTTCATGTTAACGTTCACATCAGCTTGTCTTACCAATCCCAGAATAAAATCAGCCGTAAAACCAGGGTAAGCTGCCTCAGCCTTGGACAGAGCAGCTCGCAGAGTTTGAGATCCTACGACGTCTCTTCTTTCCAACTGAATAAACATCAAATTAAATTATCCCATCGGTAAAATTGTTTTAGGATTACAAATAACGGAGACGAAAATATTATCTTACCTGAGAAAGAATCGGACGGATTAGAACAGGCATAATGAGAGTGGCTACTGGAGTCTCGTCTCCCATTGTCATCCTTTCCAATTTATAGAGTAAAAATCGACAAAACACCTCTTATTAGCTTAAAACAAACGAAATATAATAATGAAAATTACTAAAGCAATCCAAAATTATCGAAATCTTAAATTTCGACATAACCTTCTCATAACACTCTCACAAAACATCACTACCTGGATCTGGATAAAAATCAGCTGTTGAGTGTTGAGTTTGAGTAGAGTGCGCGCGTGCGGCGCTTCTTCTTGTTCTCGAGCTGCTGGTGCTGGTACCACCGTACCCACCTCCTAACTCCAAACAACACGAAAATCTTTCGGCTGGGCTTTTTTCTGTTTCGCTGAATCTTTAGTTCACAAATTACGGTTAAATTATGTTTCTGTTTAAAAGATAGTGTATGAGGTTCAATCTTTGCCGGTTTTTTAAATAATTAAATATTACTTGTGCTTTTATTAAGTATACCAATTTTAATTCACTCGAATGATCATGTCGCGTTATATTTATTTAGGGACGACCCTCGTTGCTATTGCATTTATTTTTAAGTTTAATTTGTTCTAGCTTTTTGCTAGATACGTATCGGTTTTTTCTTCTTTAATCCGTTTCGTATGTTATGTTTTCGGGCGATTTCCCTGTCTTAGGACTTAATTTTAGTGGCGTTTTTCGACCGCCTCCCGTCAAGTCGTTGTCGGTTCTTTAACATTATAAGCGTAGTTTAGTATTTCATGTGATTTCGCGTAATTAATGTATTCTTAAATATTATGTCTTCGAACTCGTTAAAAATGGATATTGAGAATCCTCTCATGTTAAAAAGGTCGAGTAGCGCTCCTATGATAAACGAACTCAACAATATAATGGCTACTCAAACCAATTCCTCTTCAGCAAGGTATTTCCCTTTTTTAAAGACAGTTTATTTTAAATCTGGCTTCGTCAATGAATGTCTATAATTTGAACATTGCCTTGAATCGCTATGATCACCAGTTGAATGTGATAATGACTAATACATCATGTCAGTTACGCCTTTAATTTTCTGCCATACAGTGTTTTCACTGTATGGCTGTTCACTTTAAATGAAATCCGAATCTTAAACATTAATCGGAGGATCTCTCTTTTGCCTAACTCTTTTATATTTAAATGATATTTACCATTGATCACCTATACACCCTGTGTCAGGGATTTGATTTACTACCAGTGAACGAGGTTCTCTTCCTTTTCCCCTCTAGTTTTTGGGCTTCTTCATCCTGTAAACATCTGTAATCAGATCTCTTTTGGTGGAACTTATAAAACCGTTCTCCAAGCCCAAATTGTATTTGCCAAGTGTTAAATTCTTCTTAGGCATTTATATTTAAATCTACAATATTTAACCGCTTGTTGTAACTTCCAGCCACTAATAGTCCTTCCTGTAATAACCTATGCTTTTGATCATGACTTAAGAAAAAAAATACATGGTGGTAAGGTAATGGTAGCTGCTGGGATGCATAGCTTCCAGGCAGTTGTGAGATTTAGTGGGATCTCAAACTGCTGCCCTACTCCAAGCTGCTCAAGTCTATTCTCCTCCATTAATAAGCAGTTTGCCTACTACAATACATATCCTGTTAAACAATTATTTATGTTTTTTGAGCACAGTTTGTGTAGAAAGCATCTTTATTGTACACACGTTTTTCTTAAATTCATATGCTGATTGCAATAAAGCTTTTATAAAGTCAAGGAGACTGAGGCTTAAAGTTGTGCACAGGTATTTTTATTTTCTATGTGGGACTACAATATTTTGGGTGTATGTATTATGTGTCAAATTCTAATACCTCAGTCACACGTTGAGAAATTGCTGTGTACACAGTGCACTTGTCACTATATAGAAGTTT
Organism: Gerris lacustris; assembly: GCA_951217055.1. Lineage (NCBI taxonomy): Eukaryota > Metazoa > Arthropoda > Insecta > Hemiptera > Gerridae > Gerris > Gerris lacustris. The sequence continues at coordinate 74,126,324 of OX578278.1, forward strand.
ACCTCTACTCAATCATATTTACTCTACATTGTTGTTGGAGTATGTAGAAATTGTAAAATATGATAGCTTTAGTTAATTGTTACTGGGGAAAGTAACTTATTCTGTTAGTTTTATCGAGTATCTTAATAGATACCTTTACAGTTCATATCATGAATTCGTAATTTCTAAACCGTACAAATTTACTGTTCCATTAATGTGCTTGTTTATTGAAATTATATACTAATTTTTTTTAACAACTTTGAATTCCAGGGAACCGAGTGGATTAAATGTTTTTTCATCGAGACCTCGAAGATTCAGTACTAGTTTTAGTCCGTTATTATCTGGTCCTTCATCCCCTAAGCTAACTCCTAGAGTTAATCAGCTGCGTCAAGAGGAAAGTGTCGACATACTTGGAAGAGAGGCTGCTCATGAGAAGGAGCTCAATTCTGCCATGTCTATGTCACAATCTTATGAAGATCTGACATTATTAACTGAACCAAAGGTATTTGCTTTTGTTATCCTTGGTCATGATTTAAAATCCAGAGATAATCACTTAGCAATTAAAGGATAGATGTGTAGAGAAGCTGATCCCCTATCTTGAATTAACTTAATGTTATTTGATCAGGATGAAAATTAAACAGTATGTGTATAAAAAGCTCACATATAATATGCAGGCTGAAATTTCAGGAAAATTAAAAATTTGCATTTAATACTCACCCGAAATTCGGGGATAATTTTATGCTTGAGCACATTGTTCAAAGATTTCAATATATTTTTTTTATTGTTATTTAGGCATTTTTAAGAGGGGGGAAAAAAACAATTTTATTTAGATTTAGTAAGTATTGATTTTAAACCCCTCCTGGATCCATAGGAGGCTTTAAAATGAATCCATTAGAATAATTCGTAGAAAGGGAACGGGCCTTTGAGGACAACAATAAATTAAAAATAGTTCTCGGTAATTAGGCTGCGGTGTTTAAAAATGTTAAAATCAAAGGTTTTTTAGTTAAGTCCTGCTTCAGACTCACTTTTCCTGAGGTACCAAAACGGTTTTTAAAATTATTTAATCAGCCTGGGAAGGCTTTAAACTCTGATGAAACAATAAACTTTTCTCCTAGAATTAAAGCTTTTTCCTCTAAAATCAGTGTATTGGGATGTTTGCAGCTCACTGTGGTCTAAACCAATGAATTAATGTATCTCCTGAATCCGAAAATTTGCCTTTTTTTAAAATGGATGAGATTTCTGTCACGCTAAAAAACAACGTAAAATTTGACGCCACCCTTTCAGTCCTACAAACGTAAATTTACATTTTGAATTTCCAATGCTTGTCTCAAAAGTGTCTGTTTTTAGGCTTTTCTTGTTAGGCACGGTACTGCTAACGTAAATGTACGTTAGTATATTATGCTTTCTATTGGCTGTCTAGGGTACTACAACCGTTCTATGAAGAGCTGTGTAGTAGAGCGAGGGTTGAAGGTAGAAAAGAAAGGTTAGGAGAGATATTGTCATCTAGGCAGCTGGCCCCTAGGCTTTATACTCGATCTTTATGTATTTATACACGTTCTACTTGTATTTTTACTCGTTCTTCCCGTATTTATGCATGTTCATTATATACACTCTCTTTATGTATCTATACACGTTCTTATGGTACTATATATTTTTATATATACTCATTTAGTGACTATAATTTTCAATAATTTCTATTTTTTATATTTACTGTCAGGGTAATATGAAGAGTCTAGTAGATAGAGTGAGGATTGAAGATAAAAAGAAAGGGTAGATGAGATTTCATCATCTAGGGTTAGTAAAACCTGTCATGGTCGTAGTGTATCTTGGAACCTGGTCATGGAGTGTATCTTGTGGAACTAGGATTTGGGGTTTTTCCCATTTATTAAATTCCTCATGGATTACGAATCCTTTTATACCTAATTTATTATAATATTTTCTAGACTTTTTCCCCACCTTATTTTTATACACGTTCTTTATGTATTTATAGACAATCTTATGTTCATTCAGTGACTGTAATTTTCAATACATACCATTTTTACAAAAGTATCACTATAAAAAAATTGGGTTTATACATTGTCTTTGTGTAATAATATGTTATAAATTAAACTAAAGGCTGAGGGAAAAGATGACGTCTTAAAAAAAGTGTGATAATTTAGTGTGTAAGGTAGAAAAACCTCAGGCCAGGGTGGAACATTCCTATTTTGGACCCCAGTCCTGGGGAACAACCTTACAATATATACCTCAGTCCTCAAGGTGAAATATTGTGCCAGGAAGTTTGGATTTAACAGGAGGTCGATAGGTTTTCATTTACAGTATAATATTTCGATGTTATTGTGTGTGGAGTTTCAAAACGAACCGATAAAAGGGCTGGTAGATGTCTTCAATGTTAAAATCGTTTATAATTACCTCTGATAGTTACAGAAGTGAAGCAGGTCAATAAAACTGTTGTTACGTGTTTTAGTTATAGACAAAATACCGTACATACAGTACTGCATGTACACTGACTGTCTTAATTATCACCAGAATCAAATCCAGATTATCAATGGTCCAGACTTTTGACACTCTAAACTCTACTTTACTTTTACAATGATTCACAAGTGACTATAAAATAGGATTAGAGGTGAATAATAGTACATTACGAGTCGAGTGCGGAAAGTAGCATTTTGCATGAGAGTGTGGAGTTTGCACCCAAGCGATAGCGAGGGTAGTAAAACCACATGAGCAATGCAAAATGCCGTTTTCGCACGAGTTGCGTACCTTACTTTATCTACGATTGTTAGATTTAAATAATAAATACAGAAAAAAATAAACTTGGTGTATGTACGTTCGTATCTCCCTCTCTTGATAAAGATGGCATTTATTCTTGAGTTATATTGTTTGCCGAATTATTTATTTCTGGAGGAGTATTATTCTCCACATTTTCGTCAAAGTCACTTGATTCACTCATTGTTTTTCACTAAAAACTCGATATAAACAGTTACTTTAATAAAAGAGCAGCAAATTAGTTTTGTTAAATGTAAACAAACACGCTAATCGTGCGTAAAGCTGAAGAATTCCTCTTCTTTACCGCCCTAGGGTGGTAAAGAAGAGGAATTCTTAAGAACTATGAGACGCGAATGCACAATGAATACAAGTATGTAAAGAATCACTTTCTACGTATCTAAACAGAGATACTATGTTTATATTTCGTATCAATTGTAGATAAAAGTATTTTAATATCAAACAAATAAAATTTGTTTAACAAGCTAAAATATGCAGTACACAAATAAATAAAATTTAATGTTTCTACACAAAAATCAGTCATTAAACTGTATTCATTTAGGATATAAGAATTGAACTTTAGCTTTAAAAAAATATTTAAAAAATAGTCTGATATCACAGGATTTAATTATTTTACATTAACACCTCTAAATAATTTATTCCTTTATTTTATTATTATATTTAATGTGGGTCATTAAGAGTTTAGTGATAAGATAATATATTGCACTTTTGTATTCAACTATATTTTGCCTCAAAAGCATAATCTTACCTAAAGCTGGGTTTACACAGTCAAAGTATACTTGGACCAAGCCAGCTAGGACAACTGGCACTGCTAAAACTGGGTTGTGTCAGACATGATGAGTAAACAGGGTATCAAAGACCACTTGGACATTCAGGTTGAGTTGGAGAGGGCCCAACTTTTTAATTCCGGGGGAGTGCCTCGTACACCTCAAAAGCAATGTACTGGTGGTCACTTACAGTGTAGTCTTCCAGTACCCTCCAGTCTTGTATGTTCAATGCGAAAAAGACGCCTGGAATAATCTCGACATAACCAGGGCATCTGAAGGTTGAAGTAGACCCATAATTCAGGACTAAAAAGCCTGTTCTTGCGGCCATCTCTAACAGATACCTGCCTTGGTAGTCCGTATGTGGCATAACCCATTCAACTGCTTCACAACTGCTTTCATGACAATGTGGCCAGATCTCCCCCGTATTTTTTCCTCGAGCCAATTGAGCTTTTTTCGGTAGTCTTGTATGGTGTCGTTTGGAATGAAGTAGCACAAGAAGAAGGTTCTTATTCAATTCATGCGAATCCTCTTCTGCAGCCATGGCGCCTAACTTGTATTTTCCCTGGGTCTGGAATGCAGATGGCTGCCGTGCCAGTTATATCAGGGTACCAGTAAGGGGAGTCTTTGTTCCGATACTGCTCATTAATCAGTTGGATATCTACATTCTTCTCACTCACCATTTGCTAGAGAAGGTTGTCTGCCATTCTACTTTTGAGTAAATTTTTTCTGCAGTGTTCAAGTCATCGTAGATAACTTATTTCCCTCTCCAAGGGCTTCACAAAATACTCTGTACAGTCCTGAGCCTGGCCTAGTTTGCCCTTGATCAATCCTTTTTTGCGCAGAGTACTCAGTGTGTTCGGGCGTTTACATCGATTTGCCGCGTGTCCATACCGTAGGCATCTGTAGCACCTCACAACAACTGCACTCCTCCTCATCCTACAAATGACCCATCCAATCCGGATCTTTCCTTGTTGATCTTTGTAGCGGCCCTCTTGCCCACTTCCAATTTGGTTATTCTTTGCCCCTTTGTATTTGGTTGATGCTGATTTTAAGCTCTCCTAGGTTAGGGATTCAATTTTGTAGGGCAGCTTCCACTTTTGAGTAATTTATGAGGCAGTCTAGATCCCTAATTTTGACACAGGTCTTGGGTCTAGGCTGGAAACCACCGCATTATTTCCTAGGATTTCTTTGACTGCCACCCTGAAGGCTTCTTAATCCTGGTACTGAATTCTAGGAGGATGTCCCCTAATTGAATTTTCCGCATTGACCTAATCTCTGAGTCTTTGGTTTTTTATTTTTCCTGGATATGTCCTAATTCCTCCTCGTAGGATTTCCTTTCGTGGGCTTTATCAAGAGTGAATCTGGCCTTGGTTTACCCCTTTTTTTCTCTTTGAGACTTGGGTATTCTGCTTTAGGCTTCTGGGCCAATCTCCAGGGTTTCTGGTTGTTTTTGGGGTGTTCCATTGTCCCTGTTATTCCTATCTACCTTTGCTTTCTTAGAAGTGACTTCATCCCAAACCTCGAATGGCCCCTCTCCTTTTTTCTCCTAGCCTCTTTCATTTCCGCAGGGTTTGAAGCAGGTCATTTAGTTTTGACTCTTGACTCTTGTTGTTATAGGTCGAATGACGTTTGGGGAGGTCTCGGTCTCCTTGTTTCACCGGTTTTATTCCGCTTGCTTCCAAGATCCACGCAGCCTTGCAATGACTTCAAGTGACTCCTCCACAAGAAATATCCCCTTTTTCACATTTTGGCTGATAATTTGTCGGCGAAGGCCTTTTTTCATGATTTCGATGATTCTTCTGAATGCCATTGATCGGTGTTTTAAGTGTAGTGAACTCGTTGAATTAACAAACACACGATTGAGATTTAGACTTGATTTGGATTCAACAGAAACAAGGAGATCAAAGACTTCATAGGCAAACATAAAGTCAACTACTTGGCAGTAGTTTTTGATCTACAAATTTGATTACTACAAAATAATATCTTCTTTGTTATCTATTTACTCTGTTCCTTTGAAAATTTGCCGCCGCGCTAGTAACAAGTATTAAAAGTATGTTAGGACCTGAATATTCTTACCCTATACTGCAGAAAACCCTTGTTTCGAGCTGTGGACATTACATTGACTAAGCTATATTTTTTACAAAACTTTAAATAAAAAGCATTATCAGGAAAGGTATTATCGAGTTTCCACTTTACATAGATTTTAAAGACTTTCAAGAAAAACAAAAAATATGTTTTTTAAAAAAACGACAGTTTTTTATTGTTGATGGTATAATTAATTTATATTTAATCAAATTAATTTCACTGTAAATGTGTGTGTGTGTGTATATATGTCTTTATTTTATTTTTTATTAAGTTACAGTAATTAGGTGTTTGTTGTTAATGTGTTTTTGTTGTTTTCTAGAACAATGAAGTAAGTGAAATGAGATTGAAACTGATGGACCAACTGCAGTTAAACTCGTCTGTTTGTCCTTCAAACTGTTCTTCTCCTTCACCCACTCGATCTGCGTTTCCTATCAAATCCATCCTCAAGGGTGGTCCTCTCTCTCCCAGTCCCACTCGCAAGTTCACCACCAGGTAATATTCACCCAGTATTATGTTTTAAATTGTCCTTAAATTTCTGCTATTACTAGCCTTTCTCTTTTGGTGAAACCAGAGGTATTTTCCTTCTGCATCACCATCCCCCATCCCATGACTTGTATCCTTGGGTGGAAATGATCTTTTTTTAGGGTTTCGAGGTCTTCGCATCTTGGATCATATCTCCTGACCTATTGCAGCTAGAGATTTTAAATTTGGTATACAAGTTAAACTTTTGTGCCCAATAAAAGGAAAAATGTTGCGAACATATGTACATACTTGAAATTTCTCTGATCAGCGAGCAATTGCGAACTGATTGCAACATTTTTTATTTTTTTCTAATTTTTGAGTGGGGTATCATTTTAAAGGTATTGAAATGTAGATCACAAATATATATCGCTTTTCCAAAATGGCGGCCATTTTACCCCCAAATGAATAAAATAAGTGCATACCTAAGATGGTAAAGGATATTATGCACACCTTGTTCCTCCAAAGTGCAACTTTTTATACATATATTAGTTAAACAAAAATGTAGGAAGCATACATTTTTATTACCGTAAAAACCCTTTTAGTAGCTTGCTGGTAAGTACTTGACTGGAGTTTTTAAGATTTGCTTACATCCTTAACCCTTTGACTGCGGAGGTATCACCAGGTGATATCTAGCATTTTCAACTGAGTGGCGGGAGGTATCACTTGGTGATACCACATGGAGAGGGGATAATGGAACTTCTTCGGGTATTTAGTTGTGCGGCCGCCTCAGAGATAGACCCAACATCATTTCACTCGTTTACTCCTGCTATGCTGGTTTGCAGACCTCTTTTTTTTGCAGAACCGCAACACTTCAGCCCCTGGATAGACCCTAAGGGAAAGGTCCCGCAGTCAAAGGGTTAAGGGAAAACCTTCTCCCAAGTATTAACTTTCTAACTTTGGAAAATCAGTCTGGGCTGAAATCCCCCCTTTTTACTTTGCCCCTATTTATCCCTAAGGGATAAAATTTCAGAAAATCCCATCTTGGCAACAATTAATATTATTTATGAAATGACTGTGTAGCCACAGACGCTCTTCTTCTTTTTATATAGATAGATAATAATAAAATAAAACATAGCCTATGTCACTAGGGAATAGTTTACCTTTCTATCGATGAGAGAATTCCCATAATCGGAACAGTAATTCCAGAGATTACCTCTTACAATCATACAAATTTAGATAACAAAATAAAATATAGACTATGTCACTCGAGAATAGTGTAGCTTTCTTTCAGTGAAAGCATTTTCAGAATTGAATCGGTAGTTTCAAAGATCTCCTCCTACAAACAACTTTACCTCTTTATAATATTAGTATAAAGGCTTAAAATTTCAAGTTATTTATTTAGACAAAATATTTGTTTTTATTTTGAAGCTTATTCTTAATGAGATCTACTTATTGTTATTTGTTTTAGAAGGAGTCAAAGCCCCATAGCTATGAGGCCGTCATCATTAGGTCCAGTTAAAAGAAAATGTGATATGGAGGAGTCTGAACCTCCTGCTAAGAAACTTGGCACTGTGATTTTAGCGCAACCAAAGTAAGTATTTTTTGTTTAGAAGAGGGTACATTTGTTAATAGAAATAGATTTTTTTATTTCATGAAGTATTTTAGGGCATTATTGGATTAAGTGCATTTTTAAGAGATTTTGCGTAGAATCAGACATATTTCGGTGAGATTAATGTATTCTAATCAACCATGGTGATTAAAACACCAAATTGCTAATTGTCACGAATCTGTTAAAGCCAATATTTATTATAGTCTTGTTTCTACCGTTTTATTTGTTTATACTTAAACAAACTACAGCTACTTTGTCATTTTGTAGTTTTTTTGTGCTTTACTCTTTTAGAAAGTCCAAAATATCGACGAGAAGAAACTTGTAAAAACAACTGACTTTATTAAACATTTACTTTTAGGCGGCTTTCACACCGAAGTAGCAAGTAGCAGGTTGCATGCGTCCTAGTAACACCGGATTATCTAAGGAGTCGAGGTAATTGAACGAGAGCCTACACACTGAAGATGCAAGTGTGACGTGCATCCTGAAAGCAAGTGGCATGTGTGACTCGAGAACCAGCCGGCTGGCTCTCGAGTCGCAGTTGCATCTTCGGTGTGTAGGCGCACTTCGCCTCGAGAACCAGCCGGCTGGCTCTCGAGTCGCAGTTGCATCTTCGGTGTGTAGGCGCACTTCGCCTCGAGAACCAGCCGGCTGGCTCTCGAGTCGCAGTTGCATCTTCGGTGTGTAGGCGCACTTCGCCTCGAGAACCAGCCGGCTGGCTCTCGAGTCGCAGTTGCATCTTCGGTGTGTAGGCGCACTTCGCACTTGCATCTTTGATGTATAGGCTCGTTCAATTACCTCGACTCTTTAGATAATCCGGTGTTACTAGGACGCATGCAACCTGCGTCTTGCTAGTTCGGTGTGAAAGCCGCCTTAGGTTTAATCAGCTGCTTTATGTAAAGCTTTGTACCTGCATATTAATTTATAACTTTGTTTTTAAAGGTTGGAACCAGCCAGATGTTGGTCTGAGTCAGATTCTAGTATTGATTCCATGTCCGGTAGTACCAGTGAAAATACCCCAGATCCGTCGCCGAAGCCAGACTGAAATCTAGCGGTTCCTTCGCCCAGCATTTCAACCCTCTAGTCTCACCCGCTTACTTTTCCTCAGTATACCTTATTATAACATCTCCTATAATTTCCCTTCTTTTTTTTTTTCTTTTATTAATTTATTATTATTATTATTATTATTTTAAAATGGTATAAAACCGCTGCAACAAATGTGAATTAGTCGATTGCGAAAAGGAAGCGATTTTATCGGATTCTTACAATGTACCGATATGCTAAATGTTATTCTGATTATTCCTCCAGTTGGTTTATTACCTCATTTACATTATCAGATGTTTCATTTTAGAAACATTTTGTTTAATCACCTCATTCAATTTCTCTTTTCTGTATTTGTACATCTCAGTGTCTAGAAGTGTCACGAAACTCAACTTTTTTTTTTAATTTCTATGTTATTATTTAGTGTTCTAATTAATATTTATTTATTTTGTATATTGTCATAACTAGTTTGGTTGGCCTGACAAAATTTTGAGCTACATTTTTTTTATTTATTACCGACAAATACTAAACTTTAAAAAAAAAAATAAACGACAATGCTTGGATCTTGGTTTTAAACCTAAAATTAAAATGTGAATACCGTTGGAATTGTTTTTTATATATATATATATATATATATATATATATATATATATATATATATATATATATATATATATATATATATATATATATATATATATTTTTACACTTTTTCTTCTAGTCGTTTGGATTTTAGGGTTAAAAAAACAAATTTAAAGTCAAAACATATTTATTATAATGACAATTGTGACTTAAATATACAATTTTATGATTGAATTAGTTTGTTAATGTGGTTTGCCTACTTGAGCTTTTGACAGTTGTGGTTTACTTGATGGAAGTAAAAGTAAATTTAAGGAAACAGCCCTCACTTCATAAGGCTCCCTGCTTTAATTCCACCTAGATGAAAAGAACTCTTTATTTGGCTACTTCATCTATTATCAAATGTATTATTTGGATAAATAATATACAGTGAAAACCGTTTAACACAAAAGAGATTAAAATGAAAAATCGGTTAACACCAAATAATACTGCGGTCCCGACAAAATAGTAGGTATTTTACATTTTTTTTCTTTTAACACGAAACAAAAATCGCTTAACACGAAAAGACTTCGCTTGGGAACAAACAAAATACATACACCTTATTTAAGCCGGCAAGAATGTAGAGGGGTCTGAATATAAATAAGACACCTAGGCAAAAGCCCTTTAACTCAGCTTTGAATTCCATCTCCATTAAGACGAGACGATAATGTTTATCGAAACATAGAGAAATTGAGACAAATATAATATAAACTGGTAAAAATTTATAATTATTAAAGTTTATTACATTTTTTTCAGTTGTTTTATTATTTTGTTTGTTTTTATTATATACATACATTCTCATGTATGTAAATATCGTATATTAATTTGAAATGTGAAAAGTTTTAGTGCATCTAATATGAAGTTTTATATAATACATTTATACCTATAAATGTAAATTAATAAAACGACATAAAAAATATTGGTGGCATCGTTAGCACAAAATTCTTTTTGAAAAAATATTTCGGGCCCATCAGTTTGTAACGGTTTTCACTGTTAACATAATAATATAACATGTAATTATTTTTGTGGGCAAATGGTAGATTGGTTAATAAGTATCTATTGTTATATTTGCTTGATTACTTATATTAAATACTCTCCGTCTACTTACAATTTCTAACTTTTCAAATGTATTGTCAATGCAGCAGCGTATTTTCTCAACCAAACAAGCAGCGTTATTTTCTCTTTTGTTGTTTTAAAAATGACAAAACGCAAGCCCTCCTCATTTCCTTTCTTTACTATTTCACTTATATGAAACAACTTTTTATTATATATTACCTAAACATTTTTATTATAGTGCAATTTGTCTAATAAAGATGCTGATTTGTAAGTTGAATTAGAAATAATCTTGGTATTATAGAAAAGTCTGGCTTTATATTATAATGTTTCTTATAATATTCTAATTCGGCAGATTCAAGTGTAAATTAAATAGTTTTTTGTGCGTCGGATTCTCAGATTTTCTAGGCCTTCGTTGACATTTAATATGTTTTTCATAGTCCAAATAAAATGTTAGTTTTAAACTCATTGTCATTCCGGTCATTATCACATGAAATTTTCTGTGAAATTGAGATTGAGTAGATGTTGTTATTTGTTTTTTTAAATATTATAGTTTGAAACCAGGTATTCATTAGCATGTATTTGTTCTGACTGAAATTTTGTTTGCCTTTGGCCTCCTTTTAATAAAATAGAGTTTGTTTGATCATAGACAAATAAAAATTGAGGGTGTTGAGCTATTGTACGACTTGTTATGTTTACTCTTACTCCTGACTATACAAATCAATTCAGCACACCTCTTATAAACTATAAGATAATATTAATTTTTATTTCATCTATCGATAAATCTATTACAAATTATTAGCATGTTTGTTTTCCTGTATTCTTGTTCAAGGTCTCTTTTATTGTTACAAATACCTTTCTCAATATAATAAATCGATGTATTTTTAGATTTATATTAAAAGGATATATATATATATATATTTTGTGTGCGTTTTTATTTATGTACTTGTAGATTATTAATTTTGTTATTAACTTATGTTTTTCCTTTCAAAACTTCTGTTATTAAAAATTGTACCATTTACCTATTATTATTATTATTATTTTGTTTCATCAAGACTGTTGTATTCTAATTCCCCTGTATATTTAAATGTATTAGCAAAAGAAATAAAAAGTTTATAATGTTACTACATTAATATTGTACTTTTTGTTCATTTTGGTACTTTGTCTAATTGGGTACATATTATACCGCTTTCTGATAATTAAAAAAAAAAAAAAAAAAAAAAATCAAAGAATGAATAAAAACAGACCAATGAAATAAAACCTTTCTTTATTTTAAATTTTGTTTTGTAGAATTAAAATTCTAGACTGTGTTAAATTGTCAGAAATGCCCTTTGTATTTTATACCGTGTGTCCATAAAGTTCCTACCAATTAAATAAAATAATATTTAATTTTGTTTATTTATTGTTATAGTTAATTTTTTTGTTGTCTAAAATATTGAGAAACTCAGGATGCCGGGCTTTAGTAGTATCGCATAAGATAATTGAGGATATTAAAGAGGGGACTACCCTCCTCAGTGAATCACGACAAATGTGACAATCTTTGTTTTGTTATGTAACAGTGACTCTTTGCAGCAAAGGTACACAAATAAACTTAGATAATAATCAAAGATTTCAGGGTAGGATTCTGTTGTAATGTCAGTTGTCTTTCTTCCACATTAAAGGCCGTCTAGAATTTGGATTGCCTTTATTATGGTAAAATTCTTTATCAATAGTGTGATTTTAGTATTAAGACTTGCCTTAGTTTTTCTTATCGAATAAGCCACTTAATAAGTGAAGTCTGTAAAATTGAAAAAATACATGGCTTAGAGAGATAATTTACTGACCTACCTAGGTCTTAAGTTATCACAAGCCATTGTGAAGGCTTCCTCGTTGCATTACAAACAAGCTATTCTACACTACTTAAGACTGAGAAGTACTTAAGAGCTCTTTAAAAGATTTTTTACAATTTCTTAACGAAAGAAACATAATATACAATCTAGACATGAATAGTGTAAAATTTATTTTAAATTCTTTATAGTGTCTGGATATTTTTTTATGTACTGAGGAAAAGTTATTTCTATGTGAACTCTAATTAGAAGAGAAATAAACATTGCACTTATGACACACTGTGTGGTCCTGAGGTGTTGAAACACCATATTGCTCAATTCAAGATGTTGTTTGGTGTCTCATTAGCTTACTGTGCACAAGTCTGCATTGTACACATTTCACAGCCCAAAATAAAATAGTTAGATTTTTTTATTTAATTTACTATTATATCATCAGTTTTACTCTTGAGTTACATTCACGATATGCGTAAATAAATCCCCTCCTTTTATACAGAACATATATTACAAATAGTCGTTTCATATATTTTTATATCTAGTTACCTTCTTGCCCCTTAGTAATCTTATTAATTGAGTTTGTTATTTTATTTTATTTTTTTTTTGAGAAATGCCCTGTGGTTGACTATTAAGGTTAACCGATTATTATTATTTAGTAATAATCAATACTAAAGATGTTTAGTGTAAATATGATGGCACAATCAATAAAGTTGCTTCTACAGTTTATTTTAATGTGAATCTAGCTACTTCTCTGTTCTACTTGAAGTTGTGCAGCCTCTAAATAATATTCTTTAAATAGTCCGATCAAATTACCAACTGGAGTTCAAAGAAATGAGATAAAATATTCTGAAATAAATTTTCCTTATTTTCTATTTAAATGTTATTCCATAAATAATATTCAATTTTAAGTTTTTGGTAGTTTCCATACTACGGAAAGTTTAAATTTTAATTTAAATCAAATTATAATTATTATTTATTACGGGAAACAGACAGTGAAAAGTACATCCCGGCGCAGGAATGTATTTTTCACTGTCTGTTTCCCGTAATAAATAATAATTATAATTTGATTTAAATTAATAAATAATATTGTTAATTCTATGTTGTTCTTTTTATGAAGTTATAAATTAAGTTGTTATTGTGTCTATGTGGTTTAGAGCACACTGATGTGGTTTAGAGAAAATGACTCTACCGAGCCACTTGTTTGAAATTCTAAACTGCTTTGATGCTTTGATTCTTAATGTTTCTACAGACAAACCTCCTCTTGAAAATTCGGACTTACAAAAATATTTTTTAAAAAGTAGAACTATAGAGATTTTTGCACAGGTAGGAAGTTTATAGAGCCTCGTTTCCTCGTCTGATAGTAACATACAACCTACTCCTTGTTCCATTTTAGATCCGTCTCTATATACTACACTCCACCCTTGGTATTTTTCCATTCTTTCAAGGAAGTGTTTCCTGAAGATCTCCTATCATACTTCTCGAGAGAATGGTCTAGGCAAGTTGGAGGCAGGGTCCATGGGGGGATTGTGGGCACTTTGAACTCACAGACATTGTACTGTGTTAAACTCAGTTTTGCTCTGATTCTAACAAGTCTAATGCTGAGGGGTTGTGTCCTAGTTGGTGATATATTGTTATTATTATTATTACTTAGTACAAGGGGACGTCATGACAGAAAAAAGGTTTTTCAAGTTAGTGGTATTTAACAAACTCGGACTGTTCTTTCTTTCTCTATTAAAAGGAGGATCTGGAAATCAAATACCTTTTATTTCTATCTTTACATGTGCCAATCAAAATATAATTTTAGCAAGACACTACTTAAATATGTGCTTGAAAAATGTTTGTGTTTAAGAGGAATATTTGTTATTTGAATTTTAACAATTTTCTAAGGCGCGCTGTGCTCACTGAAGAAACAAGTTTCATGAAACATGAAACTTTAGTATCATGAAACACTTGATTTAAAACATACAGAAAGGAGCACACTGCGTTTCTTGAAACTGTATTTTCATTTGGTTTCATGAAACATGTTTCACGTAACCAAAAAGTCATGTATCATGCAATCAAAAAGTCAGGATTTGTCGAAACCAAGTTGCACGTGATTTCATGTTTATTGTTTTGCTTATAATTTTTGTTTTGATTATTGCGTTTTGTTTGGTGTTCAGTTGTTTATTTAAAATGAGTGCATTAAGAAGCATTTAATTAATTAAATGTGATACATTGAATTAATACATCTTCGTTAGAGGACATGATGAAACTGTCAGAAAAAGGGTTTCCTCTTTGTGAACAGAAACGTGAAACTGGTTTTATGAAATTGGTTTCATGAAACCAGTTTCTTCAGTGTGCACAGCACCTAAGTTATAAATAACATAAGATTGGTAGAAACTTTGCCCACACCCTGTGAATAGCAATGTTGTTAAGTGTTTCCTAAAAAATGTTGAACAATAATAGTCTTCCAGTAGCTTAGTATTATATATTCAACTTATATCAGTCAATAAAAAAATATATAAATAGTGAAATTTGGTTTCTCTTGTGCTTTATTTATACAAGTAAACAGTTGTGTGTAAAGGGTTTCGTTTGTATTGTGAACTTGAAATTATTAACCGACAGGGGAACTGCCGATAAAAAAAATGCACAATGAATATAAAAACTTTTATTTTTTTTTTTTTTTTTACAAAATCACAAGTTAACAAAAAACAATTTCCACAAGTAGGTACTGTATATTTTTGTTATTTTCTCTTTAATTAATATATTTCATTTGATACCCCACTTGAAATTTCAAAAAAAAAAAAAAAATGACATGATTTATCTGCAATTTTTGGCCCAATAGACCCCACATTTTTTTTTATTTTTAGTAGCAGCAGAAGTATGGTTTAAGTTGTGTAGAAGATAAGCTGGAGTATGTGTGCTGTCAAACCCATTCTTTTTAGGAGTTCCTATTTTTTTTAAATAAATTTCTCTTAACTTAAAAAGAACCAAGGAACCAGATGTTCCTGTGATTCTGTTGGGTTTTCTCTTATTCCATATATTGTTATTTCACGTACAGAAACCGTTATTATAATTAAACTAACTAAAGTTATTATTTCCTAAGAGCCATTTATTATCTTCTACTTTCTTGAATAAATAGATTTAGATATATTTATTATTTATGCATCATAATCACATATTATTATAATATCATTATCGTATTTATTTACCGTTATTTGGTTTTGATAAAAATGCTGGTTAGACGTGATAAGTTCTCCCAGATGCTGATATCTAAATGCAGATTTTTTTTTTTTTAAATGTACCGCTTACAAATTAGTTTCAATGTTTAGTGGTTCTCTACTCCTGTATCTTCATAATGTGTATTGAAAGAATCCTTTAAAATAATAAATCCTATTTATTTATTTTTTTTTTTTTCCGGGGGGCTTTTACACCTAAAGACTCTGGCGACTTAGGTGGGCCCATCGAACAAACCCGGGTTAGGGACTTAAATCTTCACACTTTTGTGAAGATGTGGTCGGTAACTATGACACCCTCCTGGTTTTATTACAACCAGGAGTGTCATCATCATGGTTTCCAGGCCGAAACCTGGTGGCGCCACTCTTTCGAGGAGCTTCCCATTTATTTAAACAATGCTGGGTTGACATTGAGCAGGGGGCCCGGTCTGGGAATCGAACCCAGAGCTGTGGTCATGAGCGTTCACCCATCCATCTACTGCTCTGCTCGAGGCTGCTTAACTTGCGTTATCACATGGCAAGCGCGTTAGCCTCTGAGCCACCCAGGCCCCCTAATCCTATATTAATGTTATTTAAAAAAAAGTATTAAATAACATAAAAAAGTAATTTTTTGTCAACCTAATTATTTATGAAGCATTAAAGAATTACATTATATATAAGTGGATTTATTTGTAATCTAAATACTGTTATTACTTTATTTTTCGTAAAAGTATTGTAACATTTTAATCCAATAGGAACTTTCAAATTGACTTTTTTGTTTTATATGAATATTATTTGTTCTTTTGTAATCTTAAATAACTCCTATGTTCCTTTTAGACTAATATCCGACTGAAAAAAATCATAAATAAATAAAATTGACGGAGGATATTTACTTTATGACTTTTTATTACTTTACTTACTTTGCTGCAACAACGTGAGACATTTCCTGTAATAAATTTGACATTTTAAATATTGTTTTTGATTATTACACATAAAGTTTAGGATGGATAGTGGTGAATTATTCAAATCATCGATTAATTATGATTATGGATATTGTGGAAAGATATCGTAAAAAAAAAGTCTTCAATACCACTTGAGTAATGCTTATTTCTTTAATCATCTGTATTTTATATAAAAAAGAACACCCCCCCCCCCCCCCAGGGATATTTCTTTAATAAAAAACAACACTTTTTATATTGAGGGCCTTAAAATGTGTAAAACCATCACAAAATCACATTTTTGCACTATCACAGCACTTCCTCTTAGTAAAAACTAATTATAAGAGAAATTTAAAAAAAAGAGCTATTTTTGTTAGTCACATCAAATTTAGAAAAAATAACAAATAACTAAAAAAAAGAATAATAACCCAAGCCCAAGATTTTGTTAATCATTTTTATATTTTAAAATGCTAGCCCCACTAAGTTTAATTAGATGAATAAAAATGGTTTACATATATCTGCTTTATAAAGATAATAGTTAATTACACGCATACTTTATTGGTTGTTGGGATTTATTTTCTACCCAAAGCCATAAGTCAAGAAGACCTCATAGCTGAGTGGGTCTATTAAGCAAACCTGAGCTTGATCCTCTTTAATCCAGGTCAAGGTGATAGACCACGTCATGTGATCTAATCATCAGAAGTCTTACCCATCTCACATATGAACCACCACTTGATAAGTCAGGGAAATCACATTGGTTTTAGCTTCAAGTTGTAAGTACTCAAATCATAGTTAGACTACACTAAGCCCTATTCTCGGCCTTAAGGTGCGAATTCTCCAATGAATTGACGCTCAACTTTACTTTTAATCACATGCCCGAATCTAATCTGACGCCGGCCAGTCAAAACATGGTTAAAAGGCAGGAGCCGTCTTCTCTGGTGAGTTCCAACTGAAATTCTTTTGTTTGGAGCAAAAGTCACCACCTCCGATCAGTTGTAGTTAGATTTCCAATGGTCGGGACGTCCGACTGCCCTTTTATACTTTCTTAGTACAAATGAGAAAGTATTGTTTCGGGGCAAAATACATATTCATAAAAGGACATGCCCAAAACACCAGCACAAATTATTATTTTTTTTTTTATACATGCATTTAATAATTTATTTCGTTTTATGCTACTACATTTGCAAAATGTATTTGACACTATTTTTATTTGTGTATTGTTTTTTATTTGTGTAGAAATAATAATCTAAAATCTAGGACAATCCAGGTTTTTATAGGAACAAAAAGTTATCATCTACACTGGTTTAAACTTAACTAATCATACTTCCATCTCTATCAATTGTCTTGCAGTATTATGTATTTCTCTTTCTTTCTTAATTCCCCTTTTTCACCTATCACATCTTCATTTTAATTATTTTTTAACAAAATTCTTACCATGTGCCATTCTAATTTTATCTCCCATAATACCTAGTTGTTATCTATTCTACCCTTCTCAATTTTTATCTTCAAATAAAATAAAAGTATCAAGTTTAAATCCGTGTCTTAGATAGCTCTTGGTTGTTGTGTCTTGTAAATTTTAACTACCCTTTCAAAAGTTCTACTATTTCTTTAAAAAAAAAAAAAAAAAAAAAAAAAAAAATATATATATATATATATATATATATATATATATATATATATATATATATATATATATATATATATATATTTATTTATTTTGTGCCTAATTTATTTGGATGTTTTACCGAAGAATAAAATTAAAGGTAAGTACGAGCATTTTCCAGGTTATAGCCTAATTAATGAAATAATTAAAAATTACATGCATTAACATCCATAATCAATGCCGAAGCTAAAATAAAAGAGACGGGGAAGTTGGAAGTAGCACCAGAAGTGACCAGTAGCGCAGTAGCAGCAGAAGTGACACCCCAACCTCTTGATAGCCATGCGTTCAGACTGCCTCCATATAAAAGTCACTGCTGGGAAGTAACGCACCAGAGAATTCACACCTTTAATCTACAGGGTTGCTTTTGTTTTTATAATTATTTTAACCTGTTATAAAGCTTAAGCTCTCTAATACTCAAGTATTCTGTTTTTTCTTTTTATCGGCTCCAACTATCGCTAATGATAACTTTTCATAAAACTCAATTTCTGATTTTTTTTTTAAATAAAATTGTATTTGAAGGACTTTTATTATTAAATAAACACACTTCACCTGGTTTATAAAAAAAAAGAAGTTCTTTATTATTTTTTTATAAATAAGTTTGATCAAAGAATTGATATATATATACACAAAGTTTTTAAGTAGTTTTAATAACATGTTCAAGACTTAAAAGAAGTTAGTTACGGCAATTACCTTAACACATTGAATAAATAGCTCCTAAAATTAATAATGATTATATATAATATTCAATAAAATTTTATTTAATAGGGAAAGTAATAAAATCTTTTATTCACTAAACAACCATACTTGTTTATAAGAGGTAACCTTTCACTATGTCAGGTGACACTTTCTATATCAGTATATCTTCCTACAAAATTAAAATTATTACTTTAAAAGAATAAATTTATGTACATTAATTATCATCAGACAGCTTTTGAGATTCGGCAATCTTAGATTTTTTCCATTCCTTATTTTTTTCTTCTTCAAATTCTTCATTTTTCCTTTTTAACTTCGATCTTTCATCTAAAACCAGACAAACAAGATATGAATTAGTTTACTCTAGTAACATAGTCAAATTTCTTAAGCAGGCCCTGCACTATCAATCCGCTTGTTCAAAACAGCGCATCAAGTGATGGTGTCAAGCGTGATTAATAGTCTAGGAACCTGTTTGATGTTTGAGTCAAGCCTTGACAGTGATTGATGGAAAGTTTGAATGACTCAAGCGGCTGAACGGAGCGCTTGATAGTCTAGAGCAATTTTGATCAAGCATTCCGTCAGTCACTTGCTCGACACTAAAGATGGAGGACCGTCTGCTCGCCTCCAAAGGTTCGGTCATCGTAGATAATAATTCCGATCAAGAATTTATTAGCTTTGTTACAATGTCAATATTTATATTAAGGTTATATTTATATTGATTTCAATGTCGTTTCCTCTGGATCTTTTTTTTCCGCTTGAGAGCAACAACTGTCAAGATGATAACCCCAAATCCTGATTCAAAACCATGGTATCTACACAATACTGGTTCACTACAGTCCAGGAGAAGCAGTTCACTAGTCGAAAACTCCACTACAAATGAGTGTTGATGAAAAGATTGATGGTATGCTTGATGTGCCCCAAGGCTGCTTGAAGCATGTGTCAATCAGCTTGACGTGCTGTTTTGATCAAGCGGATTGATAGTTTAAAGCAGCTTAAGTTTAACTTAGAAATCAAATATAACCGTTCATATTCATGAATGTTTTTTTCTTCACACTCAAGAGTACCTCTATGGTATTACAGTAGAGTCTCACTTTACCAAGGGAATAGAAGTTTAACTTTCCACGATAGCTAAACACAAGGGTCGGCCTTCAACATAGCAGTGAAAAATACAGTTTTGAAATATTGTGCTCTCAACACCTAACTTGGTGCTAATCCATGAAAAAAAAAAATCAAAAGTATATTCAAAATCTAAGGACTGTCTTCTATGTTTGTTGTGTTTTCTGATGTTTCACCCCCTATGTGGGATGCATCTCATCTACAGGGATGTACAAGTTATTCTGAGCGAGGGACAACGTGGTCTAGAGAGAAGGGTGGCGATTAGGGATTTCTATGACCTGGAGAGCTTGAACCCATCTTCCCTGTTCAAATTTTCTGGCTTCTTCTCAATTTCAATTAGCTCTGGGAAAAGTCTGTTGGAATACCCCAATACTCGTGTCCTCAAACTTGACGAGTCGGCCTGTTTTGTCTGAATGTACTGCTACAACTGACTTCCAGTCGTTGTTTTTAATGGCTCTAATGTACTCCTGTGGACGAGTGGATATCAATCTGCCAAATGTACCACTTTCCACAGCTGCAAGGAATTTCATATACACTGTTGGCGTTAAAAGGTAACGGGTCCTTCACCATATCAAAGAATTTTTTCAATGTGTTGTTATCAGTGAAGGTGGTCCGTATCTCGTGCTTCCTCAAGATTCGTGCTATCTTGTCAGTGGTACCTTAGACGAGAGGAAGATACGCCTTATTTTCAGGTGGGGCATCTGGGACGGCTCTTGGACTTAGGTGTTTTCCAGTCGGTGGATGACCTTGCCTATGTCTTTAGTCCGGAAATCATTTGAAATTGAGAAGAAGCCAGAAAATTTTAACAGGGAAGATGGGTTCAAGCTCTCCATGGCATGGAAACCCTTAATCGCCACCCTTAACACATGTAAGGACTAAGATCAACCCACAGTCCAGAGAAGTAATCCAGCTCACCAGGTATCTCCTACACCTGCTTTGGACGATGTAATATCTGGCATAACAAGCAACAGATATTGTCTCAGACCCAGAAATAGAATACATATTACCACTGCTCCTAAACATTCTCTCGAGTCTACATTGTCCCTCGCTCAGAATAACATGTACACCCCTGAAAGATGCCTACAGCATAAGAGGCTCGATCGATGTGTTGGTAAACACATCGATCATGACGTGGTCTCCACCAGAAGACAAAGAACTTAATGATGACATCAGATGCCATAGGGGAAGCCTAGGCAATAAGATAAATACTGTTTTGTTTTAATTACAATTTTAAAATTCATATGAAAAAACAAAATGTTTAACAATTTTCACACATTTGTTCTATATCTATATGTATATCTTTAATTATTTTATCCCTTTACTTATCGACTTACTTTTGAATTTTATTAGTTAATTAAAGTATGTAGTGTATGTAAACAATGCAGTTAATATTGTTTTTGTGACCTGAAACTTGGCAAAAATAATTTTTTCACTGATTCACACCAAGTTAGGGGTCAGGAGCTAAAATGAAAAAATATTCTACACACTTGGGTTAAAATATGTTTTCAATATTATTCAATCAGCATTTAGGATTATTACATATTTGAGGATTCATTTAAGTAAACTTAACATTTAATTTTTGATTTTAGTGGAGTTATTCTTCCTGGGATAAATAACTAAAAATTAATTAAATAACAATTAACTGTTATGACCGACAGAGACATGAGGCCCGTCACTTGCAGGTGACCTTTTCGTATGTGAAAGGTCCCATTGTAAGCAATACATTTCTGTCTACAGTGTCACATAAAAAACATTGCCATCGGGCGCAAAATGGTCTTATACATGAGTTTGACAATTTCAATAAAATCATTTTTGAATTAACGAAAAACTACGTTGGTATTTAATAATTGAACATTGTTTTAAGGTTTCATGTCTCTAAAAGATGACTGTTTTGCCTTGAACTAAAGTTACACACACACCAACTATAATCTCGGTCTGATTTTCAGAAAATTTAATCAGTTCTGGAACGACCCGAGACTGCTGTCAATCATTAAGAAGTCATGTCATGTCAATGACGACACTTCTAAGAATCAATTGTCCAAACAGAGCGGTACTTAAACAGTCGAGTCAAAAGCATCGATTTATAGCAGTGAGTATTAATTAAATATTTTACATTTTTGTTGTGATAAAAAAGTATACAAAATTGCTTTCAAATAATATATTTGAGAATTCCCTCAGACGATGTAGATGTAGTGTCGATGGATATCGATTAGATATAAACTTATTATTTATAAAAATTATATTAAATCTACAAAGAAAAAAAGTTCAGCCAAGTGTGACGCTATACAGATTAGTTGAAATGCTTAGAGCCTCGGTAGCTAGTTGGAACGATCTACACTTTGCAAACTGGAGGATACAGGTTCGATTTCACACTCTGGGAACCTACTAAGTCGGTTACACACCGACCTGTGTCCAAGCCTTTCAGCAGGCCCAATCCATTCACGGGCTATTACACCACAGATATTTATTTTTAGTTAAAATAATTAAATACTTATAATTAACCCATTCAATGCGGGTGGATCCACTGTGGATCCATGCCGTGCTAACGCGCCTGGCGGGTGGATCCAAGCCCTCTTTTTCAGCCCTCTGTAGCTCTATTCTCCGTGCCTCGAGTAGAACCATCTTGCAAGGCTCCGTCAGGCCCGCTCACGTTTGTAACCACAGTGGATCCAAACTTCTTTTTTTTTTTATTTATTTTTAAATTAACTTTTAAAATCGTTTAGATATATACGGTAACTAAGGTAGGTTCATGAATTGGATTACGCATTGAATGGGTTAATATAAAATATAATAACAATAATTATTATTTTTACCAAAGCTGACTGAGAAAATATTATAAATGAAACATTTTGAAAAATAATATCTTTTAGTAGGATAGGTTTAAAGGCTCAAATTGATTACCTTCGTCTAGAAAGGCTGCTGGTTCTTGGTCGCTCTCTTTACTTGTTGACGGATTACTGTCGTCTAAAGCTGAGGAATCTAACATAAAATGTAATTATAAGTTTCAATTTGTTAGAACATAGTTCCATTAAGCACTTGGGGTTTGACAATAAATAGACGAGTTTTTATTTGGCATTTTATTATTATTTTCTTTCATCCTACTTGAGTTTTTTATTTTTATGTTCTTTATAATTCCACATCAATTAGAAATACCAATATTCTGTTTTTACTCTAATGGGTATTAAATCAAAACAAATATTCTTTAACTTACACAAGTACAGTGGGGCTTAATACTTGTTTTTTATCTATTAGTATTACACGGATAAATAATTTTTTCATTTAAATTATAATATATAATAGAATTACCTTGTTGCGAGTCTGGAGTGGTTTTAGCCGAAGATGAAATTTTGTCTTTTGTATCGGGTACAGCCTGCTTTAATACTATTGCACTCAATTCTCTAAACTTTTCTTCCCACTCGTCGACTTGTTTCCTTAAATCAGCAATCTCTTTAGACTGTGCTGAAATTTGAACAGCTTGAGCCTGCAATCTCACTCTGTTCACCGACTCCTGGTAATTCAAAAGCAAAAGCAACAATCTTAAAAACCTTCAATCAAATATTATAAATTGCTAAATTACAAAAAAATAAACATATATAAAGCTGATTTCAGTCAACAATGTTACCCTAATAAGAAGTCGGAGGTAATTAGGTGGTGTAAGAGGTACACCACCGGTTAACTGCTGTGTAGTAATATAATCTTGGGGAGGAAAAGAAACCTTCGGTAAACCGTAGCGAGCTGCAGTGGGCACTAAAATCGACGAGTGTTTGACCAATCCGTCCAATACGTCGACGAAACCGATGTCTTCACTGTTAGGATTGTCTACCATATATTCGACTGAAAAGCAAAACACAAGTTATGTTTTTATACACCTTGGATTCAGTGAATGTTTAACTACAACAAGGTATAGCTAGTATGGGTTCTTCCGGCATTGAAGGCAATGTCCTTCCAGACTAAGCAGGCCAAAAAGGGATCCAGCTCTAAATCAATTACTCCACAACCTGTTGTATGAGTGCCATCTTTTTACAGGAAACTGTCGACTAAATCTTATAGTTTAATAATCTTATAGCTTATTAAAGTAAAAACAAGCACAAACCAGATGATTTGTAGTAATTTCTTTTAAGCTGTGGAAGAATTTTATCATCGAAATGTTCCATTGCCATAGATGAAATATCCCTTAATTCCTGAAGGATTTCTATAGCACGTACATTTTCATTGTCAGTTGGAGTTTCAGTATTCTTGATGACGCTACGTACTACCCGGTATATCTCGTCAATAACCTACAATTATAATGTATTACAAAACAATATAAAAAAACAAAAACAAAAAAACAAAACAATTAAATTGAGACAGTAGTAATGCCAGAGAATTTAGAGTCCATTGGAAACCGATTTTAATTAATTAGAATTATAGAAGGGAGACAGAGTCTTGGTGGAGGAGTGAATTCAGGGCTTGTAGCAGATTTTCCTCAAAATTAAGTGACTTTAGTGACTATTTTTTTCAGAGACTTTTAAGTGATCTGTTTTATAAGTGACTTTAAGTGGCTTAATTTTAAGTAAAAAAAAAATTATTTTAGTTACTTTTTGTTGTTTAGCACTGTTAAACAAATGCAATTATAAAAATTTTAGAACGGTTTTTTGTTCATTTGATTTTGTGTACCATAACTGTACGAAAAAAAAAAAAAAATCGCAGCAGGAGGAAGCAGCAGGACGTGGTGAGTACATGGATGGGTGACCATTTTGAACTAACTGATTTTATCATCATTCTTCAAAAAAAAAAAAAAAAAAACTATGTTTAAGTTTAATATATTTTATTTAATTATTTGAAGTCTGGCGGTATTTTGACAGATGTAAACAAACTTTGACGTCACCAAAATTATCGCACTAATAAATAATTATATCCGCTTAGAACTTTTAAACTACTTAATGGAATTTCATCGGGGTTTTCTATATTTGTTCCTTAATTTTTCTGGTTCCAACAATATGCTATAAGTCAAAAACGTATTTATACTTTCGGCATTATTAACCGTCAAAGTTTATAAATTCAAATATTGATAACTTCAAAATGGCGGCCAATATCAAAATGGAATTTGGTGGGCTTGTTTGACATACAGAGAGGTACAGTCGTGCCAAATTTCAACTCGATCAGGACCATTTTCGATTTATTACGATTTTTTAAAAATTTTGCTTACTCAGCAAACTGCTTTCAAGATGGCGGAACAAGTTGATTTTCCGGGCGGCACCACTACAGGTAAAGACTGATTTTCTGCCAAGTTTCAACTCTCTAGGTTAAATACCTTGGGCGCTACGATGATACCATAGACACGCACATACATACATACAGACGTCATGCTGAAATCCACTCAGGTGGTCTTAAAAACACCCAAAACGAATAATTCCGTTGAAATCTCAAAAAAAAAAAAATGTTGGTGAAAACAATACTTTTCCTACTGTAGGTTGTGAGGAAAAGTAATTACAATCAGGAGGGAGTTCGGAATAAAATATTCTTTCATTTTTATTCTTTTAATTTTTTTTTCATCCATCTTCATAATATTGGTGATAAAACACAACACATGCCAGCTGAATCTAGTGCAACTGTTACTGACTTTATCATTCATCACAGTTCAAAGTAGGTCTAATATAAAATTCATAGTTAAAAAAAGTCTTGAGCTTACAAAATCCCTTTTGAAAAACAGTTAAAATATATGTTTTGTATTTAAAAAACTACAAAAAATATTTTCTTTTATCCTTGTAAGCCCAAATAAGTAACTTTCAGTGACTTTTTTTAAAAAAAGTGACTCTCGTCAAAATAAGCGACTTTCAGTGACTCACTACAATCCCTGTGAATTTTTTTATGTTGTGCCTAACTTCTACATTTCTAATTTCATGGGATGTCAGTTAATTTTTAAAATTAACTTTATTATTAAATTGCCATATCAAAAAATTGCTAAAGTGATCAGACATTTTATGCGCCCAATTAGTCTACACCTAAATTCAATTAAAATCAATCCTCGACAATATTAGTTCTTATTAACACAGAAGTAATTATAAAATCCTAATACTTAATTGTTAACACTGTTATTATTGATGATGTTTTTATTATTTTAATTTTTTATTTTTATTTTTTTATTTTTTTAATGATCCATTTGTTAAACAAATTATAATTGAGTTCCTAATGCAAAACAGATTTACAAGACTAACCCAAGGGAAAGAATGGAATGGCAGGCCTGGAAAAAGAAAGGATACAATGACAGAAAAAGCCTTGAGCGCATTTTTGAGGCTGGGGAAGCAATATGGATAAAATTAGAAACGGAAAAAGGGTGGCAACCAAGAGAGAAGTAATCAACCGTACAAGAGATATGTATTAACAAGAAATGGTAGCAGGAGAAAGAAAAAGTAAGCACATGGACCAGCTACATTATGCCGCTGAGGATGATACAAGGAAAGAGTTGGAGTCAGGAGGTAAGAGAGAGGAGAAAATTGCAGTTAGGAGATAGGAGAGCTTCGGAGTCAGGAGATAGGAGAGAGTCGGAGTCAGGAGGTAGGAGAGGTTTGGAGTCAGGAGATAATCGCAGTCAGGTGATAAGAGAGGTTCTGAGTCACGAGATAGGAGAGAATCGCAGTCAGGAGATAGGAGATGTTCGGAGTCAGGAGATAGGAGAGAATCGCAGTCAGGAGATAGGAGAGAATCGCAGTCAGGAGATAGGATAGGTTTAGAGTCTGGAGATAGGAAAGAATCACAGTCAGGAGATAGGAGAGAATCGCAGTCAGGAGGTAGGAGAGAATCGCAGTCAGGAGGTAGGAGAGGTTCGCAGTCAGGAGGTAGGAGAGGTTCGGAGTCAGGAGATAGGAGAGAATCGCAGTTAGGAGATAGGAGAGGTTCGGAGTCAGGAGGCAGGAGAGAATCGCAGTCAGGAGATAGGAGAGGTTCGAAGTCAGGAGAGAGGAGAAGTTCGGAGTCGGGAGATAGGAGAGAATCGCAGTCAGGAGGTAAGAGAGAGTTGAATGTATGAGAGAGTCAGAGTAAGGAGGTAGGTTCGGCGTCAGAAGAGAGGAAAGAGTCAGAGTCAGAAGGCAACAGGGTATCAGAGAAAGGCTAGAAGAGAAGCAAATTTTCATGTACCGAGGAAATGTGTACAGTAATATCACTGGTTACAGCTTGTCATATTATGATGGAATATAATGTTTTGCAGTTGCTTACTTTCAGTTATCTTATAAAAGAACGTGCATTTGGTTTAAAATAATAAGAAAAAAATTTCAAGATAAAAAGAACTTTTTATATACTACGTTTTTAAATTTTCTGTTGAATCGTTTGTAATGTTGATAATATAATTAAATTATAATATATAATGTTATATAATATATAATGTTAGTGAAAAAAAAATAGTTCCGAATTTATTTACTTCACATAAATGACAACCATAGAGAGCTGATCTTAAACCTATAAAAGGACAAATCTTTGTACAACGGATCTCCCCAACAGCAAATCTAAAGCGTGCCATCGATATATTTGAAATAATATAATCGATAAATAATATAATCGATATTTCCTGTTTTGCTGTCATTCAATGTTTATCTATCACAAATTTGAGATCCGTCAAAATGAAGATTGCATAAACATGGGATATGGCAAAACAAATAAAATAACTTGCGGATTTTTTCCGAACTAACTTTCCGTACAGCAAAATTTGCTGAAAACCAATTAAATTCTGCTGAAAGATGGCTAAAAGTATTAAAATAATGCATTGTCATCGTGTTCTGAGCTATGCTAAAAGTTTCAAATGTCTAGCTATTCGGGAAGTTAGTTAGAAATCGATTGCCAGATTTGTACCGGACAAACAAACAAACAAAGCAAGCAAGCTAATAAAAACGTAATAATAAAAAGGCTCCTAATAATAATTCTGAAATAATTTATACCCAGATAATACTTAAATTTGATTATTACCTTTCCAGGAATAAAGCAACAACAGAGATTGTTGATCCACTTGGAGTATGTCATTGCAAGCATGTTGATTCTGGTTTCTACCGAAATTAAAACACTGCATTGTCTTTCTAATGGATGATTCCTTCTTTCAGATTCCCTGCGAGGAAGTTTCGCTTTAATCTCACGAACTGTTTTGGAATTGAATTTCTCCACAGCGTAGAAACCTTTATTTAGGACTCTCCCTCCGACAACATTGAACCGCTTACAAACCTTGATTTGAAAAAAATTGCAATGTAGTTTTAGGGTAGTCTTACGATTACAATTAATGGGAGAATGTATTCCCTATTGATATTTCTAAATTTGTACTCCAGGTTGTAGTATGATTTTGCAGGTGAGGCAGAAATAATAATTTCAGAGTACTAAAACTTAGTAATTATACTTGACTTGACAACCACTAGTTATTAAATAAACGCCAGCCCAGATGCCTAGCCTTATTAACAGGCACTGTAATAAAAATCATAGTGTTATTATGAGGGTCAGATAATTTTACTCAGGCCAGGCAGAGATTACTCCTTTAAACACGACTAAGATTTAGTAACTATACATAATTAAACAACTGAAATTAATGATTATATTCAGGGTGGTCATAAACAGTTCAAAACAGCACAATGAAATTAGGGAGTAGGGTGGTGGGTTTACAAATAATACAGTCTCTGGAGGAAAGAGGGGGTCAAGACTTTTTTATATATATATTTTTTTTTTTGTCTTTTTACATCAGCTATAACAAAATTAAAGAAATAAATAAATAAAGGAAAATTCATCTTTGCACGTCAGCGAGCTTCTAACAGTTAAAATACGCATCCTGGATGTATGTCTGTCAGTAACTTTTACACATGTGAAGACAACTTAAATATAAGTTTTTAAACTAAATCAGTTGAAATCCGATATAAATGTTCCTTTTACCAATGCTCAGGCTAAGACAGGTAGACAGCATTAATCGTCCAAGTGTTTAGGAGGTTAGTGGAGTGAGGGTGCAACCCAGCACTTCTATGTAAAATTACTAAGTTTCAGTTCTCCAAAAACTATTATTTCTGCCCGACCTGCAAAATCTTACTACAGCCTGCACTAAAGTACACATCGATCATCAGGTTGGTTTAATGAGCATGGCCAAAGTCAATTAGATAGTGGTTGTTTAGTTATGCATAATTACCGAGTTTCAGCTCTCCAAAACTATTATTTTGCCTGACCTGCACAATCAACCTACAACCCGCAGTATTGTTATTTATTAATAACAACGGAGAATACATTCTGCAAAATACTAAGCAGAAAAAAAAATTTGCACCTTGTGATAGTGTGGAAAAATGAAGGGACAGGTAATGAGAGCTCAAGATTTTCATATTTTATTTTACACTTGAACAACTTGAGCTCTCGTTGGCTACCAACCCCAGTTTTTCGACCCGTTTCAAACTGTCAAAAGTTAATTCCAAGTGCAAGTGTTACTATAATTTGAACTTGTACCAGAATTTGACATGTATGTAAATATGTGTTGTTACTCATAATTACAGGATAAAAGGGAACAATCTGGTAAAAGTGAATTGTACGGTGCTGCTTACAGAATCAATGTACAAAATTAATTTTTTTGCCCTAGAATTTTCAACGGCCGCTCCGCAGTGCTCTGCTCAATTTCTGAAGAAAAACAACTCTGCTGCATATAGACCCCGTAGAGGTCCAAATCGAAGTACAAGATTCGATGGCACCGTACAATTCACTTTAGCCGAACAATCTTATTATGTGTATAAATTTTAAGATTTATTGAAAGTTTATAGGGTCTCCTTATGTTGTAACTTCCTACTGTTTTAGGAAGTTATAGCGTATTAAATTAAACACGATCGAAAAACGATAATAGCAGATATTTAAAACAGTTTAGCCTGGAAATCTCTTTTTTACTTTATTTTACCTATTTTATGACGTAAATACGAACGCCCGAAAATCAATATAAAGTAAGTAAATTTAGACCACTCCCTAGAGATAAAAAGGAAATAAAGTACGTATTATAATGTATATTATTTATAAATTAAACATAAATGTGTAAAATCTACAGGAATATCGAAGATATAGGGTATTGATTTTTACAGAGGTTCAACAGAAACAAGGAAATTCTTCACCCCCACAATATTTATTCAGATTAATTAACTACTTCTATAAAATCTGCAACTGTGAATGTATTAACATCGTTTTTTTTTTCTTATTTTTTTCATAAAATTTAATAGATGAAGTAGCTGAATATGAATAAAATTTAAAAAAAAACGAGTGACAGTACTCACAAGCCTGTTTTGAGCTACTTCGTCAAAAGTTAAGAAATAAAAAATGTGTTCCAAAACAACATC
Organism: Gerris lacustris; assembly: GCA_951217055.1. Classification (NCBI taxonomy): domain Eukaryota; kingdom Metazoa; phylum Arthropoda; class Insecta; order Hemiptera; family Gerridae; genus Gerris; species Gerris lacustris. The sequence continues at coordinate 74,156,450 of OX578278.1, forward strand.
TGGTAAATCCACAAGATTCGTCATCTTCAAATACTTTAAACACTTTTTATAAAGCTATTTAAACAATAAACTTTTATATCATATATATATAATATATATATTTTGTTATTTATAATAACATTTTTTTAAATAAACTGATAACCATTTAAAATTTGATGTATGCTAGTTGGGGTGCAACACTGAAAACAAAAAAATCCATTCGTTCTAAAAACATAATTAATTTAGTTGGCTGCATTGTTAGAGTTGTGGCGGAAAATACGAAAATGTTGCAATGTGACGGATTGAAACTGATAAGTGATAAGCGTACTAATAGTGTATGTGTAACTAAAGTTGGCTTCGTATTTTTTATATCTTCTTGATTTAATTTATGTTAATATTTTATTAAATTTTGTATAATGGCGACTAAGTCGACAGTCCCGGGATTCTGTCCATCTTGTAGTTCAATCCTTCCTATGTTAGGTGCCGTGGATGATGTTCAATGTTACACATGTAAACAAATGTTCGGTCCGGAAGGTACGATTATTTATTTTAGACTCTTACCAAAGTCCTTAAATACTAACTGTGCTTAGCCTTACCTATTTTTTTAAATTTTATGTGTGTTTAATATTGTAATATTTTACAACTATCAATCGTTACAGCTTTGGAAGGGCTATAACTGAAGTAGGTAGATTAAACTTTTATTAAGTAAAGTTTATTGATGAAGCAAGCTTCCTACATTTAACAAAATATGCACCTTGTCTGTGTGTCGGAAACGTGCAAAGATAACTTGCGCAAAAGTTGACCGATTTTGGTGAAATTTGATACACATGTTCTTTTTACCAATACCCAGGACAAGTTCGATGGACAACATTATTCGCCCAAGCGTTCGCGCAAACATTTTGAATTGGAATTTTAAGACGGGAAAAATTCTAACTTAAAATTTAATAAAATGAATAAATATTTATAGTGACACGCTCTTGGAGAAGATTATGGTTAGGTTAAGTCTAAGTCCCAAAGTACATACCTTAACCTAAACTAACCATAACCTTCCAGCCCTTTTCCTAAGAGCATGACCCTTTTATACCTTTTTAAACATAGTAACTATTAAATTTATTGAGGTGCTACATTATGAATTGTTTTTCTAATGTAAAACTGTACAGTTTTTACGAAGTAAATTAGACATTAAGAAATAGTGGGCCACATAGTACAAATTTACTGACAGCAATAATTACAAAACAATTTTGTTCTTCTAATGTACAACCTGACATTTCATATTGGCTGAACTGAAGGAGATGATTGGATAACGAATTGCTTGGCAGCACAACTTTGCTTTATACACTTGAGAAACTATATCCCTTTATCAAACAGTACATTTGTATGATTTAAACATTTTAGAAATTGTATATGTATGATTTGTTGAGGTGGAGATACACTAGAGCATTCGCCCCGAATGAGCATGCACTCGCCCCTGAATGAGCATGCATTGGCCCCCGAATGAGCATGCGTTCGCCCCCAAATGAGCATCCGTTCGCCCCGATTTGCTTAGAAATAGACAGGGCGAGCCGAACGGAAACACATGCTCATTCGGGGTGAATGCTCAAGTGTGTCCCCGCCTTAAATAGGAGAGTTGATAATCCTTTGTCAAAAAAATTGGAGTGAGGCCCTGGCCCCGCCATCTTTTCTATGAACCGCCTCATATTTTTCAGTTTTACCTTGTGGCTATACTAGTCTACACAGCCTACTACTAGTCTTACACAGTTAGAATTGATCCATTTTTTTGATGCGGTCCCCTTTAATTTTCAATTTAAGAGATTTCTAAGGTCTTCAGGGGTATAAAAACCAACTACGTTTTTTTGGCAATATTTCGTCCTTATTTTAGGACATTTTCAAGCATTATACTTATTTCCAATTGTGCAAGAATTAAATTTATTTGTCAGGTAGTCAATTAAAAAGTGATACATATTTCCATATCCCACTCTTAATTCCGTCATTAAGAAATTCCATAAAGTAAATTAAATTAAAATTCATTTCTCTCACACACAAATATATACATGAGTCATGAGCAAAGATTGAACTATGACTCTATAGTAGTAAGAATTGATCAGAACTTAAGTTAGAATTGATTTTTTACAGCGTGGGAAATTTGAAATATGGGGTGTGGAACCAACTAGAGCTTGAGTTTAAGTCTAAAAAGTCAAATATCTATTCTACCCTTACAATTAGTATTGACTTTTGACAGTGTGGAAAAATTGTTGAGTGAAAAATGTAAGCACTAGATTTTGTGTTTGGCAGGTTGGGCCAGCTAGGCAAATAAAAGTGCCACTGGCCCCACCCCTCCCACAAGTTATATATTTTCCTTCACATAGGTTGGCTATAGTTTAAATCTCCAGCTTTCATTGTTCTTAGAATTTTCTCAAACATCTTGTCCCATCTATTTAAAAAAAAAATTATTTGTGTTATTATTTTTTTATAATATTATTAGATGTATATTTGTATTAAGGGCGTAGTTATGAGTTATGAAGCCTAACTTGAGTGTTTTTATTCCTTTAACAATCACCTTTTACTCTCTGAAATGTTTCCTTCACTTCTTCCAGTAGTTTCATTAATCTGTATTCCTCCCCCAAAACCTATGATTAATGTATAATTAATTGCTATTCAATTTTTAAGTTTTTGGTAGTTTTATACCACAGAAAGTTTAAATTAATTGCTATGGATTCCATGTTTTTTTTTAAGGGGTCATTCTAGTTGTCTTTTGCTTCCTTTCTGGAAAATTGACAAATCAGAATTCAATAAATTTTCAGTTTCTTTTAATATCTGCCCAAGTCAGCACCTTCCAGGTATTAAATTTAAGAAATGTTATTTGGCTGGAGTTAGTCGTTAAAGGATGTCAGTTCTTTATCAAAGCTTTTTTGTCTAAGAGATTTTAATTTAGCAGGCAGAACATTCAAAAGTCTTATTGCAAGCACACTAGGATCATTCTTGGTTTTCTCGATACTGTCTGTGCACAAAGTCAGAATATAAATGTCGGTCTGTTTTTAAAATTTAGACATTTTTATTTTCAATTTTTTTTCCTCACATTCAGGGGTCCCAGACCCTCCTACTTTTCCTACTTTCCTACTTTTTTAGTAGGAAAGTAGGAAACCTCCTACTTTTAGTAAAACCTCCTACTTTTCCTACTTTTTTACCTCATAGATATCTTTAATTTTTATTTTTTGAATATTTTAAAAAAAATATTTGTTATTTAATATAGTTTACCAGTTTGTTGTGTGTGAGCTTCACTATCTTTCTAGCTATTCTGGTTCCATTTATTAAGTTAAATTATTTATTAATATCCTTTGCTCGCGTATCATTTAATCTTTGATTCGTTTTGATTTTATTAACAGTATGAGAGGTATTACTACTCTTTTACATTAATCTGAAACTTTCAATCCTTTGCTCCTCTTAAATTTTTATTTAGGATTTCCTTGTTTTGAGATGTTCATTTTTGTTTTCATCCCAGCAAGAAGGGTAAGAGATAATAGGGTGTAGAAAAAAATAAAGCTAGGAGCATATTTTTTGTAATTTATTTGATTATTATCATCTGTAAATTTGAATGCAATAAAATCTTAAATACATTTGTAAAATAGGCCAAACAATTGTGGAAGCTGCCTTCAAAAAAGTCAACCAAGAAATGTCCTATTCAAATTTAGTAAGAACAGAACAAAAGGAAATTTAAAAAAATAAAAGAACCATGCTGGACAATTTTTTCTTTAGTCAAACAAAGAATATAAAAACAATAATACGCAATCTAAAAATCTAACTTTAAATGGCGTAAAAATATTGATTTATTTACTCAAATAACCAACTGATTGGTTTAATGAGGAATATTACAATTACCTTACGTGTTTAGACTAAATGTTTTAGACTTTTATTTTATTCTTTTTCTTATTGGGCTCTTGGGATGATCATTAAAAAATGCAATTTTTTTAAAAAAACAATATAATTGGTGCAAATTTTCACCCATTTACTGAGCATCATCAGGCCTTTATCTGAGTAATGAGAGTGTTCATTTCAAACTCCTCTTTATTAACAACAAGGGGTGAGTAACATTCTTTTACATGCATTGAGCTGTTATTCTGAGTAACAGTTCCACCTGATGTCCAGGAATGGGGGAAAATTTGCACCAATTATATTGTTTTTTAAAAAATAGAAATGTTTTTTTAATGATCATCCAATGAGCCCTAAAAGAAAAAGAATAGATTAACTGAAGAATAAATAAGAAGACTTTTATGAAACACACCTTTACACCTCAGAGACTTGATAGCTCAACTGAATTTTTTTGTCAAATGATAAATTTTTATGTTTTACCTTATTATTCATTTTCACTTAAATTTTTTGTGATAATGCTTCTAGAATAATTTTGCTCATAATTTGAATATTCCAAAGTTTAAATACCTAAAACATGTTATTGTGCTGTTTATTTGAAAATCTAGAATTAATTTTCAGTTAATTATCTATACAAGGTTTAATTTTTTACTTACCTGCAACACAATCCTACTTCATCCAGCCCATTTTTTAGGGGGGGGGGGGGATATTATTTATAATATTAATATTATTATGTGTTTATTAATCAATTAATTATTTTTATATTTTAATTAAGTGCATGAGATATTAATAAAAACATAAAAATAAATCTAAGTACATTTTTACACATCCTATTTATTTACCAAAATTTCCTACTTTTTTAAAAATAACCTCCTACTTTTTAATAAAAATATCCTACTTTTCCTACTTTTTTGACCTCAAAAACCACTGGGACCCCTGCACATTTTATTTTTTTTTTCAATAAAACTAATTACCTTCTGGCTTTTTTTAAACTTTACACTTAAAATTTATCATATTAAAGGTGTGACCCTATGTAAGTCGACCCCTCTTCCAATGCAGCTTAAGATTTTTTTTTTGTTTCAGTGTTCGGGACATTAGAAACAAAATATGTGATTAATTTCAATTCAAATGTAAATACAACTAAGAAAACAAAGAGTAAAAAGGAAGCTGATGAAAATGAAGGACCTTTAGTCGATCGACAATGTCCTAAGTGCGGTTCAGATAAAATGTCGTATGCTACTTTACAACTTCGATCTGCCGATGAAGGGCAGACTGTTTTTTACACTTGCATCAAGTGCAAGTAAGTATTTCCTTCTAGTAATTATGTGCTAAAGAAATGTGTGAGGATGCAGAAAGACCTCTAGACCATTGTGAGAATTGAATATCGGCTTTTGATTTTTCTTCTTTAAAGTGGACATGTAATTAGAAACTACTTATTACTTTTTTTAACACTTGAACCTCTATAAAAAGAGGATATTAAAAACTTTGTAAAGCTTATTTAGGTTTTACGATTAATTGCTTAAGCATGGGAAGGATGCTTAGATAAGTGAGATATAATCCTCACCAGTTATGAATTGGCCAATTCTTTCATCCTTTGGTAATATCAGTTTAGACATAAAGAAGGGAAAACTTAAGGTGGATTTACAGCTAGCGGATATTTGCCAGTCCTGTCCCATCTATGCCCTCTTTAGTGGATCCGAAAAAATTCCGTTCCAAACCTCCTTTTTGACTAGATGTTAGCGTCCAAATATTTGTCTCGCCAAAGGATGTCGAAGCAAAGAGTAGAGTCGGGTAAGATCGGACCTTGCCCCACCTCTACTTTCTACACTTTTCAGTCAACCCTCTGTTGTCTATGCTTCACTCAAGGACTTATCCACTATGACTATTCAAATGTTTATTAATTTATGAATTAGTTTATTAGTACAAAAAAATAATACAATAATTATAAAATAGACATGTATTTATCACTTTTTATTATTTCGTTATTTTTATATTATCAGGTAAACCCAAGAGTGATTGAAACATATAGCCAACTAGTAATTTTAATTCTAGAATGAAAAATACAATAAATTAAGTTAATTAAGTTGAAATGTAATTTAATTAAATTACTAGTTTTGTAGGAGGTATTGAGTAGAAAAAACTGTTTGGCGTGACACAGCGTATATTTAAAGAATAATGGGCAATATGAAAAATGTATTAATAATAATGTAGTGCATAAAATGGAATATGCTTTAAAATATCTAATAAAAGTAATCTAATTACTATTAGATAATTAGATTTAATAATTACTATTATTATTTAATTTCGTAAAATATAAATTAGTCATTTAAGTTAAGTCTTTATGTTGTTTCATAATAATTAAAGAGGACTAGATAATAAAAAAACTGAAATTTGCAAATTATTGTTCCACATAATAAGCAATCTTAATGTATTATCTATCTTGTTTAACATAATAAGTAAAGGGTAGAGGCAGAGTAGTGCGTGTTTGAAGTTATAGCAGAGTAAGTGTAAGTGGTAGAGATAGGCTGTAAAGGGGAACACGATGATTCCCGAGTGAGATTCGACTCTCTTCGGCTAGACAAATATTCTGTTGCTAACGCTTAGTCTTCAAAACCTGTATGAAACCTTCAATTCATGTCCTCTTCTATTTTTTAAGTTTTTGTTTTCGCTTTAAAACCATTCTTTTAAAAAGTTTTTTTTTTCTTTTAATAAGGCATTGTATATTTTTTTTTTTTGAATATATATTTCTAACTACTGAGATAAATATTTTGTTCATTTTCTATTTTTTTTTTTAAGGGAAAGAATCATTGGGATATTTTTGGGCAAAATTATTTTTTATTCCAGTTTTGTCTTTTTTTTTAACTTTGAATGATATATTGTTCTAACCTTGACGTTGAATGAAAGACTTTAGTGCTTTAAAGATATCAATGAAATCAAACAAATCAATGAAAGAGCATAACTTTCATACTTCAATGTATTTACTTGTGTGCATAGAATTTTAATGGAATAGATTTTATATAATAATTAATTTATCACCTGTTTAAAAGTTTATTGTTAAATCACAAGAAAATTTTTATCTGGGAATATTATCCCTTCGGAACAGTGGATAAATAGATGATTCGGCTTATAACCTGACCGAACAGAGCATAGCATGGGGGGAACCAACTACGATGTTTCCACGGCAACATGAATATGTTGTTATCGATATAGCTCACTACGCCCGGAGATCAGCTAGCTGTGAACCCACCTTAAGTGAAACAAGTTCCAACCTTAAGTTTAATTTTGTTGTATTTGTTTAGCTGTGTAATTTGTGTTTTTTATTTTATTTTTTTTTTTTTAGATTCAAGGAATCAGAAAATTCATGAAGTGTTACTTCATCTAATGATGTTTTATGTGCTGCTGTTCAATTAGTGTATACATATTTTTTAATAAAGAAAAAAAATAAACTTTATTTTTAAATCAACAAGTGGAAGCACTAACAAAATTGATATTTCTTGTTCCTCCTGGACTTCACCCTAGTAGTACAGTAAGATTTACTAAAGTTTTGACTTTTGACACCGCGGGAAAATCCGTCGGGAGCCAATTAGAAGTCAGGATTTTGAATTTTAGAAGGTCGGCCCAACTAGGCAAACAAAAATGTCACCGGCCACCCCTCCTATACAGGCCTAGTGACATTATTTTTTTCATCATTTAGGTTGCCCAATCTGAGTGTCAAAAGTCAAAACTTTAGTAAATCTTACTGTAGTAGTAAGGTCCAAGTACTAGTACTAGTAGACGGGTAGGACGAACCACTTTTTGGAACCTAGCAATTAGGCCATCTTTTAGACCCATTTTACTAGCCCCGTGGTAGAGAGTTGCAGCCACTTAACACATCATACCTCTGTACATTGTAAGTACAGTGAGTATAATGTGATCATTAGTGAGCCATATAAATCAGAGCATCACATGATCGAACCCACGACCTTGTACCACCCTTGATTCAGTGATTGCCGAGCAGATGTGGTAAGTAATTTAATCCACACGGCCACGCCAGCTAAAGTGCTCAGTTCTTAAATTAAATCTAAATTTGAGATTACTTGGGTGAGGATAAGTTGTTTTTCTATAATTATTTTAAATTTCAATGTGTTTTATTTCCTTTTCATATTTTAATATAAAATTTTATCTTACTCATTACAAACAACAACTGACATATGATGAAACAATGTAATAGGCTTTTCTGCCAGAGCTCCAGCAGGTCTGACAAGATAGTTGAGAGTTCTATTGCAGTAGTTAGAGTACTCTTGCTGCTATCTCTACAACTATCGTGTTAGATTCTAGATGCTGATTCGCTTATTGTTTGTTCTTCCGCATTATAACAGATAGAGTCTAGCTCCAGACTTAGGTTTTTTTTATAGCGTCAGAGTGTGTGCAGATTCTAGGCTGTTAAATTATAAATCAACTAAATTTATATAAAATAACTGTATTTAATTACCTAAATATAATAGCAAAACTATTAAGTACTTTTATGTAAACCTACACTTATTCGTTCATGCTTATATACAATGAACGCATGTACCTATTTTTCAATCCCATCATGCCATTCATATTTTTTGTGAAAATAGTTACATGTTTTCCTACTATAACCCTTCGGATGTTTGCAGTCTAAAGCTTAGTCCACCAAGACTCAATGTTGTGGGGCTGAATCAATTTGTTGCCTCCGGAGTGCATTGCAACAAGTTATGTTGCAGAATCCAAGTGATGTTTGAGTCGACGTAATATACTCACACATGATGACTAACAGCGACTGGTTCATCTGAGAATAGCAAGAAATGTAGCTAGAAAAATCACCACCTTTCATTCGCTTCCATTTATATCTAAATTTCACAGTTTTATTTAAATATATATATATATATATATATATATATATATATATATATATATATATATATCCGTGAGGCTTCCCTAGGGTTAAATCAATTTATAATATGTAAAAATTAGTAAGCGTCACATTGAGATGCTTAATATTTTTTTTTTAGTAGTCCGCCATCTTGAAAATATCAAGTGTGAAAATTTAATGATGACATTCTTTTCCTAAACTTTAAGAACTTTAAAACGATGAATAATATGTCATGCTAATTAATAGGGTAAAATCCTTTCTTTTTTTAGTCTATTGGGCGCCAATAGACTTTAAAAATATTAAGTGTGAAATTTCCAAAAACCGTATACATTTGTTACAAATGCTTAGATGCACCTAGTGAGTGCCAATTTTCATTGTTATCATTGGACTAACAAAAACAAACTTTTAAAATCCTAATTCTCTTAAATAAACACGTTCTTATAATAATTACAGTCAGTGGTTCAGTAAGGCAATAAAAATTTATCTCTTCGTATTTTATAAGAAGATGGTGAGAAATACTTTTGACTAGGGATTAGATTAGCTGCCTCCTAATAATAATGTTTATTAGTAAAGAGACCTTGAGTTGTAGACCCCCCCCCCCCCTTGGATAGCCCATTGGTTTACTATAATCATCCTTTATTGTTTAATTCTATTAGTGACCAATAGGGAGGGGAGTAGGGTTAATTACTTAAATTTGTCGTGATTGACTGATTTGAGTGCATCCGCCTAGGTAAAATAGGAGACTGTCTGTGTTTGTAAAATATGTTTTGCAATGTTTAATGTCGATTTAATTTAGCAGTTCGCCGAGCGAGAAATGCCATCATGTTAGTTCAAAAGATCGGGGACATAATATTGACCCCCTCCTCGATTTATAGTTTAATTCCTAACTGAGAGAAGCCGGATTATCTGATTTGATATTATATAAATTAATTAGATATGAATATTCATGATTAGCACCGAAATTATTAGTATTTATTTTAATCTAATTGATAGGTAGTCAGTGGTTTATGCAAAATTTCTATTTTATGTTATGTTATATATAATTATCTATATTCTATTTAATTTTCTTTTTGTTTTATTTTGCGGTCTTCTAAAAGAAACTATTGTTCAATTGACTCTAGAATTGTGTGCCTCGTTTAAATGTAAATAAATAAGCATCTCACTTTTAACGTCAATGAAAAAGGGTTAGAAATTTTAAGGAGATGGGGACTTTTTGTCGAAAAATTCCGTTTGAACAAAACTGGAGGCAAGGCGGGAGTGGGAGGTAAATTTGTTTTTCTTTCTCGGTTTTCATTTTCTTATCGGTTTTTTTCTGTATTTTCGTATCGTACTTGTTTATTACTATATTTTATTTGTAAAAATATTTCAAATATCATCGACGAATCTTTTTTTTCTTGTTTTTACTGATATCTATCATTTTACAGGTTTTATTTATCTTGTGTTTCTTTTATCACAATTTCCCTTGCTGTCGCTCAAATAAGCCAAGCCATGTCGTCTGATAACTCTTCAAGAACCCCTAGCAAATACAAAAATTTCGAATTAATTAGTTCATTATTTGCGAACGATATGATTCCCGTCCACAAATACGTCTCAAAAGAAACCGGTTTAACTCTGGTAATTTCCGAAGTTGAAGGACCGGTTGTCAACGGATATTTCTGTCTTGGTAAGTATTAGAATAACTACCTACTACAATTAAATTCTCTTACTGAGTTTTATATAATAATTACACTTCAATTGCTGTTTTCCATTTATCAGTTCTAAGATGTTTGAAATATTTTCTGGTCGATTTGGGACAAATCTAAACGTCAGTCCATTTCCTGTTTGAAGTAAAAAATAATTTCATTCGTTAAGAGTGTATTCGCTAATCCCATCTGAAGATTTACAGTTATTGTTAAGGTATAATTGTTTCTGTATTGATGTTACGAAGGTTACTTTAATAAAAACCAAGCAAATTTTATTTCTCGGAATAAAGTAATATTGGCAACCCTTATTGTTTCATTTAAAATCCTGTTTTTCCGAACTGAGAGCTCATTGCTTGCTCTAAGGTAGGTAGGTACAGCTTTCCTATGTGATAAGAATTGGGTAAAACTGTAGAATATACGGTGCTGTTTGGGGAAGGGTTTAGAAAAGTGGGTGGGCTTCACTCGAATGTATTATTTTGACAAAGGGATATCAACTCTCCTAGGCACAAATCATACAGATATAATCTCTCACATGTATAAATCATATAAATGTACTGTTTGACAAATATTACCCAATATTCTATTGAGTGAATAAATCAAGCAAAAATTTACCACCAAGCGATTCTCGACTGCACCGTCTTCCTCAGTTCAGCCAAGTATTGCCACTCTTATATTTAATGTAGCAATTTGTAGAAAAAAATATGTTACCTGCTTTAGTCTTCGAATAGTTCCCCCCTCCAAAAGTCAGTTTAAATTGGTGTAACACTATTTTTATGAGGTTATCTCATAAATTGCATTTATTTGTCACAGTGAAGTCCAAAATAAATTAACTACCTTCATTTGTATGTTAATGTATTAACTTGTAAACTATTATTTTCTTTATAGAGCTATAGGTTTTCTACTAGACGTTCGGGCACAAAAAAAATCTCTGAAGGAGGCCGAAGCAGAGAGACGTGTCAAGTACGATCGGGGCTTACCCCACCTCTACTTTCTACACTATGCATTCAACCCTCTTTTGTCTATATATTTCTTTCAAGGCCTTTTCGACTATGACTATTCATAATAATAATAACACTTAAAACATGCAAATGTTTATTAATATAGCAAAAATAATACAATAATTAAACATAGACATGTATAAAACACATATAAAAGGTTGAAATAGAATAAGTACACATATTATTCATGACTAGTAATTATAATGAAAAATGCAATAAATCCAAAAAAAATAAAAAAATACGAAAATAAAATATGAATTAAATTGAAATATAATTTCATTAAAAACAAAGCTTTGTAAGTAGATAAGTTCAAGTTTAAATATTTTATCACATGATCAGTGTTTTTACTAAATGAGAAATACATTTTTATAATAGGTATTGAGTATCTTCTTTGGTGTGACACCACGTATTTTAAGAATTCCCAGCAGTTTAAAATATAAACATTTCATAATTATTATTATTATTATTTAATAATAATAATTATGAAATGTTTATATTTTAAACTGCTGGGAATTCTTAAAATACGTGGTGTCACACCAAAGAAGATACTCAAGAAAAGGGTCTTTACCCTTTTCTTTTAATGGTCTTAAAAAATATTATTATCATAACATGATCCACCTGTGGTCAAATCCAACCATTTCTTACCAATTAATTTATTAAGAAAATGATGTGTTAGGATTGTCTACCAGCCGTCATCACTGTAATATATTTGCGTAGAAAATTATAAAATCTATAACATAATCAGAGTATTATTTTAATTGAAGGCGGTTGGTTTGATTTTTGCAACATATATATATTTTTTTTTAAATTAAATATGTAAATAATAAATAATATGTTAAATATGTAGGGTGTTCAGTTTATTATTTGTCCTATTCATTAGCCTATTAATAATTGGCAATATGAAATATGTATTAATAATAATGTAGTGCATAAAATGGAATATGCTTTAAAGTATCTAATTAAAGCAATCTAATTATTATTAATTTTGTAAAAGATAAATTAGTTATTTAAGATGTCTTTATGTTGTTTCATAATGATTAAAGAGGACTAGATAGTAAAGGCAATGCAATTTACAAAAATTATTGTATAAGCATTCTTTTAACCTATTATCTTGTTAAATGAAATATGTACAAGTAAAGGGTGGAGTAAAGGAGGTTAAAAGAGTGGGTGTTTAAAGTTGTAGAGGTTAACTGTTGAGCGGACCCAATGATTCCTGAGTGAGATTCAACTTTTTTCGGCGACCATTTTTTTGTGTCCTGAACGTCTAATTAGGTCTTCTAGTGATGACATCATATTGAATGAGTGTTGTGACGTTTCACCTCCTACAATGGTGTCATATTTAGGGGTTGTACATATCGATCTAATGAAAGTAACAACAAGAACTCTCATTGTGAATATGCCTCCAGCATAGGAGGCGTAACATTGCAACACTACCGGAACACCTTTCTCTCCATGGTGACTGGTGACATAAAGCATGGAAGCCTACGCACTAACTTAATCTTCCCTTTAAATTCAAGGCTATGTGGTGCATCTTTATCAAATTATTTTTTCTTACTGTATATGTTGGTTCAATCAATTTTTATAATCATTGTTATTTCCATTGGTATTTTATTTTGTATATTTTAGCGACTGAAGCTCACGATGATGATGGTTTGCCACATACTCTGGAACATCTTATATTCTTGGGCAGTGAATCGTTTCCTTATAAAGGTGTCCTCGATCTCCTGGCAAACCGTTGCCTGGCTTCGGGAACTAACGCTTGGACAGGTGCGTGCACTTTTATTATAATTACCTTTATTATTATGTACCTCACAAATGTTATTTATTCAATCATTTTTTCAGGTTCAATTGTTTCCTAGTCAAATGGTTAACTGCTGATCATATGACAATTCATGTATTATTTATTTTACATTTATGTTTAGACACGGATCACACTTGTTACACAATGACAACTGCCGGAAGTGAAGGGTTTCTCACTCTATTGCCGATTTACTTAGACAATATTTTGTTTCCCACTCTTACAGTAAGTAATTAAAATAATCGATTTTACTTTTGTTTATAAAAAAATGACTTATTTTTATTCTTTTTGTAACTGAGAGCTGAAGAAATACTTTGAAAAGTAAAAGTGATAACTTTGTTCAATCTTTCTCAATAGTATTTGTGTTTTATCATCGGGAAACAAAGTTGTACATGAGTTAGTACATAGTTTGCTGACAATATGTATTATTATTTATTTTCAGGATAGCGGCTATGTAACAGAAGTTTATCATATAAATGGAGAAGGCCGAGACGGAGGAGTCGTCTACACAGAAATGCAAGGTCACTTTTTTGATATTTAACAATATTTATCTTGCTATATTATTAAAAAAGCTATATTATTACTACAACGATAAGCTTTGTAATTAAGTCGAGTTATTAAGAAGGAGATGGATGTACTAAACTATAGCAGTAGTTGCAGTGGTAGGAGGCTTCCCATTTTTTCGAAGGGTTGCTTAAAAATCAGTGTTAAATGATGATACCATCAATTAGATGTTTAAAGCGACCTATGTCTCTATTTTGTAATGACCCAATATTATCCTTAATTTGTTAAAAATATCTACAAATGTATTTGGTTATAATTATTTTGGGAAAATGTTATATTAACAGGCCGTGAGAATACTGGTGAATCTAGGACATACCTTGAGCTAATGAGGGATATTTATCCTGGAGATTGTGGATATAAATATGAAACTGGTGGGATTATGAAAAATTTAAGAGAATCTACAACAAGCCAGAAAGTATGTTGTAACTTATATATGTCTGAATGAAGTATGTTATTTTGCCGGTTATAGACGTCGAAGTAGTTATTATTAATTACTTTACTTATTTTATTTATTTTTCTTTTTTAGTGTAGGGACTTTCATAAGAAATTTTATAGACCTGAAAACTTGTACTTAATAATTGTCGGGGATGTTATTCCTGCTAAGGTCCTTGAAACTGTGGCTCTATTCGAGGAGAAAATTATTTCAAAGGTATTTTTTCTGTAAGATGTTTTTTGTAACGGATTTATTTGTTGTTGTGTGTGATATTTATGAAAAGTGATTTCTGTGATTGCCTAATGAACTTAGATGAGGGAAGTATTATACATAGGGTACATTATACAGTAAAACAACTTGGTTGTTTTACCAACCAAGTTTTGGTGAAAATCTGCAAAAGAATTTATGTTTACGCTATAATTAATTCCAGGGTGACAGAGGAAATTATACTCGAGCATGGCAAGGTGCCATACCTGAACTATCGTCATCTATCGAGAGGACTGTACCGTTTCCTTGTGATGAAGAAATTAACGGAATGGTTTATATCGGATGGAGGGGACCTTGTGTAACCACTGACATCTACGGGTAACCGAATCTTAGCTATGTATTTCCAAAAATTTAAAAAAATCATTGTCATTTACGTGCACTAACATAAGATTAAATATACTTGTAATCATGTCAACTGAATTTTAGGCAAATACTCATTGTTTTTCTTTGTATGGATTTAATTAAAACATTAATCTAGGTAATTACCTAGTTTATACATGTTCTATTCGACTGTTTAGTAATAAATTGTAATAATAGATAAAATGCTTTATCATTTAAATTTTACAAGTTTTTTTCAATTTAAAAAAGTATATGTATTTTGTAATAATTTTTCTAGGTTGACTGCCTGTTCAATTTTATTGAAATATTTAACAGATACTGCTGTTTCCCCTGTGACAAAAGACTTTGTAGAACTTGGAGATCCATTTGCTAGCAAGGTAATTTGTGTTTTAAGCATGTGTGTTAGGCACACTTTATTTTAATTTTATTGTTTATGAATTATTAGATTTAATAGGTACACTAGAACCTCTTAAAATTTTCCTCTTTCTCGCTTGTCGATTATCTGGTCGTTAATCGAGGTTCTACTGTATGTTTTAATTTATTGATATTTAATAAAAATAATATATAATTTATCATTATATTTAATAACTAGCTGGATACCTGTGCTTCGCTACGGAGTGTTTTTAAATTTGATAAGTTTATAAACTACCAGGAAAGCATACAAATTATTTTACTATGCGAGAATATCTAGATTCTATCCCTCCTAGTTATATCTCCCACCTCTTTGATAAGATCATTTGCAAATATCCTAAATTTACCCCCTCCTAAATGAAAATATGATAAAACTGTACACATAACAAATTACTGTACTCTTAAAGAGCATTTCAACGATATGCATCATGAAGATAAAGGGTATTCATTACTTGTACCCCCTACCCCTTTGAACCAAAAGTTATAGTTCGAAAAATTCATGTAAACAGTTACCTTCCCCTTGCTTTGAAGGTCAAGTGTGCAAATTTTCATCGAGATCGGACTAAAACTGTAGATTTGTATAAAGAACATGCACACATGTTGACTATTATATATGTATGGCCGCCATCTTGAATCAATATGCCCGATTGGTAAACTATTTATCAAAAGTTACTAATTTCATAAAAGGAAGCCAACTTCTGAATTTCAAGGTTCTAGTTCAATTGGTTCCCGAGATATCGTCTTGTCGAATTTTGTATATAAATGGCCGCCATCTTGAATCAAGATGGCGGATTTTTAAAATATTTCTTAGCGAGCACCTAGGAGGTTAGAGGAACACACCTACAAAATTTCTTGGTCGTAGGTCCAGTGGTTTCAGAGATATCGTGATGTGTCAGTCAGTGAGTCAGTGGTATTTGGATTTTATATAATATAGATAATGATATTCAATATTAATATAATTATATTAATGAGTATCAATAAATAAATTTAGGGTTGTATAAAGTGAATTTAATCTCGACACTTTGAGAACGTCATGTAAATTTACCTACTCTTACCTAAAACTACATATTTATGATTGGACATCCAAAAATTCGACAGTTTTTAAAATTTTCTTACTTCTCATCATATATCAGTTCGAAAAGAATGTAATACATTTTTTTTTTTCTCCCACCATTTCCCCTCTACTTACGTGTGCCGCTAAGGCAGTACTTATTTTTGTGAATAGACAAAATACCAAAAAACCAGTGGTGATGCTATGGCGGCGCTGTTTCTTATAGAATCCAGAGTGCGACTTTAGCGGCTAATAATGTTTTAGTGTAGGGTAGTTGCTGTTAAGAGTTGAAGTAACTTTCAGCACAATTTTAATTATTACCTTCATATTACTATGATATCATAATAAAATAAAAGGGAAAAATAATTAAAATAACAAACTAAACATTATATTGTTAAAGATCTATTTTCATTATTTATAAAAATGAAATCACAGTATTATTTCAAAAATACACATTAATACAACTAAATAATAAAAATGAAGTACCAAAATTAAAAGAACTTAAAAAATGTCAATAAATAATATGGTATAAATTCTTTGTAAACTAAAAAATTACCATGTAATTATTTTAGGCTATATGTAATTTATTTAGGCTATTATTTTAGGCTATTTTTTTGTCACTCGTGAAAAAAAAATAGGAAATTGGACCTCCTAGAAAACTTAGAAATTCAAAGAGCTATCCAAGATACAAATGTAGAATGTTTTAATGAAAAATCCAATCTTAATAACTCTGCTCTTGTTAAACCTATAAAAAATATCTTTTTAAAATAATGTCTATTAGTTTTAAGAAATTTTAGTTATAGTAATATAAGAATTTATTGTTTAGTTTTAAGAAGTTGAAAACCAAATGTTTACCTGAATACACCTTCATTGGGTTCCGACTCGGATCTCAACTACATACCCCTTACCTTTTTCCTTCCGTAATCCTCTACCCACACCACCCTAGTCTAACCCCCCTTGCACTGTTAGTTTACCTTAAAATTTGTGAAATAGTTAACTTAGTACAGCATTCACTCTTACTAAGTTAACACGCATACTGAAGATGACATTGTAAGTCGAAACGCGTCTAGTAATTATTAAAAAAATTGTGGTGACAATATTGTTGTGTTTCTTTTTTAACCTCTCTAGTCATAATTATGAAGTGGTACCACAAAATCTCAGTCAAAACAACCAACTATTTAATACCTACTATTTGTTTTTCCAGGTCTCCTATTCTCTCGTCGAGAATTCAGAATCACTTCTTATGATCCACTTTGAAAATGTACCTATGAACAAGTTGGATAAAATAAAATCAAGGTTAGACGAGCTATTTGATAAAATGCTAAAGTCAAGTGATGTTTTCGATATGGATAGATTAGAGACGGTGATTAATAGACACAGGTTGGAATGTCTTTCACATTTGGAAAGCTCCCCTCATGATACTGTTGCGTATATTCTTATAGGTCACATGTTGTATGGAAACTCTTCTTCAGATGTAAGTATCAAACCCAAAAAAATCTCTTTTGTCCTGTTTTTTCAGGCAAAGCGTTTTCTAAAACTCATTCTAAATCATGGTATTTAGTTTATCATTCGTGAATAATAAGCTAATATTTGTAACATGCCTTTTTTAATAATTTGTTCTGAAAGATTTTTTGAAGTATTTAAAACTTTAAATCTTGTAACTTTTATCTTGATTTGGCTATACTAATTAAATTTTTAAATTATTAATATTTTTTTTTTTTCAATTTTAATAAATAAAATATGCAATACCCGTTTCTTTATTTTCAGTTAGATCAAAGGCTGAATATATTTAGAGATTTAGAGAAGATGGCCAAAGAAGATCAATCTTTCTGGATTGATATCTTGAAGAAATATTTTGTGGATAGTAAAAGTGTGACAATCATCGGCAAACCAAGCATGGAAGAACAGAAAAGAATCACCAACGAAGAAGAGCAAAGGGTTCTTTCAAGATCGAAGGAACTCGGCGAAGAAGGACTTGCTCTTAAAGATAAGGAACTCAATGACGCTTTTGTCCAAAATGAGGTTATTTACATAAAAATAATGTGATTTTGAGCTATTAACTTTTTTATAAAGGGGGTTTGAACATGGTGTTATTACTTTTTTAAGGGTTAGACATAAAAAAGACATAAATGTATATTTTTTAATTAGCTTTTAAGCAGTTTTAGAACGATGGGAATTAGGAAGCAATAAACACTAGCTAACTATCGGGAGCGTCAATTGGTAAGAAAGGCCTCGGTCGTGTGGTCAGAGTGAGGCAATAAATAAAAAAAAAAAACAACTTGAACAACTATATTTGGAAAATATAGAATAAACTCAAACCTAGCTACTAAATTAAGCTCCTTCTCCATTAATAAGTAAATTATCTTGGATTAAAAGAAACAATATTTGATACTTATTTAGTGCTATTATTTTGTTGATCCTTACTTAATAGTGGACATTTAATAAAATTATTAAAGATATTTTTTTCTCTTGTTGAATGGATTTGACGGACAGATAAAATTTGCCCCTAAATGTATCCGGCCACAGAGCTGGTTTTTTGACTATAAAAAGGTTTTAATTGATAGATGAATATGTATATGTTGACTTAAATTCTTGTGTTTTAGATTCCTCCTCCTGATGATGTGTTGACGTCCGTCCCTATCCCAAGCGTTGATAGCATTCACTTCCACTCCATATCCGCTTATAATTCTTCCATGGAAACACAGCATCCTCTGTTTAATACTCAAAAGGCTCCAGTCTATATGCAGTTAGACCATCTTAACACCAACTTTGTCTATGTGAGTTTCATCGACTTCTTCATATCTTGGCAATTTTTAAATCGTGAATAATATTTGGGAATAGGTCGGCATTAGTGTATTATGCTTTGATCAATTACCTTTATTTTTAAATTTAATAATCTTTATGTGACAATTTATTTTCATTAATGCTCTGATGTTACTTTCTATGATGCGATTACACGTTGTGTTTTTACAGATGATAATGTTGATGGACAGCAGCGAAATTGAAGAACCTCTCCGTCGTTACTTGCCGTTACTTCTGGAAATGCTTCTGGAATCGCCTATTCAACGAGGCGATACTCTTGTTCCTTACGAAGATGTTGTGCAACAATTGGAACGGGATACCATAGCTGCTGCGACAAGGGTCGGCTTGGATACTTCTGCGAGGTTCCAGTGTGGAGCATTCTGCTCCACTATTTCTCTTATGCTTCAGGTAGAATTAACACAGTACTTAAATGTCGGATCTGTCAGACGGACGGGAGTGTTTTTTCCCCCCTGGAAAATAAATGTATAGCACAGTTATACTTAGAAGATGTCAAATAAACTATAACGATTCCATTTTGGTGGAGAAAATGCTAGCCCTTATAAATATATAAAAAAATATGTAAGTCAGGATTCACTTATGTTTTTTTCAGACAATGGTGGGAAAAGAAACACGTAAATATAGGTATTTCAAGGGATAAAACATTCATATTTAAAATCCAAATGTAAAGCCTAGTCCACACCAGTAGACATCTGCTGAGACCGTCTATGGTCTAGGTCTAGCGTCCACACTTGTAGACACGTTGCGCAACATGCCTAACGTTGCACCATGTCTACCATTTAGAATGGAAAACCATAGACATGCGATTTTTGGTCTAGCAACGAGACCGTAGACGCCGTTTGTCTAGCCGATGTCTACAGACACATCGCTAGACATGTCTCTGAGACCAAAATCGCGCAACATGTCTACTAGTGTGGACAAGGCTTTAGGCTCTATAATTTGTCAAAATAAATCATCCATATCACTCTCTCTTTTATGAGTTATTCTGTTGAATTTTTTTATTATATAATTCAATTGTACCAACAGCTGGAGCCTGCCAAATACAAGGAAGGAGTCGATTGGATGAGAGAAATTATGTTCCAAACTAAACTTACCCCGGAAAGGGTCAAAATTGTCGCAAACCGCCTTATAAACAATGTTTCTGAAGTTAAAAGAAAAGGGCATGCAATGATAGCTGATCTTATGACTGGAATCATTTATAAGAAAGGTTAGTTAATTTAAATTTATTTGAATTATTAGTTGAGGTATGGTTCCCAAACATGTATTTAAATCCTCGACTGTGTTTTTCTCCAGTAGTTCAATAACCAATCAACGTCTTCACACAAAATAATTGTATTGGTTAAAACTGACCGTTTTCGGCTTTTATAAAGCAGCCTTCTTCTGATAATCTGTGTAGGTTATAAGGAGACAAAGTTGCACTTTTAAAGTCTCCTTATAACCTACACAGATTATCTAAAGAAGGCTGCTTTAGAACAGCCGAAAACGGTCAATTGTAACAAATACAATTATTTTGTGTGAAGGCATTGTTTGATTATTGAACTACACCTCTATGATGTCTTTAGAGTTGTCTTTATTTATTTACTTTTTTTTACACTACTGAAGATAATTAATTTGTAGCTCAATTTTTAGGGTCCATACCCATAAACAAGGACCCTTATAGAGGTGGGTAATAACAGTTATTTGGCGAGAACATGTTATTACTGTTCTGTTATCAGGCAATAACATGTTCCAATAACATGTTATTTGAAGAACAGGTAACAGCTCCCTTTCGGGCTGCCGCGGGGGAGGGGGGGGGGGTATTTTAAAAGTTAAAGAAAACACAAAAGCAATTTAAAAAAATGTATTTTTGTACTTGTTGAAGCCCAGAGGTGAAGGGAAAAATATAACTCAATATATAATTATATAATTAAACAATTTTCACCTTTTGAATACTCAAAAATAATATTAAAATAAGGCCAATTTTTCCCCTTTTCATTTTTTATATAATTTAAAAACCGATAAGTAGGTATCTATTATAAACATAATTGATGATACGTCAGAAATAGTTGCAGTAATGTGACGTCGTGTAAAGGTATAATATAATTACATATAATAAAAGTTGTTAGAGGAAAATCGGTTCAGTAGAACTGGAGATAAAGTGTGAGATCAGCTTAGATACGCGGAAGCGGACAGGCGGGCCACCTCAAAAGGGTTAAGGGGTGTGGGACAAACTCTCTGGATAGGATAGGTAGGTAAGGCAAAGAGGGGTTAGAGTTAACATTAACGTAACTCAGATTGGCAGATAGATATTACAATAGATAGACAGAGATAGCCCTAAGCCATAAGGTTAAGATAAGGAGTAAAGGACATTGGCCTTGGAATGGAAATCGGGTCATGCAAGTGCAAGTTAGAACCGAGACCGAGCTCTACCCTGCAAAAGCAAAATCTTTGTCCTTTATAATAAAATTATTTAAACTTAAAAAACAGAAACAAGAAACAGGTCAGAGAACAGAACAGTAGAGAAGTGTTTTAACAGATAACAGCTCATTGCATCTTGTTCTTGTTCTCGAAATGAAATGTTATTGATTCTGTTCTGTTCTAGGATAACAAGAACAGTAGAGAAGTGTTATAACAGATAACAGCTCATTGCATCTTGTTCTTGTTCTCGAAATGAAATGTTATTGATTCTGTTCTAGGATAACAATAACAGGAAGATCTGTTCTGTTATCCTGAGCTGTTATAATGTGAACTGTTATTTGATAACAGGAATTTTTCAAGAACATGTTATCGGACGAACTGTTATTTTCCAATAACATGTTCTTCTAAGCTGTTCTGTTATTTTCGACCCACCTCTAGACCCTTATACATTCCTGTATAAGGGAATGTCTGTCTGTCTGTAATGCACCTCATCTCCAAAACAGCACAAAAATGTAAACTTGGCAGTTATACTTGAGAAATGGGAGCATTGGTGGAGGTCATCTTAATTAATACAAAGAAACAGTCTCTCCACGGAAGATTCTTTATTTATCAAAGCAGCTTTCGGCTTTTATAAAGCCATCATCAGTGCCTATTTCGGTAGAACTAGAGATACATTATAAATAGGAATATGTAAAGGGCAAGTCATACGATGTCAGAGACTAATGATGGCTTTATAAAAGCCGAAAGCTGCTTTGATAAATAAAAAATCTTCCGTGGAGAGACTGTTTCTTTGTATTTATTGGCATTTATGTTATGTGTGTAACCCAATCACAGGAAAATTATAGTGAAGCCCTAAGAACTCGTCCTTCGACACTAGGGGCTGATGTTTAAGGGGTTGACATTTTTTCTTAATGGAAATGCATTTTTTGTATCAATCCATCTTTGTACTGTGTCCACATAAAAAAACATAGTTATTTTTAGTGAAAATAATGTTCCCCCCCAAAAAATCTTAATTATTCATTATCTTAGGAACAGACTGGGCTAGACACTCAAAAGTAGTTTCATTGCGTCAAAACGTGTCTGTTTCAATTTATTATAATAAATGGTTCTAAAGTTGTATTTGACACAAACTTTTAAATAGCCGTCACCTTTATATGGCACCAAGAGGCTGATTATGTTGGTTGATGAACTCGTACAATTTTTTAATTTGCCTACCCAAGACCCTTGCTGTGTGCTGAATATATTTTTTACTTTCTTACATAAAGAGAAAGTGTGTAATGGCGCGAAAATTCGATTTTGAGGGATTTACACGTTTTGGACTCAGGGGACCTCAACCCTGAGTCCAAAAAATGGCTTTTTAAAAAGTGTCTGTCTGTTGTCTCTGCAGACATGAGGAGCCCAAATATCTGGGCAGCTTTTGACGAAATTCAGCATACATGTTCGAAAAAGTCACCCTGAAGTGAAATCGAGAAATGAATTCTCGAAAAACTATCCTGACGATTTTGATAAAAACATTCTAAATGTAGACCATTTAAATATTAATCTAAAGTTATAAGCAGAGATTTTGATGAAAATAAATACGAATGTGTTGAAAATCAAAAACAAAGAGTTTCTGGGATCTGGGACCGAGATTATAACAGAAAGTTAGTCCAAGTTGTCTCCACCCTTTTTTTTATTATTTTACATAGAAGTAAAAAATTAATCAAAATAAACTTTTTCCTTTTCTTTTTCAGACAGCAACCACTTTCTTGTCGGAGCATTGCGCCAGCAGAAATTCCTTACATTTATTCTTGATCAGCTGAGCAAAGGAAATATGAAAGCTATGGAAGATCTTGAATCTCTTCGTCGCCAACTTACTAGGCCGGAGAATATGGTCGTTCATATGTCGGCCAACATCGACCATTTAGCCAAAGCTGTGAATATCGATGGCGGACTTCATTCGGTTTGGTCGAAGCTCCTGCCCGATAATGTCATACCTATAGTTTCAAAGTCAGTATACTTTTAAAAATGTCATTGTTTTATATTTGGGTAAAATAGCAAAGGGTGGATATAAATCTCTTAGATATTTTATCGATTAACTGTTGTATTGTTTTGCTTGTTTTTACAGATTAAAAGTGACTCCCGATTGGTTATTGATGGTGAAAGGAGAGGAGAAATCAGCTGGTTCATCTTGTGTAGCCGGAGTGGGGGCAGTAGAATCAAACTATTTCACTCTGACGACACCTTGCCTCAACGATTTCAACCATCCTGATCTCCCTGCGTTGATCGTCTTCCTACAGTATCTTACTCAGCTCGAAGTATATAACACCGACTCTTAGTCAATACAGTAGAACCTCGCTTACACAACCCTCAATAACACGACAACCTCAATTACAAGTGCAATTTTCAAATCCCCTTGAAATTGCCATAACACATAATTTTAAATTAACCTCTATAATGCGACTATTATTATCCAAACGACCTCAATAACACGGATTTTTTCCAATTCAGAACGTAACTCTCAACCTCTATAACAAGTCGTTTTGGGAAGTCAACCTCTATAACTCGACTCTATACAGGGATGGGTCGACCTTGAACAAGTCTAGACTTGAAAACATTAACATTAACCTCGATAACACGACTGATAGCCAAAATAACCTTGATAACACGACCCTCAACTAACAAAGCACCCCGATAACAAGATTGTTTCCCTTATCCCCTTGAGACACTTCTTATCGAGGTTCTACTGTAGTTTCATACATTAATTTTTAAGGTTTAAAGAATGGACTTTAGTTCTACCAAGGTTTTTTTAAAAAAGCAATATATTTCAGAAGTTACTCCATCATCAGGCACAAAAAAAAGGCTTTTTTAAAAAAACCTTGGTAGAACTATAGTCCATTCTTTAAACCTTATTATGGAGTTCTACAAAAAGAACATTAGAACCTTAAGAAAACATTAATTTTTTTAAAACTCCCATTTTTTAGCATTTACATATTATCATTTAATATCAGCTCAAAAGCAATTCACTTAGTAATTATTTAGTGAAGCTTTAGAAGGATGAAAGAAAGAAGCACAGCTTTAATTGTTGTTAGAGAAGAAATACAACACGTTGTGACCCTTTTGATTATTTTGTATTGCAGGGTCCTCTGTGGAAACAGATTCGTGGGCAAGGTTTGGCTTATCATTATAACATGGTTGTTCGTCCTTATGAAGGTTTACTCATTTTCACTCTGTTTAAAGCAAGCAATGTTGTTGGTGCCTACAAAGAAGCCAAATTTATTATTGTGAGTTTATTTTTTAAGTATATTTGGAAATTGAAATATTTGGCAATGGAAATTATGTGTGTGTATATTATGTATCTTTTTTTTTACCAGAGATATCTGTATTTAGTGATTAGATAATCGGCCTGATTTATTATGTGTGGCATCCTTTGATAATAATTCCTTATAACCCTTGATAAAGGCTGATAAGAGTTGTGCAGCTGACCCGTAAAATTAAGCTGTTTGGCAGGCCCAGTCCACCCGGAGCATGTCCCAACACTCATTTTTTGATATTATTTTATATGTATTAGGAAAAATGAATATTTTTGAATTGTTTTTAGGATGAGAAATTGAGTACCTTGGATAAATGGGATACTGCACTATTTGAATCGGCGAGGTCATCTGTCATTTTTGAAATAATTAACAGGGAAAAATGCATTTCCGATGTCGTTGCTCAATCTGTTTTTTCATATTTTAGCGGAGTCGGTCACAACTACAACAGGTAATATTATTGTTTTTTTATTCTTATTATCAGCTCTAACTTATTACTCTCTAGCTTATTAAAATCTTAAGAAATTTTTAAATAGTGTAATTTATCCAAATAATGTCGGTACCGTTGAATTATCTGTTTTATTTTTGTAGAGATTTGATTCATAAAGTAGCTAATGTAAGCACTCAGGACTTGGCTAAAATCGGTGAAAAATACATTAAGAACATCTTCGATCCAGACAAGTCGAAAGTGGCGATTGTTTGTCACCCGAGCAAAGTCGATGAATTAGGAAAGACATTCAAAACGTGAGTATTGCTTCAAGTGTTTGAAAAAAGTGATTATTTGTATTTTATGAATTGTGCAACTTATACGCTTTGTTTGTAGTATTCGAAGTTGAATAAAAGAGTTTGAAATCGAGGAATTTTATGAGGAGTAGATAAAAGACATGAGGTCTGGGAGCTGTTGATTCATGTTATCGATAATTTGCAAAACTTGATTTATATTATTGTTGCCTGGCCTTATAGTTACTACCTGTTTTTTCTACATACACCCCCCCCCCCCCTTTTGCTAGTGTTATATATTATTTAGTGTTATATAGTGTTTGATATATTATTTTCCAGATTGGGTGTGAATTTAACTACTTACAACAATTTGGAAGAGAGCTATTTAAACGGTTGGTAACTAAAGCGAAAGATTTTGCACAAATTGATCTTTTGCATATTAATACAATGCTCAATTGATGAAATGAAAACAAGATAAATTTTACCGAAGGTACTTCAACTTATTAAAAATGCTAATCTAAATTTAACTATGAAATCATTTATTTTATTAATGAAATGAGATGTATTAGAAAGGTTTAAAAAAAATAATTGTATTGAATAACTTCTTACATCTTATAGGTTAATAAAATGTTTTTGATAAAAAGTGTGAAATTATTATATATTTTTTTAATTTTTCTGAAAATGCTATATTTATCCCCAATTAAAAATGTAATAGTTTTCTTTTCATTTAAAATAAAACCGAATAAATAATTATTGTACTATTCTAAAATGCAACGTGAAAAACAATAATTCTAAACAACTATAATTGTATCAGTGTGCATAATATATATTATTTTGCAAACTTATCGGTTAAATCGAGGTAGATTTATAGGTAAAGGGATCCTTATAATAAAACATGAAAAATACAACTGCTTTTAAAGTTACACTATAACGGCTTATAAGTAATTGGTTTGGTAATAGCAGTGAAGTATAATTCCAAAGGCAAATGTATTATTTTTTTGATGCAATTTTTTTTCATATTGGTGGGTCAAATTTAAAATAGTTGTCCAATTTATCAGTCTCGTACTTTTTGTGTTATTACTAGAAAAGGTAATTGGAATTTGACACAACTCTGGTCGACACTTAGTATTACCTACGCTTTTGCTTGGCTCACAATAGATGAGTGTTAGTTTTTGGAATAGCCGCACTTTTTTTAGTATGCTACGACCTCTGGTATGGTCCCCCCTCCCCCCATTACAATAGTAAGAGTCATGTGTGGTGAATGCCTGGTAGAGATAGGTATAATCGAGTACAATAATCGAGTACTCGATTTTTCCATAATAATTGAGTACTCGTAATCGGTTTTCATAATCGATAATCAAAACTAGTCGATTATTTAGTTTTTTTTAAACAATTTTTAACAAAATTTACTTACTAAAGCTTGTATTATTGTGAATGTTTTATTGAGTCTGAAAAAAAAAATAAATAGGAGGGGGTTTTAGATTTTAGAGAGTGGGGTTCTATTTATAATTAAAGATAAGAGTGAGAGGCAATAAGGATCTTGCGCTCGGGTCAGGAAAGGTACAGTGTTTTCTTGTTAATTTGGCTCTTAGTAGGAAGGTGTATTAGTAGGTGTTATACCCGGTACAACAGTAGCTATTCCTGATAAAGAAGCCCTGGAAAAATTGCAGTTATCCAGCCACCTAAGAGATGAGGTTAGAAAATTGGGGCCTTAATCGAATTTACTGTTTAGACAAAGGGATATTATCTTTAAAATGTATTAATTATATCGATATAATCTTTCAAATGAATAAATCTTAAAAATTAACTCTTTTGACAAAGGGATATAATCTCTTAAGTGTATAAATTAAGCGATATTGTACCGCCAAGCGATTCTCGACTGAATGGATAACTGATTATAACAGATTAGCCGAAACCCTTTGTCACACCGCACCTCCACCGCTTTTGCCCCACATGAATTTTTCAATGATAATCAGTAACCGATAGTCGAAAGATACTCGATTATTTTGAGTAATCGAGTAAAATACTCGATTATGGATTATGCCCATCTCTAATGCCTGGCCACTTGCCTGCACTTAAGAAAGAGAGATTCCTTCATCCTCTCAAATGATAAATCACCATGTCTGTGCATTAGCTTTTTTTTAATTGTATAATTCAATTTTTTATATTTGAAAGGATTAGCAGTATTACCAAAGCACTAAAATATTGATGCCTACTAAACTAATCCTTTGTCTTTGAGATTATAGGACTTGCTAGGCTTTTTTAATAAATAAAATTTAAAATAAAAAACAATACTATTTATTTTTAAGAATACAAATTATTTGATTAAGATTAATAATGTTAAAAGTCTTGTATGGGTAGAAAAATTTTACTTAGTTAAATCTTTGCTAGATGAGAGATATCTTCAGACAGTATATATATATGCTGCATATGCTCATTGTCCATAATTGCAACCAAAGTATTTTAAATAATTAATTGTATATTTTTCATAAAAGGGAATTACAGCTGTGAAATTTAAACATTACTGCCAAATAAATAATTATATGAAACTTTTTAATATCATAATACCTTTTCTGTTGTTTTGTAATTTTATTTATAAATGTTTAATCTCCTGCTATTTTTGTACAAGTAATGTTTAATTATTGAAAATTGTGCACATTTTATATTTCATTTCATAATTTTTATAAAAATGTTTAGCTGCAATATTCAATAAATATAATGGTTTTTCTTTGTTTTTTCATGGTTATAGAATAAATATTTTTTAAAATAAAATGTGGAGGTTCTTTTGTCATAATGATAAACTTCTTGTTTTACAATATTATTTTTATTGTTTAATTAAATAAAACCCAAATTAACATGTTAATTATTTAATAAACAATGCAAACAGTACTGTAGTTAGTTTATATTACCATATCCCAAAGATCAATTATAATTGTGTATCCTATGCATATATTATAAACAGATAAATTACAATTGTGTATCCTTCGTATATACAGTAGAACCTCGCTTACATGACCCTCAATAACAAAACAACCTCTATTACAAGTGCAATTTTCTAATCCCCTTGAGATTGCCATAACACATAATGTTAAATTAACCTCTATAACACGACTATTATTATCCAAACAACCTCAATAACACGGATTTTTTCCAATTCACAATGTAACTCAGAACCTCTATAACAAGTCATTTTAAAAAGTCAACCTCCATAATGTGACTATACAGGAAAGGGTCGACCTTTAACAAGTCTAGACTTGAAAACCCCGCCCCACCCTACATGGTTGATTCCGTTAACCTTGATAACACGACCCTCAACAAAAAGAGCACCTCGATAACAAGACTGTTTCCCTAATCCCCTTGAGACACTTCTTATCGAGGTTCTACTGTATTACAAGAAGCCTATTATAGACCCTCAAAAATGACTTATAGATTTTGCCTTATTCTATTTTAATTGATTATTATTTCTCAGTTTTACAATGAGCATATACAAATTAAGCCAGCAAAATATTTGGAGAATCCTGATCTCTGATGTAACCGTTGTTATGGCCCCCCCCTCCATTATGCTTATGTGTTTTTAGTTATTTATTTTTACTAAGATGGCACCCATGAAAACAATCAATCCAACAAACTTGGGTAAAACTTCGTCTTATATAAAGGTAACTAGATTTGAATCTCTTTTTTTTTCTTTTTTTTGTGATGTGTTACGGACTTTACGTATGGACACAAAAGAATATAATTTAAAAACCACTTATTTGGAGTAATGGTGTGGTACGCCAACCCCTTGTTATCCATTTATATGCTTGTCACCATGTTTATATGCTGTTCATCCATGTATAAGCTGCCGCCATGTGTTTATATGCTTGTCGTCATGTTTATATGCTGTTACCCATACTATTATTTGATTTTTTTAACTAAAATGTATTAACCCAATAGAATCCAAGTTTGAAAGTTATGTTTTTAGTGCTCTTACGTCAAATTATAAATATTTTTAACAGCATTTAGTCTAGGAGATAGCCTGCAAAAAAGTGTCTGACTAACATCAAGCTAGAATGTTGTATACAAGTCCTTTTAGCGCCTATTAAGAATATGTGGTCGGCTAAGTTCGTCCGCTGGACATAGCTTGGCAATAGGCGTTTGAAAAAAAAAAACTGGTGGAGAGCAGCCATGTCTCACCAATTATGGTGGAAAATGTGATTTTCATGATCCTGAGTACAGAATTAGTTAGCTGACCGAAATCAAGTTGAATGTTAGTTTGTCCTTTGACAGGTGACCACGTTGAATTTTAGTAATATTTGAATAACTAACCTATCAAGTATTAAAATAACATCGACTTGATTTTTGGTCTACTAACTAATTCTGTACTTAGGATCATGAAAATCACATTGTCCACCATAATTGGTGAGACGTGGCTGCTCTCCACCAGTTTGTTTTTTTCAAACGCCTATTGCCAAGCTATGTCCCGCAGACGAACTTAGCCGACCACATATTCTTAATAGGTGCTAAAATATTGACTTGTATACAAAATTCTAGCTTGATGTTAGTCAGATACTTTTTTGCACGCTATCTCCTGGACTAATTTAATTATTCATGAAACTGGCAATATGTTGTTACTGCCCCCTCTATTATGCTGATGTGTTTTTAGCTATTTGTTTTTACTAAGATGCTTGGAATAGCCGCATTTTTCCATTTAAGTAGTGAAATCTATATTGATGCTTCATTTACAATTATCAATTTGATTACTTGTGCAAGACTCCGGCTGATATGGGCCTTTGCTTGCTGCACAACTAGTCTACGTTCTTCTCTGTTGCTACTTTTCTCCTTCCGTCCTCTAACTCCCGAGGTGTTGATATCTTTTTCTACCTGTGGCAGCCATCTTCTTCTTGATCTGCCTTTTCTTCTCACTCTATACATTTCTCATCATCAATCTCCGAGATACAGGCCATGCCTTGACTTGACAAATCTCACAAGATCTTGCAAGAAATCTTCAATTTCCTTGTTGCTCCTTATATGCCACTTTTCTTCATCTTTGACTGGTCTGTATATTCTTCCCATTATTTTCCTTTTTTTTTTTAAAAAAAAAAATAAATAAATAAAATAAAGCAAATCCTCTGAACCATTATTAACTGTCCTCATCTGGTTTCATAGGTTTTATGACCTGTCAAACCATTTTATAATCCAGGCCTCACTAGTCCAGACATTTGGTTAATCCAGACTCCAGACGGACATCAATAATGATGATAACGATATACGACCAATAAACATTGATTTATATCAATAATATGGTAAGTTTTTTTTTTACCCTAAATCAATTTGTAGGTTTAATAAAATGGTTGTGTGTGAAGTCCCACGTAAAAAAGTTTCACGTAAAGGGGTTTGTTGGTATTATAAACATGAAATTAGTTAGTATTTGGTTGAGGGGAGGGACATGCAATTTTTTTTTTTTTTTTTCAAAAAATGGCATGTAAAAGTAAACAAATACCCACAAGTGTAATTATTTTTGTAATCTACTTTTTAATACCTTTCATTTAATACCCCCACTCAAATTTAAAAAAAAAAAAAAATTACGTGACATGAATTATCTGCCATATTGGATCCCTAGTTAATCAAATCAAATTGGTATTATTATTTTTTCTATTGCCCAGCAGACTGCACATTATTTATATTTTTAGTAACAGAAGAAAAATGGTCTTAAGGAAGGGGGCTGCCAACGAAACCCTAAAAAGGAGACCTTTGTTAGGACTAAACAGTCATTTGTATGATAATAACATCGTTTTTAATAGTTTCACTCAGCTAAAACTAGTTTAACAGACATTTTAAAACATTCTGTCAAATGTGGGTGTTGAAAGAAAGTAAATGCTTATTGATGTGAGCTTCTTACATTCAAGTCTGTCTGTATAACGTTTACGTGCCCGACAGCACCAACTTTAGTTTTAGAAGGTCTCCTATCTCTTGTTCTGTTTCTTCAGTATGAAGCCATGCTGACAGAATATGACAACAAACATTGGCCATGAAGCACAGTGGTGAAGTGCCCTTCAGCAGCAATGATACAGTATTATACTGTACCTCATTGGAACTTCAGCATTATCTAGAGTTATTTCCTTGTAAGGGAGACTGGGTGCATGGCCAAAAATGTTCCCCTACCTATGAAGAATGTATGGTTTACTGATGGTTTTCTCTTAGAAGGACTATTAGGGGCTGAGTATTCTGCTCCATTACGAGAGATTAGTTGAAACGAGCTTCTTACATTCAAAAAAATATGCATCTTATGTCTGTCTGTTTGTAAACGTTATGTGTCCAACAATAACTTGAGTAAGAGAGAATGATTTTGTTGAAATTTGGTATTCGTGTTTCTTTCACTAATGCTCAGGCTAAGTTGGTTAGAGAGCGTGATCCGTCCAAGAGTTTGCATGCAACACTCGCGTAAACGAGAGATTCAAATGTAAAATTGGAATTTTTGGGCGGGAAAAGATTCTATCACCACCTATTAGATGAGAGATGAGGCGAACATTTTTGTTTAAAGCCAACAGTGACATCGCTAGGAATTAATAAGTATCGTTAAAACTATTAAAGCCGATCTAATCCTTTAAAATAGAGAAAACAACGTTTTTACCGATATCTTACGTTCTAACGTAAGGATTTTAATAAAAATTCTTATACATCGTCTAAAACACAATTGAAGTAGGCATGTAAAATTTCAACCTGATACAACCAGTGTATCAGTTGTTCAAACTGATACAAGCAGTGTAAGAAGTTTTTGTGTTGTGAAGTGATACATTTATTTTTAAAGTTTAAAAGCTACTGCCGGTGGTTAAGATTCTTATAGGGGTGTAGTTATATATAGGTTTATCTAGGAAGGTGAGCTTTGTACCAAGTACCCCCACATTACCCTCTTCCACTTATCTTCAACTATGACATTCATCATGATTCATTATTAATATATTCCTTAATATTCAGTATTTTATTACAACACGCTCCCTTCAATGATAGAGCCACGCGATGCCTAGTAATATAGCATGTCACAGAGAAACACTATATATGTGTATGTACATATAAAATAAAATATTTGTGGCGCTGCTCCAGAGATAAATTGCTGCTCAATTTTAAAGCTCTTTTCAGGTAGATTAAAAAAATTAGTTTTTGGTAAAATCGGATTGTACGTGC
This sequence comes from Gerris lacustris, assembly GCA_951217055.1. Classification (NCBI taxonomy): domain Eukaryota; kingdom Metazoa; phylum Arthropoda; class Insecta; order Hemiptera; family Gerridae; genus Gerris; species Gerris lacustris. The sequence continues at coordinate 74,189,100 of OX578278.1, forward strand.
CCCCACTTTGAGGTTAGGTGATAAAATCCCGTATATTATATTAAAAACCTTAATTTTGTGTACCCTATTCTGTACTCCAACATATTTTTAGACAAAGGGATATAAACTCTCCTATGAACAAATCATACATATATAATTTCCCTAAAATCAAGTAGGAAAAAGTACGAAAAATTTCTGGGGCACGTACAATCCGATTTAGCCTTAGTTTTTTCCCGAAAAAAAATTTACTGGTTGTTTAAAATTCCTGGTTGAAAAAAAAAAAACCAAAATATATTTTAATAATTTTTTATTTTTTCACGAACGAAAATCGCTTTAGGCTCTTTAAATAGAATAATTTTTCTTTTTATTTTTTAACTGCATTTTTTTTGCCAGCCTGAAGGAATTTTTATAACCTCTCCGAACTGTTTCTTTTATGGCTTTAAGTTTTTGTTTATTTTGAGTTGATTGTTTTTGTATAATTTTAATGCGATTTAATTTTGTTTCGTTTTACCATTTTTTGCAGTATGTTTTATAATAATTATGTTTTCTAGCAATTTTTATGTTTACATCATAAATTTCTTATCTTTAATTTATGGTTAGTAATTTTACTTTTGGTTACTTATTCCTCTTCCTTATTTTAACACCTTTATCTCAAATTGGAATGGTTTTACTTTTATTTCTATCTTTTAATTTAATTATTAAAGTTGTTTTATAATACGGTTATTCCCTCCCCATTGAAGATCTCCCCATTTATTTAAGGCTTTATTTGTTTTGAAGTTTCTACGACTGTAACCTTCTAAATTTCCTATTATTTTCTTTTTGACGGGGAAGTTTTGTACTTATCAACATAATCTTCAATTTAAAGTTGGTTTATATTGAAACGATATTAGATAATTGTAACAAAAGAGTTTTCTTGCAGAAGTCTTAAATTTTTCACCTAAATGACCCAAACTAAGAATTTGATAATTGCCTTTTTTAAATTCTTTATATTAGTTTTGATTTTGTTTGTTTTTGTGTGGCGGGTGTCTGCAAATCGGAATGTATATAAGTTAAAGGTTAAAAACAACCCTGCTGCATATAGACCAGGTAGAGGTCCAAATCGAAGTACAAAATGAATTAAGGTTTCGATGACACCGTATAATTCATTTTAGCCAAGCTATGTAACTCTAGAACTGATCCGCTAACAGATATTGGACTTGTAGTATTGTGCTCCAACATAAAGTGGAAAGTTTCTGAGACAGTCCTAGAACTGTGAAAACAGTTTCCTTGCACCCCTTTTCAGTGAGTTAAATTGCTATGACATAGGCACAAACCATTTACGCTGGAAGGTGTCAGTTATAACTTTATAACTGTGAAAATATTTGTTACCTGATTGTTTACATTTCGGTTTTAGCAGCTCTATTACTCTGCTTTATTTTACGTATTATTTTTTCTATCTTGTGGACAAAAATTTACCTTATAGCGTCCTTTGAGAATCATCATCGTCAAATGATGATTTATTTTTTTATAACCTGAAATAATATTAAAATTTGATCTTCTAAACAGCTATTCTTTTCCCTAGCATTTGGGCTTATTCAGACTCCTAGCAATCCTGTATTTTAGTTACAGAGACAATACAAATTGTTTTGTATAAATTAGTTATAAATGAAATTATTGTTAATAAGTCAGTAATTTATGAAACATTAACTTACAATTTTTAAGAAACAAATACACACAGTTGAGTCTATCTAATCTGACACATATAGTACCATGTTCGATTGCAGAGAATTGTTGGATTACTGGATGTTTGATAATAAATAATTATTAAAAGAGAAACAGGACACAATAAAACCAGTGTTTGTTACACGAGATATGAGTGTAGACGCCCAAGGATCGAACAACGACTGATGGTTTGTTTTTGTTTACCCTAGTGCCCTTGTGTTTCCCAGTTTCCCCCTCTTTTAGTTATCTTATGCAAGAGGGGAGGGGGGCCTCACCCTCAGCCGGATTACTGGATGTGCCTGACTGACGGAGTGCCAGACCACAGAGACTTAACTTTAATAATTATGAAATACATAATTTAATCAACCTCCTATGTTGGCTGCTAAGCTAGGGTGACCAACCATCCTGTAAAAAATGGGATTATCCCGTTTTTTCACAAACATCCCCGGGGTCCCGAAAAAGTTTCCCGGGTTGCTTAAATGTCCTGTATTTCATTGAGTACTAAAAACCCTTTCTGTTTGAGCATAATTTTTATGATTTTTTAAAGACATGCCAATATGTGTTTGCAACCCCTGCCCATAATGGCTATACTGAAAGAATATTTCCGCTCATGAACATTCAGTGGACAGAAGAATGAAACAGGATGGGAGTGGGTCCCCTTTCTGCAATTCTTTAAGAACTATACATTTTCAAAATGGACTGTTGTAACTTTTACAAGTTTGTATTAGAAAATAAGTAAGTTTTAAAGATGGAGCTACAACTAAGTACTCTAGAACCCCTCAATATTGGACCCTTCTATAGTGGACAAAAAAAGGAAGAGGTTTTATGTGACATGCCACCCGACCCAGGACCCTGCATCCGGTTCTGTTTTGGTAAAAATTGTCAAAAATCGCTTATTAAACTATGTTCAAAGATATCTTTTATTTTATGGTATATTAAACACTTTTAATAGCTAACTAATGTATTTTTTTTTATAGATGTACGCCTTTTTGCATTATTATTATTTAAAATAATTATTCCTAATATAGCATATAACACACTTTTATAATAGTGGACAACCCTCAGCTGATATTAGCCCATCGCCGTACCCCCTCCCCCCCCCCCCCTTTTACCCTGGGGAATTTCGTACACACTGCATTTACTTTATAAATATATATTTATGTTTGTTTTTATAATTTTACAGTAAATGTTTTTAAAAAATGACTAAATTAATACAAACAAATGTTATATATTGAATCCTGAAATAAAATATTGGATTGTTAGGAGCCTGACAAATCCCAAATGTGAGGGTGAAATATAGCTATTGAGAAAAGAAAGTAAGTAAAATGTGGTGGGCAAGACTTGTTTTTCTGGGGGGAGAATTGAAAAGGATTTAGAGACAAAGGATTGGAGACCAAACCCGTTCTTGAATTTATTAGAATTTATTGACGTACTGCTGTTCCCTTAATGAAATTGAGTTGGACACCTGTAGAACAGCCCTTTATTGAATGAATATTGTGGCTCGACATCTGTCTTAAATAGGGACCTTATATATTATTTATTTATGTATCTTATTATTTTATTTATTTATATTTATTTCACTTTTTCAACCAATATATTGGTGTAAAAAGTTTAAAATTATAATTAGTAAATTAAATTGAAAGCTGGGTGCGATCATTTTGATTAAATTTTGTATTTTAATTCTCAGCCTCTTACCTTAAATTTAATTTAATTGTTCAAGTATTCGGTTAAATTAAAAGCAATTGTTTTAATAATTAAAGCAGTAAGCTGCAAGTACTAATTTAAATATATCAGCCCCCCTCCCTTAAAATTATACTTTAATTTACCCTGTTGTTAATTTATTTTATGTATCTTTTGAATTTTGTTGTAGGTACCTTGTGTTTTAATGAAAGTTTGAAGTTAAACATTTTTCCACCCACTGAAACCGATTCAAGTGCTATAGAAGTAAGTTTTAACCGAACATTGGAGCTAAGATGTCAGTTGGAAGGTTTCATCAAAGGTTTAAATGTTACCTTAAATTGGGTATTCCCTAACTATAAAGAGTAAGTTTGTATTTATTTTTTCATAATTATAATTTCTTTGTTATTATTCCCTTTTTTTTGGACTAAATATTATTTTAAGTTAGTTTACTCGAAAAACTATTTTTAAATTGCTCTATATAACACTGCATAGTGGCCATAATTTATTTATTTTAATGCATATCACTAAATATCTATTGTATTTTTTTTTTAGAAAACACCGTGAAAATGCCCTCTTGACTGATGATAATAATGGTACTCTAACATTAAGTTTAAATCAAGTTAATGAAAAAGACAGTGGAGAGTACATCTGCGAAGCTACAATTGATCAGAGTATAATTCGGAAATCTATCATTGTGCATGTCAAACAAAGTATGTATAATCATTTATTATTTTATATTTATTTTCGGCAGACAATTTGATTTTAATCGTAACCATTTGAATGCGATAATGAATTTCACGAGTTACATTTTATAAGTGGGATGAAAACAACTATTCTTGAGTCACTTAATGTTATTTTGTTTGCACCTGTAATTTAATTAAATTATAAGTAAAGATTGTTGAATTAAACCCGGATTACTGAAGTAAGAAGCAGGATCGATGTGCTCACCAGGACCAATCATTTTGAAAAAAATATGCCCAACCAAAAGTATGCCTAATCTATAAATGGAATTATTACTGCAAGGCAGTGAATATAGAATAAATGTATTGAGTAATTTGAGTGTCAAAAAGATATTAGGTACTCTAACTTTTGTTCTCCATTGCTTAATATTTGTTTATAGTTATTTTTCTTTTGTATTTATGATTTTTCTACTATGGAATAAAACCGTTTTATTTAATTTTCAGAACCCTGTATGAATATGTTTGAATGTTTGGGTCCATCAAATTTTTGTATACATCACAGATATGTCTGTGATGGTCGCAGAGACTGTGATAATGGGCTAGACGAATCTCTAGCAAATTGTGGTAATGTTCTTTTATTTTTTGTTGTGCAATTTCTATCATTTTCTTTTATATTATTTGGATTTTTTTTTTTTTTTTTTAATTTATTTATTTCTCATTTTTATAATAGCGGTTGGGTTTTGTTGCTTATTAAAAAGTAAAACACGTCTTTAGAGTAAGAACACTTTATAGACAAGAGTCTTTAAAGTAAGATAACATTTTATAGAGAAAATAAATTTTTACACTAAAGCATTTTAGCTGAACTTAAGTTTCTGTTTAAGAAGCAATAATGCTGAAAGCAAGTGAAGCAAATAGCCTTAAATGACATTAATAGTAATAATAATACCATGTGTTGCAAAAGTATGTGAACAGCTTGGTACTGTTAAGGTACAAGCAAACATTATGTCATAAGGCTTAGAGATATCATATATATTATCAATTTTACCCAATGACACATAATATGATGGGATTCTTGAGACTTTTGTTGATGTCTAGCATAGGTTTGCTACACTGAGTTATTTACCTGCTTGGAGGCCATCTTCACATTCTACTTGGGACCTTCTAGGGTCACGTTCTACTGAGTTTTGTTCAAATTTATCTGCAAAGGCTAAAACACTCTTTGAATTGACCTGTAGAAACAAGAAATTTGTTTGGAGCCCGGCATGTCAGCAGAGTTTTGATAAAATTGAAAAGGAAATAACATCTAATCAGGTTCTTACCCACTAAAACCCAAATCTTTGAATTATCGTAGCAGTGGATGCCAGTCCATAAGGTTAGGAGGTGAAACCCGCCACGTTGTGTACGGTAAAGAGTTACCCATTGCATTTGCATCACTCAGCCTTACACCTTCTGAATGTAAGTACTCTCAGATTGATAAGGAAAGTCTTGCTGTCAAATGAGGTTTCTTTAAATTTTTTCATTGTCTACTGTCGCAGATTTTCCCTATATACTGATCACGAACCAATCTCTCACATATTTTCGGCTCTAAAGCCAAGCTGCCTGTACTTAGTACAAGGATGCTAAATTATGCGTTGCAGCTTAAAATGTTTCAATTTGATGTGAAATATTGTAAATCCCTCATAGCAGCACAGGTGCGGTGTCTAGACTGCCTTTGTTATCTGAAGAATTACTCCTACAGGAACCAGATCAGGCAGGAGTATTCCACATCGTTCAGTTAAATAGTTTTCCAATAACAACTGAAGACATTGGTAAGGCTATATTACTGGACCAGGAACTGAAATCAATACATGGAAAGCTCTTTACTGGCACATCTCTTGACGATGGTGACTCTAAATACACTCTTCACCAAAATTGATTTGTATTTTGGCTGAAAATTTACACTAAAAGTGAGCATCTTATATGGAGTTGCCCAGAATGTCTTTCTATTGAATGACAACCATTGCCAAAGAATCGCCATTTTTTGGAGTTTCCGAGCAAACCCTGGCCATTTTATGGGCACTATTTCCTTGTGGTTGTCGATGCATACAGGAAATAGTTTTGCCAGAGGTGTTAAAAGCTAACTCTCTCAGATCAAATGAGATTTTTACACTGGTCAAGTCAACGTCTCCAGATGAGGGGTAGGTCAGAGGTGACTCTAGCAAAACTTGCTCAGACACCAATGGCCGGCGGGTGTATTCTTTCATGGAGTTCCAAGAGGAAACTGAAAATCAAACTTGTGATTCTTGAGACTTTTGTTGACGCCTAGTGTAGGTAGGCTACACCTAGTTTGTTTCTCACTTAGAGGGCATTTTAAAACTTTGTACGATGCCATGTGCAGTGCTATGTATTGTATCGTGTCGAATTTGTATATCAAGCAATTCTCATTTGTATGAGGGCAGGAAAGTTAAGAATATTCTAGGGAACCATGCAAAGGCTCAAATTTTTCTAGAATTCGTTTGACTGTTACACATTTATGATTGTAAGGGTATTATTTAGATACTACTAACTTTAGGTTGTGTTCACCTTTCTCCTTAAAGCTATGATTTAATGTATTATGTAATTTTTTTCAGGTAAAGATGTTTGCAAAGATAAAATCTGGTGTAGCGATGGTCGGTGCATTCCTAGGAGTTGGTGCTGCCTTCCCTCAGAACCTAATTGTACAGCTAGAGTCAGGCATTCATGTTGTCAACCTCTACAACAAGATGGTTTGTCTTTATAATAATTATAATACTGGCTCAAGTACCCTGCTCTTTACAAAAATAAAAACATTCCTAAATAAGAAAACCCCCCAAAAAATAGATTAATAAATAAAAAAGTAAAGGTATATAAAAAGCACCAGACCATTAATTAACAGATTAAAAAATCCTTTTACAGGAAATGTTTATGTCATTAGAAGTGACTTAAGTTCCTAATTTCAGAGTCCTAGATGAAGTGGTTCTCATGATATTAGAAGAAGAAGAAGTCTCTTCCTTTCACTTCTTCTAGTAGTTCTATTAGTCTGTATTCATCCCGTAGTGTCTCTCATGATATTACATACTCACAAATTACTATTCAAAGTCTGCCAAGTGGAAATTCAAATAGCAGATCAAAAAGAAACCTTGCTTAGTGAACATTTAAATCAGTAAAGGAATTACTTTATCAAGTCTGTTGGACATTACTAAGGAAATTTGTAACATGTATACGACTGCAATTTTTAATTAAAATAAAATTTCGGGACAAAAATATACTTTCATAGGGAAGGGTGTACATGATTGAAGTAAGCTTTGCAGCGAAATTTGTGATTCTAGAGAAATAGTGATCTGTAAGTGATTAGGTGCGGAATTCGGCCTCAAGAGTAACATATAAATGGCCGCCATCTTGAAAACGAGTGACTATTTGGAAATGAAACTACTCAAGTATTTATACCGAGGAGATGACAAATATGTATGCCGAATTTGGTTCGGATGCATAAAAAAAAGAGGCTATAAAGAACACACACGCACACCCTCATTGGCTTTAATATGTAAAGATTTATTATTATTTATGTGGTAAAATGTGTTGTATTTTTTATTTCAGATTATATTTTATATAACGAGAGTATTTTAAAAAATCAGCATTACACAGAGATGACCTTTCTCCAGAGTACTATTTATACTATTGTCGGTAAGTTCATTTTTTTATTTAAAACTTTAAAAAAAACTGGTTTATCCAGGCATTTTTATACACTGCTTTTAATTTCATTCCATATATAGTCTAAATTAAACAAATCTATTGCATCAAAAAATAAATAAATAAAGTGTTGTGAGCTAGTTATTTGGAATTAATGTGCACTCTAATTTATTTGTTAATTGTTAATGTTGTAGGTTTTGCAATGGTATTTATGTCTATAGTTACCATATTGATGATCTGTATATGTCGTATTCATCTTCAACGATCTATTGTTTCATCAGTACCTAGAAGACAGCCTACAGCGTCCCTCAGTCGTACTCCTCATGTACCATCATCACAGGTACACTCTTATTACATTATTCACACTTAATATGCCCGATTTTCATTGCCATCTTAATATGTGAAGTTGATCTAGGGGGCCTTCTATTTTGCTGTAGTCTACAGGTAAAATTCATTAAGTGTCCTTTCTGTTGTCACTAAGTGTCCTTTCTATTGTCCCTAAGTGTCCTTTCTGTTGTGACTAAGTGTCGTTTATTTATTTTTTAGCGCGGTATAAATGAAAGGCAAAGTGGAGGAAGTAGTAGGATGTTTGTATCGTACAGGATCGCTACGAGTGATTTGGAAATAGTCGGAGATGTTTGTCAGCCTCCTCCTTATTCCGAAGTCACTTGCTATTCAGACCCTCCTCCTTCGTACAAAGATATCTTCAATAATAGAACAGGTAATACATCTGCTTTTGTATTTTAAATTGAAAACCGAGTTCATTTAAGCTGAATGTTACAACAGAGCATTTTGAAGTTGTTTTTTATGATTTGTATTTGTTTTCAGATGAAGAAAGTGAAACATCACCTTGTTTATCTTCGGAAAAGCCACCTCCTTAATATAATGTATTGTTTTATTTTTCTTTTATCCTGGTAAATTAAGTATTTTATTCGAGTTGAACTACTCAGATATTGTTAATACTTAGTGGTACAAGTGGTGCTATAATTATGAATTGTGTTTTCAATTATTATATAACATAAGAATTTATTATTACAATCAAAGCAATTTAAAAAAAGAGATATATGAAATTAATTTTTATTGTACAAATATTTTATATAATCTAATTAAATTGCCAGTTATTGTTACACAATATAATTTAATGCTAAAGGTGTCTTGAAACTAGGAATGATCTGAATTTTATTGCTGGAGAGGTGAGACATTTTACTCATTGATAATCATCACAGCAGCAAGTGTGTAAAGTCACCGATATCTCCGTATTATAATCACCTGATAATATTTCGGATAAAGACATAACAAAAAGATAGAAAAGTTCATTACGCGTCTAGTGCGGAAAGTAGCAATTTGCATGTGAGTGTGGAGTTTGCACCCAAGCGAAAGCGAGGGTAGTAAAACCACACGAGCAAAGCAAAATGCAGTTTTTGCAGAATCTAGTGTTACTCAATGCACCTTTTTTTTTAAATTAACAATCGATTAAATTTCAGAAAATACTTCCTGTCGATAAATAATTGATCGGTTAAAACTAGCAAATTTATTATTTTTTAATTCATATTAATTGACTTTCTAAAACCCAATCAAGTTTGATTCGAATATAATTATTTTATATTTAAAAATAGCATTTAGTGGATTTTGTGTGAATATCGTCATATGAAATGCGATATTTATTTTTAATCACTAGTCTTAATCAGAATTATTTTGTACTTTTGTCGTAGCTTTTATAAGTAGAGTAGAAGTAATTTTAATTGATTAATGTATTTCCTTTCCGATGGAGTATTTGTAGCTTAAACATAGCAGTTATACTTTTCCAAAACAGTGTTCTTAAACATTAAGAAATTTTCATAATAAAAAAAATATATATATATATCTTTAAGCTAAAATAATAAGAATATGAATTGCAAGCCCTAGTTGGTTAAAAATCTTGGTGGTTGTTATTCTTGCACACCCACTATTTTAAATTTGACTTTATTGTTAGCAAATACTCTATTGAAATTATTTATCGTTATTTGAATGTTGTTTTTTATAAATGCCATATTAAATGTCTTCCATTGTAGAACTAGAAACATATCAGTAAGTTACAAATTTTTATTTTTATTTAATTAATGATAGAAGAATCTTTTGAAACATTATTTTAATTAAGAATAAGTTTCGATTAAGTTGATTTATATAATAAAGTAAAATTATATTCAGACCCGTTTGTAAGCTTGCCAACATATAATTTGAAGAAGGTATTTTATTGTTATAATTTTTTCTCAAAATCTTAGTCTGAGAGAATTTTATCAGGACATTTACGTCTAAGATAAGCTATTGAGAAAACTACCTCGACTTACTTATACTTAGTACAGGCTAAAAATAAAATAAAAGGATGCTTTTGTCCTAACTTATTGTAATTATCAAAATAAATAACTGAAATTAACAAAATACAAGCTCGTATTATTATCAATAATATATTGTCTATTAAAGGTAAAAAAAAATTCAATTATTAACCCTGGGGAATGGGCCTGATAGGCCCATTCCCTATGGGCCTATTAGGCCCGAATTTGAGATAAAATAGTGAAATTTAGGGAATTGTTCTAGCTAAATTTCTTGCTATTATCAGATGAAGCACACTATCTGTCATCATGCATGTGTACAATTCAATGCTGTGTCCATATTGTCCTGACAGGGGACCCATTTTAACTTAAATTGGATTATTATGCTAATTTTAGTAAAATTTATACGATCCAAAATAAATTAATACAGTACCTGTATTTTTTGTAAAAATATAATAATACCAAAATCAATACTGAGACTGGCTGATTTTGTGCTTGCAAATAATGAGACTAAAAAACTATTTTTTATCATTTGAAAAAAAAAAATAAATAAAAAAATAAAATAATTAAACCAATTTAAGTAAGTATGTTTAATAATAAATTGTAAGTCGAGGTTTGTCGGTAGTGGAATATTTTATAGAAATCAATCTTTTCTACTACAATTCTCACAGATACATAATATATTCTTTAATAAGTAAAAATATAAACATAATAATAATTATGGCTTATTGAAATTATTTCCCATAAGACTTCTTTGTTATTAAGTTGTCATTTGTTAAATTAATTAAATAAACAATAAATTAATCGTCATTTAAATATTTTCCCCGTCACAATATTTTAAAGGTTGTTAATAAAAATATTTAGTTTGACTATCAATCGAAAATTGAATAGATCTAAAAATCATAATATGTATATAGCAGTAGTATGACATTTTTATAGAATTAAAATATTCAATTATTTTTAAATTCTATTTTAAAATAGAACTTATGAAGAAGAGGTTTAGAGCTATAAACTAAAGTTTTATAACAGGTTTATCATTGGAGTTTGATACAATGTTATAAAAATAATATATAGCATGAAATCAATGTTTAATTTGTATGATGTGTTGTATTTTTAAAACCAAGGTAACAACAATAGTTATTCTAGGACATTATCTGTCAACATGTTTTATTGACTTTTCACTGATAAACAATTTGTTTTTATTAGGAATACTAAATGTTTATCATTTCTTACAACTAACATTGTTATTTGTCTTCTTCGTTTCATCACATTTAGTTTTAGTAATTATTTTTATATATTTAATTGTAAAAATGTTAGCAAATAATTATTATTATTTTTCATTCTTAACTTTATTTTATTAATTTCGATGAAACAATTTTTACTTTTTTATGAGAGATAAAAAAAAAAAATAATAATTAATGTGAGGTAATATGTAGAAATTTAAATAACATTATGTTGTAGAATACCTGAATTCTAGGGTTTTGTCTGTATTTTCTGGAAACTGGTGTTCTGGAGTTTAATTAGTGTGATCATTGTTATTATACCCCCCCCCCCTTCCCTGGAAATATGGTGTAAAAATAATTGGTGACTCCCCCCAAACTGATATAGAAACTGGATTTTCCCTGTAAGAGCATATTGTCATTAAAGGCCTTTATAAACGCACAACTGTCTGAATTATGAATTGAAGACATTAGATAAAACTATATTGTCTGTTACTCTTCCACTTCTATAAAGGGTAGAGGATTGAAAACATTCACCGGCAAAAACAATACAGTTGTTAGAATAATTAAGAGAGCCAGCGTGGCAGTGTGGGTTAAATTACATACCACGTCTGCTCGGCCATCACTGAATCATGAGCGGTACGAGATGGGGTTCGATTCCTCGCCGTGACGCTTTGATTTATATGGCTCACTATTGATCATGTCTTACTCGCTTCGGTGGTACAATGTATAGAGGTATGATGTGTGAAGTGGCTGGAACTCTCTACCACGGGTATAGTAAAAAGGGCCTAAGTGATGGCATAATTGCTAGGTTGGAACAAGTGGTTCATCCTACCCTACTAGTACTAGCACTTTACTACTAGAATAATGAAACAAAATATATATTATTAACCTCACAAACATTTTATATTAATTCTTTTAAACTGCTCACATAATATCTTTTTAGTAATGGATAGGATTTTGAAAATTATTATTTTCCTCTTTTTTACAAAATAACGAAAAACCGTATCTTATTAATTAACTATTGATTGAAATAATTTTATTTTTTATAATGATTTAATAAGAAAAATATATCTTCCTTAAATCTTATGTATGAATGCATTATGGGCAAAATACATATGTAAATTTTACCTGATAAGAACTTTTTTTGTCTAATGTTAAAATTTATGTTATTCTTTAGATATTATAAGTTATAAAATGTTTGCAAGTACTTAATTATTAAATTACATATCTTAGTAACTATCATATCAAAAATACTATAAATAGAAAAAAAAGAAAATCTCAGTTGTGTAAGTCTATACTTTTGTTTTAGCACGAGAATGTTGTAATTTTATTGGTTGAAATATTCTTGCATTTATTTGAGGTTCATTTTGGTTTTTTAATGATATAAATACAAAGTGTGCATATATTTATAGTAATTATAATGAAATTCTTATTTAAAAATTTATCGAATATAGTGTCTGGTCTATATTGTACTTAATTTAACATTAAATATTCTTTTATTGTGACATTTTATAATTTTGTGTAAAAATTGTGATGAAGAAAATTGTAAAATTTGTTAGTTTTGCTCTCGCAGTTATGAAGTTCTTCTTGTACGCTGGAAATTGTGTTGACAGAATTAATTTAAGTTGTTGATAATGAAAGGTTTTATCTGGTAATCGGACCAGTAAATTATAAGTTTAAAGCTTGCTTCAGGTCTCTGGATCATATTTATGTTTCATGTGACTCATTTATTTTCTTTGTCAGCTCTGATGTGCTAAGAGAGTAAAACCCAGACTTATTTTTTTTACTTATTTTTGTGAGGATGGATTCTCTATTATCTATTTTTTTTTATATATATTTTCTCAATAACATGCCTGGGTGGGTGCAGATTAGTGTTTCCCAACTTTTTCGACCTCATGGCTCACTAATCCGTTACAATTATAACGTTACTAATCATATGTTATAATTAGCTGTGGCACACGACACACTATTGAATGATCTTTGTCCTTTATCATATTAATACTGTCATAATTTTAGCAATATTAGCAAATTAATAGTGAATAGCTTAAAATGGTGTGTTTTTAAATCAATTATATTAACTTCACTTTTGTGGGTGCCTGCCTGCCTGCCTTTCATCAAAATCTGGAAGGCTAGTTAACCCTCTTCCAGTAATCCGATCGAGCTGAAATTTGGCATATCAACTCTACCAATACAAAAACATTCTAACAAATTAAGTAAATTTTACTAATTAATTAATTTTTAATAAATTATTTAAAATGAATATTAATACCAATATTTATCCTCACTCAACCAAAATGCAAAAATATAAAGGATTTATAATAAAAATTTGGTTTTTATGGGCTAGTATTATTTTAGGTTTGAAAACTCCTGTAAATTCATATTTTGATTTAATACAAATATTAGATTGATTGATGTGGAAAACAGACACATGCTTGTATAATGTACATTGTTTCAACTTTCGATCATCGTTAACAAGGCTTTCCATGAAAATCCTTGGCACACCAAGAGACCTTACAGCATACCGGTTGGGAAACACCGGTGTAGATTCTCTAACATTTTGCAACTGTTGTCAGGAGCATCTTCTGATAAGTACCTGTTGTTTTGAAAAATTAATGTAACCTAAATTGTACATTTATCCATATGATACTCCCAACTGGGTAAAATGTTAATGATCCAGTGACCAGCTGAAGTCCATGATCTTTATTATGTTAAAAACTCTTTTCACAACAGTACTGAATTCAATTTGTATATAAATACCAGCAGGAAAAGTAGAAAGATTAAGAGAAAGGTTAAAGATTAAAGGTTGTAGTAGACAAGTTTCATATCTTGAGATAAAGATTAAATACTGACTTGCAGGAAGATTGGTAGGTGAATGTATTTAACTTTGAGTAACTTTTAGAGAAAAGTTCCAAGCTACAGAAGTACTGATAATTGGTAATGTTACCAGTGGCGTAGCTAGACCATTAGGGGCCCCTCGCCAAAGAAAATCGATGAGCAAAAAAAAAAAAACCCCTCTTGCTTTCAGGATTGGGGGCCCCCTCGACGTTGGTACATGGATAGTGATTCCAGTTATTTCTGGATTTGGGTCCCCCCCCCCCCGCAATGCGGGCCGCACGCATAATTACGCCACTGAATGTTACACGCCCATGCCCATAGTTACGCCACTGAAAGTTACACATATAGAGAGCGTGCTAACAATGTTTTAACTTTAACTGGTAAATTTGTAAATTGCAACTGAGAGCATTATAAAGTTGATTTTTATTTGTTTATTATACTTATAAAATTGTAATTTGATGTGTTGAAAATTTGTTTCTTTTTGGTAAGTATTAGGTGCATTACAGTACAGGATTATTATTAAAAGCAATCATCGTTTATTTTTGTTGACAAGGACAATAACTAGGTCTTTAATGTAAGTCTGACTTGTATTTGTGCTTAAAAATGTTGTAAAATAAGGTACTTACACCTTAACTATTGTACTTTTTATACCTATATTCATAATAATTATTGTGATAACTATTAATTAAATAAAAAAATAAAAAAATTGTAATCGATTCGAGTGAATGATGTAAAACCCCCCTTTTTACCCTTTAAGCCCAATGGGCGTAAATTTATGTTTTCAATTTTCTTTGCAAAAGGCTTATGGGTGTATTTGAGGCTTATGTGTTTTATTTATTTTATTTGTATACATTTTTGTTTTCAAGTTTCTTTGCAAAAGGCCTATGGGCGTCAGCGTAAATTCATTTAAGTATATCTAGCACTTTCTCTTGACTATATGGGGTATTACGAACGTTCTATGAAGAGCCCAGTAGATAGAGCGATGTTTGAAGACAGATAAGACAGGATAGAAGAGATGTCGTCATCTAGGGATCGTAGACCCTGGCATGAGTGTTCCGTTGGCCCTCAGCTAAGGGGTTTTTCCTTTTATAAATTTCCCAGGCATTATTACTACTGTACTTACCTTTATGTAGACTCTACCGGCTTTCCCCACCCTTTTTTCTTATTTTCTAGTAAGTTTTGTACCATTTGGTCAAAAACTAAAAAAAAAAAATTAACTCTGCCAGTGCCGCTCCCAAGTTCATACCTGTGCCCCAGCAAGTACTGTAAGACCCTCAGATCTAAGAGGTGGATGCAAAATTTGTTGTAAAAAGTTAAGAAAATTTATAACTAATGAATAAAATAAAGTTTTTTGTAGAACAAAAACCATTATAGATTGTTAAGAAAGAATAAAGACAATATTGAATTATATTCTACCTAAAAAAGTTGGGCGGTCTCCCATACTAGATTATAGAAATAGACTAGAACTCCAAACAGTCTAATTTGTTAACAAAGTTTACTTTAAAGCAATAGAAGAATAAAAGCTAAAAGCCTTTATAATAATAGAAATACATAGAAAGAATAGAAGAAGAAATAAGTATAATGCATGTGCTTGTAGTCGAGAACCGAATGCAAGGTTAACTTATAAAGAAGGTTACATCTAGAGTGAGTGCGAGAGTAGTGCCATCTCTTAAGTGAAGAGGCGAACTATATAAGAAAAAGTTACAATTCTAACATATAATTTCTCCATACATTGTTATAATCTCATTAATATCATCCCCACAATTATTTATTTACAATTTTTTTTTTTTTATAAACAATTGGCGACGAGACCTTTTTTAATAAAACCAATAACTAACTACTCCATAATTCAAATTATAACTGACAATCAGACGCTCTATCACATTAGTGAAAGACAGAGCCCCAAAGGAGAAATGTCACAAGTTCTGTCTAGCGGATTCTAAGCAAGATATCGTTTGAGACATTCGCTGATAAAGTTAGTCAAATTTAGAGTCATTTAGCACAATAATCAGTAAATCGAATTTTTTGCACTTATGACACGATATATAATTTATAGATTTAACATTAATTTACGTAAAAGGTAGGGCTTACAAGGTATTTAAAGAAAACAAATATGTAAGAAATTAAATATTTATTTTTATATTTTAATCGAATATAACAAATATTTTTATAATTACATAATAAAAAAAAAAACTTGTTATCATTACATTGTTTTGACTAGTATCACAAGGACAATATTATTTTTGTCATTTTCACAGACCTGGTTTCTGTTCTAAATATATTTGAACTGCTATCCTCACCATAAATCCTTGTACCGTTTCATCACAATATTGTATAGTTAAGCTATGATCATTGTGTGAGGTCAGTATTTTGTCCCTGGTAATAATAACGAAATACCAGTGGGGCTCAATTCTGAAGATTTTGATGAAAATAAAAATGCAATATATTGAGCTGTTGATGAGTAGGAAAGGCTTGGGTAGTATCAGTTCTAAATTGTATTAAAAATCTAGTTTACACTTGATCCTTTCATACCGGGAACTCTATACAGATATCTTCCATCAGTATCGTAATAAACATCTTGCACTTTATATACCGATCCTTTTGGTAGATCTTTAGGAATTTGAATCCTCATTGGGATCGGGTCATCTTTCGGGGTTTCATCAATGATTTTGGCCAAAGTTTGGATTTTCTTTTCCTTCCTTGAATATTTAACAGGGATGCTTTCATAATCGTCTGTTTTGGTTAAAGTGCTAATTCCACTCTCCGCTCCTTTTAAAAACGCCTTATCCGTTTCACAATACTCAGAAAGAGAATTTTGTTTTTCAACAGTTTTCCTTAATTCCTGCAATGTTGTGATTTCTTTGTCTCGAGGATTTCCTGCTTTTAAACTTTTATCGTACACTACCACTCGGGACAATTGTTCATTTTCAACCTGCATCTTTCCAGAGATCTGGGTGTTTCCAGATTTCCTCAATAAAACTTTTTCATCATTTTTAATAATTAACGTGTCATCTTTAGATTTTGTTTCTTCTATTTTGTAATCGGTAATTATTCTCGAAAATTCACATCCTTTTGTTACAGACGGTACTTTGATTTGAATACAATTGTAATCTGAAAAAAAAATTAAATCGTAATTTAAACAATAATAAAATATCAGTAGTATATTATACTTTTTTTTCTATATTATTCTTCGATCATCATCTTTTTGAGGTCTATAGGGTGTTAAATTACAGAAAACAGAACTACCACTTTTTGCAATGTTTCACCTTCTATTTTGATAAGACTTTTTGAAGATTTTTGAAGTCTTACCACAAATGAGTAGCTGAATTCCAAAAGCAGCAATATCCACTTGGATTTTTTTTGGCAAAGCACGAAAAACTTCGTGCTTTTATTTATTTTTAAAATAATAAATAAATAACTAATAATTTATTTAGTGGACAAAAGCCCTATAGTCTCAGGCTATTATTTTTTTTTTTTAATAAACAAAAGAAATAATCACATAGCTACTTTTGCAACCAATCCCACCCCCATGTTGGATTGGTGTGCTGCAGCAAAAGCAGTTATATCCAATAAATTAAGCAGTTATAAACTATTATTTTAACTATTTAAACTATTATTTATTCAGTGTAGCCACTAAAATATTTTTTTCTCTTCTATCATATTTTTTTCTGTTTAAAAGAAGATAGAAATGTGTAAAGAAGGATATAGATGATTTTGCAGCCTTACTCAGAGTAACTCTATAATGTGTACATAGGATATAGCTGTTTTTGGATCAGTTATGGATATAGCTCCTTTTGAATCCAAGTACAGTAGGGATATAGGTGCATTTGTAACCGCACTCATATTTCAATCTAGATTTTAATAGGTTTATAATTTGTTTGGAACTGTTTGACTGCAGAACCTTGTAGAGCTTTAAAAAACCAATCCAGGGGCACCAATATCTCATTTTTTTGGATACAGCTGCTTTTGGAATTCGGCTACTCAAATACACTAAAGACCTGGATAAAAACCACCAATCCCTAGTTTTAAGGGATGATTTTTTGGGGTCCCTATAATTTTTCTGTGATTGGGTTATTACACATAACATAGCTGCAAGGTTTCAAATAATTATATTGGGTACTTTCCCAGATGAGGTGCGTTACAGACAGACAGAGAGAAAAGCAAAGGAATGTAAAAGGGTCCTTGTTTTTGACTACGGACTGTAAGCATACATACCACCATCTTGGTGCTGAATATGTTTCCGGGATGAAAATTTAATCAGATGTCGTTTAAGAATTGGATCTATATGTGTCTCTCCTTTGATAAGTTTTTCCCAATTTTTACTGACAGTCTCATCATGTTTTTTAATTCTGTCACTGTTCTCAGGCCTCCATGAACTTTTAATTACTTTCTGCAATAACAGTTTCTTTATTATAACACAAAAACAGTTTTCAACCAACGGGGGTTACTTTATAACCAGCTGAATAATAACAGGCAATTACCACTAAAAAATTGTTAAGAGAAAAAAAAACCAGCTCCGACAAATTTTGTTAAAAAAAGCTACTTTGTAGTCTAAAAATCTAGTTATTAAGATATAGATCTGATTTTACTGAAAATCAAAAACAAATGTATACAGTCAACATTCAAACACTTTTTAAAAATGTTTAATAATAAAATAATAAAATTAGATATCAAGTGATTCAAATTCAGTATCCCTACGTATTTGAGAAAGTTTTTTTTTTATCACCATTGAAATCACAAAAATTGCTTTAAAGGAAGTTTGATGTATGTTGTTCTGACAAAGCATATGGTTGTTAGGTGGCAATGTTATTTCAGCCATCACAACAAGTACAGTACAGTAGTAAAGATTTGTGCTTGTTCCTCCACAGATTGATTGATTTAACTCTCAGCAGTTTGAAACAAAATAAAAATAACTTAACAAATATATAGAATATACAGGATGGGCAAAAAAAAAAAACGCCCTTTTTTGAACACTTATAGCTCAGCTAATAAATAAAGATTTGGGGTTTGCGGGGTCTGAAAACTACATTCTTCTACTTTCATATCTATAACTTAACAAACTGCTGGGTGAAAGCCATGCAATGATGGTTTGAATTAGGGTCCTAAAACAAGTCGTTGTCCGAGTATTAATCGTTGTCTGGTATTATAGTTTTGAAGTTTTGCAGAATAAAGGACTTCGATGTACTTTGAACTTCTTCGTGCCTGGGATGATATGCGTCAAACAACTATTGCTGGGGCTATATCCCTCTGGAGAAGGAGAGTGCAGGCTGTCCAAAAGGAACAAAGATATATTGAACCAAACAACAAGTATAATATATATCTTTAAAATATGCATTCGTTTTTGTTTTTTTAATTTTGTGAAATATTCATTTTTTAAATACATTTATTTTATCAAAACTGCCCAGACAACATTTTTTAAGACCCTGATTCAAACCATCATTGCATGGCTTTAACCCAATAGTTTGTCAAGTTATAGATTTGAAATTTAAAGTAAAAGACTGTAGTTTTCAGACTTAGCATCCCTATCTATCTATTACAGAAGCTGAGCTATAAGTGTTAAAAAAAAGTACGTTTTTTTCACACCCTGTATATACACTATAATATAGTATAAGCAAATAATCAGTAAGTACCAATAAAAGAAAATGTAACAAACACAACTTACAAAATTAATTACATAGATTAACAGTATGAAGTAGGACGGATTTGTGGCAAATAATAAATGTTCATTAACCTTGATAATATCAGGAGTTGCTGGGAAGCATCTGCTTAATTTATCCAAAGTCCAATTAGAGGGATCTCTTTTATGAAGGTCTCTTAACTGCTCCTTCTCTGCCCACGTAAGAAAATTAGGGATTTTTATTTTATCAAAATATTTTCTTTCAATAATTTTTAAGTCTATTTTCTTTTTCATAGCCTCGATATTCCTGCAACAGAAAAGAAGCCTATATATACTGTGGCTATATATATTATTACATTACTCGACCCATCCTCACTGTCTACAGTTTGTGCGTTACGGGTTGTGATTTTAAACAGCACAAAAAATAAAACAATTGGGGTGGGCAACAGATGAAAGGGTGGGGGATGGGGTTGGGGTGGGTCAAGATTTTTAATTCTAGAAGGTGGCCCCACTCTTCTTCCATACAAGTTTCGCTAAGCTTCAGAATGCGGTATCCAAGTCAACAATACACTGGTTTCACCAGATTACACTTCCAAATTGAGACATTTTTAAGAGATTATGCCCCTTCGTCTTTCATTTTTATTAAATAGAGTAATATTAGGTAAAAGTGAATTGTACGGTGCTGCTTTCACAATCGAAGTAACAAAATGTTTTTGCCCTAGAATTTACAAAGGCCGCTCCACACCGCTTTGCTCCGCTCATTTTCTGAAGAAAAACAACCCTGCTGCATATAGACCAGGTAGAGGTCCTAATCGAAGTACAAAATTCGTTGGCACCACACACTTCATTTTAGCAGAATATTATTAGGTATTTTTTACGTATCACAGGAGTGGTTATATCCCTTTGTCAAAACAGTGTTAAGAATAATATATAAACATGAGGGTAACATGAGTTGCGGGCTTGGTAACTGTATTCTAAAGCTGTTCCCCATAATGTAATGTAAATGGTAGGTACTAGTATCAAATTATAAACTCAATAAGTAAAACTATATAGTCCATATTTAAATTAGCCAACTGATTGAGTTTGATCTATCTGGTATGAATAGAAGTAGAATTTGACAAACCTTGTGTGCATTTGAACTATTTCCCTTCCACTAGTTAATTCTGTTTCCAGTTCATCTAAGGAGTTATCGTTTATTTTAAGGTTATCCAATTCAGGATTTTCCTCCTTAAAAATGGATAATCTATTCTTGATGCCGACATTATTTTTACTCCCTACCTTTTTACGGTAGTTTCTAATGAGTAACATCATCACAGAACATCCATTGAAATGCTTAATTGGGCTAATTCTAGTATAACTCACAGACATTTTTAATTGGAAAAAATATCTTTCACTATTAACGGCACCATAAAATAAAATCACGCCACGATTCACGATTATTTTTATTTGATTATCAACAACATAACAATAACAACTCAACTTATGTAACAGTACACAATTAAAACCTTCTCACTAATTGATTTTTCTACAGATCTATTTTTAGTTATCAAAGTTCTTAAAACAGTGTTGAACCGTCTCAGAACGCGGGAATGTTGTGTTTTGGTCGTTATTCGTTATTCTTGTTTAATCTTGTTCAAAAAATGGCCAGTTCTCTAAATATTTTCGGCAAATGAATTTATTCTATTTTGAGTGTTATTTGACTTATTCTATTATTATGAATCATTATTAGGGGTCTTTTCATATTTGTGTAAAGTGCTTACAAATTCAATAAACTTTTGTGTATTTTTTTTTTTTTTCCAGAAGGTAAGTTCTTAACCGAGCATATTTATATAGGGCTAAGTTGGCACTGATTAAGAGTTTTTCTTTATAAACCTTAATAATTAATTTTTTATTCTTTGCAGTGAAATTATTATGTCTTCATCCGAATACACCTATAATGCTCCACAATTCTACTCGAACTTAACGGAAGTTGTTACAATATCGGAGGATGAAGATGATTTTTTCGGTATGTTTTTTAATAATGCTGTCATTCAAATCTATTTGATTTTAGTAATTAACTTGTTGCTCTTGTACTATTTCCGTTTTAATATGTACTGAAATTCCTTTTAAAATAAACAAATCAATCTTTTGCCGTTTTCACAACAGATGAATGTCACCAGTTACAACTATTTTAGAAACTGTTAATACTAGTAACTTTAGAAATACCTGGAATCTTAATTTATTAATGCTCCTATCAATGAACCTATCTCTGCCAACTTTTGAGAGCAAGTAAATCGTAAACAACTGATTAAAACCATCAAGTATAAAACCTAAAAAACCAAAAATGGACTTTTATCCTTTGTGGACCAAGCTAAAGAAATTTATTTGGCACTGACTTCCCCTATCATATCGGGTTTAGGCCTGATATTTTTTATTATCCAAGGTCATTTTCAAAATGTTTTTGAATCTATTGTTTTTTATTTTTTATTTATTTACTCTGATTTGTACACTTTTTATTACATAGTACCTTTAGTACAGTCAAATTAGACGCAATGAAGGGCTCGACCTTGCAATAGATCATGTAATTATCATTTTTTATTTGCTAGGATCTGAGACAATAGTAAGAAACTAAGTGTGTAGCTTTGAAAGACCTCTGGGAGCTGTGTATTCCACAAAAAAGTTAAAATTTTCTAAATGATCTCTGTTTCTATGCATCAGAGAGAGTAGTTATTTTTATTATTCTTTTATAGGACAAAATTTTCTACAACTTTTGTATTTTTATTTTTTTTGTTCTCTTCTCGTGTTGACATGCTAAGATACGATTATATTGATTTGGCCACTTTTAACACTTTCTAGCAATGTTGCTGTTAGTTTTAAAAAATATATTTGAAAAAAAAATGTTTGCTTTGCCAAATAGATAAATATAAAATCTTTTCCCATCCTAAAATTACAATTTAAAATTTTAAGCTCACGTTTGCACGAGTGTTGTGTGTGAACTCTTTGGCAGATTATGCTCCCTAACGAACTTAGCATGCCCATTGTTAAATGAAACAAGTTTACTAAATTTCAACTAAATCGGTCAACTTTTACTCAAGTTATCATCACGTGCAAATACATTTTATATAATACATTCACACTGCTCTGTATTTCAATTACTGCAGCCTGTTTAAAAATATCATAAATTAAAATGTTCTACCATATTTCAATGTTCATGCTAAGTTTGTTGGGGAGCATTATCTGTCGAAGCGTTCTTATAAACATGAGATTAAAATATTATATTAGAATTTTAGGGCGGTATAAGATTCTATATTTATCTATTTTTTGAGACGTACATTTTTTCCGATTATATTTTTTAGTCAATATCGAACATATTTAGGGCAGATATTATTAACACCTGCAGATATTAGTAAAACGTACAAAAACATTGCTAGGGAGTGTTAAATATGGCCAAATCTATTTAATCATACCTTTACGTTTCAAAAAAAAAAAGAAATGAAATTATAAAAATATAAGTTGTTGAAAATGTCCTTCACAATAATAATAATAATAACTACTTTCACTTAGATATTTTTAGATATTAAGCATAAAAAGGAAAATATTTATAAATTTTTTTTTTTGGAATTCATAGCTTGCAGAGGGGTTTCAAAGCTGCAAACTTGGTTCCTTACTATTGGCTCAGGTCCTAACAATGAATAAAAAAAAAAAAAAAAAAAAAAAAAAAAAAAAAAAAAAAAAAAAAAAAATTAGGATTATTTAATCTAAATCGTTGGAACCATTTTCGAGAAATACTTTTTTCAGAATGTTTTGGGGGTAGCGCCCCCCAAATTTGGAGCTTAAATTCATTTCTTGATTTTGCCTTGATTTTTTTTTTAATATGTATGCCAAATTCTGAAAAAATTGGCCCAGTAGTTTAGGCTCCACATGTCTGCATAGACCTCAGACCGACATTTTATAACCCCTTTTTTGGACTCAGGGGACCTCAAAACGTGTAAACCCATCACAATCAAATTTTTGCACCATCACAATACACTCTCTTTATGTGAGAAAGTAAAAATGATTATTTCATGACCTTTTGCAAGGTCAAATGTATACAAATTGACAGGCCTACATGTAGTGATGTAAAATACCCGGGTATTTAAAACTGCGGGTAAATACCCTGGGTATTTACCCGGGTAAATACCCATTTTGGGTAAATACCCAGGTATTTATGATAATTTTTAAAGTTATGACTCCTATGAGTTTAATTTCAATCTTATTAACTGTAAATAAATATATTATGAAAGAGTTCAAATAGTTATTAAGGGATAGTATGTCTCAATAGTATTGATGAATGGATATTAATTACTTAATAAAAATAATAGTCGAGGAGATAGCGTGCTAAAAAAGTGTCCAACTAACATCAAGCTAGAAATTCGTGTATAAGTAAATGTTTTGGTGGCATTTAAGAAGTTTTTAAACCTTTTTTATACCTTTTCATTATTTTTGTATTGACTGTGATATTTTGGACTAATTGTCTGTCATCATTGTAAACAAAAAAAATAAATAAACAAATATGTGGTCGGCTAAGTTCGTTGGCGGGACAATCCGGTGGATACCGGCCATATCACACCCTTTATGATGGACAATGTGATTTTCATGATCCTGGAGTATGAAATTAGTTAGTAGACCAAAAATAAAATTGATGATTGTCCTTCACTTAATAGGTTAGTTAGTCAAATATTACTCCAAATCAAAGAGGTCGCACCTATTAGGTGACAGACTATTATCAACTTGATTTTTTGCTACTAACTAAGTTAGCACTCAGGATCTTGAAAATCGCATTGTTCACCAAAAAGGGTGTGACATGGCCGCTCTCCACCAAACTACGTCCCGCTGATGAACTTAGCTGACCACATATTCTTAAAAGGCACCAAAACATTTAGAACAAAATTCTAGCTTGATGTTAGACACTTTTTTGCACGCTATCTCCTGGACCATAATATTAATAAATCTAAATAGAAACCTTCATACGAGTTTAAATCATGTAGTCTAGGAATTGGGCCGTTAGTCGTAGGTCTTAACTCTTTTCACGTGATATTTCTGATTGTCAGATATTTATAACAATAGCCTATACACATCCAGTATAAGAATTGAGTAACAAGGGTATAAAAATATGCCAACTAATAATAATGTGTGTTCATATTATTTACATATTTCAGACAAATATGAATTTATATTTAGGCCTGCATGCCTGCATAATATAAGAATGCATAACCTAATTTTCAAAATAATAATCCTGTGCTTTTCCTTCAAAATGGTGGTTTTTTCATTGCACAGACCTTCAACATAATCATTCTGTTTGAAATCATTGAATCTGCATAGCAGATATAAAATGCACAGCAGCTCTGGCAGTTGATCGGGACTAAAACCCAAAAGAAAAAAAAAAAAAGAAAAAAATAAATAAATACCCATCCACTGGGTATTTTTGAAAACTATTTTTTAGGAATTAAGTGTGATTAACACATCCTATACTCTCTAAATGACATTTATTAAAGCTATTAGAGTATGGAAAATGCTCAGAACCTCTTAAAACACTTTTTAAATCAATATTTGTCATAAATACCCTCGTTTTGGGTATTTACCCTGGCCTCGGGTAAATACCCAGGTAAATACCCATTTTTATTTACCCTACCCGCTGGGTATATACCCGGCCCACATCACTACCTACATGACAAGATTGATAATAGCATTCTAGTTTTCTAAAGTTAAAAATAATCTAAATGATTAGAATAGTAATAATGTAATAGGTATATTGTTTTTTTAAATATTAGTATTGTAGGTTTGAAATTTCCATTTTAGCGGGTAAAATAGAGGATATTGTTAGTACATCCTCGTATCATTTATTTATTAAATTAATTGGTGTATGATAACAATAAATTATACTTTACAGCCGTGCGTTGAGGTGGATTTTACATTATACCCAGGGCATTCCTATTTGAGCTGATATGTTAATTTTCTGATTTTATCCCTTTTATTATCTTCGAGTGGGTTAATTATATGTTAATGAAAAAATTAGATAACTATCATCATTTCTCGCTTGCATTAGTTTTCTTTAACATAAAATGAACCCTATATTGCCCACTTGAAATGAAGATGAAGTATCCGAATAGAAATGATAAGTTATTTTCTTGTGTAGATGCTAAAGAAGTTAAGGAGAAGGATGGAGCTGAATCTATAGACCCTGCTATTGACATAAGTGATGATAAAGAAAACGTTATTTTATTGACAGACTCTGAAGAAGAAAGGTTATTATTATTATTTTTTTTTTATATTTTCTATTAATATTTGAATGGTTGGCGTGTAAACTCCAGTTAACGTAACATTTGTATTATTTGAAGAAGACTGAGTTTGAGATCAGACAGAGCAAGATAAATCAAAGTGAGCTTCTCTTGAACTTTCTTTTGATGATAAATTAAACTTTTTAATTATGCTTATATGAAAACCAGCGCCAAAAAAAACTCACATTAAAATTTACATTCTCCCCTATATTTTTTTATGATGTCAATTAAATTGATTCTTTTAAATTTCCTTATACATTTTTCTGTTTTTTTTTTTTGTTTTTTTTAGTTTAAATGATTCTTTTTCGAAAATCAAGATTAAGAGTAAATTTGATGGGATTGATATATCACTCAGTAGTGATAGAAAAAGTCATCCTATGCTTACTCGCCAAGATATTTCAATTTTGACTCCAAAACATAGCTTGGAGTTACGAAGTAGGTAAGTTCCAACTTTAAAGCATTATACAATTCCATTATTTATCAATTAAAATGGCTGAATATATATTTGCATGCACCTTATTACTTTGAAATATAATAATAATTGTACTGTATACTTTGAACTTTTACTTTTTATTTTCATTTTAAATGTGAAAAATTAGGGTTGTGGGAAAATTGTCCTTGAATTTGAAGTAATACATAATTATTAAAAATTCAAATTCGAGAGATAAAGCTTTATCTGATTTATCCTTTTCTTGGGACAGCTCAAGCCTTTGTAGCAGAATTAAAAAAAAAATTGTGAAAGGTAGCTGTGTCAGATGAAAGTGTTTAATTGGAAAAGGTCAGTCAAAGTGTCAACACAAAGGTGTTGTTATAATATGTTGAAAGTGTTTTTAGATAACAGTTTCAACCTCCCAACCCTAGTACACAATATAATCCCATTAGCGATTCCGCATCAATACTGATTACCCGATTCTATAAACTCTAGTATGCCTACTCAAATCCCAACTTACTTAGAGTGAACCTAGTCATATCTTGTCGGTTTTTCGTTCTAGTCATTGATACTGTTATTATCGGTAGTTCCCACTCCATTTTTTTTTATTATTTAATTTAGTTTATGTTTGATTACAGTAGTGTCTGATCATTTTTTAAATTTCTTTTTTTACTTCTGATATTCACTAGTTATAAAGGATAAGTGGTTCACTTATGAAAAGTGATTTTGTGTGCTGAATAATTTGGAAATAACTCAGCCAGTAAAAGATTTACCCTTGAAAAAAATAATGTGTTTCTTTGGAGAGGAATTAAAGTTAAATTATCTCAGTGTAAAATTAACAACAAAAAAAATTCTCGGGAGCTGAAATGAGTCAATTCCTCTTATGTGAAAAATTAATTAAAGCAAGTTGTCGATGGTGCGAATAGTTGATGAAAACAACATGGATGATCTCTAAGAAGAACTACAATCATTCAAAAGTTACCATTGGGATTTATATATCTCCATAAGGATTTCATGAGTAAACTGCTCAGTTTTTGGCGCCATGTTATCAACTTGAGCTAAGAGTACTATTATTCTTAAACTAAAATTGGAAACCCTGATCATTCTTTCTCGATTTGCCAAGAATTATGCAGTAAACTAGAAAGGGGAAAATCAAATAAAATTATGGATCAATCAGGAAAATATTCTAAACTTCATCTATTCGAGGAGACAAACATTTTTTTACTAAAACCAACAGCAACACCCCTATGGAGTGTTAAAGATCGCTAATACAATTAAAAAAGAGAAAACAATGTTTTCACTAATATCTTACATATTGTCCATAGTTGTTGTTGAACGTATACTATTTATTTATTTATTTTTATTTTTTTTCCTGTCTATTTTTATCTAGTCATAAGTTTTAATCACTGTTTGAAACCTTCTGTCTAGGGTTTTTGTTGGAACTGTTTTCCCTAACTCTTACCAGTTGTCACATAAACATAAACTAATTGCTCTTAATTACTATTATTCCCCCAAGGAAAGAGCTTATTATAAGCTCGAAACTGGGAGTATTAGTCACTCGAAAATTATTATATTTATGTAATTTATTTTTATGTTTATTCAATAGTTTTTTTTTTTTTTTTTTTTTTTTTTTTTTAATAATATCTTACATTCTAACATTTTGATTTTAATACAACTTCACAATCATCTAATGTGCTATTGAATATTTTAAATGGAGGAGGCCGGGGCGCCCCGGTTAAGGAATAGTCCTGTTCCCTCACTACACAGCTCTTTACTAGAATCATCCTCTATAAACTCATCATGATTAACTATTTTTTTAATATTTATTGTATTACTCTCGCTTCAATGAAAGAGCCACATGATGCTAATTTATTCTTTACATTTTCTGCTGCTTTTTCAATTTTGTGCAAATAAATTTATGAATATACATTGCTATTTTTAGGACTGTTTTAAAGGAAGTAGGTGTGAGCCACGATGCCCATGAGCCACGTGCTGGAAACAAAAGAAAAGCTGAAGATCACCCGGGCCTAGCATGTGTAGCAAAGTACCGTTCACTGGCCGAAAGCATTTACCATTTCCATAAGGACACTCCACCTCGTTTTAGAGGAGTCTCAAAAAAACATTCAGGTAAATTACAACTTATAAAATATTAAGGCATTTTTTTTTTCTTCTTTGATTGAGTATCAATACCTGATTCTATAAACTCTTCTTACCTGCACACATCTGAACTCTCTTGGATCGACCCTACTCATATCTTGTCGGCTTTCCACTCTACTCGCGATAATAGTATTATCGTCATTGATAGCAACAATAATAACTTTAAATATCAAAAAAGGCTTAAATCCTGAGGCTGCTTTTTTCCAATTTTAAGTACTAAAACCTAAGTGTGGCATGAATTCAAAATAATATTATATTTAGTTATTATAAATAAAAATTAACTAAATAATCATAGCTAATAGCTAATCAAACTATATTTATTTTTATTCCTGAAGTGCACGTATTTTTCTTTAACCACAATTCTTAATTGTATTTGTTTAAGGTCTTAGGTTATCAACTGCGCCAACTCTAAATCCATCTGTAACAGTTCCAGAAACACCACATTTTGTCTCAGATCAGCGCCTTAGGCATTGTACTCATCACTGTCTTACACAAGAAGAACGTGAATTACAAGAAATCGAGGAAGCCAAACAGTATGTTTTTTTTTTATATAAATATGTGTATATTACATATCTCTAACTAATTATATTTCGTTATAATTATGTTCCAGCACCTTTTTTTGAAGCCAGTTTTCTTCTTTTTTTTACTAAGTAATACATACGTCAGTTTGAAATATTTTTTCCACTCAATCTGAATTATTAATTAAATTCTAAAACATTTTGTAAAGAATTAATGATCTTGTTGGATTTCATAAAAAAATATTTTTTGTGAAATGAATCAATTTACTGGCTTATAGTCTGGCACTTTTATATGTTCTTGTGCCTACAGCAATATATATATCTAATTTCCAATAAATACTGCAGGTCTTTCATATTGTGAATCATTCTTGTGTTTTCTCTTGTTGTGATACCATCAGTACACTACACGCCATCTCAATTACCTTAAAATGCCAAAACTAAAAGTGAACAACTTCCGGAATTTGATCAGGAACGATGATGCATTTACCACAGATTGGTAATCTTTAAAATATAAAGCTGCCTATTGGACTGTGTGTATTAGGCATAAGTGCATATATTTTGGTTGTGTTGGGATTATGCCAATAATGCTCCAACAAGGCCTGGATCTGATAATTGACGGTTTAGTTAAGATCTATCGAACCTTCCTTTCTCAAGGAACTATCCCGAGCTCCTGGAGGGAGGTGCACATTGTTTTTATACCAAAACAGGGCAAACCTGACTTTACTCTTCCTAAATCTTACAGACCCATCAGTCTTACTTCGTTCTTGGACAGACCTTGGAAAGGCTGGAGGATAGGTGGATTAGGGACAACATGACCATACCATTAAGCAAGCAGCAGTATTCATATCAAGCAGGAAAATCTTGTGAGGCAGCTCTTCACCATTTGGTCTACAAAATCGAAAGAGCCCTCAACAAGCAACAGCTGATGCTGGGGCTCTTCATGGACATCGAAGGGGCTTTTAATTGTGTTTCTGTTGAATCTATCAGCCAAGCTGCTTCTGAACATGGTGTTCACCCAGTTATAGTGGCATGGATCAGATCAATGCTATCTCTTAGACTAGCTAAAGTTGAGAGAAATGGACACAGTATAAAAGTTGCTATAAGGAGAGGCTGTCCACAAGGAGGAGTTCTTTCACCGTTACTTTGGTGCCTTGTGGTGGATAGTCTCATAAAGCTTATTCTGAAAGATGGGATTTACATTCAAGCTTATGCAGATGACGTAGCAGTTCTGGTTCAGGGCAAGTTCACTACCACAGTATTTGAGCTGGCACAAAGAGCTCTTCACACTGTTGAAAGATGGTGTTATAATGACGGCCTCGGAGTTAATCCCGAAAAAACAGTGGTGACACTATTTACAAGGAAAAGAAAAGTGGAGGGAAGTACAGAACTTATGATAAGTGGTAAGAAGCTTAACCTCGCAGACTCAGTAAAATATCTAGGTGTAATTTTGGATAAAAAACTGACCTGGAAACTTCATCTTGAAGCGAAGCTGAATAAGGCAATGGCGGCCTTTTGGGTATGCCGGAAGGCCATTGGTCCACCTGGGGATTGCAACCTAAAGTACTGCACTGGATCTTTACTGCCATGGTAAGACCAATTCTTTCCAATGCATGTGGTGTCTGGTGGCCAAGGATATCGATAGCAACTGCAAAGAAATCACTTCAGCACCTTCAAAGAACGGCTTGTGTTGGTATACTAGGAGCAATGAAAACTACACCAACCCTGGCACTTGAGGCTATGCTATGCTTACCACCTTTAGAAATATACCTGAAGTACGAAGCTATGCTAGCTTCATATCGCCTGCACTGTGCTGGTTTATGGATGGGATATGACAGTGTAGGGCAGTGGTTCTTAACCTTTTGGTAACCACGGCCCCCTTAAAATCTTCAAATATAATATACCTAGTACCTAACTACCTTTCGAGGCCCCCTGGGGGGCCGCGGCCCCCCGGTTAAGAACCACTGGTGTAGGGCACAGTACAATATGGAATTCTATCACAGAAATCTGCCCAGAAGTAGTTATGTTACAGGACTCTATGATACCACAGTGGGATTTTGACATTAGCTGGGAGTATCTACTTCCTTCAAGACAAGATTGGGAACCTGGAGATGATCCTCAAATGCTACCAGGAACAGACATGTGGTTCACCGACGGGTCCAGAATCAATGAATTATCAGGGGCTGGGGTTTTCTGTGCAGAACCCCAATATGAGCTTAGCGTGAGCTTAGGCAAATATGCCACTGTATTTCAGGCAGAGATATATGCAATTTTGGCCTGTTCTCAATTTATCCTGAATAATAAAATCTTTAACAGACAAATCAGAATCTACTCTGACAGCCAGGCAGCGATTAAAGCACTGGTTACACCAAGGTATACATCTAAGCTGGTTGCTGAGTGCAAAAGCTATCTTAACACTCTTGGACAACTTAACAAGGTACAACTGATATGGGTTCCTGGACATTGTGGCATTGAGAGGAAAGAGATTGCTGATCCGGTTAGCTAAAACGGGTTCCAATTCGACCCCAATTACACCAGAACCAGTTGTTGGCGTGCCACGTTGTGGAGTGAAAAATTCCATATGGGCATTTATGAGGCTAGATATGAAAAGAATATGGAACACTGCTTCAGGTATGCGACAATCTAAAATGATGATCCGGGAGCCATCTCATCTTACCAGTTCGCTGCTCTCGCTCAAAAAACAATCCTGTCATCTTTTGACAGGATATCTTACTGGACACTGTAGGCTAAATCGACATCCACATCTGCTGGGCCTAGCAGAAAGCCCAGTGTGCAGGCTGTGCGAGGAAGAGGATGAAACCCCTTCTCATCTTATTAGCAGCTGTCCTGCATTAACACACCTGAGGTGGAGACTCTTTGGCTTAACCATCCTGCCAATTGAAGAACTTAAGTTACTTCCCCTAAACAAGGTGCTCACTTTCTGTGGGTCTGTGAGCTTGCTAAGAGGATAAGGTACTACAGGATGGACTATTAAACCGGGTTTGCTCCTCGGATCCACACATGAGGTCTTATTGCTTCGGACTTTTTTTTTTTTATAAAAAAAGAAGTCCCCCGGAAAAAAAAAAAAAAAAATATATATATATATATATATTAGGAATAAGTGCATATATTTGGGATATGTGAATATGTGCATATTTCACACTTTTGAAATGCATAAATCTGAGGTTTTTAAGTGCATATTGATCCGAACTCTAGTGATCACTCATAGTACTGTTTCCTTTTTAGTGCATATTTTATAGAAGTGTGTTTTTAAACAAAAAAAAAACTATAGTCAGTTAGTCGAACTATGGTCGGTTAGTTTATTGTATTGATACCTCTAACATTTATTGTCTAGGAGTATTCGAATGTGAATTCCTTGATCTTGTATAATACACTCTGACAGTAAAGTACTGTCCAATCTTTTTTTAGTTTTCTTAATAAAATAGATTTTATTTATTCCTTTGACTATTTGTTTTCTGTTTTTTTACGCAGGCAGTTTAAACCACAACAGTTAAACAAAAAAATTTTTGAACCTCCCAAAGAAGTAGACAGAGAAAAACACTTCACCGTTCCTAAACCCTTCAACTTCGCAAAGGCTCCAAAGGTAATATAAATAATCAATTTAATTTCTTTTCAATTAATAACCTTCGATACACAATAAACTACTCAACTATACTCTATACACTGTGGCAAGAACCCTTTCTGTCGGTATGTTATTGACATGAAAAAACAGGGTTGTGGTTATAGTCTAAAGGCCTTGGTGTGCCAAGTTGAAAATGGCTTCACAAAATTAAATTAAAAGTAAATTGAGAGTGTATTTGACATTGATTGCTTCGTACTCCTATGTTTTTCTCCTCTTCGCAGTACAGTTGAGTACAGTAAAGTTGAAAACATAATTAATAAAAAAGAACCTTGTCAATGTCAGTAGACAAACATCAGTTTTTAATGCAACACAAGACTTTGTCATGCGAGATTTATGCATTTAAATAACAGGGATATGATATTGTTTTTAAGATGTTATAAAGTTACAATATTATTATTTTTGCAGAAGCAAGTTGAGGAGCCAAAGAGTGAGGTATTCGTGTTCAAAGCTAAGCCTCTTCCACAAAGTATTTATAGAGATGCTATGAGAGTGAGCACTAACAGACTTCCCGTTCTCATGGAAGAGGTAACTTTGTTTTCTTGCTTCTTGTGTACTATAAACAGGCCTATACTTTGTTAAAAGTACTTGGAACATTTACTTGGTTACAAGTACTTGGGACTGTTACTTGGTTACAAGTACTTAGGACAGTTACTTGGTTACAAGTACTTACCAGGGGTGCAGAATATGTCCGAACGCCCAAACGAGGTTCAGGGGAAATCGGAACAGGGATGGGGAAATTTTGGCAGGGAAAAGAGGGGGGGGGGGGGGGGAATGTACAATGTACAAGAAAAAATATAGATCAATCAAGATGTTGGGAATAAAAGTATGTCTTAACATCTATGATTTTTATTATGTTTAACGTTTCTCTTCTCCAACGAATTAAATACTTACACTTTTTTTAAGCCTGCAAGAAAGTAGAGGGGTCTGAAATAAAGATTAATCCTTTAAACTCTGCTTTGAAATATGTACACTGACACCAAAGTAAGAGCCGTGAATCGAGACGATAATGTTTATCTAAACAACCCCCTCACGTGGCACCGGTTTCAGTTTAACTCTGTGAACTACACCTATCTCTTATTTTCTTTCTTGGAATTATGGCCACTCATATATTTTAAGGATTATATAGAAATATTGGTTTTCGAATTCGGTTATTGACGTGTAAGTCGGCAATTGTGTTTGAAATCAGTATATCTTGCATTTAAATTGATTATTTTCAGTTTTCAGTGTTTTTTGTATTTAATTTGTTTTTGTTTTTTCGTGTACAATAGCAGAAAAATCTTGACAAATATAAACTGCTAACATTTTTAAATTGATTAAGTTTTTATTTGGTTTATTGTTTTTATTTTTATTAAATATATGAGTGGCAAAATTCTAAGTTATAAATATTTTCTTTAATTCTCGTGTCAAGTTTTACAAAACCTCTAAGGTTGTTGACAGACTACATCAAGATAAGGGAAGACTTCCGTTTCTGAATGACAATTTTACAAAACCTAAACCTTTAGGCAAAGAACTGGACAGTGGACACTGTACAAGAAATGTAAAAAGGATGATAGCTTTTAGTTTTATATGATATAACATAATATGTAAGTACCTACTTATCAGTTTTTGATGTTTTTTTTTAAATATATGAGATCTCCATTCATCCATCCATTAAAACTTTTATTTACGTCTTATTTTTTAACCAAAACCAAATTTATTCCTAGCCTAAGTACTTAAAAAGGGTTGTTACCAAAATCAAATTGTCATTACACACATAAAAATAAAAAATTACAATATAAAAAGAACTTTTTATGTACTACGTTTTTAAATATTCTGTTGAATAATATGTAATGATGATAATATAATTGTCATTGTTATAATATAATGTTGTGAAAAAAAATTAGCTTCGAATTTATTTACTTCACATAAATGACAACCACCTAGAGAGCAGATCTTAAACCTATAGAAGGACAAATCTTTGTACAACGGATCTCGCCAACACCGAATCTTAACCGTGCCATTGATATGCCCCCTTGAGGGACAGTAAGAGAAGAAATATAAAAAAAATGTGTACAAGTAAAGAAGTACAGTTGCAGAAAAATTAAACCGATACCTAGGACACAAGTGTAAACAAACCAGGTTGTCACACTTTTCCTTTTTCGCTGTCATTCAATCTCTTAATAAAAAATCACAAATTTGAAACCCGTCAAAATGAAGATTGTAAATATGGGACATGTCAAAACAAATAAAATAACTTGCGGATTTTTTCCGAACTAACTTTCCATACAGCAAAATTTGCTGAAAACGAATTAAATTCTGCTGGATGATGGCTAAAAGTATTAAAATATTGCATTGTCATCGTGTTATGAGCTATTATAAAAGTTTCAAATGTCTAGCTACTTTGGAAGTTAGTTAAAAATCGATTGCAAGATTTGTACTGGACAAACAAACAAACAAGAAAGCAAGCTAATAAAAACGTAGTAATTACAAATCTCAATGTACCAACAGTATTGAGTATTCTGGTGGAAGCTGGTAGAACGGCAAAGAATCATTGTAAATCACAAATATTTAACACAAAACAAAATCACAGAATTTGCACAAGCATACATATTTTTTTCTTTCAAATCAATATCTAAAGAAAAGGGGCTACATAAGTACATGTGTCTTATAGTATAGAATTGGTTTATTTATTTTGTATACTACACGAACCTAGACCATCAGTAGAATTACTAAGTAAACGTTACAATAAGGATACCGATACCATTTGTAGGCTGTTATCCGGATAACATCGCAAAGTTCGATTGGGGAAATTTTAATGAAAAAAAGTATGTTCTGGGGAAATTTGGTGTAGTCAAACATATTCTGCACCCTGGTACTTACTTGTCTGTGACTTTTCTTCTTCAAAATGCTACAGTCTTTTTTTAACATTGAATTTTCATACTATGACAGTAGTTGATATGCGTATCTGGAGCCCAAGTATGCAAATGCTTGGCAGCTCAACATTAGTACGTATATAAGGAAGTAAAAAATTAAAATGCCCATATTATGTAAAAATGTCCTTAGTATTTTTATTAATACTTGAATATATATTTATATTCATTTATGTATGTTAATAGTTATTTGAATTATTTTTAAAGCAAATTATTATTGTAGATGTATGAATAAATGACTTTGCTCCAGGTAGTGTTATTGATTTGTTTACTGAATATGATATATTGATATTTAAGATTGGACTTTCTCCTTAAAGATTAAAGTTCTCGATAGTTTTCAGCTATTTGTATATTATTATTCAAAGATTAGATTCTCACGTCTTTCAAAAATTATTTGTTTTCTAGTTTATTTTGTGATGTGTGTGAGTAATATTTTACTTAATGAAGTTGATTTTATTGAACAAATTTGATTAAATGTAGAATCAAATATTTAAAATGTTTACTATTATCCCAATCAAGTTTTAAAATATTTTTTAGACTATATATGTAACTGTGCACTACATATGTGAATATAAAGTTGCTTTATGAACTAATATAATTTAATAGAATGTCATTCGAGGTTAGTATACTTTTTATTTATTTAATTTTTTACTAAATATGTTTTAAAAACCAAGTGGTGAAGATTGAGCAGTTTTAGGTAGGATACTTATCATTGTCAACTAAGGCAGAGTTCTATCAAATGTTTTTTTTTAATCGGTAGTGAAAAAAAAAAGTATCATCACCTTTCTTATTTAATATAAATTGATTATAAAATTATCTTTAATTAATTTAAAATGGTTTGAGAAAAGAAATAAAAATAAGATAATTTATTTCTTTATTATTTTAAGAAATTGTCTTAAAGCAAAAAAGATACCTACTTGTTTTTATACATTTTTATCTACGTTTGATACAAAATATAAACATTGTATCTCTGTTTAGATGCGTGGAAAGTGATTCTTTACGTACTTGTATTAATTGAGCATGCGCGTTTTTATAATTCCTCTTTTTTTCGGCCCTAGGGCGGTAAAAAAGAAGAATTCTTCACCTTTACACACGATTAGCGAGTTTGTTTACACCTAACAAAACTAAATTTGCTGTTTGTTTAATTAAAGTCACTGTTTTAAATAGAGTTTTTAGTGAAAAACAATGAGTGATTTAAGTGATAAGACGAAAATGAGTAGAATAATACGCCTCACGAAATAATTAATTCAGCACAAAATACAACTAATGAATTAATGTTATCTTTATCAAAAGAGAAATAAGAACTTACATACAGGAAGTTTATTAATTTTTTCTGTATTTATGATTAAAATCCAACAATTGTAGATAAAGTACGGTACGCAACTTGTTCGAAAACGGCATTTTGCTTTGCTCGTGTGGTTTTACTACCCTCACTGTCGCTCGGGTGCAAACTCCACACTCCCATGCAAAATGCTACTTTCCGCACTAGACACATAATGTACTATAATGTAACATTTTTAAAAGTTTCAATAACCCAATAATAATATAAATAACTTAAATAACAACTGTTAATTAATTACTTCTTTAATTTATTAAATATTACAAATAGTTTATTTAAGAACCTAGTATTTTAATAATAATTTAATATTTTAATAATAATTTCTATACCTAAGTTTACCAGTGATTTCTTCGTTGAGATAGGTATAGATAAAAAGGAACTGACAAGAATAGCCGAATCAATTATTTTAGAATCGCTTGGCATTTTAAATCATCATATATACGGCTAAACTTAATTTTATTTTTGACATTTTGTTTATTTATTTTTTTGACAAAACAAATATATTGACTATATAAGTTAATTTTTAAAAGTTACTATTTTGAAAAATGTATAATGATGATTATATACTTTAATTTCTTGTAAATTTTGCTCTATTTAATAAGTTATTGTCTGTTAAAAGATTGATTTAGTAAGCTGTGTATTTAGCAACTCATTATAAATGAGCAGCCTCATGTATGTTTTTTTTTTGTAAATATATGATGTTTCTCTCTAATTCAGGCCTAATCTAAGCAAACATAATTTCATTAATCAGTTAATTTACCTTACAATTAAATATAATATTTATTTAATATATAAATATCATATTACATTAATTATGGTTAATGTTGTCATCGAAATTTGTAGAATAGACAGTCCCATGTTTTCTATGATGATAAATGTTTTAGAGATCCATAACTGATTCATTGTGGTTGTTTTTCTTTTATAACACTTAGTTATGTTGTTATGCCCCTCCACTATTTCCCTCCTGTAGGGGCTATCTAAATCTGTGTTTATACTTTATATAACACATTTTTGACGATTATTAGATTAATATTTAATTTAAATTTTAGTGTGAGGAAAATGGCGGTGAGAAGAAAGATGCTGCTGTTCATGGCTACATTGAAGCTGTTTCATCAACTTCAACTAAAATAAAACCTTTCAGTTTTGATGAGCGAGATAAGCTTAGAGCAATTAAAAAAAAAGAAAAAATAGAAAAGGTTTAAATTTATTCAATTTTTTTTTATTGTTTTCTGACATAATTGCTGTTGCATTAAATTTATTTTGATTGATATTTTTTTTTCATTGTATATATGTTTATTATTATTTTATTATTTAGATTATTGAGAGTGAGAAGAAGGTAGCTGTTTTTAAGGCCCAGCCGTTGCCCTCTTACATTTCTGATGCACATTCGTCAACATCATCAACTTGCAGTTCTCAACACCGACATGTAAGATAAATAATATATTGTTGTAATTCAAATATTATTCTCGTCAAACTGAGCCAATGTTGTTTTGTCCCTTATATTTTTAACCAGAAATCAGATACATTCAGCAATTAGAAACCTTTGCATTTGCAGACGGGACTTGTTTACCCTTTCAATGCTCGTGCTCCGTTTTCTTCTGAGGTACTACCCTAGCCTAAATTTTCCCAATTTTCGGGGTCTGAAATTAAAAAAAAAATTGGAAAACCGAGTTTTATTAATAACTTTTCTTTTTTTAAATAAAATACTTTTTATTTTAGCATCGATAATAATTTTATATAATTTACAAAAAAATCTAAATATTATGTTTAAACTCAAATTGTAGGTAGAAAACTTAGGAAAGAAAATGTTTGAGT
Source organism: Gerris lacustris (assembly GCA_951217055.1). NCBI lineage: Eukaryota > Metazoa > Arthropoda > Insecta > Hemiptera > Gerridae > Gerris > Gerris lacustris. The sequence continues at coordinate 74,227,915 of OX578278.1, forward strand.
TTGTGAGGGACAGATAATAGATAGGGGGACAGACAAACAACATCATTTACTTGTACTAGAATATTACCTATGGAGACTTGGCTGAACTTATGATCTCACAACTTTTTACTCGAGACTTGGCATATTTTTTAACGTGAGTGTTTTTGTTGGGATTTCACTTTTTTTTTAGGTAATATATAATACATATTAATATAAGAAAAGATAGATTAGATAAGAATAAGGAATTTAGGATACAATAGGAAATTATGAAAGGAAAATAGAAGGAAATAATAATCATTGTTTAGAAGAAGGGTTTTGAAACGCAAAGGCAAGGTTTAAAACATAGTGGGTGTTCAAATTAAACTTATCAATTATTTGGTGTACGTGTGAGGACGAACGGGAAGTGCATGTTTACAGTCTTCAAGCTCAACACTCAATAAAGTTCAACCACACTTATTCCAACATAAAATTCTATTAATAAAAAAAATTAATAAAACCAAAATAAATAATTAAAAATAAATAAGACTCTATTGAGAGTAAAATAATACTTTAGTTTTAATGTTCTCTAATAGGTAGGGCTGGTTACAATTTTTTAAAAATATTTTGAATATGTGGTTGTTTTATTAGCCTTGAGAGTGGCAAAGAACCAGATATTTTAAATTTTCCTTTTTTTTATACAATAAACTAATACGAATATAATACATTGAATAAATACTAAATTTTAAGTTTCTAGAATTGCTTGAAGGGTACTTCTTTAGATTGTTACTCCCCTATGAGTTTTTAGAATAAAAATTACTAACTAAATAACTATTAAGGCAAAGTTATGTTTAGACCAATGTACTTTGGTACAAAGGAATATCACTCTTCTGTTTTTATAAGGGGAGTAACAGTCTAAAGAAGAACATTCCGTACACCTTCTTTAAATTGTTACTCCCCTCTGCTTTCTTTATAAGGGGAGTAACAATCTAAAGAAGTGCCTTAGAATTATGATGAGTCTGCCAATTTTCAGTGAGTGCCAAAAAAATAAAATTTTAGGCTCATATATCTTATGAACCAATATAGTTAGAGGTGTGAAATTGTGATTTGTGGTTTAGTTTGTAATAGACTGTTATTTAAAATTAATTTTATATATCTAAGTATCTTTAGTAAGATAATAGAGGGGGGTCCAAAGTGCTTTGAGTTAGTTTGAGTAAGGGATGGTACAGCTGTGCTCGACTTGGCCGGGGGCTCTGCTATGTTCCCCCTGATGTTAAATTCTTAAAATATTCTGTAGTAAATTGAATCAAGGTTGCTTTAATATAATTATATAATTATGAATGATTTATAATGAGAAAGGACTTTGTTAAGGAAATGGAAGATATTCACCATGACTTCAAAGCTCGGCCTGCCAAGGTTCTGCACAAGAAACCATTACAGGTAAAGAAAAGTGATAAAGGCCCTACCAAAGTGCTCGATGTTACACTCAACACAGAGATCAGGGCAAAGCAGCGTCAAGCCTTTGATGAACAAAGGAAAATTAATCAAGCTCTAACAGATCAAATTGAAGCTAAGGTATCATTTATTCCTATTTTTTAGGTTTAATTGTTATTTGATAGACTAATTTCATCAAAGATATAATCACAATACACAAAAATATCACAATTATCTACTTGGGTCATTCTCAAATAAATTGGGTGATAAATTGCTGTCCCACCACTTGAGTCATAACAAGACATTTCTCAGTGTACTTAGTAGGTAGATGGTTGCTGTCCCACCACTTGAGTTATAACAAGACATTTCTCAGTGTACTTAGTAGGTAGATGGTTGCTGTCCCACCACTTGAGTCATAACAAGACATTTCTCAGTGTACTTAGTAGGTAGATGGTTGCTGTCCCACCACTTGAGTTATAACAAGACATTTCTCAGTGTACTTAGTAGGTAGATGGTTGCTGTCCCACCACTTGAGTCATAACAAGACATTTCTCAGTGTACTTAGTAGGTAGATGGTTGCTGTCCCACCACTTGAGTCATAACAAGACATTTCTCAGTGTACGTAGTAGGTAGATGGTTGCTGTCCCACCACTTGAGTCATAACAAGACATTTCTCAGTGTACTTAGTAGGTAGATGGTTGCTGTCCCACCCAGGGCCGGTAAGAGGGCGGGGTTGGTAGGATTTTAATTATTTTTTACGGCTCTTTCATTTCTTAAATTAATGGTAGTTTTGGCCTGGTTCAGTTACTATTCGAAAAATGTTAGTGAATAAACTGCATCACCTTGAAGAGGAGTAGAGAAGAGAAGGAAGAAGCAAAAAAGACAATCTGATATGATAAAGAGTATAAAGGTAATGAAGACACCAAGAATGATCTCAAGAAATTTTTTAAGCATAAAGTGTTTTATGGGATCCTAGGCAGTTTCATAAAGGAGATATAACAGTTCGCTTACAGTCAGTACGTATTGTATGAAGTTGTCAGTATGTTTGTATGATAGTTTTTCAGTTCTGAGGTCATAATTCTGAGGACCTAATTCTGGAGCAAGCAGCTGCATTAGTGAAGCGATATTCAAAGGACATAGGAAATCATCTTCCTGACGAATGAAACCAGTTTTGACAACAAAGTTTTGAATTTGAAAACTTTATTCCCAAATCTCACAGTAGCCTTATAAATATTTGTGACAATCCCTGCTAAAATTGCTAGTGCTGAGCGCTCTTTATCTGCTTAAAAGAGCAAAGCACATTTTACGCTTCACAGTGTGCCAAAACAGATTATTAAGCTTAGGGTTGTTAGCAGTAGAAACAGAATTTGTCAAATTCACCAACCTAGAAGCTAGCATCGATGAGTTTGTCCTGAATAAGACTAGAAAGGGGGTTTTGTTGCAATAAGTGTTATCATATATGTGATTGTAAAAATGTTGTGACTAAATAAAATAGTGACTTGATGAGAATTCTAGTTTTTTTCTATCAATAATCTCCAGCTTCCATCCATAATAACAACATACAAAGTAACAAAAGCTATATAATATGAGTATCATGGAAATTTTTAGGGGCCCGGAATCACTTTTAGCCCCGGGGCCCGCGGCAGCTCTCACCGGCCTTGGTCCCACCACTTGAGTCATAACAAGACATTTCTCAGTGTACTTAGTAGGTAGATGGTTGCTGTCCCACCACTTGATAGATAGATTACAAAAATATATAAAACTTGTGTAAATTGTTTTTGTCAAAAAGTGTCAACATTTTGCATGCCCCCCCCTTATTCTAATTAGAATAACTGAAGAACTGTTCTTCCTGATAAAAGGGCTGTTTAACTTACTTATTATTATTATTATTATTATTTTTTTTTTTTAATGATATTTTAGTTTGAAGAAGAAGAAGAGTTGAAAGCCCAAGCCGAAGTAGCGAGGCTTCGTAAGGAGATGATTCATAAGCCTCTTGCTGTACCTAAAGCTGTCCGCAGTAACAAATCATCATCTGAATCTCTTAATCAACATAGTGATTCGTAATTTTCTTTTATAATTAGAGAATAATCTACTTATCTATATTTTTTAATGATTAATGAATAAACTGTATTTTTTACAACTTGATACTAATATTGTAACTTTAATAAAACTATTTATCTTTGGACATCATTTCGTCTTGACATTTAATTTTGAAGTTTATTCAAGTTGAATTTATTAAACATTTAATGCAGTTGGTTAAACCCAACTGTCATCTTGTCTTTAAGATTGTGAAAACAATTTTTTTTTTTTTTAATTTGAATGACCATATTGTACTTTTATTCTTGTTATTTTGATTTTTCTATAAAAATTGGTGCATTTATATGTGTTATTTAACGTAATTTTAACTACTTATATTTATATCTATTTAAATAAGGTTGGCATATTTTAAGAAAAGTAATAAATGTTTATGGTGAACTTTAAATATAATGAAGTGTAATAAGTGTTTTTGTAAAATATTAATATTATTGATTTATTCACCTTTTATTAATTGAGCGTTTGCAAGCTTTTTACATTCAACTATGTTAACTAAAAGGAATATCTCCTTTTAACAAACTTTGCTGTATTATAACTAATTTAAAAAAAATGTATAATTTTTTTTTGCTGTTTCTTTTACATGGCAATTGACACATTATTAGGATATTACAGGATAGTGGATCCGGCCATTTTATTGAACTACTCTAGGTAATATATGAGTGTGAAACATGTCTCACCTCTGGGATTTTAATTCACAGACATGTCAGTGTTTAGATCTACATTTCAGTGTGAAACATGTCTCACCTCAGGGATTCCAACTCACAGACATGTCAGTGTGAAACATGTCTCACCTCTGGGATTCCAACTCACAGACATATCAGTGTGAAACGTCTCACCTCTGGGATTCCAACTCACAGACATGTCAGTGTGAAACATGTCTCACCTCTTTTTCTTGAGTTTGTACAGGAAGACTAAGTCATCCATATGGACAAGACAGGGATTGACCCAGTCCTTTGCTTCTGGTAAAGGAGACTGAGACAGGGATGTTTGCTTAGCCCGCTGCTATTTTCCTTATTTATGGGGGGTGTGAACATAGGTAACCTCAAAATTAATGTTCTGCTGTATGGGTATGACTTGGTCATCCTGTCGGAAAACCCTATGGTTTTTCAAAAGATAATAAACAACTTGGAGGTGTATTGTGATTTGTGGAACCTGCAAGTAAATTTAGAAAAATCAAAAATTATAATTTTTAGAAGAGGTGGCAAAGTTGGTAACTCATCCTGGACATTTAAAGGAAGTAAAATAGATATTGTGAATTCTTATAAGTATTTAGGTTTAACACTCACTTCCAAATTATCGTTTTCAGAGCATATTGAAGATAAGATTAAAACTGGTAGATTAGGAATCAACACATTATGGAGTAAGTATATAAGTAACAGTACTGTACCGTTTAATGTGAAGCTATGTGTGTTCGAAGTCACTCATTCTATAATTACATAAGGTGCTCAAATATGGGGAGGGAAGAAGTATGAGACATTGGAAAGATGTAAGAGATTATTTTTAAAAAGAGTTTTATTTTCACCAAACTATACACCCTGTTACATGCTAGAATTGGAGTTAAAAACTGACTACATGTTTGAGTACACTCTCGCTTCACATAAACTACATTAGGAAAGTTTTATAAATGGAGGAAGGGAGACTGCCCTACACACTTGCCTATGAAGCTGTAAGGTTGGTATAGGGATTGGATAGAGTTTGGTGAGGAAATGGGTATAGAGCTGAGTAGAGGATGGGAAAATAGAGATTGCTGGGGAAAAGAGATGGTCCGGGCTTTGGAAGTGTGGAAGAGAAAGGTGGAAAAACAGGAGGAGGCAATCAGGAACTCATATTTCTATTCGCTTTACTCTGACATACCTTCAATACCAGTGGAATGGTACATATCACCACACATGGCCATCACTAATGTTAGAAACATGTTTAAGCTGAGATGCCGGTTGCTACCACCAGGGCCGCAGCTACATATTTTGCCAGGAGGGGCAAGCCCTAATTTTGCCGCCCCCTTCCACCACTTTATCCTAGCAATTCGCCAATAACTATTACTCCTACTCCTAAGTCAGCTTGTGAAAAATCTTGAAATATTTATTAATATTTGGGATAAAATATAAAATCATGATTTAAGTTGATAACTAAGGTTTATTTGAAAATGAGAAACGAAACAATTCAAGTAAAATATTTTTAATATAGCAGAAAATATTATAAATATACGCAGAAAATATTATACATTATACATAAAACAATTCTTCCAAAAACTAAAAGTGTATTTATGTAAATTTGACTTTTCGACTGCAAATGTTTTGATTATTTCTTTTTGATGCTCTTTGATGTTTAATGGAAAAGAGACTTAAATCATCAGAGACATCGAAAAGAAACAACTAAACTTTAGTAAATTAAAATCTATTTTTAAATAACAACTCCTGTTCAGTTCAGTTAAAATAAGTTCCAGTCCTACTAATCTCTCTTCTGTCATACATGAACCTAGCCCAAAGGGGGGTCTGGGGGACCTCCCCCGGAAAATTTTAGAAAATTAGGTTCAAAATGGTGAATTTTGGAGCTTTTTCAGCTAAAAAAAAAGCATCACCTAAAAGTTTGTTTAAAATTGTTTCTGCAGAATTTTCAAAACATTTATTAACTAAATCGGTTTTTAGACTAAAAAATAAATGTTTTACCTTTAACGCTATACTATGCTATTAATTATTTCTGATTCATTATAAAATACCTTCACAACGTCCTATATAGTGACTGAACTAGGGGATACACACTCAACTGAGTATATAAACAAACAACCATTAAGGTATGCAAATAAACAAACACAAAATAGTTAAATGTTTGTATCCCACATAAACATGTAATTGGGAATCCCAGTTTTAAATGTTAATATCAACCCTTATTATATTCAATTGATATTTTTTCGTAATTTTGTTGTATTTGGGGGGGGGATTTTCCCCTTCCACCGCCCCTGAGATCTCTCCTAATTTAAGTTATGCATCTATCTTTCTTTGTAAAAACATTGACTTCTTGGTGGGCAAGTATCTTGCGGCGCCCCTCAGGCCCTAGTACCCTAGGGTCGCGCCGGCCCTGTGTCTAGTTCGTAGGGATAGGGCGCGCATCGTCGAGACGGACTACGCGAAAACTAAACTGTGACCCGACCTTGCAATAGGGAATTAAGAAGGCATCTACTGAGACAGTACTGCGTTCATACCGCTCACTCTCATCTGCCTAGCTCGCATGCCGCCCTCTACACCTACTCATCATTGTGTCTTAAATTACAGTCTTCGCACAACTAGAATCGACGCGTTGACAGCGCGGGAAATTGAGTGACACACAGATTGGCCAACCTCTCTGGGGGAAAAAATAAAGCCACTACGAAGCCTTCTTATACTGTTATCCAGAGGGCCTCTCCCCTCCACTAGAGACATTTATCTTTGCCTAGTTGGCCCAACCTTTTGTCCGGGAAAATCTCAAGCTCTCATTGGCTCGTCCCCCCTTTTGCTAGTTTTTCCCGCGCTGTCAACGCGTCGATTCTAGTTGTACGAAGACTGTAGTTAAATAATTTTAAAATCTGTTAATCATTTTGCCGCCCCCTACATTTTGCCGCCCGGGGCAAAAGACCCCCCCTGCCCCCCCCTAGCTGCGGCCCTGGCTACCACTAAACTACTAGCCATGGACTAAAGGGAAAGCAAATGGAAAATGTCAGTTATGTCATGTTGAGGATGAGACCACTTACCACCACATAGCCCTTTGTCCTTATTTAAAAGAAATTAGATCCAAGTGTTTGGGAAAGCAATTTTTGTCTTTATCCGAATTCCAGGTGCTTGTGACTGATACGGGTAGAATACAAGCAATTCAGCATTATTTAAAAGCAACACTCAAAATCATAAATTAATTATTATGTTATGCATATACATATATATTTATTTATTTTGTATTGTTTGTTTGCTTCTAAAATAATTTAAGTATTAATCAAACGTCATCTTATAATAAAGTTCATTCTTAGAATCACACTTATTGTAAGATGTAAGAGGTAGACTCTCTCCCGATAGCAAATGCTAGGGAGTATTATGATTTATAATTTTCATTCATACATTCAGTGTGAAACATGTCTCACCTCTGGCATTCCAACTCACTAGAGATGTCGGTCTTTAGACCTAGATTTCAGGTGTAGTTGCGGAAGCACACTAACCATTCGGCCATGGCTATCCTCATTTATTATTTACATACAGTAGAACCCCTCATATCCGACCTCGGGATATCCGACTCCTCGGAATACCCGACCATGGCACCCCTTGGTTTAAAAAAAAAAGAAGTTTAATCCGAACTTTGTCCTTATCAGAATATCGAGTATAAAACGATAAAAGCAGCCAGTTGCTTCTTTGTTATCATACTGATTGTTACACTTGGTTTCTTATTATCGTGCGTGTGATCCCATATTTACAATCCAGTGTTGCGCTATATTTTTATTGAATAAGGCGGCTCAACTGAAATAAAAACTATTTATGTGTACATTGCTGTAGATATAGAAATTAGATATTCATTAACTGCTTGACAAGGTGAGTCCGTTCTAAAACTAGCTTCAGAGTTAGGAGTTAGTGTAAGAACAATTAAAGATTAGAAAAAGGGTCTGACAGACTTTGAAGCGTATTCCTCAACAGTATGTATATTTTAATATACATACATAGATAAGAGTAAGTAAATTTATTCTTAATAATAAAGATTTAATTTTTACTCTGAAATATTCGCTTTTCTTTGTTCCTCGGATTATCCAACCTTTTAGGTGTTCCGACCATGCTCCGGTCCCATTGGTGATGGATATGAGGGGTTCTACTGTATTTATGTTTAATATGCAACAAATAATGTTAAACATGAGCGTATAAGTACAATCATGTAATTCTGCAATCTACCTGATCCTATAAAAATGATCAATATAAGTATAAAGTTTTGTCTGTACATTGACTAGAATTGGACAATTTTCGGATACTTTTTCATTTCCTACATTAGGTTAACCAAAACCGGCCTTATCTTTTTTCCTGTTAGTAGACATCCGTCTAACTTTATAGGTGCAAAACTGGCTGAATGAAATCAATTAATTTTTACGCATTGGTGTGCCCTAACTCGTTGCACATGTTTGGGCGGCTTTAATCTACAGGTTTCCTCTAGCCAACCTGTTGAACATGAAAATGCTTTTTTGAAATGAAGTCATTTGGAATAAACTAGCGGTGTGAATGGAATTTTTTTAAGGGGGGGGGGGGGGCTGACAAACTATTTGTTGCACCTTTATATAATATTTTAGAAGCTGCAAATATCAAACAATTCGTAACATAATTATTTTAAATAATTCAATTTACTGCATATGATAAATACTCTCATCTTGTCGTCATACAAGTAATTAAAAAAAGAGGAGCACACGACCTTGAGTGGGGCCATATTTTAAACATCTTTGTACTTTATTATGTGACCGCAGTTACTTTTAATAAATAAATCTCTAAATAAAATTAACTTTAACAAGAACTTATTTGATAAAGAAATAAGAACAATAATAGAATAAAATAATACAAAATAATTGTCTTATTTTCCATTAATATTACGAAATGAGAAGAGGGGGTAAATAGTTTGTTATCAGCTTGTTCTAAGAAAACCCTGGTGATTATCTCTGGCGCTGAAAATCCGAACAGAGTTTGTGTTTCTAATTCAGTCTTTCCCTTCAAACGGCTTTTTCCCCTCCTTTGTTTTTTTTTACGGTCGAACGTTCAAAAGTCACGTGTTTATTATTTGCCGGGTATTTGCTTTTAGCATCTTTGTTTTATCTTGATCGCTTCCTTATTTATTCCTTTGGAAAAATCGGGTCTTCCTCTTTTGTTACTAGCTGCCGTTTCGTGAACATCGAACTTTTAGAAACATGCCTAATTCACCAGACTTCAAAGTGGGTTAGTAGACCTTATATTTATAGCACATCTCATTATACTTCAATATTTATATTATTTATTAAATATGTATATTAGGATTTAAAACAGTTGTTTTTCGTGTTAGATATTATGTAAAATGTATTTAATTGTGAATTAAGCTAAATTATATAAGGTTTCAAATTGATATATATCATGTGTTGATATATATAATGTTATATATCATGTTACTCTGCATTTGTACCTTTGGTAAAACTGAAGAATATGATACAGTTTATAGAAAAGATGGCGGACTCTAACGTATTTTGACTCTTAACGTATTTTTTTGACAAAGGGATATAAACCCTCCTATGAATAAATCATACACATTATATAATTTCTCAAATGTTTAAATCATACAAATGTACTGTTTGACAAAGGAAGGAATCTCTCAAGTGTATAAATTAAGCAAAGTGGTGCCGACAAGCGATTCTCGACCGTATCATCTCCTGCAGTTCAGCCGTACCTTTTAGTTATATTTTAAATAAAATACTGAATCCATAATTTCATTTGTCTGGTTTGGATATTGTTTTACATATAGCACAAGTGCACGATAGAATGAGACATTTCCCAAAGAATTAATATTAATTATTTTTTATTGAATGCTGTTCCTTTAATTACACTTTAGAATGAAATGACCGAGCCGAATAAATCGGTGTGATCAAGACTAAAGCTAAGGGATATTGTCACTTTTAATATACAGAAGAATGATATTCCTTCGTCCCAAAGTACATTAGACTGAATATCCCTTTGTCTTAATAGTTATTTTGTCAAAGGAATGTAAACTCTCCTGTGTATATAGAAATGGACACAGCACCAAATTATTCATTTTTACTAATAATTTGGAACCGTGTTGCTAATGATAATTTCCTCTGATAGCAGAAGCCACTTAATCTTACTATCTGACCCACCACTCGTAATTATTTTGGTGTAATTCCTATGATTTCAGCTGATACTTCCTTAGCAGAATGGGGAAGGAAAGAATTGACTCTGGCTGAAAATGAAATGCCCGGCTTAATGTCGCTGAGGAAGAAATACGGACCTCTAAAGCCACTGAAAGGAGCTAGAATTGCTGGCTGTCTTCACATGACCATACAAACTGGAGTTCTCATCGAGACATTAGTTGAACTTGGAGCAGAGGTATAAAACTTTTTTTTTTTTTAAAAATAAATTAGACAAGCCTCTCATTAAATCAAGGGACAGTTTGAATAGGTCATATCATAAATGTGAAAATAGTTTAGATAAATAATTTAAATATGAATTTTAGTAATTATAAGACTAAAAAGGAAATAAATTTACATCTTTTAAAACTTTTTAAGCTTATTTTAGAATGATTTTTTTGCCAATACTAAATGGACTCGTTTTCCATAAATGTAGCAGAAGTTTGATTTGAATCTTGCTCTTTTAAGCTTTTATTAACCATCATGCTAAATACGACATGATGGTTAATATGTGATATTGTAAAGGCTATTGCAATTTTGAATTGATGAATACTAAGGGCGCTTCCTTCCTATTTCCTAATAAAGCCTCTACATGATGAAACAATTTACCAGTTTAATTTAATTCACACTGTTTTAAACAAACTCATTTCCTGGATTTATCTGTGTGTCTGTCAACATGTCTCATGTCCAAAAGTACCAGATAAAAAATTTTTAAACTTAACAGTTTTGTTTTGTGTAGTAACCCAAACATAAGAAAAGTTCAAGAAAAACCCCAAAAACTCAGCCTCCAAGAACAAGGAGTTAACAGTTAACATTTTTTTAAACAAAATAATGCATTATGTGAGATGTTGAATGAATCATAAGGATGGCCCAAGTATAAATGTATATTTGGTTTTGTACCAATTCATTAAACATTATGTTTTTGTGCATTAAACAGAAAGGGTGTTATGATATTAAAAAGTTTCATAATTATTTGTTTGGCATTAATATTTTAATTTTACAGCTGTCATTCCCTTTTATAAAAAATATATGACTAATTATTTAAAATTCTTTGGAATTGTGGGCAATGAGGGGATGCACACACCCACACAGATTCACAGACCTCTAACAAATTGGTGCTTTTTGAAAGCAGATGGGTATATTTGTTCTTTCTACTAAAGTCACCAATTTCCAAGCTTGCCAGCTATAGATCCTAATTCCAAGTTACCCCAAATCTGTTTTGTCCTGAAAAACATAAGAGTAATGAATGCATGCAATCATCAAGCATGGATGAAAGTGGTTTATTATTAACTACTAATACTTAATTTTTTGCTTCGTTATACCATTTCTATCCAAGTTGGCAAAAAAAAAGAAAATTGTGAATTTAGAATTTTTAATATAACTTTGTTAATCTGTATTTCCCTTGAGGGTTCCGCTATCTTAAAACTATAATTTCTTATCAACTTATTATTTAAAAAAGTATTGTTGAAAAGTGGACAGATTAATTTAGTTTTGCTATTCTTCCATGTATATTCCTTTTATAATAATACTGAAAATCTTTTAACCTTTACTTAAGTGGAAAAAAACACTTTTTTTTAATTGTTAGCTTACCGAATTCACACTCTATCCACAAATTGCTCTATTAAAACAAATGACCTTAGATAAACTATTAGTGGATATGGGTGTGTAATAAACTTTTTATCTTGTTCCCTTATCAATTTAGACCCTGCCTTGAAATAGCTTGTAAATGGAGTCACGTCATTATGTAGTCAATTAATCATTATATTTATGTTTTTTTTTTACTAATAAAACTATATATATATAATATATGTGCGTTGTGTTTATAATACCACATTATGTAACCCCGGTTTTAATATATTAATACTCTCTTAATTCCAATTATTTTTATTTTTATTTTTTTCTTTTTAAAAAAAAATGAAATGCTTCTTTAATTTTTTCTTGGGGATGTCTTACTCTTCTTCTAGTCATAATATCCAAGATCAAGTAGAAAGAGCCCATGTACTGTACAGTACAGTTACTGTTAAAGTAACTGGTGTATATGTCAAAGGACAGTTTAAATTAGAAGGGCTCCATTTGAGTCAAATATTTATACAAGAGATAAGAATGATATCATGTATAATTTTCTTGATATAGATAACATAGATAAACAGGACATATTATGTCCTGTTTATCTATGTATAGGATATCCCAAAAAAATTCATCTGATTAAAAAAACCATATTTATTTTTAAAATTTGAGTACAAGTTAGCAATTACATTCAATTTTTTTTTTTTTTTTTTTTTTTTTTTTTTTTTTTTTTACAAATTTTCATGACGATGTATCAAATAAATCTAGGTTTTCTTTCGATGTCGTTTCAGTTCTATGTTACACATTGATTTTTAACTATCGATGTCCCAAACCTACTCCTGGACATATCACTACTAAATTTCATAGGTAGGTTCCTCTGACACCCTGGGTGCTTCCTGGGGGGAAATAGGGGCATAGTAAAAAGAGAAGGAAGGTGAGCCCAGGCTGAATTTCTGAAGTTAGGGTCAGTACTTGGGAAAAGCCATCTCTTTAGGGTGTAAGCCTGTACAATAATAAAATATATTTCTAATTTCAACCCAAGGATGCTCTGCTTTTCCTAGTAGGTTAATTTTTAAAACTATTTCCCTAGTAGTCAGCTACTAATTAAGAATTTTTTAAAATTATTTTATCCAAGAGGAGGGGGTAAAGAAATAATGGGGGAGGGAAATTCTAGGGTATTTAGATATTCTCGCTCAGTGAAATAATTTTATTATATCTTGAAATTAGTTTATAAATCTATCAAATGGAAAAAAATGTCCATAACAAGCTAGTTTTTTAAGAGATATTATTTTTATCTTTTGAGTTTTATACTCCGAGTTAGTTAGACTAACAATTCAAGACTGTTTTGAATTTTTGTTCACTTTTCTTTACACCTAGTTTTTTGTATAAGTGGGTTCATTAATATTCACCTTCCTATCACCTTCATCAACTAAGGCTTCTTTAAAAACACCAGGAGAGTATTGTTATGTAAAAAAGGTTTATTGAAATAAACTACAAGGAACAATCACCGGTATAACCAAGTGTCAAGGCAACCAAGCTCTTTGTGGTATTTACCATCTTGTATCCGCTTAAATACTCTCACCTCGATTTGACAAATAAAAACATTTGCATAGGTGGCTAGGTATGCTGCAAAATAATTAATTCTCAAGCTATAGTGAATCAACTATAAATTAAAAGCAATAAATAATAGTGATAAATAACAAGTTATTTGTACTATTATAGAATAATTTTAAGTTATTAAATGACAAACATTCAATTATAATTAATCTCGATATAATAAATTAATGAATTATTAAACTGACTGATATCCAAATTTAAGCGACAAAACATTAAATATGAAGGACTTACACAATAAATTGAAGAATTATATTATTAATAAAGTTTTGTTTATGTAGGTAAGGTGGTCAAGTTGCAACATTTTCAGCACCCAAGATCATGCAGCAGCAGCCATCGCTCAGCGTGGTATCCCTGTTTTCGCTTGGAAAGGAGAAACAGATGAAGAATATATCTGGTGTATTGAACAGACTCTTACAGGCTTCTCAGGAGGACAGGTATTTCAGTGCTTTTATAATTATATTTATAATAGAATCAGCATCTCTCTCTCTCTCTAATGAAATTTAAAAAAAAAAAAAAAATGAAAAAGATACATATATAATAATAATAATAATAATAATAGTCTTTATTCCTTTGAGTAATAGTTTAACATATACTATGTTACATACAGACAATACACCCGTGGCTAAGATGCCGTTGGGCGAAGTTGTACAAATATTTAAATAACATCTAGAATGTAGAATCAAAACAAATTAAACAAATAAATTATATAAATATAAAAATAATGAATATTAATAAAAGTAAATCATGCTATTTTTCTTTTATTTTTTATTTTTTTAAATTTATGTATAAATTAAATTATTCAGATTCGTTGCACAACAAAAATTGCATTGTAGTGATTTTTTTTTTCTGTTTAAGTTGGCACCCCCCCCCCCCCCCCCAAAAAAAAATAACCGTGACCCACAGGTTGGGACCCTCTGGTCCATCAACCTGGTCTATCAACCTTAGTTTTTCGAGATATCAATTTTTTTTTTTTCATACATTGCTTGATAACTTGACAATTATAAAAGATAATATGTAGTTTACAGCAGTCCAAAGAGGAGTCATTTTACTTTAAAATGCACTATTTGTTTCAAATCTGGTTTGTTGTCAATGTGATATAAGCTACTAAAAATGAATATTTAATTTTTATCAAAAGTAATGATAAAACTTTGAGCTGCCCTAATTTTTTAATTTTGATGGCTGTGAAATACATTTTTTTACATCAACAGTTGTGGCGCATTTAATATATAAGCTTTCTAATGATACTATGTTTGCATAGTTTACTTAAAGGTTGGCTGCCCGGTGATAAAAAATTTCCCAAAAGTCATTCAATTAAAAAAAAAAAACACTTTTATTCCATCTCAAATTTTCAAAATAGCACCCATTTTGGTGATGATGATCTACTGCAGCGTTGCTCGATGCTGTTGGCAACATTTCTTATTTCCACAATCCTCTTTTATATTGAGTTAAATACGTTGATTATTTGTTAGATGAATTCCTCCTTGGTGGCCTCCACTGTATCATAGACCAGGTTTTTTACACTTCCCCAGAGATAAAAATCAATTGAAGTTAAATCTGTTGAACTGGGAGCCAGTTAGTAGGACCACCACTTCCTATTTATTCCCATACATTTATGGAATAGTGTGGAATTATTAGTGGAAGTTTCATCATTACTTTTGATTAAATTAAATATTCATTTTTAGTAGCTTATATCACATTGAGAAAAAACCTGATTTGATCAAACAAATAGTGCATTTTAACGTAAAATTACTCCCCTTTTGAATGCCGTTAACTAATTTTCTATGTCTATAGGCATCTACAGTACTGAAATGGATCAAATACTTAATACATTTTTTTATTTTTAATAAATATGTTTTGTTTATTTTCCTAGGCTTTAAATATGATTTTGGACGATGGTGGAGATTTAACAAATTTAGTGCACACCAAGTATACTCAATATCTGGCTGGAATCAAGGGTTTATCTGAAGAAACCACGACAGGAGTACACAATCTTCACCGAATGCTTAAAGAAGGCAGACTCAAAATCCCAGCCATCAATGTCAACGACTCTGTTACCAAAGTATGTTCTTTTTCCTCTTTTTTTAGCTAAATATAAATTGTGGATTATAAGGTCACGTTTTTTTTTTTTTACTTTGAAATGAGTAATTAATAAGTTTATTTATATTTTATTAAATTTTCAGAGTAAGTTCGATAACTTATACGGTTGCCGAGAATCTCTTGTAGACGGTATAAAGCGAGCGACCGATGTAATGCTTGCTGGAAAGGTAGCAGTTGTGGCAGGTTACGGAGATGTCGGCAAAGGTTGTGCCCAGTCTCTTAAATCATACGGTAGCAGAGTTATCGTTACAGAAATTGATCCTATTAATGCTCTTCAAGCTGCCATGGAAGGATACCAGGTTTGTTGTTTTTTTTTTCTTACTTTATTCTTTTACCTTAGGATTATAATATTAGGAATGATATCAAATTAATTTTTATTTTTTCTGTTAATGAACAGGTAACAACAATGGAGGAAGCTTGCAAAGAGGGTCAAATATTTGTCACTACTACAGGTTGTAAGGATATCATCAGAGCCGAACATTTTATGGAAATGCGTGATGATTCTATTGTTTGTAATATTGGGCATTTCGACTGTGAAATTCAAGTAGCTTGGCTGGACAAGAATTCTACTAGTAAAGTCAACATAAAGCCACAGGTTTAATTTTTTTCCCATTTTTTGCTTTAAAATATCTTTTTAAATAACACACACATATATATATATATATATATATATATATATATATATATATATATATATATATATATATATATATATATATATATATATATATATAAATTTATTTATATGTTTAAACTCTATGAAGAGCATAGGATATGTAGATTGACATTGATACAAAATATTGGAAAGTTGCTTACTAAATTAAATGTATTTTATATTGGTCAGAATTGTATTAAAATCATTGCAATTCCTGGTGCACCTATTAAAGCTTTGCTCTCTTCCTAAAATAGGAATGCAGAAAAAGATTGTAGCAAACAACTGAAATATTCAGAAAATGTCAGATCATAAGATCACTGCAAACATTTAGACCTGTTGAATGCCGTATGAAATTAAGAAAAGTATTTTATTATGATGGTTCTTGAAGTTGATTTCTTTTAATATTCAAGCATTATATCTGAAAGGGTTGTTTTATTATTTAAGCATACATAAGTTTATTTATGATGGGTTTACAGGTAGATAGATATACTCTATCAAATGGAAGACACGTGATTATATTAGCCGAGGGAAGGTTGGTCAATCTCGGTTGTGCTACAGGTCATCCTTCATTTGTCATGTCCAACTCTTTTACCAACCAGGTATTAGCTCAAATCCAGTTGTGGACTCAACCTGAAAAATATCCTATCGGAGTTCATCTCTTACCTAAAAAGGTAAACCACTTATTTTATTGTATTGTATAGTCTCTTATTGTATTGTTGCTCCCTTAAGTTGAAAGTTGTTCATTTTACATTTTGGTCATTTCCTACTTTAGATCCTTTTTAAAATTTATTTTGGAAAGATATATTATGTTTATATGTAAGAGGAATATATGTGAGTATTGTAGAGCCTTTTGAAAACACAAGCCATTTATTGTTGAGATTTTTTTTTTAGGGAAGTGTTGTATTTTGACACAAGTTAAACATATTTGAATAATCTTAATTCTAAAACTACAAAAAAATAAAATATTAAAAATATAATAAAATTAATATTAAATAAAATATTATTTAGCTAAAAGCACATTTTAATTATTTTAACATGCCAATTTGATGTTTTTAGTTGGATGAGGAAGTTGCCGCTCTTCATTTGGACCAATTAGGAGTCAAGTTAACCAAACTAACACCAGATCAAGCCGAATATCTTGGAATTCCTTCAGACGGACCTTACAAGCCGGACATATACAGATACTAAAAAATCTCGATAGATTCTTAGGTTTGGAAATTTGCCCTAAAAACAAATAAATATAAGTTTTTATTTATATAAAAAAAAGCATACTACCTTGTTTCTCCTTGATTATCCTCAAAGTTTTGAAACCCTTGAAAAGGTAATCCCTAAATCAAGGTTGGATCCCTAAATCAAATCAGTATTCCTCTTCAAACAAAGACACCTCAGCTCTCTTAACCCTTTAAGCTCTATCTATGGATGTAAATTTACGTACAATTTTCTTTGCAAAAGGCCTATGGGCATAAATTTACGTCTTGAGGTTTTTCTTGTTTGGAGGCATAGTACTGTCAGTGTAAATTTATTTAAGTATATCTAGAGCTATCTTGTGTCTATAGGAGAGATGGTTGAAGACATATAAGAAAGGATAGAAGACATCTAGGGCTCTACTGGCTTTCCCCACTTTCCTATTTCCTAGTAAGTTTTGTACCCTTAGGTCAGGAGGTAAATTGTGAGACTTACTTTACAAGCTCAGTGTGTAACACCTTATTTTGAAACTTTTCCTATGAAACTTTATTTCTAAACAAATAAACTAAAAAAAAAAAAAATAAAAAAAATAACTCCGCCAGTCCAAATCCCAGATCTAAGAGGAGTGGTACTTTGTTTTAAAAATTTACTTATATATATATATATATATATATATATATAATTAATAAAAAGAGCGAGAGAGTCAAGAGAGGAATGTTGTTTACAATTTGGACTCAGTTCATGTATGTATGTAAGCGTTTTCCGGCAATACGAACAAATATAAATTCTTAACACTATATAAACATTCTTTTAACATTATACTTACATTACCTTATTTGCCTATCCTTGACGGTAAATATTATATTTATACTCATGAAGCAACTATAATTTTAAAAACAAATTCCATTTTTATAAAGTTAATACTATAAAATTAGGTTTATATATTGGTGTTATGTAAAAATATATTTTTAATTTTTAATAAGCTTAATTATAGGCAGGGGAAAAGATAATGGCTTAAATAAGTGAAAAAATTAGTGTTTAAGGTGAAAAAACCTCAGGCCTGGGTGAAACACATCTTTTTGGATCCCAGGCCTGGGCAACAACCTTACAATATATACCTCAGTCCTCAAAGGGAGTGCTGATCAAATTGTGGATTTTCATCTTGCTCAATAAACACAGCCAATATTATCTCGTACCACTTTCACTACTTACATAACTTTTTTTTATAATCTAATGGCACACTATTATTATTTTCATTTATTTTTAAGCGAATATAATTGATCCCTGACCTTCGACTATAAACACCGGATTCTAAGGGACACATTTTATATTAATTATATAAATAATTTGATAGTGCAACATAAGTAATTAAATGAAGATCAATTAGAACAAATTATATCTTATTCTCAGGAAAGTATCAATTTGTAACGGGTCGATTAATAAAATGAGACCTGTCATTTCTAGTTAAAATAAACTATAATTAACAGCTCAATTATAGCTCAGCACTAAGAAGGCCAGACACAGAGAAAACTCACGTTTGCTTTGTTAGCAGTTGACCTAGCAAACCCCACAGTCAGGACTTCCTCTTAGACAGCTCCGCTGTCAATGGAAAACCTCTTTTAGAGTAGTTTCATCGTTAAATAACTAAATAAAGGGTATATGACGACAACAGATATAATGAATGTCTTTATACTTAAAAAAATCAAGTCTTTAATAGCTTAAACATTAACGATAAATATCACAAAGTTACTGAGAAGAAACATTTCTTACACTAGAGGTAAGGTAATACATTTACAATGACCACGTATGAAAACATTGTTTGTCAAGTATTGTTGTGTTGAGTACTGAGCTGCCGCAGTTGTTCTTGTAACTGAGCAATCTGTAGGTCCTTAGCTAAGCTCTCTTTTCTAAGAGACTGTATGATTACTTCTTGGTCTTTGATGAGTTTACGTACATTTTGATTTTCGATATCTTCTATACTCGATAACACTTCAGTCGCCGACGGCCTTTTTCTACTGTCTCTATTCACCATTTGCTCCAAAAGATGCACCTACAAATAAAAATATACACATAAATAATTTGTCGTCAGATATATAAAATAATAATTGCAAAGGGCTTACACAACTATTTATGTAGTGGATGACGGGGTTAGGTTAAATCAGCAGCATAAACCTTATA
Source organism: Gerris lacustris (assembly GCA_951217055.1). Taxonomy (NCBI): domain Eukaryota; kingdom Metazoa; phylum Arthropoda; class Insecta; order Hemiptera; family Gerridae; genus Gerris; species Gerris lacustris. Next base: position 74,247,573 of record OX578278.1, read on the forward strand.
ATTGATAAATGGCCACTTAAATTATGTAACTACCATTAATATTAATATGGCGTGTCATCTAAGTTAACTCCTAGTGTGGGGCCCCTTGTCCGAATTAAACCCGATCCTCCTGCTTGAGAAGAACCCCCATTAGATATATTGTTTAAAACTAAAACCTACAGTAGTCTTACAATTAGAATTGATTCTGACAGAGAGAGAAAATTGAAAAGAGCCATTAAAAGCTCGAGATGTTGACTACTAGGTCAGATGACACATTACACAGTGGAGTACACCCAAGTAGTTCTAGTAATTATTTAGTCATCAAGTGATAGAGAGGAAAAAGTCACAATTGCAAAGTAATAAAACAAAAAAACTTACAAGTGGCGCGTGACTGGATTTCAGATCCATAGGAATCTCTCCTTGCTTGAGTTTGCCAATTAGTTTACTTCTTTCCATAGAGGTGTGGAACGGAACAATAAGTTCAAACAGAACGATACCAAGACTAAATATGTCACTCTGAAATCAATATAATTTACTTCGATAATACTAATAAGTGTTAGAAATACAATTTTTATTTATTTAAAAAACATTTATAATAAGTCCAATTGCCAGTAAGAAAAATGGATTTTACATTGATATTGAGAACAGTAAAACACCAATTTGTCCGGACTAATTGGGACGTAAGCCAGACTGGACAGTTAGATTTTCAAATAAAACCATGTACTTTATTAAATAAAAGTATTATTAAATTAACTTTTCAACCTTATTTACACTAAAAAAGCATTTATAGCTTTAAAATATACAATGTTAACCCTAGAACGACACACATATTTTTTTTTTACGTAAACTCCACACAGGGGTCAAGTGAGACCTCAATTAATTAATAAACATTTTCTTTTTTAATTATTTATATATTTTTGTAAGTATGATTTGTCATGCTAAAATACCATTTAATTTTGACCAAAACAAATAAGGATTTTAAAATTAAATAGTATACATATATATTTCCATCAATTGTTTTTTAGAAAAATTTGTAATTTAAAAAAAAATATATAAAATTTGGTGTTTGTTAGGTTGGGTTAATATTTTTTATTTATATATATTAAAAGTTGTTTTACAGAAAACAGAAACAAAAATGATAAAAAATATAGATTTTCTTACATAATCTGTCAAAGTTAAGCATTTTTGGCCTTAAATCTTTACTGTGATCCACTAAACCTTTAACTTGAATGAAGTTATACATGTCTACTAATAGTAATAAAAGTTTTATTTTGGAACTTTTGACAGTCTTAAACATTTTAGCAGCCAAACAAAAAATATATATATACTTTTTAATACAATAAAAAAAATAAGACAGTTAACAGTGGTATATGAAACAATTACGTAAATGGCACACAGGGGTCTATGGGACCCCAACTCTAATTCTAATGAATACTGAAAGAAAACTAAAACTAATAACATAGGTATTGTTATCAGTATTTACACAGAAAGGTTCAAAGGTATTAGAAGGGAGTCTAGGTTTAGAGAAATACAAATAAAACAAAAAAACTTAATTATATGTAGTTTGTATGGGGTCTGTGGTACCCCAATAAGTCGTTCTAGGGTTAATACCAGATTAGTAGGACATATTAAAAAAATAGTTTTGTCTTTTAGGGTTTCTAGGTCATTTTGGAAACCCTTTTGCTTTTGGCAGTTTGTCAGTCGCATCTTGGATCATATCTCCTGACCTATTTCAGCTAGAGATTTGAAATTTAGTATAAAACAAACTTTTTTGTCCAAGAACAGGAAAAATGTTAACTCAGAACTTAACTCCAAATGTCTTCAATTGCGAACTGATCACTAAATTTTTTGTAATTTTCACATGGGGTATCATTTAAAAGGTATTAAAATGTAGATCACAAATATATATCCCATTTCCAAAATGGCGGGCATTTTTCCCCTCAAAATTACCAAAACCCCCCTTACTCCATAAGGAAAGGTCCTAAAAATGAGGAATATACTGGTGTGGGCTAATGATATTTCAATCAATATAATGGGAATATAAAAATCCAATTTTATAAATTTTAGATGGCCGCAACTATGGTGATACAAAATTTTAATTTTTGAGTGGGGTATCATGTTAAAGGTATTGAAATATAGATCACAAATATACATCGCATTTCCAAAATGGCGGCCATTTTTCCCCCAAAAGAACCAAATAAGTGCATACTTAGATGCTAAAGGATAATTAATAGGCACACCTTGTTCCTCCAAAGTTATATATTTTATTAAAAAATAAAATAATGTAGGAAATATGAATTTTTATGACCGAAGAAACCCTTTTGGTAGCTTGGTGACAAGTACTTGACAGAACTTGTTTTCTGTTTCCATGAGCTATATTGGTGATTTTTTATAAAATGTCTCTGTAATATAAGAAATATTTTTATCGATTGGAAAGGATCTCAGTTCTCGAATAGATGTAGCAAACTAATTTACTTCTCATTTTATTCACTCTTTAATTTAAATTAACTAATGAATATTCACCTTAGAATTACAATCTCCTTTTAGTTGTTCTGGAGCTGCGTAGAGTTCTGTGCCGATTCTACCGGGTCTGTGGGGAGCCACCTGAATGGCACGAGTGTCCAAGCTGTCGAGCACTCCACAGTGAGTCCCGTGTATCAGACCGCAAGCCAACCCAAAATCTCCAACTTGAACTGCATTCTCATTATCACTAATAAATATATTACTAGGCTGCAATAATCAACAATATAATAGTAAGTGGAATAGCTTAACTTAATGGAGAACTAAGTCAAATTTACTAACTGAAAATTGCAAATTATAAAAAATATTTAACATATACCTCAAACAGTTTTCTCTAGCCTATAGATAGAGAAGTACTTTAGGTTGTATTAGAGGATTAAACTAACAAAAAATTTTGATCTAATTTTACATGGACTGCTAATTCAATTTTTAGAAGAAAAGGAGATTACATGTTATTGAAAAATTAATAGATTTCTAATTCTTACTTTAACAAAACTTTATAACCTCTCTGTTTGAAATTTAATATTAATTTTGGTCTTGGCCCATAAGCCTGGTTTATATTGGTAGAGTAGAAGGTTGAGTAGCTAGGAAGAGTAGCACTCTACCGCAAGCTACTAGCCTAATAAAAAAGTAGTAGTAGTTGTAAGGTCCTAGTATAAGACAGGTCGGAACAACTACTTTCCAGGCCCAATTTCGATTAGAGCCAATTTCACTGGTCGATTAGATCAGTGATTCCCAACCTGTGGTGCCTGGGATTGTTCCATTGGGTCCGGGGTAAGATTGAGAAAAATAATGTATTATATATCCTCATGTAACAAAACATATAATATTCACCTGATCCGTTTGATTATAATATTAATTATTGCTTATTATTAACTATATTAGTAATCAGTTATTGTAAAACTGGCCCGTGGAAGACATTTTATGAATTACTTAAAAGTTTAATTATTACTAATGTGCTATATTCAATAATATGATAAAATATCACAAACTGTTAATAAATTAAATAATAGGTATTTGAGGCGAGTAAGGGGTGGATCAAGTAAGGAGGGTGGCAGGGTGGACCCCCATGTGGTCCACAGGTACATGAGGAATCTATATTGTGATTCACAGGTACAAAAAGGTTGGGAAACACTGGATTAGATGAATGGAGAGGGTTAATTAACCCTGCAAAGATTTTGACAACAGACACAAACAAAAGTGAAGTTAATATAAAGGATTTAAAAAAAACTGTTTTTGTTATTTTCTTTGAATTAGCAAGAACTTTACATTGTAGAATATCTATCACAACAGTTGTCACTTTCCTTAGGCTTGATACCATAATTTTAAATTATTTTACTTACTTTAATGTCATGGTGAACAATATTTTGTGAATGTATATAATGGAGCCCAGCCACATTTTGTTTAAAAATTTGAATACATTTGTCGATATCGATATTTTCATTTGAACTGTTTCTCACATCGATCCAATGACGTAAGGTTTGGCAACAATACTGCATTTGAATGTACAATATGGCACATTCATTCTTACCTGAAACACAGAAATATATTATAAATAATAGTTTCTACTTCAAACACACAAGTAATAATACTAATGTTTCAGTAAGATTTCAAATTAGAAGAGACAGCAGATCCTTCTAGAGACAAGGAGATGAACCTTTACTTCCACTAAATTCTCTGAAAATTCAAATTGTTGAAAGGTATAGTGGACTTCGAATTTCTAACTCAGAAGAGGGTATTTATTTGGAATAAAAGTCCTTTTTAAAATTTGATTTTTTAATTACATCAAAGCATTCGCCCAGGGAACCTGAGCTTCTTCAGTGATAATCTACAAATAATAAAAAAAGTGAAGTTTTGTTGTGTGAAAAAAAGTGATTTTTTTTTATATTAGAATAAAAGAATAAAATATAGAAAAAAAGTGATTTTTTTTTTTTTATATTTTTAAGTTTTGGACATTAAACAGGACTCAGAATTTATTACTTTATTACCTTATTTTTTCTTCATGTAGATCCCTTAAAAAATCCCCACCATATGTTCTTCGTTTGTCTCATGTCTTTCATTTCCACTCACTCGTCCACTCCCATCCTAACTGTTCGGACATTATGTGCAAGTTTTTTAGATTTTGTCTTATTATGTTTATATTTAAACCTCAATCTAAACATTTTTTAATTTTAATTTAATTTCTAAATTCTTAGATCTTCACCACTTGGTAAGAACCTATTGTCACACATTTTTTTGCTATTTTTGTTTGCATATTGCTGTTTTTCTTAATTTACCCGTCTATTTGTATATTTTTATCTATTATTTGTAGATTATCACTGAAGAAGCTCAGGTTCCCTGGGCGAAAGCTTTGATGTAATTAAAAAATCAAATTTTAAAAAGGACTTTTATTCCAAATAAATACCCTCTTCTCTGAAAATGTTCAGATTTTATTTACGTTCCTTCAGGGTAATTATATTATATCCTAAAATATATAATTCGGAAAACAGAAACTTCTTCCAATGGTATTTCCTTACTATACAGAAGGGTTGGGACATCGATATATTCTTTAAAATAGTTTGTCGTATTTTGTTTTGATGATGTTGATGTTTCTTCAGGTAAAGATCAATGTTGCCAATACATCAAAACTCCAAGCATCATACACTCCAACAAGGTACATCGATACAGATGTCCCAACCCTACAATGAAAATTAAACTAACTTTTCCAAAGCTTTATATTATATTTGGAATGAATGAGCTCTGATTATAAAAGGGTTTTTCTTTCAGGGTTTCGCTTAAAAAATTGTGTTTTAAGACTTTCATAAATACTTCTCGAAATCCTTATGCCGAAGGTAATGTGTCTGTCTCCCCGACGCTCTTTGGTACATAGTGCCCAAACCGTTCAAGCTAAAGAACTGAAATTAAAAATACTGGTGCAACTTTTTGACCCAACCATAGGAAAAATATGCAGAAGTTAAAAATTAAATATACTGATGCGTAATTTGCAAAAATGGGGTAAACTCAAAAATTTACCGATAAAAACTTTGTGACCCCCTGGGGGATCCAGGGACCACGAGGTCGATGAAAAAAATCTTAATTACACAACGGGTGTGCTTAATCATCTACAAAGCCCTAAAAATTACTAGGACACAAGTACTTCTCTGTGATTTTTTTAATTCATATGAATGATTGTAAAAGAGACACATTAATTAACCATTAAATTATCTGAGGTTAATTGATAAGTTATGTAGAGATAAAAACTGTTTATTTTCAGTTGCTCGTGCTTTTAATGTATACAGTATGTAACCCAATAGTGGTAGGACTACTATTAACTGATCTACACAAGTTTCTAAGAAACACCACAAATTCTAATGAGGAAGAAAAAATAGATGTAGCTGAGTAAATCTATAGTTGAATACATTCCAAGTTGACAATATGTAGTACAAACAGTTGAAACACAGAAATAGAATAGATTAAAACTTACCTAATTTTCTGTCAAATCTTCTTTGTCTATATTTAGGCATTACTTCACAAACTGCTCTTTCACTAACAGATGACACACTGACAGACTCCTTCGAATGACTAGACTTCGTAAAGACAACTTCAAGTGAATCGTTTTGTGAAAATTCAGTCTCAATTATTTGAACTGACTGACTAGAAAAAGACCTGGAAGATATATATATATTTTTAAATAAAATACATTGTTTAAATTGTTATAACTTTTAACTTAATTATAGTTAGAGTTTTTATGATTTAAAAACTATTACTTCTGTGATTAAGTAAAGATGTGATTTATTACTTAATTTTATTATTAGCAGGTGTAAAAGTATATCAGTTCATACTTAGAAGACGAAGCAGACCGTTGTTCATTTTGACCGTTGAATGTACAAGAATCGACAGGTTCAAGCCAAGCTGCTTTGTATGCCACTATATTCGGATGATTCAATCGTGCCAACATTTTAACTTCCATTAAATTGTTATTAAAACTATTTAAATTTCGGTATCTATATTGAAAACAGACAATAAACATACTGTAAATAAGACACATTTAAAATTTACATCAATTCTAATAAATGCTATTAGTCGACACAACATTACAAACCTCAAAAGGATTTTCTTAACCGCATAAATACTGCCGTCGAGTTTATGTTGAGCTTTAAACACAGCTCCGAATCCTCCTTTAGCAATGAAATCAAGTTCTATGAATTCGTTGGTGTAACGAGAAGGTTCTTGCAAATGATCTGAACATACACTAACATGGCTCCTAGAAAATATAACGATAAAAACAATTATTATCTTTTTATTTTCGACCTTTTCTCCATTCAAATGTTGAATTTTAACATAGTAAAATTCCTGCAGAGTAAACAATCATACTATTTATTCTTTCATTACCTGAAGTTTACTAGATTTAGTTCATCGACTTTACAGAAGTAGTAATTATACAGAATTTATTTACTTTAAATCAAATTAAAATTATCAATAACTACATACAGAGAAAAAAATAGACCCCCGCACCGGGACTTGTAGAAAAGATTGAAAGCTTGGATTCGGGGAATTTGTATCGGTAACGACAGAGAAAAATCATTCTCCCGTATAGCTCAGTTGGTAAGAGTGCATGTAACGGATATATAGGAGGCCCGTGGTTCAAGTCCCGGTGTGGGGGTCTATTTTTCTGTATGTCTCCCGTAGTTATTGATAATTATAATTTGATTTAAAGTAAAATTTCATCTTTCCGTAGTATGAATACTACCAAAAACTTAAAAATTTGAATTATAGTTGTTGAATTATAGATAGTTTATAACAAATTTTTTTGCACTATAACTAGGTTTGACCTACAGCATGGGTGTTGAGTTTTGACTTTTGACATAGCGGGAAAAACAAAATATTGGGGTGAGGAACTAAAGCCTAGTCCACACCAGTAGACACGTTACGCAACATGTCTATAGACTGTCTACAGACATGTTGTGCAATGTGTCTATAGACGTCTTCTGAGACCGTCTATTGTCTAGGTCTAGCATCCACACTTTAGACATGTTGCACAACGTGTCTACCATTTCGAATGAGAAGCCATAGACATGCGATTTTTGGTCAAGCAACGAGACTGTAGACGTCCTAGCCCATGTCTACCCGATGTCTATAGACAAATTGCTAGACATTGTCTCTGAGACCAAAATCGCTCAACATGTCTACTAGTGTAGACTAGGCTTAATGAGAGGTCAGGTCAGCTAGGCAAACAGAAATGTCACCGGTAGAGGAACATGGCACTTAGGATAACGTCCTAGTGGTTTTATTTTTTCCCTTGCATAGGTTGGTCAATCTGTGTCAAAAGTCACAACTCGTAATGCGCATACAGTAGGAATAATGACTCAAATACGTTTAAAATTAATAAGAAAAAAACATACGGGAATGAGGAAATAATTGCTTTAGAAGTAGTTTGCTTGGCAACCCTCAGAAAGTTATAAAGGGATTTCTGGTAATGAGACCTCAAAAACTGAAACTCGTCAATGTTGTAACTAGAGCCGATCAAATTCATCTCTTGCAATTTTCCACAAACAGCTGAAAATATTTTAACATTAGAGCTCCATTCAAGTTAGAACAATAAAACCAAAAAGAAAAAAATCTGTTATAATGTACAACAATAGACAAATATTAGGACAGTAAATAATTACGGTGTCCTTCTCTTAGGGGGAGGGGAGGTAGAACTTAAAATACCAATGGAGGTTAAAAACAAAATTTAGCACAACAAATAAATTTCTATAAAATTTTATTTAATTAAAATTGTATATTTTTCTTTATACCATACAATATTACCATCAACGTACACAGGTAGCACATGGATGACAATTTTCTCTTTATCGACAGAGATGTACGAGCAATTAGGACTTCCTTTGTTTAATTTATTTATTTTTTAAAAATAAATCCTTTTTTAAAAAACAAATTCCTATTGTGAGCGTATTACATATTAATAATATTTCTATATTATATTTGGTTTGAACTTAATGAAATACCTCCTTATGTATATACCCTTTATTCACCACATGGTGAAATAACCTCACTTTCAGAGTCGCCAATTACATATATCTATTCTTTGAATACAAGTTAAAATGGTAGTTCGTTCTATGTAAAAATCCATTACAACAATCAACCTTATTTCAAACTAAGATCTGATTGACCTGAAGCTAATCTTTAACAGAAAAGAACATGTTAAAATTGCGAAGTTTTTTCTACTTTGACTCTGAGGGGAACAACTTTTCCTCTCCTGGAAGATGCTACAGGTCACTATCACTGTATAATAGCATAACTTGATCTTTTATACCAGTTGCTAGGTCATATGCTATATGGTTGACTCTTGGTCTCCTAGGTTACAAGGCTACTTGCCCCGACGATAAAATCAAAGCTCTGTGCAAAAATAAGGCATAAGGCTCTCTGCCCCGTAGGTGAAACCCTGTAATAGAATAGCAAAATTAGCTATTTTAACTAAACGTAATTGAATTGAATTTTCGAAAAAAAATTAACAAAAGAATTAACTTATGGATTTTTTATCGGATCAAAGAAATAATCAAAATGAGATTTTAATGGAAAATACTTAATGAGAATTTAAACTTACTTTAAAAAAAAACCCTCGAATCACAAAACTACTTATATTAAGAGTAACCAAATAAAAGTTAAAATTTATCAAATTAATTATTCAAATGACCTAAGTCAAAATGGACACCATGGCTCAACTCCATCACGTAGGCCAAAAACGGAAACGTCATTTACTTGTTGAGGTCCTGGATCGTATGAGGGTCCTTTCTAGTTCTAGGAATAAAACTACCCCTAATCTCTAATTCCTGGAACTACCAACCTAACAGGTACAACATCAATTCACTGAGAAATTACTAATTAATGAATAAATATTTATCAATTACATTTAAATAAATTGGATTAAATTAAAAATAAAACCTTTACTTAATTAAATTAAGATCAATAACCAAATAATCATATCTAACATAACTATATAAAAAAATCATATGCTGAGAAATCATGTACATATATATGAAAACAATATGTAAAAAAAAGTCATTAATAAACAGCTGATACATACGAGATAATATAAATCTTACACTTAATCAATGTTTCCTTCCATAAATCGTTTACTCAAGTTTTATTTCAAATAAATAAATTCATATAGTCGTGAGACACTACAGCATATTTCAAAATACTTGTCTTTTAAGTAGATCAATATGTTCCTCAAATTATTATTTTTTTCTCAGTCTTTAAGTAACTGAGACAAGCAAAGTATGTTGTCTGTAAAAGACTTTTTGGCATAAAATAACATAATTATTACAAAAAGTGATGTAGAAAGAATTAAAATATTCTGAATATAGTGAGGAAAAAATTTAAGGGTATAGAATGAGTTGCAGGTGAGTGGTTGGTAAGTGATCAAATCAAGGTTGAGACTCACATATGATTCACTCATTAAAACCTCAGAGTTGTTTATAGTGGCTGGTGCCTTTTCTTTATTGACCTATAGTATGCGCATATTATCACATAAAAACATAGATCATCTATTAAAACTAAATAGTACTAACTCAAATACAATTTTCTTTGGTTTCTTGGGTCATGTTCCATAAGCTTGCAAATTTGTTCTATTAGTGATTCAATGAGAAGGCTTAAAGGAGAGAAGCACGGCTGAGAAACACCTACGGCCATTGTACTTGATGTGCCTGTAACATCAAAACAGAGAAAACCATACAAAGACGACCATATAATCACACTCTATACTATGAAAGCATTCATTATTAGGGGTGAAGCAGTAAGACCTCATGTGCAGATCAATGGTTCAAGCTCGATTTAGCAAAATGTCTCATCACTTAGCAGGATGACCTAAGATAGTATATTGTCAAGCTTACAGGTTAGAGTGAAAGATGAATTCTAAAAGAAGAGTGGGAATATCCTAACCTAACAGTGAACTAGTGAGCTAGACTATCACAGAGCCTATTATCAGAAGTGTACCACCTCTAACCTAACAGTGAACTAGTGAGCTAGACTATCTCAGAGCCTATTATCAGAAGTGTAATAAAATAAGTTGAAACTTTTTCTCTTAGGGCATGGTCTCTAACCTACAGCCCACGAAACTTTTACGATGCCAGCCTTGCCGCAAAAGAAGTTAACAAACGAACTTAACGATGCAAAGTTATAAGCTATAATAAAATGCCATTTCAACCATCAAACAACACTAACAAGATTTTTATTAAAGTTTTTTTGGCTGAAATCCAATGTCTAAGTGTAACTTCTTCATTCAGACTTCCTATCGAGATCAGGCCCTTCAACCAAAAAGGTTGGAGACCCCTGCCTTAGGACACATAGCAATTAAAATAATAATACTTATTGCTATCATCCAGGGGAAATAGTAATTTTAAAATGTATATTTATTAGGATACAATTAAGTTAGAGTAGTAGGAATTTGAGTTGAAGGAGGGTTGTAGGAGCTTGAGTAGAAGGAGGGTTGTAGGAGCTTGAGTAGAAGGAGGGTTGTAGGAGCTTGAGTTGAAGGAGAGTTGTAGTAGCTTAAGTAGAAGGAGGGTTGTAGGAGCTTGAGTAGAAGGAGGGTTGTAGGAGCTTGAGTAGAAGGAGGGTTGTAGGAGCTTGAGTTGAAGGAGGGTTGTAGGAGCTTGAGTTGAAGGAGGGTTGTAGGAGCTTGAGTAGAAGGAGGGTTGTAGGAGCTTGAGTTGAAGGAGGGTTGTAGTAGCTTAAGTTGAAGGAGGGTTGTAGGAGCTTGAGTAGAAGGAGGGTTGTAGGAGCTTGAGTTGAAGGAGGGTTGTAGGAGCTTGAGTTGAAGAATAATTCAAATCTTTGGGAACGGCCACAGTGCACGCTGGTTCCGAATCAGACTCAGTAAACAAGCTAGAGAATAAAACAGTGTAGTTAAAGCAGGGTGGGCATTGGGCATAGTGGAAGCAGGCAACTGGTTGCATGCGCAGGGGTCGGAGTCAGAGACTTTACCGGCATGTCTAGATTTTTCTTGTTTCAGATTGTGACTGCTATCAGGATGCACGGACTGTACTGCAACTACAAACTACTGTTTATTGTTTTAAGCTGTTTATGAAACCTTTTTCTTGGTTATATATAGGGCTCGGATTTGAGCATATTTGCATATTTTTTTTCCTGAATAGTACACATTGAAAGAAGCCTTTTGGTGGTATTTTCATCTTTCTGGGACCAACAGAATTTAAATTTATCGAGTATATGAATGCATAAAACGGCTGTTTTCAGAAAAGCATATAAATGCATATTCTTGGGGTTTTTCGTCTAAATACTTTGTTTTTATTCAAATTCTCTCCTCCCCCCCCCCTCCCAATTCGGGCCCTGACTACCACGAAGAATGAAAGACGTGATGTCATGCTTGACTTTCATAAAAGCCTACAAGAGCGTCATTTCTGAGGTCATCCTAAAGTTAGAATCTCGAGGGATGGAGTTGTTTGAAGTGGTCGCTTCACTAAACGGAGTCATCAAATTAGGCAACTCATGGCCTGGAGAGACTGGAAAAACTATGAAAAAACAGTTCAGGGATTTCGTAACTCTTCCGCGTCACATATCTGCGTTCCTCAAAAACTTGACACCTTTTTGGTAGTTAAGTCAAGTCTAAAGCATGTTTCATGCTAAAGTATATAAAACATAACCTAAAATAGTATTCAAAATGTTCGAATTCTGGTAGTCAAAATTCTGAACAGTTCAGGGATTTCGTAACTCTTCCGCATCACACATCCGCGTTCCTCAAAAACGTGACACTTTTTTGGTAGTTAGGTCAAGGCTAAAGCATGTTTCATGCTAAAAAAGTTAGAGTTCGAGCTGGCTCCCAGTTGGAGAGGATTGGACTTGGGGAGAATGCTGCGTTGTGAGTCAGCAATGTCAGACAATTTTCCAAACTACTCTGCACAAGATGCAGCATCAGTTAAGTATTTACCTCTCGTGTCAATTGACGTCGAAAGATTTTATTGGCCGATTTAAGAAAATCACTTCAAAGTGAAAATATAGAAAAATCTTGATGTACACACCAATACCAATCTACTTCATTGACTCACCTAATACCGAACATTTTGTAAATAAATTTTTAAACTATATCTTTTATACATAAAAATTCTCATACATATACTTGAAACTTGTGGATATAGCAGTGTATCATACATACAATTTGAAAATAATACTCATACATAAACATATACAAATTTTTTTTAAGATATACAAATAAAAATATTAAGATATAAAAATATACGAAGATTTTTTCGTTTCACTGTCCTCTCTATAGTTTTAAACATTGTTTTTCGAACGTATTCTGCATATTTAACAGCATATTATGGGTTTTTTCGAGCATAAAACAGGTGGTATTCGAGCATAACTGAAGATTTTATCGAGCATATCGATCTGAGCCCTAGTTATATACAAATGCCTACTTCTTAGATTCTCGATTGATTTTTTTCGTTTCAATTTATTATTTTTTAATAATAGTATAGTAAAGAAAGAAACGCTTATCATCACAAAAGTATTTCCTGTTCCCTATAATTTGTTAACTGCTCATTCAAGTGGTGGTATTCCCCATATGCACTTCTTAACTTATTAAAGTCATTAAAAAGCAATTCTTTCACGTTTTAATTTTAAATGAACACTCTGTGGCCATAAACAAGCACGTTGTATGGCAACTCCTTGTTGTGTTTATGTTACATTGCGACAGTGTGTATTTCTGTCTGCCTCCACTGCGGCCATCACCTGCGTTCCTCAAGCTCAAGCTGACATATCACAAGCCTGATTTCGGAGCCTAAAGCTGATTTGGAACCGGCGTGCACTCTGGACGTACCCCAGCACTTTTTTCCATAAGTTGTGAAGTTATTGAGAGAAATAGCAAAAACTATACATGCATGAAAAAAAGTATTTTTAATATATAATAAATTATTCCAATTTATTTAATATAGAAATAGTTTATCAGTATTTTAAATATAAATATTGAAGGAACGAGACCAAGGTTAGTAAGTTTGTTGATAAACTGAACAATTTGACAGCTGCGTGTTGAATCATTTGAAAGAAGCTGTGGGATTGTTTAGCCCTAGTAGTAGAAGTAATTCAGACTGAGTCCCTGTTGCCAGTGGATATGGGTAGTCCAAAGCAAGTCGTCACTATCACCTTGTATTAACTGCCTAATTTAACTCTGTAGTCCTTCTGCTGGCGGCGGTGGTGTGGTGTGATGTTTCAATTGTAAGACAACGGTGTACCTAACGACCCTTGTGAAGAACAATATAGCACAACATTCCCAGAGGCCAGAGACATAATGATTTCCATAAAAAGAATGACACTGTGGTACATGCCACATAGTGATTTATTCTAATAATAGGTTTTTATGCCACAATAATGTTGATACAGCTACTGAACGCCATTCATGGTTAGCAGCAACCGGTGTTAAGTGTGAGCTGTGATTAAATACACATAAAATGTTACTAGTAGTTAAGTAAAACAACGTACCTGTATATTTTTGTCTACTGTGTGTAAAAAAAAAAAAAATAAAATAAAATAAATCTACAGGACTTATGAAGCCTAGATTCGAAGAACTGGATTAATGGCCGATTAGACGAGCCGTTCTCTGCCGCCTGGTCCTGGACCCGTTCTGAGTTTCCTTGGCCCGACCTAGCCACTTTTTCCTAGGAGATAGGGAAGTAACTGTCAGTTCGCAGGGTAAAGTAGTGGGAGGCCTATAGTTCCCCCACTTTTCTACCCTACATCGGATGGAATATCCATCCGATCGCCCTGTCTGGTTTCACCCCCAAAACGTGACCAGGAACTCGAATTGCACGACCGGGTTTTCGGGCCAAGGGGGCGTGGCCCCGACTTAGGGAGACCAGATCGGCTCGTCTAATCGGCCCTTTAAGCTTACTTGACTTGAGTAGGGTAGAATTATAAATCCAGAAATTAAAAACAGCTTATTTGCTTAGTAAGCAGTTTGAACGTTATTATAAGTAATGTAGACGGGCTCTACACACCCGATGAAGAAGAATTAATATAAATTTGATTACCTCTATCAAACGAAGAAATCGTTCTGAGACGACTGAGATCTAAATCGCTGTCTATCATGCTAAAAAAATATATCAACTACTACTTGACATAGGCCAATAAAGAATCATAATACTTTTTATATTCACATTTAATAATAATCTATCAAATGTTTTAAATCTATTCCAAATTGGACATTTCATAAATAAAAAAAAAAATGTGTAATAACAAAATTAAACAGTACAGAGATAAGACATAATAACGGACAAAAAACCGAAAAAATAATAAATAAATAACTTTAACTTTGAATACAACGACAAACGAATTGAAAAACGAATCGAAATCGAAACGAGCAACCACGGGGAACGATAACCTCTTAGGTTTAATAAATTAAAACTAAACTTAGATCTACAAATCTTGATTAAATATATTTTATTTATAGTTTTCAATAGTGGATTCCTAAATATAATAGAGTTATTACATAATAAGTCTCTCTTTGCCTCTAGGACAACTATTTCCATCTAGATTTGCTATTTATTAATTTATTGATAAGTAATATTTTAATCAATCCCCCCCCCTCGACACTAATCCACCCCCAGCGCCCCAGCAGATCAAGGTCATGCATTGTGGATTTCCATTTTCATTCGGACTTGAGACATTTCCTAAAAATTGTGATCAGAGTTCTTTGTGTTTGATATTTCCACAAAACTTTTAAAGTTTTTCTTTAGCCGAATTGTTTTTCATCGTTACTTTTCACTTGTTCTTCAACTGTGCTTCTATTTTTTTATTTTTAAATTATTGTTTTATCTTGTCTTTTACACGTTGCAGTTCGTTCTTCTCTTGCGGACGCCATATTTGTCTGACTGTCACCCGTCTTAAATATCTTTTATTCTGCTTACATCGTGGAAGCTCTATTATATTATTCGTTCTTCATTTAGTTGGTAAGCTATAAAAAGTTTTAAAATGTCAATTTGTAAAATAACGTTTTTGGAATAAATATTATTTGAGTTTTATATTTCAGGTTATAGCAATGGCCGAAGATTACATTGAGGCTATGCTTGAGGCACCTTTCAGGAAGGGGGTATGTCCTTTATTAATTTACTACTGTTTTATTTCACCTTAAATGTTTTTTTTTTTTGTTGGTTTTTTTTGTTGCAACTTAAGACGTTTTCTATATTTTAAATAAATGTCATTAGATTTATATTTTACCTACCTGAATCTGTTAACTGACAAAGGCTCCAATTTTTCTATTATTATAGAACTTTCATGACAGCTTGAGTCGAGATGTTAGCAGAACCTCTACACATTAAAAAAGGTAGTAAAGGTCACTGAGTTGTTCGGAATTATTATAGGTGATACTTTATAGTTGCTAAGGTATACAAATTTTTATTTTATCCCTGGAATTATCAGCGCTCTAACCATAAAGTTAAACAATCAGCACCGTTCTAGCCATAAAGGGTAGTTGTATTCAATAATTAGTTATTAGAAGATTCTATAATGCCTTCATCAAACACAACTTATAACATGGTAAACGAGTTTTCTTTGTAAATAAATTTAAAGGGGTAAATTTGTAGAAGAGCAGACTGAAGTGATGTTGTCTTATGAACTGTCAAAGACAAACGGATGTTGAAAGTTTTATTTAATGTAGAGATGACGACTCCTTTGCCCACAAGTTCTTAAGACAAAGGAATTTAATTTCTGCTGTGTATAAAATGATTGATCAAGTTGATCTTTTGTGCAAATTGACTTGGGTGTACACTCTCCTTTGCATTTATTCTTTAGACGTTAGATCGCCATTAATCATAATATATATTGATGGTTTAAAACTAATTAGATTGGGTTTACCTGGTTAAAATGTAAATTTTTATTTACCATCGGGATTCCTGGTATTTATTTTGATTTTAATTGAAGGTATGCAAACCATTCAAGGTTATATGTCAAGAATTATTGTTTTGGACTATCTAATTGTTGTCCAAGTAAATAATCTTAAAATTATTTTATTCTTTTTAAAAGGTCTGAACTGAGTAAGATTTAGTTGTTTGCTAACAAATAAGAGACAACTAACCACATTTTTGTTATCATAATAAGTGCAGTTGCTGACTTTTATATTTAGACAATAGTTTATTATTATTTTAACTTAACTTGAACTCCGGAAAGTGTAACATATCTTAAATTGTAGGTAATTGCGCAACATGGTGTTTCATTTGTTTATTTCGACGATGACAAATTAAACTCGCTTTAATTGTAAATCATAAGAAATTATACCCTCTAAAAGTTTGTGACCATTCCTTACACGCTTTGTAAAGATTTTTCTATTATTTATACCGTTCTTCGTTGTTAATGATGAATGCACTGAGAAATATTGAAGAAATCTAGTCACTAACTTTTATTATAAATACTACAATCGAATATGGTTGAATTATTTAAAATTATTTCTTGTACATTGTTTTATCCTTAATTTTTCAAGATCTGATTAGGTTTAACTTAATGGTAAGCGCTTTTCTACATATGTATTAGTGATTCAAATACTCTTATTATATTTCGGATTTATGAAAAGGAAGGTTACTATATGCTCATGCTTTTATTGTATAAGTAGACTGTAGATACATATACTCAACAAACTTACTTACTTGAATCGATATATCAACATTTTCTATTCTTGGATTCATTTCATTGTTTCCAAATACCAATTTAATGACAAACACAGAGATAAGTATTATATAGCTGCATTTTTAAATATCAGATATCAACATTAAATTGATTCCTACAGTCTTCGCACAACTAGAATCGACGCGTTGACAGCGCGGGAAATTGAGTGACACACAGATTGGCCAACCTCTCTGGGGGAAAAAATAAAGCCACTAGGAAGCCTCCTTATACTGTTATCCAGAGGGCCTCTCCCCTCCACTAGAGACATTTATTTTTGCCTAGTTGGCCCGACCTTTTGTCCGGGAAAATCTCAAGCTCTCATTGGCTCGTCCCCCCTTTTGCTAGATTTTCTCACGCTGTCAACGCGTCTCTAGTTGTGCAAAGACTGTAAGCATGTTTTTCGGCACTTATTTACTCTAGCACCCCCCTTGGTTCTAAACAATAGTCTGCCCGATAAAAGTCTTAAATGTTTGCGTGTTTGTCTCCCCAAGACATCGAGACTCCTGGGGCAGTTTTATTACTCTATTTTAAAATTGAGTCTTATCACGTGTAAGACTAAATCTTATACAGAAAATTGTAGGTCAACGAGTGCTACAGTTTTCTTAGTGTGTAATATTCCTTTGTCTCAATAGTTAATTAGACTAAGGGATATTATTGCATTTATATACTCAAGTGTGACATTCCTTTGTCCCAAGGTATATTGGACTAAATATCCCTTTGCCTTAATAGTAATTTAGACTAAGGGATATATATGTTCCTTTTTAATTAAAGGGATATAGGGGGATGCTTAAGTAAAAAAGTAGCGTTTTTTTCATTGGTGATATTTTTTAATTATTTAAGGAAGTAAAGCAGAGAAACGACAATTTGACTTTGTGATGTTGATGAATTTTTATTGTTTTTAAAGTGTAAACAATTACTTAGCTCAGGATCTTTTGGTAGAATCATAACTTTCTTATCATTTTATTTCATTTGATAATTTTTTTTCTTGAGGAAAGTGAGTTCTAAGATTATAATGTTGGGTACAATGCCTTTAGTTACCGTCTCAAGTTTGTCAATGCAAATATACAATCTAGTTTTCAATACTTGCTATATAAATTGTAAAAAACATTATTTAATCTATATGTTAGCGGCTATTTATCCTTCCTTATCATAAACTCCATAGATAAACATGTGGCTGCTGAACTGATGCAGCCTTTATTTGTGATATGCTGTGAAGATGGGCGAATGCTCTTATAGATATCATTTCTGTGTAAATACATATTATTTTCACCTGTTTATATGTTTTGTCTCTATGCATATTAAAGAATTAAAGGCTCACTATGAAAAGCGCATGCATTATTTGCTTTTATTATTATTAAACATTTTTATTACTTAACATTTTGCATTTATTTTATTCATGTGCAATTATCTTTAAAAAAATTACACTTTTATTATTATATTGGTTTTATCTTATCTATATCTTTTAATATAACTATCTATAACATTTAATATTATGTAGGTGCTAGTACAATTGTACCTTTTTGGACCCAATTGTTCATATCAGTATATCTTTGCAGACCTTTACCGCTGCCTTTGTCGTGTTATAATGGGCATTTGTAACTGTGACTAGAAGAGTTATCTACTTGGAAGGTAAGGTTCCCCATTTCCCGCAGCTCATCTCAAAAAAATTATAATTAAAAAAAAAAAAAATAAAATGATTGCAGTGGGAATTTACCTTCTTTTATCCCAAACATATTTTTTTTTCATTTAGTAATTTTATTTTAATCCCTACTTCCTTTTCCTTCTTTAAATATCCTTCCTTTTTATTTTTATTCAATTTTTAAAAAAAAATATTTTCCTCCTATTCCCTAATTATCCGCAACATTTTCTTTTTAAAAGTCATGACAGTAATTCAAGTATATTAATTTTAGTTGTTTTCTTTTTTTTCTCTTTGTTTTACTTCGTTGGTCTTCGTCGGATTACCTGCCTTTTGCTGTTTAGGAAGGGTCCAAGTCTTCGAATTCTAATGGAGTATCTGCTTCAAGTTCATCTCATCACAAGCCCTCTTCCTCTTCCAGGTAATTTTATTTGTGTAATTACACTGTTATTTTATTTTTACTTTTGAGTTGACGTACTGATAGCTTTAAAAAAACATACTGAATTGGGTGTGTTTGAATTTTAAATAATATTAGATGAACGCTGTTTGCTTTGAAATATTAAGTTTTTTAGGTGATCTTGATTGACTTAAATTAATTTCTATTTTTAAAAATGATATATATATTTTTATATACCTACTGAATGTAATTTGTTTGATGTTTAGTAAAAGCAAGCATCGGAGCCGGAGCAGGGACAAAGACAGAGAAAAGGATAAGGATAAGGAAAGGGACCGAGACAAGAAGAAGAGTAGAAGCGGAGATAGGAAGAGGAGCAAATCTAAGGATAGAAAGAGAAGCCGATCTAGGGGTAGGAAGCGCAGCAAGAGCAAGGAGAAGAGGAAAGGAAGCAGGAGCAGGTCTAGACCGAGGAGGAAGCGTTCGCTCACTCCGTTACTTTTACCTGGCAGAAATGAACCTTATAACAAGTTTGCTCGCAAATCTCCCTTTGCTTTGTAAGATATATTCTATTATTCATTTGACCTTCTTTTAAAAAAGGGAAGTCTAAATTGTTGTCATTTAACCCTGTAATGCGATAGTCAAATCGACGAGCACAGTTTAACCTTAACCTTTTACGCTCGTATGCAATGGTAATGGGTACCCCATCCTTCTGGAGTGCTGGCACTGGTTAGTAACACACCTGCTAGTGTAGCGGTAGTAGCCCTTTTGAGCATACACTCGTTTTCTGGAAAATTCCCGTCAAAGCTACTTCGTCGATTTGACTAACGTTTAGTAATAAATGTAGGGAATTAATTTATCCTCGAATGAGCCTATAGCCTAAGGTAAGGGGCAATAGGCCTAGGGTAATTGGCCTTGGGCCAGAGACCAGTAGCCGATAATCTGGGGCCTGGAGCACTTAGCAAAGAGCCTGGGGGCATGGGACCTGGTGCATTAATGTTCACTTAATTTCAGATTCTTCTCATGTTCCTACTAAGTTATTTGTCATAAAATGTTTGTATATCTCTCTAAAAGGTTTAATAATGAGTTCTTAATAGTTTTCTCTTTATAAAAGTGTAGTTTCAACCCAAAAAATGTATTTTCTGCATATGTTAGTCGAATCAGCCATCTTAGGTTTAGTAATACCATCCATCCAATTACCATTAGCATTTAAGGGTTAATAGTTGAGATTGACAATATTCCTGAAGTAGTTGAAGTGACTATATAGGTTTGTTCCAACCACACCTCAAACTAGTTTATAACTGTACGACGCATGTGCATTAGCAAAAAACGTTCGATGCGCATGTGTCGGATAGTTCCAAACCAGTTTGAAGTGTGGTTGGAACAAACCTAATATTCCTGTCTAAAAGGAATAATATATTTTCTGTGTATAGAAGTGATATAATAATTTCTTAATTAATATCTCTTAGTCTAATACCTACTAAATCTCCATGATGTTTAAATACGGATTCAATCCTTATTTGGGATTTAACAAGCTAAGTTTTCCACGAGTAGTATTGGATCCGTATTCAATATGTTTTCAATACACCAATCTACTAATAAAAAAACAACTTTTTCTTGGTTTTCGGTAAAGGCTATAAATAATTTTGTTACCTAAACCTTTTATAAATCGGTTTTTTATGTTATGTTTTTAAGTATTTTAAAAAAAAAACTGAAAATGTCAAATAAAGGTTATGTTTTGTGGTTGAGTGTAGTGGTTCTGTATTGACTACAGTTTCTACAGAAACATGCTGAGTGTGGGACTTACATTCGCTCTCTGCGCATTTCAGGATCGAGTTCTGGTGTTTCCATCAAATTTGATCCAGATACGATCCCAGAATTTATCTTATCGTATCTGGATATAAATCTTATTGAATCTAGGTTTGGATCCCAAAACTGTATATATCCTACACGAATTTAAACATCTTGGGAACGTAGTAAATAGATATCAGGCTGAGGCCCCGTTTTTTTTATCACAAATTGAATTATCTATTTTTGCTGTCAAATGTTATTTTAAAAATAATAATAGTTATTCTTTTACTTTTTTCAGGTCACCTGTGCTCGATGACTTATCACCTGAAGAAAGAGATGCAAGGACTGTATTTGTTATGCAGCTTTCGCAAAGGATTAGAGCACGTGACTTAGAGGAATTTTTCTCATCTGTCGGAAAGGTTTATTAATTTCTTTATCGATAAATTTATTTAACTCTATTTTTAGTGTGACCCTAATTGGTCCGTGTTAATTATTTTTAACATGGAAACGTTTGGTGATAAGACGAGTTTAATAATCAGGTGTCATTGTACTTAATAATGTTGGGCTTGATAATAGCCATCCCTGTTATCTGTCTTGTTTTCCTTTGGACTAACCTGGGTCCAACTGGGTAAGTGGGGAAGTTACTTGAAACTTCAAAATTGTTTATCTTCTTTGAGGGTGGGTTATTAATTTATATTTTTAAATATTTTATTTTTTTTTCAGGTCGGGGTGTTGTTTTGAGAATGTTTTTATCGGGGGAAAAATCCCTCTAAATAGCAGGGGACCGAAACTAATAAACCCGATAACCGCTACACTTTCACAGTTTTGAACTTTCTCGCATCTTTTTTAAAGGCACAAGAATGTTTGTTTGGTTTAAAGCTCCCAAAGCTTGCCTGACATGTTTAAAGTTTCTAATCTTTGTTTCAGGTTCGAGATGTAAGGCTTATTACCTGTAACAAAACCAGAAGGTTCAAAGGCATAGCTTATATTGAATTCAAGGATCCTGAATCAGTTCCATTGGTAAGTGACAGCGTATCTTACATCTAAATAATAATAATGCACACTTTAATATATTGCCAAGCTGCTGCGTGTACTCAATTACTGTTCTATGCTGATGTGTGTGATATTAATAGATTTTTACTATGCTGCACATTGCATTCCTAGTGTATGTTTAATACAGGGATCCTATTATTAACTGGTAATACGGATAATTTCTTGCATCTTAATAAAACTTCATCTGAAACAACTGATTTGATGTAACGTTTATTTACAAAAGATGCAATGTCTATTTTCTCTGTCCTTAGTATTATTTTATTATTATTATTATTATTAATTGTTTTAGGCAATGGGCTTAACCGGACAGAAGCTGTTGGGCATACCTATAATAGTTCAGCAGACTCAGGCAGAGAAAAATCGCACAGGCAGCTCGATGCCGAATATAATTCCTCGAGGAATGCCCGGCCCTATGAAACTCTACGTGGGTTCTCTGCACTTCAGCATCACGGAAGATATGCTGAGGGGGATTTTTGAACCTTTTGGAAAAATAGATCAAATTCAGCTTATGACTGATCCCGAAACAAATAGATCAAGAGGATACGGCTTCATCACTGTGAGTTTTCTTACCCTCATCAATATTTACTTATTTTAGGTCATGTTGAAATGTATAGGGTGTCCCATAGTGAACACAACTTTTAAAAAGTAATTAAACTAGTCAAATTTTATCGAATATGTACACATATTTATATATTCACAATAAGAAGCGACATCTCTAGGGAGTTAGAGATAAGGGACGATGTACTTTACGGGGGTGTACTTCACGTTTAATAATGAAAAACAATATATGGCATATGCATATGACTATATGACCTCCCCCATTGAGTCAGCATGCGTGAACACGCTCAACAAAATTTCCTGTAACCTGCTCACAGACATCTGGATTGATGTCTACGATGATTCAAACAATTTCTCACTTCAGTTGTTTAATTATACGGTTTGTCGGCCTACACTTTCAACTTAACATCCCCACAAAAAGAAGTAGGGTGTAGGTCACAGGACCTTGCAAACCACTCATGGTCACCTCCGCGAAAGATCACTTGTCCTGAGAAAGCGTAATTCACAAGTGTTTCAATGGGAGTGGTCAAATGCCAGATTTTGGTTTTTTTATTATTAAATCGGACGTAGTGCTTATTGTGAGTGTATAAATATATATACATTTTCATTGAAATTTGACTGTTTTATTGATTTTTTAAAAGTTGTGTTCTTTATGGGACACTCTAAATAATATAGCTTTCATAGTGGTGCTTAATATTTGATGTCGGTAATATATCCTTTTGTGTGAGTGATGTTTCTTTTTTTTCCCAAACTTAATTTTTATTTATTATTACATTGCAGTTCCATCACTGTGAGGATGCAAAACGTGCTCTAGAGTTGCTAAACGGGTTCGAGTTGGCCGGCAGGAAAATGCGAGTAGGAACCGTGACAGATCGCATGGAAATTCCTAACTCCGTCGCTCCTCCTATCGATACTGATGATTTAGACCGATCAGGGATCGATCTTGGAGCTACCGGAAGGCTGCAACTGATGTTCAGGTTAGCAGAGGGTACCGGAATGCAGATCCCTGCTGCAGCTGCATCTGCATTGAACTTGGCTGCTCAGGCCACTGTTCAAGCTAGCTCGACTCCTCCTATAGCCACTCAGTGCTTTATGCTTTCCAATATGTTTGATCCTGCTAGGTATGAGTGCTTTGTTTCCTTCCTTATGTTTTATAATATAAATGGATTCGGTAGTTTAAATTTTCAAGACCTCTTACCAGTTCTCGAGACTTGAAGCTTTAAAACTATTTTTTTATTGTTACAGTGAAACTAATTCTAACTGGGAGTTGGAGATAAGGGATGATGTGATAGAAGAATGTAATAAACACGGGGGTGTACTTCACGTTTATGTGGACAAAGCATCTGCTGGCAACGTGTATGTGAAATGCCCTACTATATCAACTGCAGTAGCCGCAGTAAATTCTCTGCACGGTCGATGGTTTGCAGGTACTTTATTATTATTTTAAGGCATATACTATATTTTTATTTTCCTTTTAAATAATACGTAGCCTCGATTGTAATATTATGTTGTGAAATGCCCGCAGGTCGAGTGATAACAGCCGCCTACGTACCAGTAGTGAATTACCATAGTCTGTTCCCCGATGCCATAACTAATAACAGCCCACTGATCACATACAGGACTTCACGTTAAGTTTTTTAATCACTTAACTAAATTACACCGATTTTTAGAGTGAAGCATACACTATTTGTACATTTTTATATAATTGTTATTTTAGTTACGATGTAAATAGTTTTTCTTTCTTTGCTTTAAACAAAGTTATTAGAGAAGCATACTATATACAATGCAAATTAAATATTATATTTGTATTTTGTAGTAGGGACCTTCTTTTTAGATAATTAATAAGTTTTAATTTTTTTTTTTTTTTTTATTAAAATTGAAAATCCAAGAAGTGGATTGTTTACACAATAATTATAATAAATTGTACATTATTATAAAAAAAGCATTCATTTTGTACATATACTTTTAAATTAAATTCTCTTAAAAGAGTGATTGTTTACCTGATGTTATAATTTAATAAAAATACACATTTATAAATTGGTGTTACTATTTATTTATATTCAATATCTATCAATTGAAGTGACTACAATATATCTTAATGATACCAGTGCCAGTTTAGTTTGCCATGTATTAAGAAATTTTGAAGACTATTATCTAGCAGCAATTAAATGGTTATTTGATGTGATACAGGAAGTAAATGAAACAACAGGTTCAGTTTTAATCAGGCGGCGTTCTACAATTTGGGCACTTATTGTAATCCAGCAGTAGATTTGTTGACCTTGACCAGCACAGTTGCCAAATACTTTGCTGGTAATTGATATTATTGTGCAGGTTCAGAATGTGCATAGAATCAAAGTAAATGTATATTTTCAATATGGCGGGTAAAAAAGTTTTTAGTCACCATGACATGTTATACATCAATTTAAAGGTCTTAAAGTGTAGAAAAAGAATATGAAACTATTAAAATTCCACTTAAATATTTTCAATATGGCGGGCGACAAAAAAAAATGTTTAGTCACTTATACATCAATTTAAAGGTATTAAAGTGTAGAAAAAGAATATGCAACTACACTTTATAATTTTAACTTAATCGTACAGAAACTGGCGATTATCGTCTCATGTACTAATGTGAAGCGTGCCTTACTTGTTTGTAAATGTAAAGTTAGTTAATTTTTATCCCTCTCTGGATGGATTGATATTTTATTGAAAGGTACAGAAGGCTGGAGTGGTTTTGGCCTAGTCCATTGCACTGGATGTAGAGTTTTTGGCGTTTTGTAATAATAATTCAGTTTCGGGGGTAAATTGGTTGCTATTTTAGAAACGCGATATATATTTGTGAACTACTATATATAAATGTTACCCCACTCAAAAATTACAAAAAAAAAATATAAAATTTGGTTTTCACTTAAAAATTTTGAGTGTTTTAGTTCGCAATATGTTTCCTGTTTTTGGGCAAAAAAGGTTTACTTGCACATCAAATTTCAAATCTCTACCTATAGCTTAAGAGATACACTCGAATATGCGACAGTCGAACTACCAAAAGCATAAGGGTTCAGGGCCGCTGAGAGGATTTCTGGGCCCCTGGGTAAGTTAGCATCTCGGCCCCTTTGAACTAATAATGGGGGGGGGGGGGGGGGGTCCTCCTCCGGAGAATGTTTTGAACATTTAAGTGCAAAAAGATGAGTTTGAAGGATAATATCGAAGGGCAAATTTGTCCTTACAGTAAAAGATGTTTGGTGAGGACGAATTTTGAAGTTTATATAAGATGGGCTAAAAAAAGCAAATAATTGAGTTGTTTTGTAGCTGGTAAGTTTCATTAAAAAACATTCTTTTGCACTTTGTATAATACATATATAAAATTAAAATAGTGAGATTATGAGAAAACAAATCAAAATAGTTAAGTTACACATTATTTTTTTTTTTTTAAAAAAAGCCATTACAAGTAAAAATGTAAAAGTTATTAATATCAGTTAGTTAATATGATTTGTCTGTCAGTTTCTCTCCTGTAAATTAACATTTGACCATATTAAATAAGATGAAAACCACAAAAATCTATGTAACTATATGAAACATAAGAAATCAAACTTCCGTACTCATGACACGTTTAGGAATAATTTTAAGTTCATCACCATCAGTGGCCTAGCTAGAGCACTGGGGTGCCCCTCGCCAAAAAAATTGATGAGTAAAAAACAAGTAGGTTCTGAACTGAATGGGGCCCCCTGAAAATGGTGTAGAAGTATAATTCCAAGTTAGATTTTATTATGCTCTAAAGGGGTCCCCATGGACATTGGTACAGAGATAGTAGTTTTATATTTTTTTTGGATTTTGGGGCCCCCTGGCACCGGGGGCCCACCCGCAATTTGGACCCACAGTGGCGCCACTGATAACAATATCCTTCTTGCCTGTTTAGTTGTTATAAGGCCCCCCCCCCCCCCCCCCTCGGAGGCCCTGGCCCCTGAGCATTCCCCCCCCCCCCCCTGTCGGCGGCCCTGGAAGGGTTTCTAGGATGACCTCAGAACCCTAAAAAGTCAAATTGTAGGGGGCCGCAACTTTGATGACCCAAAGATTTTATTTGTTGTAATTTTTTACATGGGGTATCATTTTAAAAATATTGAAATGTGGATTACAAATATATATTGCGTTTCCAAAGTGGTGGCCATTACCTCTAAAAAAAAGACATGTACAATATATTATGAATTTTTATGGCTGAAGAAACCCTTTTGCCTTTTAGAAGCTTGCTGGCAAGTACATGACGGAATTTTTTTTCTTAATAAAGCATCATTTTACGAGAAACGATCCTGGATTCCAGTCTCATTTCTTTATTTTACTCTCAGAGCATGAACAAGGAAGTGGAATCCCAGAAGATAAAAGGGATAAGGGGAATCCCTTCCTTGTCCTTGCTTTGAGATTTTACTTCCTCTTTATGTAGGGATTGTTTTGAGCTGTAGTTTCGAACGTTGGAGAGAGGTTTTAAACCAGCTTAGGTTTTCACAAGTTTTTATTTTGATTGATATTGATATACGCACATCTGTATGTGTGATGTTCATTTCTTTTTTTATTTATTTATATTTTATATTGCTTTTGTCGATTGTGATAGCATAATGTAGAATGTACACTACGTTGCAAAGTATCGTTTGTCCAATTCGACGTATTAAAATGGAATGTTAAGTCAATACGGTCTTTTCTAATCCGCTTTAGCAGACGCTCTTTCGATTCCTATACTTATTCATCGACGGTCTGTTTTCATGAATTTCAATAATGTCAAGTCGCTATGCCAGCTTATTTTACAGCAAAATATGGTTGGTATTGGCTATATTCGTTTTTATGTTGCTTGGAACAATTAAATTAATAAAATTTGAAGAAGACAAAGAAAAATTAGGTTTGTACATTCTGTTGTATTTATGCATGTTTTCCATACTTGATGAATTTGATAGTTATTTACCATTATTTTTTAAACTTAATGATTTCGATATTATTTGTATTTTACTTAAATAAGGAAAGATAAATTATTGAATTAATTTGCGTGTCGTTCTATTGTCAATTGATTTCAGAGTTGACGGTTGCTAGATTGCAAGCAGCTAACAGTGCATTGCAGCAAAACCTTCTAGAGAAAACTAATTCTAAAACATTTCACGAGCAAAATGATATTATTGTCATTTACAACAGGGTTCCTAAAACCGCATCGACAAGTTTTGTCAATGTAGCATACGACCTGTGTAAAAGGAATGGATTCAATGTTCTTCATTTAAATGTCACTAAGAACTACCATCTTCTCAGCTTGAGCGATCAGGTTTTTATTTAATTTTTTTTTTAGCTATTTATTTAAGGTAGGTCTCCGTAACTTTAAAGATCTAGATCAACATATTTCTGTTTCTCATCTTGTTTATTAAACCGTTTCGACAAAGAGGTATATAAACTTTTATGTATAGTATGTCTCTTTGTCTAAAGGCCGGTACACACGGGGATACTTTTGTTGCTAGATTGGGTGTCTAGAACGAGTGTCACTGTGGAGACTCGCCTAGAGTGGTGCTAGACTCGCGGTGTCTGGTTTCTTCGGGTAGATGCCTCTCTTTTTGCTCTAGCATTCAGTCTAGGTCAGTTTCAGCTAGGTGAAACTTTTTACTAGAGCAGAATGCTTACAACCGCAGCTGGGCAGCGTTCCTTTCATTTTCCTGATGTATTGTTCCATATTTGTTATTGTCAATTATACATACAGGGTGTCCCAAGTTTAAATATTAAAATTCAAGGAGCATATTTACGAGGCCATCTTCATTTCTACCAGTTATTCTGAAATCAGTATCCCTTCATTAAAGTTTTTTTTACGTAATTTTATTACTTGTACTTTCAAGTGGGTGGAAGATGTACTATGGACCTATTTAATGAGTTTGAATATTTTTATATTTTATTAATAAAATATGTCTCGTCTCGATATTATCAGCCACGATGTAGCCCTAGGGACGAGGAAAATGACAGTCAAATCCACACGTAAATGGGTAAAATATTTTTTAATTATTTTTCAGTTTATCCCTTAATTTTCTAACAATTCTTCTTCTTATTGGGCTTTTAGGCTTTTAGGGATGTTCATTATAAAAACATTTCTATTTTTTTTAAAAAACAATATAATTGGTGCGAATTTTCGCCCATACCTAGGCATCATCAGGCCTTTATCTGAGTAATATTGTGTGCTTTTCATTGATCTTTTTTATATACATATATCCAAAGGTGAGTAACATTCTCTGACCAACATTGAACTGTTACTACTATATAGTAACAGTTTACTTTGTTTGAATTCATGATCATTTACCCTTGACCGACCCACAAAAAAACGAAGATTTGAAGAAGGGACAAACCAAACTACTCCATTAATATATAGTTTTCGATGAGAGTGGGTGAATTTGAATTTGCATTACTTGGAAGAAAAATATATTTTATATATATAGATATACACAAATTTTGTGTATTAAAAATGATAATAAAAGTACTGTTAAAACTGGAAGTAATACAGTATACATTTGTTGATAGAATTAGCAACCCCCATTACTTTTATTCCTTACTGTTGTTTCTTACTACTAAGTTTTATTAAAAACTTTTGTTCAGCAAAAAATAAATATTTACTAATACTTATGTTACTATTTTTCAGGCTAGATTTGTGTACAATGTTACACATTGGAATGCAAAGAAACCTGGCCTTTATCATGGTCATGTGGCATTTATCAATTTTGAAAAGTGAGTGTTTTTGTCCTCTATTTACTTCTAAACATTTAAAACTCATGTTAGAAATGCCAAAGAAACTTCAAATATAAGCGGATTTTACTATTTTATTATTTTTATTTTTCAGATTTGGCTCTAGGCAACAACCTGTCTACATCAATCTAATTAGGAAACCATTGGATCGTTTGATATCATATTATTATTTCCTTCGTTATGGCGATAATTACAGACCTCACTTAGTTAGAAACAAGCATGGTGATACTACGGTAAGATCACTTCTAATCATGTTTCATTCTTTTATTTTTTGTTATTATAAATTAAGAATTTTATTTAATTATATTTGATATACTGTAGACAAAGTGATAACTTTTATTGACTAATAATAATAAGCAAAATGTACCACCGGAGGAAGAAAAATTCAAAACTAAACAAAATTATAAACAAGACTGTCCTTATTACTGTGTTAGATGAGCTAGCTATAATGTTTATTAGTGTTAGAAAAGCTAGCCATAACTGTTATTGGTGTTAGATAAGTTAGCTATAACTGTCATTAGTGTTAAAAAAGCTAGCTACTGTAGAACCTCACTTACACGACCCTCAATAACACGACAACCTCAATTAAAAGTGCAATTTTCACATCCCCTTGAGATTGTCATTATGCATAATGTTAAATTAACCTGTATAACGCGTCTATTATTATCCAAACAACCTCAATAACACGGATTTTTTCTAATTCAGAACGTAACTCTCAACCTCTATAACAAGTCGTTTTGGGAAGTCAACCTCTATAACGCGACTCTATACAGGAGTGGGTCGACCTTGAACAAGTCTAGACTTGAAAACCCCGCCCATTAACCTCGATAACACGACTGATAGCCAAAATAACCTTGATAACACGACCCTCAACAAAAAGAACACCAATAACAAGACTGTTTCCCTAATCCCCTTGAGACACTTTTTATCGAGGTTCTACTGTATAACTGTTATTGGTGTTAGATAAGTTAGCTATAACTGTCATTAGTGTTAAAAAAGCCAGCTATAAGTGTTATATGAGCTAGCTATAACTGTCATTAGTGTTAAAAATTCTAGTTATAACTGTTATTGGTGTTAGATGAGCTAGCTGTTACTGTTATTAGTGTTAAAAAAGCTAGCTATAACTGTTTGTGCTTCATATTTGCTGAGTTTTATGAAAATATGAAATATTTAAATAATTTCAAATGATGGTGTTTGTTTATTTTTCAGACATTTGATGACTGTGTTAGAAATAGGCACCAAGATTGTGATGCAAGTAACATGTGGCTTCAGATACCTTTCCTATGTGGTCATGCTCCTGCTTGCTGGTATTATAATATCTTTAATTCATCCATTTATATTCTTAGCCTTCAAAGCAATTTTAGGGTGTTTTTTTTTAGACGTTTTTAGGATGTCTTGTCGTTTCCTTTATTAAATAAAATAATTCATTACATTCCACAAAGCAATTAAGTTTTTAATATTGTTCGATAAAATATATATTGTTATAAATGTTATAATCTCGGGTGGACTAGGGAAGGTAATAATGTGCCCATGATTTGATATTGTGGCCTTAACCCTGCACTTCTAACAATACGTCTCTGAGGCGTACCTACTGACTATAGTTGATAGCTCTCGGTGCGCAAGCGAGCCAGCCATTAGTCCTTCTAGGTATGCTATCTCTGTTTAATTAACCTTCAGATTGCGTCAAAGTCGGGTCTTTGCTGAGCTTTTATATATTAGTAATTTACCACTTCTTTTAGTCTACTGTGCCTCAGGGACCCTATCGAGCCTACTATTATCGAGCTTGTTGCCTTTAATTGGCTTTTTACATTGTTCCTAAAATTTGATTATTAAATATATTGCCATATTGATAAAAATGTGTAATTTATTTTTATATCTATTCATTAGATTATCATAATAAAATTTCAGATTTAAATGCAGCAGGTGCTAGTGTGGAAAAATGTAAAATGTATATTTTGACCTGCTCTTTTCAGGTTAAAGGGTCCGTTTGATAATAATTTTCTCCCTAACGAGCACCTTTTAACCATTGTATTAGACAAATAAATGTTTCAAGTTCAGCATTTAAATCTTAAACGTGTATAAGTTGGTCTAATTTTAATTTACGTCTGAGAGGCGTAGTGTTAGGAATAATGGACTATTAGGCAGTGTTAGTAAGGCAGGGTTAATTGTATTGAAATTAACTCAAAACTTTAAATGTTTTCTGGCGGACTTTTTACTGCACTCTACTTGACTCCATAACTATTAAAATACGTCTTATAATGCTTTAAACATTTTTCTTACTATACTGAAGTGCATTAATTGTTTTATTTTGTCATATAAAAAAATAACATTTTTACTTGTTTCTCATTATTTAAGTGACTTATTTATTTTTAGGGAACCTGGCAATCGCTGGGCGTTGGAAGAAGCAAAGAGAAACCTACTTAACAAATATTTATTAGTCGGAGTTACCGAACAGCTACCTGAATTCATCGCTGTGCTAGAAAGTGCCTTACCTACATTTTTTAAAGGAGCTTTGAACCATTTCATATCCAGTAAGTTTCCTCCTTCCTTTAATTTAGTTTATCACCAACCTAAGACCCCATAAAATATACTATTTTTTATGAAAATGTAATTTTTTAACTCTTAACGCTTGTTATTTTTAGGTAAAAAGAACCATTTGAGAAGAACCAATCTCAAATTTCCACCTTCCGACGAAACTATAGGTATTATTAAAAGAACTGTCATTTGGAAAATGGAAAACGAGTTGTACGAATTCGCTTTGGAACAATTTAATTTTACTAAGAAGCGAATGCAAGTCGGCCGTGACGGTATGCTCGTCGATCGAGGCAGGCAGTTCACATTCGAAAAAATCAGCCCTAAATGACATCGGAATCACAAGCCGGCACAAAACAAATCACAATCACTTAGTTTAAAAGCAAACGTCCTGTAAAACTTTGTGGTTTTCCGGCTTGTGATGTATTTAAAAAGATACCGATTTTATTAAAACAAAAACTACGAGTCTTTGTTTTTTATGTCCGGTTATAATCGGTAAAGACTCTATTTGCTATACCTTGTAAATTAACGACTAAATCATCATATTTCTATGAAAGAGTAACTATAATGAGTGAATGAAAAATGCTTGTATTTAATATAAAATAGCATCTATTTTCATTTTGTAAAATAATTTTTTGAGTAAGTTGAAACACTTGGTGTGATTAATTGAGGTTTTAATATGGTTTGTAAGGGTTAGGATGTGATTTAGTTTTATTAGAGTATTGTTAGGTATTTAGATAATCAGCAACCCCTTACAGATATGTACTAGGTCATAATCATTTACTTTTTAAGTCTAGTTTCGGTGATACTCGGTTCCTATAGGCCCTCATGAATAATTTCTTATGGAGTTTGGCTTATTAGTGAATTAAAATGATAAAATTTAAAAAAGAAATTCCATAACATTCCTTGCAATAAAGAAAAATTTGATGTGTGTGGTTTGAGTTTAGATTTCTAGATTTGAGATTTTAAAGCTTTTGAATTGATGCTACTTTTGCTAAGAACTTACCCTAGACAAAGTATCTTCTAATAAGTACCTACGTGCACTTAAGCTTTTTTTTTTCTTTCTTTCTTTCCCTTGATAGAGAGGCAATGATTGTCCATTAAATTATTTAGCTGATGGTTTTTTTTTATTATATATTATTATGTAGACTTCGCTGAACCTTAAGGAACTTGCATAAAATTATTTTATTTATTATTTGTTTTTTAAAACAGTGGAAAGAATATTATTATTAAAAAAAAGTATATTGTTTTTTCTTCCAAGTGCCTGGTAGTTATTTTTATTAGAAATTTTAATGGTAAATAAGGTAATTTTTCGGACCATCGCACATGAAGCTACTCAAAAGAGACGGAACTGGTTTGTGGTTGATATTACTGACCGGTTACTAACTCACCAGTGAAGCAATTCCGTACGAGAGGCCTACTCAAAAATTATCAAAATCAGTAGTTTTCTGTGTGTTTTAAGATGGAACATACAAATTTTGTGTCATGGATAGTGATACTGAATGCTAATATGATGAATATGTTTTGCTGCATTACTATCATTACAAAAGAAATGTGATTCAAAGAAGATGTTGGGTTAATATATATTTTGTAAGAAATTTTAACTGCTAATTATTCGTTGCTGCAAATGAACTCTAACTTTGAGATAAAATAATTGTTCGGTTCTATATGTCTAAAGACAGTTATTTAGAATTAGTGCAATTGATTTCTCCTGCTCTTGCTACGTGGGGGATGTTTTTTTATTCTCCAACTAATTCTATATTCACTTGTTGATCATTCATTTTCATGAAACAAAAATGAAATTATTATCAAAAATATTAAATAACAATAAACATGTTGTATTCAATCGGACGAGGAATTAGGTGACTCTAGACATTTGCGAGTAGACAGGTGGAGTAGCTGAAACTGATTACTAATGGGTTATTGACTGTTTAGCGATTAGTAGCGCCTTCTGCAGTGTCATATTCGATTACAAGGGTTGGGACTCATTGTGACCTGGTTAGTGATTAGTAGCGCCGTCTGCGGTGTCCCATTGGATTACAAGGGTTGGGACTCATTGTGACCTGGTTAGTGATTAGTCTGCAGTGTCCCATTGGATTACAAGGGTCGGGACTCATTGTGACCTGGTTAGTGATTTGCGACTGTGATCAATTTCTTTTGAGTAGCATCAAGTGCGTAGGGCCTAAATCTGAAACAAATCCTTGGATATTTTCATTTACCGGGCGAATACAGAATTATTAATATTAAATTTAAAAAAATATAATAACACGATAATTTAAAGGGGTTTTAATTTCCTGATGTAAAATTTATTCGAAGTTCCAAAAGTGCTGTGATAACAATAATAATTAAGAATTAGTTAAATACAAATTTGTATTTGAAATTATTGCCTATCAAATTATGAAATGAAATGAATTTGATACGATTTACAAGTTGTCGTATTTATATAAAAACATCGGTGTTATATTTTTTTTTGTATATATTTTAAATTTGCTCCAAGTGTTTCAAATTTGTGCAATGACTTGACTCGTAATTATGAAAACTGTTTTAACATTTTATCACATACAAATATTTTTATTTTATCTTACATTTATAACTTAAGGAATCTAACAGACTTATTTAACAAATGAGTAATAAATATTTATAAGCTAAGAAATACCACTTATGTATGCCATTCAAAACTTTAATGTTTTTTGTTTTTTTTTGACCACTGAGAGTTACATATGATAATCGAAGAACGTACATTTTATAAAAGATTTACCTAAGTTGTGGTGACTTTTTTTTTCTTTTTTAGTAAAGTGCCTGTATGATAAGAAGGGAAAGTCCTTAGCTAATGTGTTTTTTGGTGTCTTCTAAAAATGATCTAAGTTAGTTGTTTTATAACATTCTAGCAAACATGAGTTTGTATTTTAAAAAATACAGTTTATATGTTTTTAAAAATTTAAATAGGTTAAATAATAGATAGTTTCTTGTGTGTATACTTCTCCAGGGCCGGTCCACCCCACCATATTTAAATACTTATCAAGAACGAAAAAAAAGAAGAAATGATACGAGTTAAAATTAAATATTTGTGTCATATAATACATATTATGTATACATACACTTTGACGGAAGGTAAACAATTATCAGAAATATAATTGTTAATTCTTAAAATTGCGAAATATAATTGCGTCTTAAGGCGCTCGCTCAGCTATCACTAAGTCGAGGCAACTCGAGGTCGTGGGCTCGATCCCGTGCCATGATACTCTGAATTGTATCTATGAATCGCCGACAGGCAGGGTGAGGGACACCCTTTATGGGGACTCTTCCCCCACTCTTTGATGTGGGTCCGATCTGTGTCATGATGATGTAGTTTGTATCTATGAATTGCGGACAGTGCAGGGCGAGGGACACCCTTTATGGCGACTCTTCCCCCACGCTTTGACACACGCTTATATAGCTTACTAATGACCACACCATACTCGCTTCGGTGGTACAATGTACAAATGTATGATGTGTGAAGTAGCTGGAACTCTCCACCACGGGGCGTGAAAAGGGCCTAAATGATGGCCTAATTGCAAGGTTCAAACAAGTGGTTCGTCCTACCCGTTCTAGTAGGAAGTACTAGACTACTACTAGTACATAATTTACGGAGTGATAATATTTATCTAATATGAACCTTATAGTAAAGGAAAAGAATAGCCTGGGCGGTGGTTCTTGTACAATCATGGGCATTCATTGTTAAAAAAATTATAGTTATCTGGAAAGATAACTAGAAGCTAGAAGTAATCTTTTTATCACATTTATTTTTTCCTCGCCTAGAGATTTTAAGTGAGAAATAAAAGTGGTGAAAACTCTTTGTAATGTATCGGCTTGGGGGCTTCATCAATCGACACAGTGTTTGATTTTTAATTCTGATTATTGTAACTGATACTCTGGTCCTGAGCATTTCATTTCAACATTATAATAAGATTTTTTTTTTATAAAAAACACCAGACCTAATCCAGATCAGTTTGCTTCTTCAAATTGATTAGATTTAGATATTAATAACTAAGGCACTAAGATGAAGGTTTTTGTTTGCTTGTTTTTAGTACAAAATTGTGAATAGTAAAAGCTTTTGTTATGGCAATTATAAACATAATTAAAAACATATCATAAAATATAAATTTAATGTATTTTAAGAAATAATATTAGACTTGTTTGATACCCTAATGTTAATGTGTAAACTTATTATTTATTTTAATGACAATCTTATTCTTTTTGACTACATTAATAATATTATTAAAACTATATTGTATTTGGATTAACAAAAAAAGTTCTAATCTTGATTCGAGTATTAAAGAGTTGTTTTTAGAACCTCTTGCGATCTTTAGGAGGATGATTTTTATCTTTTTTTTATACATAATATTTATAGTTGTTATTTATATTTTTTCTTTTTTTTTTTAATTGATTTGTTTTAAATTTATTTACAGAGTACGTTGGAATTGACATCTTTTTGATTGTATTGTTAATAAGTATGATGGACCATTTAGGTGTGAAGAATACAAATTAAATCATTTGAATTGAGATGTTTTTACCCTTCCTTATAATGTCAACATCAGTTGTAATCTTTATTTATTAAAAATGTTTGTGGCTAAAAAATGGAGGATTGAAATTAACAAGAATACAAGTATCCTTGTAACATTCAGTTTAAGACACGGCAACTGCGAACCTGTATTCCTAAATCAAACTCCTTTTCCTCACTTTAGCACTGTCCACTACCTCGGGTTACACCTGGATCGGAGTCTAACATGGGCACACCACACAAAACTCAAACGACAAGACTGCAACAGACGTTACAAACTTTTATACAGACCTCCTACTCCATACATGTAAACAACACACATAACAAATTACTCATTTATAACACTATAATTAAGCCCATGCTGTCATACGGCATTGAACTTTGGGGTTGCACTAAACTTTCCAACTCCTATCACATCCAAACCATCCAATCTAAAATCCTAAGAAGAATAACCAACGCTCCTTTCGATGTTTCCAACCTTATCCTCCACAGAGGCTTTAAAGCCCCATTTATCCGTGACCTAGCCTCCTCCTGATACAAAAGCTTCCCTGACTCTATATCCCACCATTCCAATCCTTTAGCCCAAACCTATCCTGTCCATCCATTCCACAAAACCCTCCTCGATGCCTATAGAGGCAGTGACCGATTTTAATAATTTACATATATGTATTTGGTATTTTTAAAATTTAATTGAAGATTTTTATTTAGAAAGTCATTTCGTGGCTCTATCATTGAAGCGAGCATATTGCAATAAAATACTGAATATTTATATTAAGGAATTATTAATCATGGTGTATGTCATAGTTGAAGATAAGTGGATGAGGGTAGAGTGGGGGTACTTGGTACAAAGCTTGCCTTCCCAGATAAACCTACACTCCTAGAATTTCAACCACTCGCTGTAGCTTTTAAACAATTATTATAAATGTATCACTTCACTACGCAAAAACGTGAAATTTTACATGCCTGTTTCAATTGTACTTTAGACAATGTATATAAAGTTTTATTAAAATCGTTACGTTAGAACGTAAGATATCGGTAAAAAGGTTGTTTTCTCTATTTTAAAGATTTAGGTCCGCTTTAATAAATTTAGTGATCTTTATCACTTCATAGCGGTGTCGATGTTAGTTTTACTAAAAAATTGTATTTGTAAAAAATGTTTGTCTCGTCGAATGTTTAAAGTTAGAATTTTTTCCCTTCCTAAAATTCCAATTTTAATTTTGATGCACATGCTTACGCGAGCATTGCGCGAATGCTTGGGAAGACAACGTTGTCCATCAAACTCGTCTCCTGAGCATTGGTAAAATGAACATGCGTACCAAATTTCATCAAAATCAGTCAACTTTTTCATATGTTATCGTCGTACGTTTCAGACATACAGACACAGAGCATATATAGTTGAATGTAGGAAGCTCGCTATGCTCGCTTCAATTATGAATTTCTAGTATGGAGATGAGGAAACACTGCGCAGTATTAAAAAATTTTCATAAATAAAGATTATGACCGAGGAGGACCTTATAAGGAAGGGTCGAAATGTCTCAGTTCAAATTATTTAATTTGAATTCTTCACACCTAAATAAATGGCCCATCATACTTATTAATAATTTATTTACATTAAATAATAAAATGTAAATGTAGTTAATAAATAAGCCCTTACTAGTAACTTGAATCAGTGTGCCTTGTCTTAAATATTCAGACATATACATTCAGAATATAATATAGGCTTTAATCACAGTTAGTTATACATTATCTGATCATTTTTAAATGTTTTACATTTTTCAATGTTTAATCGATTGAGAAAATGTGACAATGATAACCAAGGAGTGCTAATTTGGAAAAAATAAAAATACTGTATAAATGGAAAGTTACCTAACCACTGCCATTTTAACCCGTATTAAGCAGTCATGTCACACATTTTAGTGTCACACTAGTTTGCTATGGGCTTCTGTTTTTGTTATATTTTTTCCCCGAATGATCAAGTTCTGGTAGTTAAAAGATGGGGTAAATATCTTCATTAGTTTTCCTTTATTCATTTTCTATAAACTATAATCAGATTGAACTTTTTTTTGTTGTCCTCATGGATTCCTTTGTACAAATAAATTTATTTTTAATACATTGACATCGGAGAAAAATCCATTTTTAAGAATTCATAAAATAACATTTTAATTTAACAAAAAAATAAAATAAATATATAAAAAAGATTCATTCAATATGATTTTGAAGTTATTATTATTTTTAGTTTATTATTAATATTTTTAATTTTAAATTTTTAGTTTATTATTAATAATTTTAATTATATATTTTAGTGTTATTATTATAAACATGTTCTGTTTGCGAACTGAATATTTCAACCTTAAATAATATTGGATAAAAACTCATTATTTAATGTACTATTGTTTTCTTAAATCTATATATGAATTAGAACCTGAGTTTTTTTTAAAAATAATTTTATAAACCTTTTATTTTATTATTGATTTTTTTTTTTTTTTGAGGCATTGCTTTAATGCTCTGATCAATAATTGAGCTTTTATTGTTTGTATTATCATCGATCTTGAAAGAAAGCCACCCAGGTTTTAAAAGTTGGCAACATAACAATTTTACACAGAAAT
Source organism: Gerris lacustris (assembly GCA_951217055.1). Lineage (NCBI taxonomy): Eukaryota > Metazoa > Arthropoda > Insecta > Hemiptera > Gerridae > Gerris > Gerris lacustris. The sequence continues at coordinate 74,286,575 of OX578278.1, forward strand.
CAATGAATAATGTAAACTGTGGGAAAATTTGTTTGAATTTTAATAAATTAATCTACTTTTATTTTCTCTTAGTCAAAATTTGTTATTTATGGTTAACGTTGAATGTATGCAGCACAGCTTGCTCCATTAAATTTTGGTTTTTAAATTTAATAGGGTCATATTATTTATCTAAGAGTGTAATATGAAAATAATTATTATAAATTTCATAGACATAAAATTGCACTAAAATGGAAACGTATTTTTTCCTACGGTAAAGACAAGAAACATGACCATGTGAGTGGGCTACTGTAATAGGCCTAGAGAAACGTGCCTGTGATAATACTACCATCAAAAGCGAGTACTTTACGTACCAATAAAATAACTTATCTCTAAAGGCTTTTTTTGTAATTCTATAATTTAAACATTAAAACAAAGCGTAGCCTTTTTTTCTCACCCTTCCTTTGTTGTATTATTATTTTTACTCTAATTTCTTGTTAGAATTTTTTTTTTTCTAATTTATTTATTTTAAAGAGGCCACTATACCTTATTGTTGTAATTTAAACTTAAGGTTTTTTATTGTAATTTTACTTATCTGATGCCAGTAAATTGTGAAGTATGTATTTGATATGGATTTATATTGTTACTTTGGAAAATTATTTATTATTCAAGTAGCTTATTGAATTTTCTCTTATTCTAAGATATGACTACATCACTAATTGTTTTGGTATTAACTTTTTCTTTCTTTATTTCTTTAGTTTTGTATTTTATGTCAGCATTATTATAAATTTGCTTTATTGTTTAAAAGAAGACATAGTATCGAGCTTGTAGTTAACCTGTTAGCATAAAGTCAAAACTGTGGGGTGAAACAAAGGTTAGGAGGGATTAGCTATATAGCTGGTGGTGGTTGGAATGGCAGGGATGTATCACAATGTTTTACCGGAATGTTAAAGCCAGCGTGGCCGTGTGGGTTAAACCACGTCTGCTCGGCCATCACTGAATCATGAGTGGAACGAGACGGGGTTTGATTCCTCGCCGTGACACTCTGATTTATATGGCTCACTATTGATCACATCATACTCGCGGTACTATGTACAGAGGTATGATGTGTGAAGTGGCTGGAACTCTCTACCGTGGGGCGTAAAAAGGGCCTAAGTGATGGCCTAATTGCAAGGTTCGAACAAGTGGTTCGCCCTACCCGTTCTAGTAGAAAGTACTAGACTACTACTACTACTACCACCGGAATGTTTGTCCGGAATCGTTCAGCTTCAGTCTTGAGCTGTTGACCTTAGCTGTCTTTAGCCTTAGGACTCAATGTGGCTTCCTAACCCCCTTTTCTACCGATAAAAGATAAAAAAAACCCTGTATTTTCTCCACTGTTAATAAGTTTTATCTTTAGTGCTTGTTTTAATAACACGGAATTGACTACTGTTTGAATGTGTATTTGTTAAAATTTTACTTCTAGATATCTGATACACTATGTGGCCTCTTTTATTTCAAGTATTTTGTTTCGTGTACGCTTTTTAGTTAACTTTATGACTTTAATCCTGCCATATATTTGTGATATATGTGAATTTTATTTCTTACCTTTATTTTAATTGTTATTTAATTGAAAATAATTTTTAATTTGTTCTATTAATTTTATTGTATTTTAATATTTGTTTAATTTCTTTTGCTGTTCCTTTGATTAAATGATGGAAAGAATGATAAATATAAATTTACATTAAAAATGGAAGTACTTATTTATCTTGAATAAAATTTGAGAGTGTTGCTTGAGCTGATATTTTGTTAGTTTTACTTTGAATCCTACTATCTTACACTTGAATATGTTCGTTGAATATGTTCGCCTGTACATTCATTGAAAATCAACATTTTTTTTTGGATACTTTTCCATTGTATACATTACGAAGACCAAATCCAGCCTTAACTTTTTCATGTCGTCTACCTGTATGTCTGATGTCTGTCTGTCGCCACCATTCTGACTTTATAGTACTTACTGGCTAGCGATATCGATTAATATTTACGGTAAGGTGTGCGCTTGTTTTAGGCTTGATTTCATCTAAAAATATTGAGTATAACTAGAGTTATTAACGATTATATAAAAATGTGCTTTGAAAATTTTCTTAACAGTCACGGTTAAAAATGTTAACGGTGTAACCTAAAATTATAACAACAAAAAATTAAAATCTTCTTATAATTACTTGCTTTCCTTATGTTTGCACTTTTAATATCCGTCATATGTATACTGGTTAACTTTTTCATGTTGTTGTTTTCTTCACAAATATTAAATTTTAAGTTGTTCATCGGAATTTTAGGTTTTTAATATGTTTATACTCCTAATTAAATAACGGTTATTTATCTTGCCTAAAATAGAAGAATTTTTGTATGTAATCAGTTAAATAGCCTCCAAACTGAGATGCGTTGGATATTTTATTTTTAAAAATGGAATGACTGATGTATAAATAATATAGTCCTGATTCTTTTCAATGAAGGCTTTAGATAGAAAAGAAAAGATTTAGGAATTTCATATAATCTCTTTGCCTACATGATAATTTGAAACCACCACTGTTTGCTAGCGTAGCGGGGTGAAGGCTTGTAACAAAGAAAACTGCAAGAGATCTTGATCATTTTGTTGTCTATTAAATTGCTTGCCACAGTAGCTTGTATTGAAAGCCCGATGACAAAAATAGTGGTCCAAGCCAGCCTGTATTAAACATTAGCTATTAACTTTAAGTTATTATTTACTAGTGAGTAAGCTAACTATATACTATTCAAGTACAATAAGATGTGCTTATAAGATTTCCAAGTCTATGTTTAGTGTTGCCATTATATAATTTATATTTGACTTGTGATTCATTTGTATCTCTGAAAAAATGATCCACGTGTTTAAGAACCGTTTTCTATTCTCATAAAAGTAATTTCTTATCATTTTATAATCGAGTAGTATCCCGACGACGACGCACCTCGAAATTATTTGTTATTGCTAAGCTAAGGCAACCACATTTATTCCAATAAAAATAAATGTTTGTTTTTATTTTTTGGTCTTCAAATAGATTTAACAACTTTGTAAATAGATATCTAAATTAATTTTTCTTAATTTAACTTTAAAAAAAAAAAAAAATAAAATCAAGCCTGTTGCCATGGGCCTAATTTCATTGGTTTTTAAAAGGGTTCGTTTTTAGGGTCTGTAGGCAAAACCAAGTACCCTTATATTTTTCTGTGTTTGTCTGTCCGTCCGTCTGGTCGCCTGCTCTCACGGCTACACCTTTCGTCCGATCACTTTGAAATTTGGCATGTATGTGTCTTGTACTTACCCACATATTTTAAAAATATAGCGACTTAAAAAAAATATTTTTCAAAAAAATTAGGGTAAAAAAACTTAAGGGTTAAAATTGTTTAATTTTTTTTCGACACCGTGGGGGGTATCATATGAAAGGGTACGTCGAGCTGATTACAGAAATATATAATTCTTTGGTTATAACTTTGATAGGGCGAGCGTAGGCAAGTTTGAAGTGGGTGTGAAACGTGCCCCCCCCCCTCTACCTCGCTTATGTGAAGTGCAAAAAATTCCTGAACATTCTTCGACCAAAAGTAAAGATACCACTTTTTGGAAATTTCGAAAAAAATATTATTTTATTTTATATTGACAAAATACTTTTTTTTATAACTATGGTCTTTTCGATGTATTTATATGGTTGTAGTCCGGTTCAGTGGCAAACAAATACTTTATCAGAAGTTTGTTTATGTGTTTTGAGAATATCAGACCCATAGGATAGTTCAAAGTAAGCTTTTTAACATTTAAAAAAAAACACCATTAATAGGGTACTACTTAAACTATAAAGGGTTGCCTACGCCTACGGATCCTCGCTGTGTGCTCTCTAGCACACACTTGACCTGTTCATTAAATATTGAAGAATACATACAATACCATTTACAATTTTAGAAATGAACCATTTGTGTATCGTCTTCAAATAATAAGGGGAACAATTTAAAATATATGTGGGCTCGGCCGGGATTTGAACCCGGGACCTCTCGCACCCTAAGCGAGAATCATACCCCTAGACCACCGAGCCAAACACGCACGATGGCTTGGGATTGGCTATAATAATTTCACAAAAAACATTTTGTGATTGAGCGTTTGATGCTGGAAATCTAGATGGTGACAGTTGTAAATATAAGTTTTTAGAGGTCTCTCTTTTTGTATTCTGTGTTTTTATTTCTCTTTTGCAGGATTCTATTATATTATTTCATTTTAAAAGTGATTATTCTTTTAATTCATGGAGCTTATCTGCAGTTATGCTTTTATTATTAGGAAGGTACGTACCGAATAATCAGTGCATATTTATTGTTTTTGTCCAGTTTACTTTAGTTCTAGTTGGAAAGCTTCCAAATCTCGGAAACTCTGCTTAGAGGGTTTATAATGTGACTGGGAAGACCGCAGAAGATCAATGTGTTTTTTATAATATTCGGGGGTAATAATAATAATTTATTTGTGTTCTATTCTTGTTCTAAAAATGTTGGGTGCAATCTCTTTCTTGTGCGATCAGTTTGCCCGCCGTCTACAAGATACTTAATATTGTATTATCTCTATCTTATAAATACAAATACATTATTTTTGAAGATTGACGTTAATATTAAAAAGAATAAAGATGAATATGGTTATGAAGGTAAGTTTGGAAACTTTTCGTCTAGATATAAAAGTTTAGAATATTAGAGCACATAATTCAAGCTCTAAACTTTCTTTAAAATTACTTCAGAGAACTAAAAATAATTTTAAAGCTATTGCTCCTTCCATAATGAAGTTTTGACTTTAAATCTTTGCCTTGTAAGAAGTTTGATTTGAGTCTATTTACTAGTTTTTTTGACTGAGTTAAAGTACACGTATCTGTTCTTTCAAGCTAGTATGAACTTAAATAGAATTATCATGAAATAGTTCAGAGTTTTAATACATTGTTATGTTGATTGTATGCAGTTAATTCTGGAATAAGATTCAAGCTTGCTTATCAGGGCACAAAGTGTCTGTTGTATTCAAGTGTGACCCTGAGCACATTATTTGTGTGTTATTGTCGATGAACATAGTTCATATTGAGGACACAATGAACCCATTAGTGCTTGGCTTGTTTCTCTGCCTTTATACCATCATGTGATTGATCTTTTCGGCTAAACCCGGCAATAGTGTACCTCTTCCGTGTAATCGATGTCTTTCGAAGTCGTACAGTTGGCTTCGATATATCAATTCATTCCTTCCATTCGTATATAATAATATATGTATATAATAATTATATATGTATGGTTTGTTCATAGAAGAGTTGATATCCCTTTGTCAAGAAATACGTTGTAGTGAGAAGGGGAGCGCTATTGCTGTTATTTACCGATATTTTCTTTAGTTATTCAGCTATCTGTAAACCCAAAGCTTCTTTGCCATTTTCCATTCATCTAATGTACGTCCATCAACTTGATATTTTACTGAATGCGTCATCTCTGTACCTCTGGTTCATAGTTAGCCATGGTTCTAATCAGTTTTAAAGAAAATCAATTTTATATTTGTTTATCTCCGTTTGGCTTTGATTTCTACAAATAGTTTTGTTTTTTAAGAAGTGTTCTTGGAATACACTTTTCTGCCACGAAACAGCTTGTTAAGGCTTTGAATAAAATGATGCAGTTTATCTATTTATACAATTATCTGCCAGACTTCGACCCAGGAGACTCCCGGAGGCCTTTCAATTCTGTTATGGTTATTTATACAGGTCATTTCCGCCAGTTTTTCCTAGTGACTATATTGTCAGTTTTTCCTTAGTGATTATTGATTATTGCCTGTCCTTCCTTAGTGACTATTGCCAGTTCTTCCTTAGTGACTATTGATTGAGGGTCGATTTAAAGAATTGAACATTAAAAAATAAACTTGCTTTAGTTCCGTTCACTGTCACTGAGTCTCACTTTAGAGGACAGAGGTAATTAAAGGACTCAACTCTCAAAATTTTACCTGATGGCTAATGTTTGAGTCTATCTTCTGAAATATATATTTTCTTCTAGTATATGGTCTATAGGGATTATAATAATTAAAAAAACAATTTTTTAATTATATTTTTTCATTTTGGCTATATTTCGCCCAAACCTGGGCATCTTCAGGCCTTAGCTGAATATTTCATGTGATGTGATAAATATATTACAAACTTCTATAGACCATATACTAGAAGAATTTACAATTAAAGGGATCAATTGAAGAATAAACATATATTTTGTTTTTCCCTCATTGAAGTCCTAAAGCTTTGCTAGCCTTTTCTACAATCTTCAAAATTTGTTTGACGGAATCCATATTTGATGCTACTCATTTCATGCCATCAGTATAAGTGTGAGCCTAGAAAAACTTAAAGGTTTGTTCCGTCCAAGCTGGAAACAGTCCACCGGATCGTGCCGCATAGGCATACGAAATGGATAAATGTATTTTGCGGTGTTTGTGTAAATGTTGTATATTTATAAATGTACTTTACGGTCCAAACAATCCTCGGCCAAAGCCATGACATGTGGAGTTGTGTCAATCAAAACACACGTCAACAGGAAGGTTCCCTATCTGTTAACAGTCTGGTCACAGAATTTTGAAGTGGTGCAATAAGAGTCACATATCCCTGTTGCAACCTGATAAAGGTTTGATAACAGTACAAGGCAATGTCATATACGTAAAACCTGTGCTAAACTATTTCTTAACGATCTGTTGACGGTGTAAACTCAAAATCAGGGGGTTGGAATAAACCTACAAGTTGTTGGCCTTCCTGCTTCCACTTAAAAAATGTGCATCTGTGCTCAAGTTTGAAGCCTAAACTGCTAACTCCCTTATGATGAAATTATAAATATTTTATTGTCAGATACGTCACAAGGGCAGATATGTTTAAAAGTCACACCTTGAGGTGAAAACAAGAAATTTACATTTATATTGTTATGGAAGCATATGACATACTTTCTGAGGAAATAATTAGTTTTCGGAGAAATCGGTGCAACCTGTGCAGCAGATTGAAACAACTAAAATGCAAATGACAAATTTGACCGGTTTCTCTATGAAAATTATTTTAATTTATTTATTTAGTTAAATAAATTTATTTTATAGGTACATATTATTTGATTATAATATAGTTAATGTTTATTTTATCTTATGTTGAGTTGTAAAGGAAAAAAAGTTTTTTTTTCTATTATAATTATGTAGGTGGATATGGTGATGTTCTAAGTGAAGCTTGTGTAATGCTAGTATTACATTAAAACAGATTCATCACTTGTATCATTATCCTTGACACAATTGTGATGTTTTAACTTCCAAAACGCATAGAAAACAATAGATTTCAATCACTTTTGAGTAGGCCTCTTGTGCAGAAATGCATCATGTTTGTAATTTGGTTTACAAACCTGTTCTGTTTCTGTTGAGTAGCTCTGTGTAGAGGGCCTTAGAAAGAGTGTGGGGAAGAGATGAAGTTATTTCAAGCCGTTGTCTGTTTTTCACACACACCAGATAATTCATTTGCACTATTATCTAAAGTGACATAATTAGTCAAACTAAAGTAACTTCTGAAGCTTTTTTTTATTCATTTATGGGAGAAACGATTAAAACAAGTTTTAAGATGACTACAGAGGGGTTATTGCATATTTTTATTATTGAACGTTGAAATATTTAAGGCTGCACAAGTGCCATTAAAACAAACATAAATTGTGGATATTTTCGGAGAAACAAAGTGGAATTCACTTCTTTGCAGTTTATCACTGTTTGCTCTAATAATTTCTTGCAATAATGTAAAATCTGATAAATATTTGTTTTATAAATTATTTTTTGAAAAAAAAACAAAAAAACTTTTATTTTTATAGATTATTAGAATATATATACATGTAATTAATCAATTAGTCACATGTTAACATTTGGTAAATGCCTACTTATTTTATATTATGAATATTGTGGACCAAACTCTTAAAGTACATATGACCTATTTGAATAATGCAAGTTGAAGGTGGAAGAATAAATTAATCTGATGTGTTCTTTTGGTAATAGAGTTTTTTATATGTAACAAAGATTTATGTGGAAGCCCTTACTCCAAAATTAACTTAAGAGTAAAAAATATCAGTTTATTTTCAAGCACAATAATGTTGGCGTTAATTGACTGTTGATGATCCAATTATTTAATTGTTTGTTGGTGATCCAGTTGTTTAATTGATTGTTGGTGTTACAGTTATTTAATTGACTGTTGGTGATCCAGTTATTTAATTGATTGTTGGTGATCCAGTTGTTTAATTGACTATTGGTGATCCAGTTGTTTAATTGACTGTTGGTGTTGGTGTTACAGTTATTTAATTGACTGTTGGTGATCCAAGAATTTAATTGATTGTTGGATCCAGTTGTTTAATTGACTGTTGGTGGTACAGTTATTTAATTGACTGTTGGTGATCCAGTTTAATTGATTGTTGGTGATCCAGTTATTTAATTGACTGTTGGGGGTTACAGTTTAAATGGCTGTTTGTGATTCAGTTATTGCAACCATTATTAATTATATTAAAACATTTCCTATTCAAGGTAAACTTGTATTGCTATTTTTATATTTCCATGTTATAAATATATTTCTCATAAGTATAATGCACTTGATAAAAAAAAACAATGTTTTGAAAAACTTATCTTTTTCAAATTATCAATACACTTTCTAGTCTTACCTATTCTCACCTTGGTGCTAATCAGTGAATTTCTAATAAGGTCATTCGTCCAATTCGGTTCTAAGCCGGTAGAATTTATTATCTGCTGAATATTTTTCTTATTACTTAGTCTGTCTCTTCATTAATCAAGATTTACTATTGTTTGTGGTTTTGTGGTTAAGTATTTGATAAATTCGCACGATTAAAAATCAATCTTCTTTTAATTAGTAAATAACTTCTAAAATAAACTGATGTGCTTCTCTATATCATGTATTTTTTTTTTAAATATTTGTATCTGACCATATCTAAGATTTTTACTAACTTGCAACAATATTTTTTGTGTAGTTGTATATGTTTTGTCGAAACCACTTGGTATTATTATTTTCATCTTTCTAGTGATGAATAATTTTTGTAAATTTGTTCTCCGTCAGTGAAGTATGTCGATTTATTTTTTTCTTCTATTGTTTGAATAAACTTAATTATAAATTGCTTTGTTTTGTTTGTTTAGAGAGGCTGTTTGGGTTATGGGTAAAGGATGTGGTGGCTCGTTTGGCTGGTGGTAGCCTGGCTTTGCTACGGATCCTACCAGCTGCCATGCGACAAAACTCGTCGCATACTCACAGACGCTTGGGGCGTCATTTCTCATGGCCCCCCTGGTTCCAATTATACTCAAGATTCCCATTGCGAATGGCTTATAAAAGGTATGATTTTAATTATACCCTCTCTATCCATTTCTAAATACAGCAGAAGCCTCTTAATCTCATCACTTAAGAGACCCAGACAAAGGGATAACATTAACCGACTGATAATAATGAGTAAAAGGTATCACAGGAGGATGTAAAACTAAAAACAAAACAAAATTATAAACAAGACTGTGTTTATCATATACACTAAGTGATGTGAAGACACATTAGAAAATAAAAATAATCATTTGAATTGCTTTGTACATTATTTTACTTTTTAGGGTTTCATAGATCATTTTTGAAACCCATATGGTGAAGGTCATGTGTCTGTCTATCCGTCGTACTTTGGTTCATATCCCCCAAACCGTTCATGCAAGAGATGTGAAATTTGAAATACTGGGGTAACTTTTTGACCCATTCATAGGAAAAATATTGAGAAGTTAAATATTTATCATGCGTAATGCGCAAAGCTAAAAATTTTCATTTTTGTAATTTTTGTCATGGGTATCAAATGAAAGCTACTGAAGAGTAGATTACAAATATATATAGCATTTTATGACTGTTGTGCTTTTTACCACCAATATTGTGTTTTTAGCACCAACATTTGACCCAAAAAATATGAAATAATTCATGCTAATACCTTATGGTGGGGCAATGAAAATAACGGGGGGGGGGGGGGGGGATTTCCTATTTTTATAAAATTCAAATTTTTTGTCACTTGCACAGTGACATTTTTTTTTAAACTTTCGATGGGGGTATCAAATGAAAGCTACTGAATAGTAGAAAATAAGAAAGAGAGAAATTTATGATTTTTTTAAGATCGCATGCCTTTGCTCATAAAAAACACTTATTGCTCCAAAAGTATAAAGAAGCTAAAACAAAACTTTTGGTTTCGTTGCAAACCTGACAAAAATTTTTACAAGAAAGTATAATATTAATTATCATACCCTCAAATTACATGACAAAAAATGTATACAATTTTTTTTTCTTTTTTAAATAATAAATCATTTTTATTGATGTCCCATAACTTGGTAGAGGACTGAGCTTAAACTTGTCGGACTTCAGGAAATACATCCTTATTTGCTAACATTTCAATCAATATTAATGTATTATTGTCTCTAAGAGATTGATTAGTAAGCTGTGTACTAGCAACTCATTATAAATGAGCAGCCTCACAAATGTTTTAATTAATAAATATATTGTGTTTCTCTATTACCCATTCATAAGGTGGAATTTTTAGTAAACTTCGCTGAAAGTAAAAAAGATATGTGTTTATTGTTGCTATTGTTGACTTACAGGTGAGTAAATAATTAAAAGGATATTAAAAGAAGCAAGATTGGTTTAGTTTACTCACCAAGTGTATAGATCATATCAACAATAACAACAATAAACACATTTCTTTTTTACTTTCAGGGAAGTTTACTAAAAATTCCGCCTTGAGATAGAATGGAAAAATACGATGGGGAAATACTAAAATTGTTATTTCAGCATAAAATAACCTATATGCCTTATAGCCTAGGAAACTCTAAAAAGTACTTCCCTGTGATTTACTTTTTTTGTAAATATAAAATTAAGTAAAATATAAGTTTGTTGATGTAATGAAAATTATGTAGGACAACTGTAACAAAAGTACTTTTTCAAAAAAAATATTAAGTTAACTGTCTATTTGATTTCAGCCAATTCTTCACAGCAATTTATAAATCTACAATTTCTGTCGATGGGCACAGAATGTTCCTATGATTATGTATATGTGTTTGATGGAGACTCATTTGGCTCTACTGTACTCGGAAGCTTTAGTGGTAAGACTGAACCTCAGGATGTAGTCGCTACTTCTGGTCATGTGAGTTCAAATTATTTATTTAAATTTACTTTCAAATAGAAAAAAATAACTTTTTCCGTGGTAGGCTGTGAAATAGTAACTTTAGAGCCTAAAAGACATAGCTAAAATCCATTTTTTCATTACGTGGACTTAAAAAATCTTTTCATTACTCCTAGCTGTAAAGAAAAAATCTTTTACGTCCTAGGAACTAAAAGATTTTTTATGTCCGGCGGGTAGTTGTCAAAACTTCCGTTAGTACCGCTGCAGTCTTTGTAGAAATGCTTCTAGTACGATTAAAATCCGCTAGATGTCAATGCGTTTTATTTATCTTTTCTTATAGTGTAACCTCTTTTTAAGGTTTCTTTTTTTAAGTCTTAAGTATGTACTAATATTTGTTATTATTATATTGATTATTTATTAATATTTAATGTTTCTTCATTGTCTGCTACCTCGGAAAAAATAGCATATGCTACGCGACTGTGAAGTGTTTTTTCTTTACCTTGGCTATATTTACTGTCTCGCTTCGCTCGACAGTAAATGTCATTGCCGCGGTAAAGAAAAAACTCACTTCACAGCCTAGTAACATAATATACTATTTATGTATCATTAATAAAAGTAATGAGTTCTAATAGAACATGTAGGATGGTGGTTTGCCAATTCAATTAGAACTCTGCCTTTATTTTGTAATTATAATTGTAACAATTTATTTATTAACTAAATAACATTTATTTTGTAACAATTTATTTATTATTAATTGTTGAATAGAAAAAAAGCTTTAAATTCTGAATGATATATATTTGACTCATTCTAAAGAATTTCCTTTATTTATTTTTTAATTATCAATGTTTGCACCTTATTTGATGGTAAAGGTCACAATCTTAAATTATTGTAGATTTTTTTCCTCCTCTCTAATTCTTCAGGATAATTTGTAAATTATCTCTATTTTTGTTTAAATGATTAGAGTTAATTTATAGAAATTTTACAAATTTCTTTTAATTCATATTGTACTAATGGAGATTAATATTAAGCCTGTTAAAATGATCAGTTTAATGAAAGCAACTAAAATGTATAATATCCTTAATAATAATATTCTTTATTTGAATAGCCATAGCTTGGAGCCCATAAACGAAACAACCTTTAAAAGTGTTATGTTTTATTGTACAGTATAATTCATAAACATCACAACATTACATTGTTACTATTAGTTGTTGCCAAAAGTTTTTACTGTTTTTTTTTTTGTTTTTTAGATGTTGTTGTTACTTTATAGTGATACAAATTACGTATTAGAAGGCTTTAGAGCAGAATATTCTATTACAAATTGTCCTGGAAACTGTTCCGGGCACGGAGAATGTTTGGGACACACATGCTTCTGCGAGAGAGACTGGGGTGGCAAGGACTGTACTGTAAGATTATGTCCGGATGACTGTGGAGGACCTCACAGAGGGGTCTGTAAAGAGGACAGATGTGTGTGTAAACAAGGCTATTCGGGAAGATCTTGTTCTCTCGACAGAAACGAAACTTCTGGAAACAAGTAATAATTTTCTTATAAAATTTATATTGTTAAAAATAGTTTTATTTGTAGAATCTTCATTTATAGAAGACTTTTCTCCCTGAAGCTGATACTCTCTCAATGGTTACCTTAAGAGAATATTTATTTAGGAGTATCCTCCGTTTTAGTACATGAGGGGAAGATTCAGTTCGCTAAAGGAGCCGAGGGCAGTAGCTCAATAGATGTGATAGAGTTTCTTTATCCTTTCTACACAGCTGACGGGCAGCAAGTTTACAAGTGCTAGTAGCTTGAAGTCATCTTAAGATTCTGTTTTTATTCCAAAATAGAAATTTAAAACTTCTTTAAATTGTGTTGTTTAACTATTCAGTAATTTTTCCTTCCTTTTTGTCAAGTTTGTAAATTGATGGATGTATTTTTGATTTTAGGTGGCACTGGTTATCAAGTAAAGGGATAAAACCACGGGCGTCTCATTCAACTGTCTACATAAAACAAACTGATTCTCTTTACATTTTTGGAGGTTATGATTTAAATAATGTTTTGGGTGACCTTGGCATCTTTAAATTCAATACAAGTCAATGGGAAGATCATAGAGGAGAAGTGCTGCCGTGTAAGTGTTTATCCGATCTACATATCGATCGGTGATTGCTATTAATAATAAACTAAGATTATATTGAAAATATTTTTACTTTCTAGTCCGATCCTTTTTTATTACCGGTTAGTGTTGAGAAGACCGAGAGAATTACTACTGGCGGTGATAAACACTAAGTATCTATTTTTAATTATGGCTCAGAGTCTGGTACCTGAGAAGAGTAGCTGGCAAGACAAGGAAATATTGAGTAAGAAACGGTATGGCTTGGTTTGGTCCCCGACCTATCAAGTAAACCATTAAAAAAGCTCAACTAGGACAGTTTGGCCGTATAAGAATAGTGCGAAGAGAAGGATTGTTGAAATGAGATGTGAGTCAAACAGACTCAAGGTGAGAATATGAATTACCTGGATGGATAACATCCCATCAACCCTGGGGAGAAGATGAATTACCTGAATGGATAGCATCACGTCGAACTTAGGGAGAAGATGAATTACCTGATTGGATAACATCACATCAACCCTAGGGAGAAGATGAATTCCCTGGATGGATAACATCATATCAACCCTGGGATGAAGATGAATTACCTGGATGGATAACATCACATCAACCCTGGGATGAAGATGAATTACCTGGATGGATAACATCACATCAACCCTGGGGTGAAGATGAATTCCCTGGATGGATAACATCACATCAACCCTGGGATGAAGATGAATTACCTGGATGTATAACATCACATCGACCCTGGGGAGAAGATGATTGTCACAAATGCAGGCCCAAACTCTCACGAAACAAATAAAATCATTTGGTTGTCCTCAACATTAACCAGCCAAGAAGTAGAAGAGCATCAGACTAAGTAAATTAAGGGGAGTACTTCCGACACCCATTTCCTAAGAAATGAAAGTTCCTTTTTCTTGAAAACTGTTTAATGGATTTGAGTGAAAATGTTTACAGCTATTCTTGCTGTGGTTCCTAAAGCTTCAGAAATGACCTTCAATTTGAAAAATACCCCTTTTAGTGCTCATTTTTTAACCTAAAAACTTACCATACCAAAAACTTCTTTGATTTTCATAATTCCCTCATTTCAGTGTGTTACCAACTTAACAGTAAAAAAATCACAATAAATTAACAAAGCCATTCTGATATCTTTTGTAGTTAAGAAATAAAGGAACAAGTACGAGTATGTTAAAAAAATCCCACTTTTTAGGAGCAGACAATTGAAATATAACTTTTAGTGCTGTTGAGAAAAGAGCCATATACCAGGTTCACATTGGAGCAGATAGAAAACATGACATGAAAGTTGCATGATGACAGTTTCATATGACATGAAAAAAAAATTGATGCCTTATACAACCATTTTTTTTATTATGAATTATATTTTTTGTTGAAACAAAAAAAAACTTTTGAAGTAAAAAAAAAAAATCATTCAAAATATAAAATTACAAGATAAAATGAACTTTTTATATACTATGTTTTTAAATTTTTTGTTGAATCGTATGTAATGTTGATAATATAATTGTTATTGTTATATAATATATAATGTTAGTGAAAAAAAATAGTTCCGAATTTATTTAATTCACATAAATGACAACCATCCAGAGACCTGATCTTAAACCTATAAATGGATAAATCTTTGTACAACGGATCTCCCCAACACCAAATTAATCTAAAGCATGCCATCGATATATTTGAAATACTATAATCGATAAATAATATAATTGATATTTCCTGTTTTGCTGTCATTCAATGTTTATCCATCACAAATTTGAGACCCGTCAAAATGAAGATTGCGTAAATATTGGATATGGCAAAACAAATAAAATAACTTGCGGATTTTCTAACTTTCCGCACAGCAAAATTTGCTGAAAACTAATTAAAATCTGCTGAAAGATGGCTAAAAGTAATAAAATAATGCATTGTCATCGTGTTTTGAGCTATGCTAAAAGTTTCAAATGTCTAGCTATTCGGGAAGTTAGTTAGAAATCGATTGCCAGATATTTACTGGACAAACAAACAAACAAACAAACAAGAATGCAAGCTAATAAAGATGTAGTAAAATGTAAAAAAAGTATGTTCATAAGAACCAGCCTGTACATATCCACCTCCCCACTTGAAATAAACATTTTGATAACTTCAACTTCTAGT
Organism: Gerris lacustris; assembly: GCA_951217055.1. NCBI lineage: Eukaryota > Metazoa > Arthropoda > Insecta > Hemiptera > Gerridae > Gerris > Gerris lacustris. The sequence goes on from OX578278.1 coordinate 74,301,958, forward strand.
TTCGTTCAGAATCGAGAGTAAAATAATAATATGAAATATAGAGAAAAAGTCATTTTTATTTTTTAGGAAGTGCTCCCCTTAAAATATAATAAATGCATTGCCTAGCAAGTTCTAACTGTGGTTTGGCATTTATAACTGATAGCTTTTATTAACCAGGAGTGTGATGCAGGTCACAAATTTAAAACTTAAAAAAAAAAGTTACATTTAAGCATTAATAGTTATTAAAAAAATTTAAAATTTCTGTTTAAGCGCAAACATTTGTTGTAAACAATTTTTTCTGCCATCTTTGAGATTAAACGTAGTTTTATTTTATTTAAATGCTTAAACTATTTTTTACTAATGGTTTTAGATTCAAGAAGGACAGAGTGGAGCGGAGATTTTGATCCTCAGACACTGAAAGATGCAATCAACGGCATGGAATTTCGTATTAAAACTCAGACATTCCTAAAAACCACTTTGCTTACCTTTGCCGATAATAGGACCATTGTTATGAGTAAGGTATGTAGTTTTGAGTTGCCATAACATATTTTGGATGTGGTATTTTTAAGGATTATATTTATCTCAGTTGGATTTCATTTCAGGATAAAAAGAACGATGCAAAGAATAGAAGAAGAATAGACGAAGTTAATATTGGACAGAATAGAGGTTCTTCTAAAAAGCCGTCACCAAGATATGATCACGCTGCATCTCAGTTAGTTTCTTTTTACTACATTCTTTAATCAGTTTCGCTTTAACAACGTTAGTTATTCAAATTTTTAAGTTTTAGGTAGTATTCTTACTACGGAAAGATTAAACTTTAATTTAAATCAAATTATAATTATAATTAACAATGAGAGACATACATTTTTTCTCTGTATGTCTCCTGTAGTTAATGATAATTATAATTTGATTTAAAGGTTAGTTATTTTAACAGTCAAATTTGTAAATAATATAAATTTAATAATTAAAAAAAAAACTTTATTTATAAAAATTGAGAATTTTCTCTTCCAAGTTGACAATTATGAGTTGAGATTTTATAATAAACCTTTTTCTGTCTTCTCCTTCTTAAATTCTTCTCTTACTACTTCAGACTTAATTAACGGACCTTACCTTTAGATTGCCATTTTAAGTTGTATGTTTTTGTTGCGGCTCAGGTATCCAGGTGGATTTGTTCTGTTCGGAGGGAGAGGGCCAGGTGGTAAGCTGTCCAACGAACTATGGTTGTACGATGTAGCAGGTGGGGAATGGACTCTACGAGCAACCTCGTCACCTCTGCAACCTCCTCCTATGGCTTCACACACCCTGACACTTGCTGATAATGGCTGGCTGTATGTCCTCGGTGGAACCCTTCAGGATCAAAAATTCTCGACTGTCATATACAGAGTTAAACTGTCTATCGGTAAATAGATTGTTTTTTTACAACTAACTACTATAGTAAATTTACTAAATTCATCATAATACGTAGTCTGTCCCAAAAATAGGTATAAAAATTCATACATTTACATTTTTCATACAAAAAAAAGCCACTTGGTACCAAATCGGGTGAGTATGGGGGTGGTCAGTGACGATAATGGAGCTACACGCCAAAAACCACAAGTCGGTAGAGAATAAGTGACGACACCTGCGGTGCCCTCCACCTAGCTCAGGCTTGCTTTGGTTGTGGGGGGGGGGGGGGGGGGGGAGCTCACTGTCTAGTCTCCTCACTTCCTACATTAGTTTCTATAATTAATTTAACGTACTTATGGGACAGAGTAGTAATTACTTAATATTCATGTAAGAATTAGAACCTTTCTTAGGAACAAATAAAATAATCATTTCCCTTAAACATTTTATTATTCATGCATAACTGTACAGTTAAAATTACCCTTAAAAAAATATGTTAAATTCATTCCATTTAATTTAATATTTGTTTCTATATTATCATTCTTTTTATTTATGTATATATTTACCTTAAATATGTGTATGCATGTAGATGTAAAATAATTAATTTTTTTTTGTTATTTTGTTGTCTGCTAATAATTATCATGAAGCTAATATGTTACCTGCATAACTAAGGAAATTTGTGTATTATTTATTTGGTGATATGTTTACTTGATTAGTTAAGTACACAGTATAAATTAAGATTGTTACATTTATTATTTATTCAGGGGTTATTGAAAGCCACCAAATACATGTCTTAATTTATTTTTTACTACATTAATTATGCTTATTTATTAAAATATTAATATTTATTAAAATATACATGTATTGGGAATAATTATTTCTAACACCGAACTCCATTGTAAAAACTTTATGTTTAAAAACAATAAACTTAGTTATTATTTATTTATATTCATGTAATATAAATATGACAAAAATCCTTGGCCTTAGATAAATATATTATTAATCTGAATATTTTATACTTTTTTGTAGTTGGCGGTGAAGAAATATGGGAAGAAGTGGTACTTAGAGGAGGTAAGAAAAGTGACTTGAGATTGGTAGGACATACAACTGCTTACATTTCCCATAGTTGCAGCTTGTTGGTTTACGGAGGAATTTGTGCATTCTCTGCGAGATTCTCCAAGCTTTCCGATAGAATGTTTTCTTTTACCCTCGAGTCTCGATTATGGGCTGAAATTCATTATCCAAGATCTCATTCACCTTCGATACCTTCCCATCGGGCTTTCCACTCTGCTTCTATAATTGGTACGTCTTTAAAACATAATATACGATTTAGTACTGATGGTTCATCAATGGTACTGACTGTCTCAGATTAATTTGATTTAGAAATAAACAGTTGCTTTACTTTTTTGATAACTACTCCTGGAGTGTTGTTACTTGTTACACTGAGATGTATATAAAATGATGTGTCTATATTATTTTTATTTTTTACTCTTTAGGGAATTACATGGTGATATTTGGTGGTTACACTCACAAGCACAATAAGGAAGAGATTTGCTACGACAACCAACTTTATCTGTATCATTTAGGGTGCCACACGTGGGTTAATCATGACATCCTCGGCCTTCAATCACCAGGTTAGATTCTACTGTCAAAATTATTAATTATTAAGAAAACTAAGTTAAAAAAAAATAATCCAAAGAAGTTATTTATTTATTGAAGTTATAATTTACTTAGTGTTGGTAACCAATCGATTGAAAACAGTTGATTAATCGGTTGTTTTAAAATATTCATTCATTCGGTTGTGGATATCTAGTTTTCATTCGACTGATATCAGTCTATAGTTTGGAGTTGTATTAGTTGTAATTTGGACGTGTATATGTGGATGTGTGTATAACAAGATAACGAGTGTCATGCGCCTTCTCACTCCTCCTCAGCTCTGAGCCCTTCACTGTCTTTCCTTTCCCCAACCCAAAACCAAAAAACATCCGTATGAAACATTCGACTGGATTCAGTCTCAGTCTATATTTCTTCATTCAAATGAAAAGGATATCATAGCAGCCAAAACCAAAAAACATCCGAATGAAACATTCGACTGGATTCAGTCTCAGTGTATATTTTTTCATTTGAATGAAAAGTTTGCCACGAGATAACGAGTGTCAAGCCCCTTCTCACTCTCACTCCCCTCAGCTCTGAGCTCTTCACGGCCTTCCCCGGGTTCCCTTTCCCTACCACTCTTAAATTAAAAACAAAAACATCCATCTTTATCTTTATTCATATACCCTATTCCCTCTATAAAACTGTTTTCATTCGAATGAATTCAGTTGATTGAATTCAATCGACTGTTTTTTCCTGAATCGACTTATTCATTCGGTTGTTTTTTCTAGTCGGTTGTCCCAACTCTAAATTTACTAAGATTTTTTGTTGTTTATCGGTAAGTATCTCTATAATAGTTCTATCTATAAAACTATTTGTACTCATGATGATGAAAACGTTTTTCAGATTGGAGATATCCGAAGAACCAGGGTGTATTCAGTCACGGTGCAGGAGTAAGGAATGGCAACACACTTCTTGTGGTAGGAGGTTACCATGGTAATGTCAATTCGGATCTACTTGCGTTTTTGCTTCCTCCAACTTTAGCTTCACGAGAAGGCGAGAGATATGAGCCCGAACTCATCTGCAATAGGTACTATTTTACATGGGGTGTGATATTATTTTATTTTTAAAGATATCATTGCATCTCAAAAAACCATGCATCTTATTAAACTGTTCTTATTAAACTTGTTCTATGTCTTAACTATTTTTTGTTTCGTAGGCATAGTAGTCTCTCAGAATGTACTAGTGATCCAGAGTGTGGTTGGTGTAGTGCTGATGATAGTTGCCAGGGAAGGACAGTTGGAGTTAATTGCACTACGAATCTTCAGACAACGAGATGTCCTGGGGTATGTCCTGCGTTGTCTTCGTGTCACGCATGCCTGGCCCGGTCTCCAGCAGCGACGGCCCATCCTGCAACTGCTTCGGTAGCTGCCAAGCTACGACTCTCTCAGTGTACCTGGTGTGTGCAGAATGCGAAATGCCATCATAAACACGGTATCCATTTTTTATTAAATTTAATTTTCATATGGGATTATTACTGATATTTATGTGCCAAAGCGGAATTGTCTGCAACTATATTGACTGAGTATTAGTTTATGATAGATTGATTTATTTTAGTCGTGTGATGTAACGGTTCTGTTTTAGATAATTATGGAGTATGCGGAGTGAAGGAAGATACACCGAGTCAAGCAGCCGGGTGGTGGGGAGATAAAGGTTTAGAAGTATCTGATGCTGCCACATGTTCTCAGCTAGATCGTAGACCAGGACTTACATTTATGCTGTACAAATATCCTGTTGATTACGCTCAGCCTGATTATGTAAGTAAACAAATTTCAAATATTTTAGAGGTCAAAATTTTTTTTTTTTGTCAGAAAAGGATATCCTCGATATGTTTTGGTTATCGAGCATTACTGGTGTTTCCGTTGTTATTGATTTTAAACGTTTCGCTCATTAAATTGCTCATAACTTTGAGTGGTGCGGTTTGTAGCATTTGAAAGTTCATCTATAACATAGAAGAAAGACTCATAGCGGCTGTGTTAACTAATAAAATTGCAAATAAAACATTTTTCGGGGTTAGGTCTCATTTTCTTGTAGACCCTTGCGTATTCCCCATCTACATCTATATCTAAGTTATAATTATGAACCCTCTACTTCACTTCACGACAATTATTTTTGTATCAGAGATAATAAGGAGTTATGCCAGGAAGAAGGCGATTGCTAAGTTTGAATGAGGCATAGCAAGTCCTCTAGAAACACTGTGTACGTGTTTAAATACTCGGCTCAACTATTTAAAGCTCTGGCAAACTTCTAGGGTAGATTAAAACGGAAGCGCAGTGGGGCCATGAACCGTCTACCCTTCAGCCTGTACCCTCCACCCTCATCCGCTACCCTCTTGGCTACCCTCCTCCAGTGCTGCCTTAGCCTAATTTAAGGCATTTTAATAAGCAAAAAAAGTGAAATCGATAAAATTGAAAACTCTGGATAACCTAATAAAGAAAACACATTGAGGTTATCCTTATTGGACAAGTTATGACCTCCATAATATGCTCCTTGAATTTTGATGCCTAGACTTGGGACACCTCATATATAGATATCAATTAAAATAAGTCAGGATCTAGACTAAGCTGTGATATTTAAAAAACTCATTTTTAAATTAAATATAGCATTGTATATAATATATGAAACAGTTTGTTTATTTGAAGTCATAGTTGAATGTAGTGGCTAATCAAAGACTCATTATCATATTAATTCCAAGTTCCTTGTAAATACTGTGCTCAGAATGATTTTTTGTTTTAATAACCGGTCTGTAATATACACTTTTACATCATGTCTGTTTGACTTTGACCTTATACCTGTTTGCAGGTGAGTATAGTAAATGCCAGCAGTGTAGAATTAAAATTGGGACCTCAAAGTGTGAAATTACCTGGAGGAGACGGCTCACACACACTAGGTCCTCAAGTAGTCAGACTTCGAGGATTCCTCCGACCTGCCGATTCTTGGTCTAGCGAACATCTTAGACTTTGTGTTTCACATGCACAGGCTGTTCTTAAGCTCGCCCCTCCGGAATCTAACAACCTGGTAAGTAGAACTTTAGACTTTTCTTTACGATATATGAGAGTACGCGCTGTTCGCTTAATTTAGTTTTTAAACCATGAATGAGCCCTTTGCAACGTAGTGATGATGTACTTACATTTATGTATTTGTTTTGTCCCTAAATATTTAATCTTTCCATAGTAAGAATACTACCTAAAACTTTAAAAAATTGAATTTCTAATTGATTGTACTTGGTACAGGTTCTAATTGAGTTTTTTTTAATAATTATAAGCGTTAATTCTCGGTCTAGTTCTATTGCCGTGAATATTGGCTTGCTAGATTTGTAGAAAAGATTGAAAGCCTGTAACGGATTAATAATATCTATTTTTCTCTGTATGTCTCCCGTAGTTATTGATAATTGTAATTTGATTTAAAGTAAAATTTAATCTTTCCGTAGTATGAAAACTACCAAAACTTAAAAATTTGAATTTCTAATAGAATGTACTATGTACAGGTACTAATTGAGTACTTTACAATTATAAGCGTTAATTCTCGGTATAGTTCTGTAGCCGTGAATATTTGGCTCTCTAGATTTGTAGAATAAGATTGAAAGCTTGTATTCGGGGAATTTGTATCTGTAACGACAGAGAAAAATCATTCTCCCGTATAGCTCAGTTGGCAAGAGCACCTGTAACGGATTAATAGGAGGACCCGTGGTTCGAGTCCCGGTGCGGGGGTCTATTTTTCTCTGTATGTCTACCGTAGTTATTGATAATTGTAATTTGATTTAAAATTTAAATTATATTTTATAACTTTATCAGGGTCCCAATGTGATGACATCAAGTAGCGTCCACTGTATTTTGATAGTCTGTGTGAATAGTAGAAGGATGCCTAATATTAAATGTATTTTGTTAGGAAGTAGTATCTAATGTAAGCAGTGATGGAGGCGAGTGTAGGGTGGGTGGTTGGCCAGGAGGTGGTTGGACGACACTACCACCGGGCCGACATCTCATTGATCTCGAGGCAACTACCAATGTGAGGTCTCACAGGCCGGCTGCTCCAGCCCACCAGTCCAAAATTGAACTTCAGCACAATAAATCCCTTGAAAATCCTAAGGTAAATACAATATACACCCTTTTCAAATGTTATTCCACGCATGTATTAATATTATTAATTAGATGTATGTTTATTTTATATATAGTGTGTCCCAAGATAAAGTATCCAAGAGGAATAATTTTCTTATTTTTGGGTTTTCTATATTAAATCATTCTTTATAACTCCTGCTTGTTCTTAAACCTCTAAAAGTGATCAAATTTTCTTGATTTTGTTGTACAGGGTGTTCTTTTTTTGAGAACTTTAAAATATGACCAAGACTAAACTACCCTTATTTTTATTTTTGATGGTATCGAAAAATATTGTTTAGAAAAGTGGTTCAGAATTGCTAAGAACGTATAATAAATATTAAATATTAATTTATTTTATGAAAACAAAATAAATTACTTATAAATCAAATAATAAGCTAATTTAATAAATAATAATTAAAAAAAAAAAAAAAATTATCATCACAACAAGTAAATTAATCATTTGAATTTGAACATTTAATTAAGTATCATGAACAAATCGGCAGAGTTGAAAAATGAAATTAAAAAATGATAATTTAAATGTATTGTCACTTATTTTTGCGCAAATTTCGATTCTATTTATGAATTCTTTATAAGTCTTTTGAACTTGCTCAAGGGGAATATTGTCAATGGCCTGTTTAATTCTTTCCTTTAACTCTTCCAAGCTGTTATCCAGTTGATCAGCACATTTGTTGTCATCAAATTATCACACTTGTTTATTATAAAAATCCAAAGAGAACTATTTGTTGTAGTTAGCTTATTGCTTATTTTTAGAAAACAAACTAAAATTTAATAATTCATAACATAAATTAATATTTATACTTTTTTTTGCAATTCTGACCAACTTTTCTAAATAATATTTTTTGATACCATCAAACATAAGGGTAGTTTAAGTTTACTCTTGGTTAAATTTTAAAGTTTTCAAAAAACAAAATACCCTGTAAACAAAATCAAGAAAACTTTATCATTTTTAGAGGTTTAAAAACAAGCAGGAGTTATTATAAAGAATGACTTACTTCGAAAAATCAAAAATAAGAATATTTTTCCTCTTGGATACTCCAGCTTGTGACACACTTTGTATGATGAATAATGAATACTTTTGCAAACTACCATTTACACTGTGATTTTATTATACTTTTAGGTGTTTACATTTGAGTACTTGGAGCCTTATGAAGGAACGGATTCATGTTCACTCTACACAAATTGTTTAGCTTGTTTAACCGATAGCAAATGCGGTTGGTGTCAGCTTAAAGGAGTCTGCTACCACAGAAATATCGATGAAGCTAATGTATGTTTAAGTCTATTTGATTTGCTTGTATTCTATATAAATGTATTTAAATACCATTTATTTGTAGACTGGCAAGATTCCTGTGCTTCTATGGATTTTGTTATATTTTATGTATTTTTTTTTTTAATTTTATTGTTGTTTTTTTTTACAAACTACCACAAAGTAATTTTTAATCTATACAAAATTATCTAGAAGCTATACAATAAAAGTTACCCAATAATTATTAGGGTATACTGTAATTATTATTCAATTAAAAAAAAAAAAATCATGCATATAACTTTTTTGTTTATTCTTGCGGCTTTTAAATGCTAGGCTACCAGGAGAACTGACTCTCAAGTAGCCTACATTAAATCAAAAGCAGGAAAAGCACTTGTTCATCTCAGAGATTCGGATAGCTATTTTAATGATATTTAAATACAGTAGAACCTCACCTACATGACCCTCAATAACACGACAACCTTAATTACAAGTGCAATTTTAAAATCCCCTTGAGATTGCCATAACACATAATGTTAAATTAACCTCTATAACACGACTATTATTATCCAAACAACCTCTATAACTCGGATTTTTTTCTAATTCACAACGTAACTCAGAACCTCTATAAAAGTCGTTTTGAGAAGTCAACCTCTATAACGCGACTCTATACAGGAATGGGTCGATCTTGAACAAGTCAAGACTTGAAAACCCTACCCTCAAACCTCGATAACACGACATAAACCTTGATAACACGACCCTCGACAACAAGAGCACCTCGATAACAATACAGTTTTCTTAATCCCCTTGAGACACTTTTTATCGAGGTTCTACTGTACTTGAAATAAAATATGATTTTTTGTTGCAGATCTGTAAGAGTGAGGAGGACTGGCAGTACTTGGTGGTAGAGCCGTCTATCTGTATCAACTGCAGTAATCACGCAGTTTGCGAGGAGTGCATAGAATCTCAGCAATGCGAGTGGTCTTCAAGTGAGGCTAAGTGTCTAAGACAAGGAAGGTAAATATTCTGCAATTTAGACATTTTTTTCTTGCTAGAATAATGTTTACCATTTTCTGTCTTACAAACTGTCTTAAAACTGTAATTAGCTGTCACACATTCACATTTTTTCTATTGCAATTCAAGTAGTAAAAATTCTGTTCAAACAATGACACCTCTATGATGACAAAAATAAACCAATTGACCATGTCCTAAATGTGGCACATAATTATATTTTTGATTTGGCTCAAAATTTAAGTTTTTTTTGGCATTTTCATGTCTTGGCTTTGCTACATAAAATCGAAAATCGTTACTAAAAATCTAAGTCAAAAACGTTACACGTGTGTAATAGGGAGTTAGAAAGATGTAGGAGGTGTGCAATGTGCAATCCAGTCTCCAGCTGTAGGGCCTTCCCCTACCGAGTTTGGTAGGGCCGAAGAAAGTCAAAAAAAGTGACACTGCTACCAGGAAGATAGACAGTTGCAGGAACTAGTTCGTAGTCGCATAGTATAGTCTAGTCTAGAGGGTTTTAGAGAGATTCTTCAGCCTTCCCCCCACGGGATCGCCATCTTAGGGGGTACATCTTCACCTTGCGCGGTAACTAGCTCTACGCCCCAACTTCTTCTCTCTCCCTGTGGAGCCCCTACCCCCACAACTACAACTTCTGTTCTACTGCTCTGATTTGCACCGGACAAACACCATAACCCTTTGAATTTTATTCCTAATAAACTTACATTCATAAAATTTATTTTTTACATTATTCTTTTTTTTGTTATACTATAATTTTTTGCATTTATTATAAAAATATGGGTGAAGAAGCTAAAATATTACTTCTTAATAAACTGGAGAAGAAGAAAAGTACTTTCTTTCTTCGTGCACAACATATGTTCGATTTAATTCCTAATATACAAACGCAAAAGTCTGCATACTCAAATTTTTTGAAATTTTAATGTCAACTTATACGTTTACTTAGGTACATAAACTCAAAAAGCGTTACCAAAAAACGATACCAAAAAGTGTTACATGAAAATGTCTCACTGTCTTGCAGACTCATATGCAAGCAATTTTTTAGGAAATGTTGGATTTAAAATTTAATACCTACCGGTATTTGAAAGGGATTAATCTTTAGTGCTGTGGTTATAAACCTTAAACTGGTTTCCTAGCTCCTTATTTGTACTAACATTATAAGATTAAGATTTATTTTAAAATAGTTTTTGTCCTCTAATGTGTTAATTATTAAGAAAATAAAGTTTCATTTTTAGTCAATATCAAGGACTAATTTTTAAAATTTTAATTATTAAAGTTGAAACGTCTCATGCAAATTAATTAAATCTCCAAAAAATTTTCACAACACACCCAAATGTCCATCTGTTAATATCTTTTAATATCCCGGTTTAATAAGATTTTTGTCATTTAGTGTTTTTATTTTTGTAGATCGATAAATGCAGTGAGTGAAGTAGAAGACTGTCCGAGTGCGTGTCACAAAAGACCAAATTGTAGCCAATGCTTAGATGGAAACGGAAGGTGTGTCTGGTGCCAATCTACTCTGGTAAATTTAATCTTTCAACCTGTCATATTACTGGGACTATTAATTGACCGAGTGGAGTCAGTTCTATGTTTAACTCCAGACTCGACCCTTCTGCATTTCATCTGTCTGTTTGTAAATGTGTTGGTTACGCTGGCACAACCAAACCTGTTGCTTCATTTTCTTCAATTTTGACACGGATGTTCTTTGAAGTCATAGTGTATCGGTGTATATGGTTTTATTTTTATATTTAAAAAAATATATAAATATATTGAAATTTGGGATGTTTGTTCCTTAAAGCCATTGAAATCTATGTATATGGTTTATTAAAAAAAAAAATCTTGAAATTTCATATGGAAATGAATTGTTGCTTGAAGTCATTATGTTGGATGTATGTTTTTTTGTACCATAAAATCTTGTTTATAATACGCACAATTTTTACCTTTTTTTCTTCTAAAATAAGGGTGCATATTATACAGGAGTGAAAACAATTACTTATTTTTCCAACTTGACTTTTTGCCGTTGTAGGCAGGTGTTGAAAAATAAGCATGTAGGAGTTCTTGCTACAATACATGTCAACATATTATTTTGAAATTCATATCTTACCATTTTGGTTGTATTCATACTACAGAAAGATTAAATTTTAATTTAAATAAAATTATAATTATTATTAGATACATATTATTTTGTTATACAGCTATGAACACACACACTTGAAGTAATCAAATGAAGCTGCTTAAATAATTATCGTGTGTTTACTTTAACAATCAAATTTACATTGAACTATAAAATCTTTATATCTTTAGAGTTCAACTAATTTAAATATGAATTAAACAGAATAAATTGAAACAATTAATTTTTACTTCGGAAATTAACTAAAACTTTTAATTAATAGTCTCCAAAGTGAGTTCCAAATTACAAGCTGCAAAAAAAAAAAAAAAAAAAACACCATTAAGAATATATAGTAATAAGTTAGGAGGATGTGTACTAGGTAAGTGACAGACACAGACTAAACGGAAGATATGTAGGAACGGAATGAGTGAGAGGTAAAAAGAGTTTCTATAAGATTTTTTTTCTAAAATACGAGGAAATATTATAACAGTCTTAATTTTTTAAAAGATAAAAATATTTCAGTAAAAAAAATTATTTATTTTAAAGTGTCTCATGGATCCAGGAGTTTTTTTTTATAATAAATACCTACTAAATCTAAATAAAATTATGTTTTTTTCCTCTTAAAAATACCTAAATAACAAAAAATTATATTGAAGTCTTGTGTACAATGCGCACAAGCATAAAATTATCCCCGAAATTCAGGTGCATCATTTTTAATTTTCCTGTAATTTCAGCCCTAAATTCAGCCTGTGTTCATACGTGAGTGTGTATTATATGCAAAATTTTACATTAATTATTTTTTATTTTGTTAATTATTTGCAGGAGTGTTTCTCATTCTCTGTGTACACTTCTCAGTACCAGTATGGGATATGCAGGGAATGGTTGGACGGTGGTACCGTTAGAATGGGTACTGGTAGGGCTTCATCTGCTTGTCCCTCTTGCAGTTCTCACACAAATTGTTCGACGTGTCTACAGACTCTTGGATGCGGTTGGTGTTATGACACTGATAAACCCATTGTCGGAGTTTGTGTGCAAGGCGATTTTACTAAACCTCAGGACAGTACGTTTGATGTTGATAATTTTTTAATAAGTTTGAAGCAAAGAATTTATGTGTTTTATAGGTTTTTTTAATATGAAGCCGAATTCACACATTACACCTTTGCAATATGGTGGCAATTCGTAATAAAAATATATGTTTTTCGGTCTTGATATCCTTTCTCTTTTACACTTTTGACATTTTTAATAAAATCGGTTATAACTAGAGCATATGAAATATAAATAATAATTGACTAATGTTTATTGTTTTCAGATAAGTGTAGTTATGATGTGATTGATGCTGATAATAGTTCAGTGGCAGGTAATTATACAGCATGGTCGTATGCCCAATGCCCTGATGTTGATGAATGTGGTTTAGGTATTCATGATTGTCACCCTCAAGCTGTATGCACTAATACTCATGGTTCTTTTACTTGTCACTGTAACAGAGGTTTCATCGGCGATGGAAGGCACTCGTGTACAAAAACGTAATTATAACTTTTAATTCGAGTCCAATAAATTCTGTATTTTTATGTCATTCTTTTCAGCGACCTAAAATTACATTAGTTAAACTGTTTCGATTTTCAGGTGCTATAACAAATGTTTACACGGTTACTGTATCGGTTCTCCACTTTACATATGTCAGTGTGATCTTGGATGGACGGGTCCAGACTGTTCCGTCAGCTGCGGTTGTAACAACCACTCTACTTGTTCACGGGGAGTTAATATCTGCGATCATTGTAATGACTGGACTACTGGAGAGTTCTGTCAATTCTGCAAGTATGTTTATATTATTTTCAAATTAGATCTTATTTTTGTTTACTAAATAAATTAATTGCGTGTTTAAGCAGTTAATTTTTAGTGTCCAATTATTTAAAACGATTTCTTAGGCCTATGGCAACATACTTAATTTTATAATTAGAAAAAAAGAGTAAAATTAAGTAAATTAATTTAGATAAGTTATTATATCTGTTTAGATAAGTTATATCTAAATTGTTCCAATGGAATTTTAAACATTTAAATTTAATTATTATAATTATCATTAACTACGAGAGGCATACATTTAAATTGTATCAGTGAGATCTATACAGGAAGATATCGGTCGATAAAAATAAATCGATTCCACATTTTATGTAAATGGTGGAATCAGTTGAACCGAACCCTTTATTTTTATTGGATTGTGATAAATTTTGTCATTTCAATTTTGTATTTACATATTACAGGGCTGGAAGTTACGGGAACGCAACATCTCTTGAAGGTTGCCGCAAGTGTAACTGTAACGATCATGGTAATAACAATCTAGACGTTTGCAACTCTAGGACTGGAGTCTGCTTCTGTAAGGAAAATACTGAAGGAGCATCTTGTGATAAGTGTAAGAAAGGATTCTACGGTGATCCAAGGTACTTTAGTTTTGATAAAGTCATTTTTCTAAATTCTAATACATATATTTTTATTCTAAGTAAACAGTACTTATTGTTTGTCAATACCCCTAACTTTTTGTTTCTAATGACACATTTAAATAAGAATTTGAATTTTTTGATAGTTTAAGAAATAATTAAAAAACAACACTGATTTGTAAAGGTGGTATTATCAAGCCCGTCTAAGATTACTGTTATATAATGCATTTGTCAGCTAAATTGAAAATAATTGATTTGTTTGAGCAGGCGAGGTGGAACTTGCTACTATGAATGCCGTGCAAGAGGGATGCTCAATTTGACAGAAAGTCAAGGTTTGGGTTCTCGCATTGCTGAATCTTCACTATTATCATCTTTAAGTCATCCTACTAATGACTGCCTTTGGATACTGTCTGCAGTCAATGAAAATCCTCAGTATGATACCTATATTTTTCTTATTATTATTTCTGGTTTTGAATGGTTATGTCTCTATGTACTTTTCACCAGGATGTTAGTAAATGTTTTTATCTTCACTAGGGAAAAAAGTTATGATTTTGGATTAGTTTAGAGGGAGTAAAGTAAGTCTTTTCTTCCCTGAACTCAAAAAGTAGGGAGAAAAAGTAAAAGTAGGGAGAAAAAGTAAAACCAGGGAGAAAAAGAAGGATTGCTAACTTAATTATTTTAAAAATAGTAGAGAATGAGTGGCTAATGTAATGAAGTTGTTAAAATAAGGTTGGCGGCATTGCTTTTTCGACCTTGTTTACATTGCATCAAACCTGCATCTAAATAACCTTCTATTTGAGTTTAATTGCAATTCTTATTTTTTTTTTAGTATTGAATCTCTTATATCTGATATTAAAAGTGCTAACAATTATTGTTATTTAACAATTTTTATTTATTATTTATTAAAATAATAAATAAAACTGTGCAATGGATGAAAATGTGTATTTTGTACTGGAGATAAAATATTGTATGTACCTCGGGAGTAAAGTGCTATAATTCCCTTCGCGATAATTATCTCCCTCGGCTATGCCTCGGAAATTAAAAAGTATAATTCCCTCGGCTTCGCCTTGGGATATAGGGACCATGGTCACTTCGGTTTTGCCTCAAGAACCAACTTATTCGCTCAGGGGATAATGGCTTACTTTACTTCCTAGGTGAATAAATAACTATTGTTATTTATTGTAATAGACATTTTATTTTTTTAGTTCAAACTTAGGTATTTTAACATGGATGGATATGTTTTATATCTGGGAGACTGAAGAAATTTCAGTCACAAACGCAAAAAAGACATGACAAATGTGACACTTTTAAATTTCGTGCCAGGAAGTTAGGATTGTACAGAAGGTTGATTGGTTTTCATTTATTGTACAATATTTTGTCGATAGGCGGGCTGAAGTTTCAATAAACTCAATATCGTGCCAGAGAGTTAGTATATATGTAATAGGTTGTAGATAGGTTTTCACTTGTATTCATTGTAGTACTATATTTCTTCGATAGAGCATATTATACTTTCTAAATTTTTTTATAAAATGATATCAGAGCTCCTAGCGGATTAATGTTTCATAATTTTACACCTTAAATATCTACTATACCAAATAGACAAAGGTATACTGATTTTCTACACTTCATTGAAAAACATTGAAACATAATTACGCAATATTGAACATTGTTGATATGTGGATTCAATTCCCAACTTCATATCCATAGATATATCCATGATTCAACGTTTTTCCATGAAATAGAAAAAAATGAGTATTTTTTTTTTATTTCTGAGACCTTAATTGTTAATTACCTAAGTACAAAAATAAAAATAAAATGTTAATTTTTTTAATACTCAGTTGTTATGAAACCAGGAAAACTAATACCGAAATTATTATTTACAGGAGTGGCAATAGTTTGATAGAACTGACAATTGATTCCGATATTAAAGTCAGTTGCACTGAAAACAGTGTGTACATTTATGACGGAATGCCTGACTTTGTTTCATCTGGAGGTTCAGGTTCTGGAACACATCAAAGTCAAGTTCTCGGTATATTTTGCTCTCAAGATACTTCTTACCCCGTTACAGTACAGGCCAAATCAGGTATCTATTTATTAAAAAAATAAAAATGTTAATTTGGAAGATTGTTTTATCATCATTATATTTTGTTCTGTATGAAATTGGCATCTAATTAATAAATTTTGTTCTATTATAAAGTTGTAATGTATTTTTAATAACTGTTTACTTGACCTCAGGTTGTATGACTGTTCATTATAAGCAAGGCACTGTCAGTAGAGAAGAAGGTTTCAATGCTACGGTGTCTGTACTCTCATGTCCAGATCGTTGTCCTAAAGAAAGACAGTGTATTCAAGGAAAATGTGTTTGCCCTCCAGGAACCATGGGCCCCAACTGCCAATTGATTTTATGTCCCAATAACTGTTCTGCGCACCTTAAGTTGGGTGTTTGTGACAAGGTAATGTTAATTTGTAAATGTAAAATGTTTTATTGAGCCATTGCATTTGTTTTCATATTTAAAAATTGCAGCTTTAAAATAGCCGTTACAATAAAATTAACGTTAAAAACATGTGTGGTATATTTTTTGTTAATATCGGCTTCTTGCTTCAGGCTTACGGGAGGTGTTTATGCACTACAGGATGGGGAGGTTGGGACTGCTCTGAAGAGCTGAAAACTACACATCTCATTTTTACAGAGCTCTTTAATTCGGCTCATCTATCTGACGGATTGGACCATCTCCGTAAAATGCTTCCAAGGTATTTTATTTTATACAACCATAGATAGTGAATGAAGGAGCATTCTCTATTAATTTTAATAATCCAAAATTTTCCTTCCACATTCAGCTCCTATTTGGAATTATAAAACCAAAGTTGCTTGGAAATAATAATAAAAAAAATATACATTGACTGTGCTGTAATTTTCTACTTATGTGTTTTGATATTTTATAGATTTGGGCATTCTCTACTGACTGATAGAAGAGGTTCACTGTGGCTTTTCGGTGGCTACTCTCTGTCGCACGGGCCACTTAATGATATACGTCTTTTTGACACTAAGAATAACACCTGGATGCAGGTTAGACTTGCTTTTATTTAACTTGATTATGATCTATACATTTTGTAATCAATTTGTAATGCACTTTGTGAGCCTAGAAACCTGAAACTCCGAGTGGATTATGACAATCCAAGTTAACCAAAAAACACTAAAATCTACTTAAAAATAGTTTTTTTTTACACACTTTTAATTAGCTTGACATGTTTGTCAGGGACAAATCTTGTAACTTAAATTTGACACACTTCCCGACTACCTAGAAAGTGACTACCTGAAACTTGTATTGATTAGTTTTTACAATAACAATACAGCAATCAGTCATTAGTTTTACAAAATCATTTGTATCAGCCCATAAATTGCTAAATTCCTGATAAATTTTGGTGGTAAAATTCAAACAAACATCATGACCAGTGACAGGGGAAGTGAGGTTATTTCCATTTAAATAATTTAATTTAAAACGTCAAATATTTTGTAGGGTAGAGAAAGCTTGGTTGGAACCCTGTTCCTCCTTCTGTAACCTTTGGACAGGGACTACCTCTAGATGGTACTCAGCCGCAGGCCTACATGGTAGACTTCACTCTAGGGTTGAGCAACCTCAAGTGCCCTGCCCCTATATTATACGTCTCTAAATGACACTTCCACCGCAGCTATTTTCGATGCATCAACAATTACATGCTTTCATTATGTTTCTATGAGAGACAAATATCGTAATCTATATTGACCCACTTGAAAATTGGCGATCACGGCAGAGAGATGCGCTCTGGGTATAATAATTGGTCGTTAATTTAACAAAATCATTTGTTTTAGCCGATAAATTTCCAGATTTATATGGAGAAATTTCGGCTGTAAAATTCGAAAGAAAATTTAATTTCAGAAATTTAATGACGACAACCTCTGACAGCTAAGTGAAGTTAGAATAGATTAAAGATTTAATGTGACAAAGCCTTACGTTTAAAACAATAAAAAAAAGTATACACTTTTACAAAACATGCACTAAAACGGAGAAAATATTTGTTTAACAGCCTCAGGACTGAGAGTGATCCAGTTATGGGAGTGATCACAGTACTGGGAGGGTCCACAGAACTGGGAGTGATTCATTACATTTTTAGCATGTCACTAAAAATAAAAGTGTGGGGCGCTATTAACATCTTTTATCATTTATTGACCATCCCCCGCTTTTATCTTTAGTCACGTATGCATGCACTATAATCGCTCATTGTTCTGTGGCTGTTAAAAAAATATGTGTTCCTTTTTAGTGCATGTTTTTTAGAAGTGTGTTCTTATTTTTATTTTATTTAATATTATTTTAGATTTTATGTAAAAAATCAACAACTTTTGTTTTTAAATACATTGTGAACCCTATTTTTAAATATTTAATTACATGAAAAGTCTAAATTAAAGAATATATTTTTGTCATTTTAGGGTTTTAAATAATTTATTTCTCTCCTCTCTTCTTCAAAATGAAATATTTAGCTCTCGACTTAGGCCGGCATAAAGCCCTAAGTTAAGGTTGAAATGTACCATTTTAAAGATCGAAGGAGAGAATGGAATAATTTAAAACCCTAAAAAGACAAGTAGCCTTTTCATATGATTATTGTTCTTTTATATGCTTATAGATTATTTTACTATTTTTCCCTTTTAACTAAAAAGATAAATATTTGTGATAATCCAATTTATTTATTATTTATTTTATAGGTGACGGTAGATTCGACGAATGATGCTAATATGCCTAGAGGTCGGTATTTCCATGCAGCTGAAATATCACAGTCGAGAAGAGAAATATACATTCACGGAGGTCTGACTAATGTCAAGGGCAATTCAACTTTGGCAGATTTCTGGAAGTTTAATTTAAAAGCTCAACGATGGATCGATATGGAAGTAAGATGATGAACGATAGTTATTTATGTAACTAGGCAGAAAAATTGAATTTTACTGACGAGTGATGTGGTTAGCTTCTGAAGACGAGGACAGGCTATGAAAATTAGGAGGATTCTCTCTTATGAAGAGTATAGGGCATAAGGGAGGATTATCTCTTATGAAGAGTATAGGGTATAGGGGAGGATTCTCTCTTATGAAGAGTATAGGACATAGGGGAGGATTCTCTCTTATGAAGAGTATAGGGTATAGGGGAGGATTCTCTCTTATGAAGAGTATAGGACATAAGGGAGGATTATCTCTTATGAAGAGTATAGGGTATAGGGGAGGATTCTCTCTTATGAAGAGTATAGGGCATAGGGGAGGATTCTCTCTTATGAAGAGTATAGGACATAAGGGAGGATTATCTCTTATGAAGAGTATAGGGCATAGGGGAGGATTCTCTCTTATGAAGAGTATAGGGCATAGGGGAGGATTCTCTTTTATGAAGAGTATAGGGCATAGGGGAGGATTCTCTCTTATAAAGAGTATAGGGCATAGGGAAGGATTCTCGCACTGATCCTTCTATCCCCTCCTCTAAAAAAGCTTGCTCAGAGGTTTAAAACATTCCTAACATTTTTAAAATTACACATCTGTTGTTCATACAGAGTAACTGATGAACAATAGAGATGATTTATAGTTACTCCTTAAACATAATTGATAAAAATGTTTATAGATGAAACTTACTGCAGCACAATCTTTAATGCAGACATCAGGTCTGAGGATGCCCAGGAGTGGGTAAAATATAGCCGATAAATTAATATTAATGTTTATTAACATCCCTTATGACCAAACGAAGTAAGAAAAAATTATATCAAAGGGAATTCACTGAAGAATTAGCAATAAACAATTTGCAATCTATGCTGTGCCAATTCTGAACTTGATTAGAGATCTATATTGATTTGATATTATTTTGTAGATATCTATATCAGTATAAATATTAAAAGGGTGCTTTATAGTTTTTGGTTTACTGTTCACATTTTCCAAGAAATTTGGTGTCTTACAGCGAGCAAAAATATGTAATTATTTCACTGTATCGTTATTTTGTTGAATGTACAGACTTCGGAAATGAGCCCTGGAGCTGTAGCAGGCCACACTCTTACAATGCGTAAGTCAGATGAACAGGAAAGTTTGATTCTTATCGGTGGTTTGAATCCTTCTAAAGGCTTCCTTAACTCCATATGGGAGTTTGATCTTTCTACTGACAAGTGGAAACAACTCACCGTCAATGGAAATCCCCCTGCAGGTAATTACTTCATCTCACTTCATTTTATATTATCTACTAACATTTTAAACAATTAACATTAGCTCTTCATAACGTGCCGACATGATTAACAAATTTCAATATTCAGTATTTTATTGCAATACGCTCGCTTCAATGATAGAGCCACGCGATGTCTAGTTATTATTTACGACGTTGAAACATGCTAATTAACTATCCTATACTACAAAAATGACAAAAAATTGAAAACCTTAAAAAATGTAGTTTTTCCCAGAGGCACCTCTGTGCCACGCTTTACCGTCACGACACTTATTTTGCTTTGTATTTCGATAGCTAATTAATAAACATATTGTTAGTTCGACTAAAGTATTAAATAATTAAAGTTCTTATATGTTTCTATTTTATATTATTGACCTATTCTTATTAAAGTGTTCATAAGTTAACCCTGGTGAACGGGCAATCCTGTAAGGCCTAATTTTGAGATAAAACTGTGAAATTTAGATATAAATGGGAGTGATTGTAAGGAAGGGATTTTTCTAGCTATATTTCTTGATTTTATCAGGAAAATCAGTCACTGTTTTACATCTTCCATGATTATACTTCAATTCTGTGCCTATATTGTCCTGAAGGTGGCCCGCGCCACTTTCACTTAAATTCCATTATTACGCTAATTTTAGTGAAGAACGCGGAAGACGAAAGAATTTGAATTTGTTGTCTAGATTTGAATGAATTAATATGAGTATATTGTGACTTTGTTTGCAGGTGTTTATGGACACAGCACAGTTTATCATAGTGCCACTCAGAGTTTCTATGTGTTCGGAGGAGTTGTTTATTCTGTCAATACTACCACTGTATCTAATAAACTATATGCTTTCCACTACCCATCTCTAACTTGGTCAGTCCTTCCTGTTTTCTCTCAGTATAATCCACCCAAACTCAATCTTGTAAGTACAATAATATATCATTGTTTTGTAAAGAAAATTAATTATGAAGTAGAGTAGTTGTTTCCTTGTATTTTTTAAAATTAGTTGATTTTTGGTCTAAAGGAAAATTAAAACGCTCTCATTTGCGATATTTCGACCCCTCCTTGGGTCATTCTCAAGCTGACTGACTAGAAGATTACCCTACATTGATTATTTTGCGTCAAATTAAACATTAATCAATCATAGAATCGTCTGATTCTTGTCAAACTTCTAAAATTCGATAATCTTTATTTCACTTCGAGATACTGAGTACAAATTTATTGAGTTAATATATTTCTATTATCTAATAATTTGTCCACTACACTATTTCTTTTGTCACACAAAACTGTGTGACAAAAGAAATAGTTTAATTTGACGTAAAATAATCTATGTAGGGTAATCTTCTAGTCAGTCAGCTTGAGAATGACCCAAGGAGGGGTCGAAATATCGCAAATGAGAGTGTTTTAATTTTCCTTTAGACCAAAAATCAACTAATTTTAAAATTAATTGTTTTATACATAACTTCTGGGGAGATTAGTTGTCTGACAAGCCTGAATTTCTTTACCCGGAACTAACTCTTACTTAAACGAGAGAGACAAATCTAGTTCTACACTAAAAAAACAATTAAATACACAATTTATGTTACGAAGCTAATCCTGTCTTCCTCTAATGATCAATTTCGTTGATGGTTGGGACTTACGGAAAGAAACAAATGCTGGCCATAGAAAAAATAAGAATGGCAATTTGATCTGATTAACTGGGAATCCAAAATGGGGGATAATTTATGTCACGCAAAAAATTAAAAAATGAGATTTCGAGTGGCAAATTTAAGGTATTAAAGAGTAGATTACAAAAATACATAACACTTGTGTAAATTGTTAATGTTCCACGCCGTTTTGTCAAAAAGCATCAACATTTTGTGCCCCCCCCCCCCCCCCCCCCCCCTTATTTTATCTAATTTCATGTTCACAATACCTACGACACCCTTTTTATGTGAGACTTCATGCACAACCATTTTATTGTTGTTTGTTATTACTTATTACTGAGTAGAGGGATTAGCCAGCTTAAGATTTAAATGTAAAAATACTGTTGTAGGTGTTTGAATGTCGGTTCTAATTCATTATACAGATCGATCAAACTTGAACTGTCTGTCATACCAATTTAACATGTGTAATTATCACATCATTTTTACAGCCAGGTGGAAGGTTACTTCATTCTGCGGTTACAACAGAAGATTATATGCTTGTATTCGGGGGAAGAGTCGATCCTCCTGGCTCAAATGACACTTTAATAGCTTATTCGTATGCTTGTAACCTCTGGATCAGTATAATCGCAAAAGGTAATTAACATGTGAATTTGTCTATTAAAAATTGTATTACTGAATTAAATAGAAATCAATATTAACGCTATGTTTTCTTCTGAATAATAAAATGATACTTTATCAGATGTGAAGGTGATCGGCCTTGCTCCTCCTGCTACATACGCCCACGCCATGACATTGGACTCGGAAACAGCCTCGGGGAAACAGATCAACGCCTATATCATGGGTGGCTTCACCGGAAGCACTGTGAGTCGTATGACTAAACTTACTCTTCCGGCCGACTTATGCTCTCTATCCACTACCAAAGAGAAATGCAGGTTGGTAAAATCTAGTATTTACTGGACCTACTAAGAGATCATAAGTGTGCTAAAACTTTAATTTATTTATTATTATGTTTGTCACAGATTGTTGTTAGGGTGTTCTCACTGCACCGTCTCAGATCCCAGAGGGAACTCTAGTTATTGCTACTCTAATGTTGCTTGGCGCCCGCTGGACGTGTGTCATAATCTTAACGGAACCCTGTATACTGTGAATGGTGTCAAGTGCAACGCCGACTGGCTTCCTGCTCGAGGATGTGATCAATTTAATTCTTGCACCGATTGTCTTTCTCAATGGCCGTTTTCTTGGAATAATACCCAGGTTCGCTTAATTTTATTATGACTGAAGACCAATATTATATTGCTTAATTATTATTATACTCGGATAATTTCAGTGGCTTGTCTTATTAAAATATTGTAATTAACAGGTTTGTAAGTGGTGTTCAAACTGTGGAGGAGTTGGAAAGTGTATTCGGTCAACGGAAGAGTGTTCTAAGGAAGGAAAATGTGGACAGATGGGAAGGGAGGTTGCTTCGGTTTCTTTCTGTCCGGAGCTACAGTGTTCTGCTACAGATTGTTCAAATTGTCTTGAGAAAAACCATTGTGCTTGGACAAGGTAAGTCCCTCTTGCAAACACCCTCACTTTTTTTTTTTTTTTTTTTTTTTTTTTTTTTTTTTTTTTTTTTTAAATAATGAAACTAATCTGAAATAATTTTTGGAGAAATTGATTCAAACAATTGGTCACTTAAATGGTCCATTTACTTAAACAATAGTCATTGTTCATAGTTGATAACTTATAAGTAACTTATGTATATCACTTTTTCCACAAAAATTAACCCATGATAGATTTTCTTAGATCTATAAATACTTAAAAAAAAAAAAAACACTCAGATTTAGAGATGCTCAGTAAGCTATAGAATAATGTACGTGAATTTAATTTAAAATTTAGGAACCCTTGTATGTTTGGTGTAAGCTTTCCATTCAATAGTTTCTTGGCAGCCATCCTTGATCACTGGCCTCAGAGGAATATGATGTGATTAAATGAAGTCAAATTATTTATGGACATTGCAACCCTATGTTTATTCTTTATAAATGATTCATGTTTTTTTTTTTTTATTATGCTGTAGGCAAGTTTTGAAAACTCCAGAAGAAGGTATGACTATATCAGCTGAATCAGTTTATGCTTGGAACTGTGTCAGTGAAACTATTAACGAACGATCAAGTTACAAATTAAAATCACCTAAAACATGCTCGTTAAGCTGCTCTCTACTTACAACTTGCGAAGCATGTCTTGCATCTCAGGTAAATATCATTTCAGAGAAAACTAATTTCAGGTTACTTGGATGCCATTCCCAATTTTCTTCCTATTTGGCCAAAAGTTGTGTTCAACTTAAACATAAACAATACCTTCAATTTTGTGGATCCTGATACCCAGGCTATAGATAGCTTAAAGGGATCTATAAAAGCAGAACAAGATACTTTGTATGACCTGAGAACTACTTGGATTGGTGATATAAATCTATTCCAATGGTTTCTTGGCATTCATCTTGGATTACTGGCGTCCTCAGAGGAATATGATGTGATCAAATGAAGTAAGTCAAATTAACTAAAAACATCAGGACCCTTGCTGAAAGTAATAAGACAAAACAAAGAGGGTATTGCCAACAAACCACTTTTGCCCGTAATTCTTATACTTGGTTAGATTCTTACAAGAAGCTACAAAGATAGCCTTGTACTTATTATTTTTAATTTTTTTTTTTTTAATTTTGATTAGTGATCACCATGAAATCACCTTTTAACCCCACTATAGAATGGTGGTGGAGAAAAAAATTGATAATGATTCCAATTTAGGTGCGCATTCATATAATGAGTATCCAATTTCTATACCCACACGTGTTATTGCCTCTTATTTTCCTTGCTACAATAAAGCACTTGGTTATCCCCAACTATACAATATCAATTATTGTTCTAAGTGGTTTTCATCGGTTACAGGGTGGAGAAGGAGGTTGGGCAGAATGCAGATGGTCGACTCTACTCTCGGAATGCATTTCTCCTGCTCATCAACCACTTTACTGTTCCGGTGGAGTCTGTGGTAGAGTATTATCTAAGGAGGATTCGTGTCCTCAGCCTTGCCAAACATATACACAATGCTCTACCTGCTTAAGTCATGCTCACTGTGGATGGTGCTCTACTCCTTACATTAACACCACTGGCCAGGTAACTTCATTTAGAAAACTATCGGTTGTTTTGATCTACATTTAGACATAAAGAACAAATTTTTTTAGGTGTCAACGCACTTCATAGTAATCAGTAGTCAATTTCCGACCCTAAAAATAACTGAATATGATTTATTATTTGATATAAATGATATGTTAATGTTTTGTTAGGGTCTATGCTGGGAAGGATCAGTAATCGGTCCAACAGAAGGAAAACTTTGCTCTCGACTTATTCTAGCATCGGATGCAAATCTTGCTGGCATGAGTAGAGACGAGTCTATATCGTGGCATTATTTAACCTGTCCTCCCGAAGACGAATGTTCTAACGGTCACCACAATTGTGACGGGATATCTGAAACCTGTGTTAACACTCGTACTTCTTACACCTGCGACTGTGCAAAGGGTTATAAATTAGCTTCAACGTCAACTCAATCTGCTCCTCGTTGTGTTCCAGTCTGTCCTCAGGTTCGTATCGTAAATCTAAAAAATCTCTTCATAAATTTAATTTAAATATTAGTTTTAAATGTCTACTTATTATCAGAACGTATTAGTTTTTTTCAGTTGACTAACAAGACCTAGCCTTTGATACACTAAAGTCGTTGCAAACTGCTTCCATCATTATCTTTTGGTGTGGCTAACTAATAACGTTTTTTTTTACACAAATTGTCGGTCGTAATTTCTTTTCTTACTTAGGCCGACTATGATAATTGATATATATTATATTTATTTAGAGTATATTTATTAATCATACTATTTTACATATTGCAGGGATGTGTTAGAGGTACATGCACTGCTCCAGGCAACTGTTCATGTGATTTCGGTTATGTTGGAGCCAACTGTAGCATTCAGTGTCAGTGTAACGGTCATTCGAACTGTGCAGGTCCTGACAAATTAGACACTTGCCTTGATTGCAAGAATAACACACAGGTAAGACATAAATGTATAAGTTAATTGTTTAGAATAAAATTGAGTTTCAGTATGTGTTGTTTTATTATGTTACAACAACACATTGGAATTTGTTTTATAATTTGAAACTATTAAAGATAAAATTATTGTTTATAGGGTGAACAGTGTAGCCGATGCAAAGCATTGTTTGTCGGAGATCCGTCAGATAATGGACAGTGTGTTCCCTGCATTGACTACTGTAACGGCCACACTTGGCTGTGTATTAACGATTCTCTTCCCAACTTCCCTTTCACTCATGAATCGACCAGAGCTGAAATTGAAAGCTATCTAACTCAAGGACCCACCACTAGAGCAAAGTAAATTAACTTTCAATACTAAAAGCTTTTTCCTCGATGACTCAAAATATTTTTATTTTATTTTGGAATCCCCTTAACCTTAGTTTTAAATGGATATTATATCTATGTGTTTAATTTCTAGGTGTATAGGTTGCAATAACAAGACTAAGGGAGATAAATGTGAAGACTGTTTGGAAGGGCATTTTAGAGGTTCCGAAGATCAACGTGCTGGCTGTCGACCATGCCAGTGTCATGGTCACGGCGACACTTGTGACCCAGTCACCGGAGAGAGGTATTGTAATTGACTCTAACTCAACTTAGTTTCATGGATTTTTATGTGATCAGAATCTCTTCTCTAAACTTAATTAATATTTTATTTTAAGATTTCGCTTTTAAATATTTGTTCAATTTGCTTTTGTACAGGTGCAATTGTAGTAACAATACTGAATCGGAGCCAGGCTGCAAGGCGGTCGGAGGTCAACAGTGTTGGGCACTGCAGTGTTCAAGATGTAAAGAATCGTACATGGGAACGCCTACCTCCGGCCATCAATGTTATAAACAGATGTCTGTAGATCTGAGGTTTTGTTTTGATTCTAAACTCATCGACGAGTGTAAATTGAAGCCCAGGCCACTCAGTCCTAAACACACTGTAAGTATCTTTACAGACACACCGTAAATAATAAGTTGGTAAAATTTGAACAAATAAATACAAGTAAACATGGAATAATGTGATTTTGTTTTGTTGCAGGTATTTTTTGCCGTCCAGCCTAGATTTATGAATGTAGATATTCGAATAACTATCGATGTGACACAAGGCAATGTTGATTTATACTTAAGCCCAAGAGAAGACACTTTCGTTGTAGAAATGAATACTACTGCCGGATCCCATTACGTCGAACTTGATTCAAGGTAAGCCCCAAACACTTTAAAATCACTTTTTGTAAAATCAGTAATTATTTTGCAGAAGGATCGAGCACCATAATCTTAGGTTTAATTAACAAGTCGCTTCAAAATAAATGAAAAGGAGGTCCTATATTCTTGAATTTTAAATATATTATAGTAAAAGAAAATGAAGAGATAAAGGTAGAAATATGTATTCGTATGCAAGGATAGATAAGGCTCAATAGCATTCAGCTTAGTTTATTTTTATCGTTATCGTTATAAATACTAAACTTGTATTTTTAATTTTCAGATATCAATGGAAGACTGAATCGAAACACAATGGCTTAACAGAAGGTTCGGTTAAATTAGAAAACGGAAGTAACAGTTCATCCAGTAGTTGGCCGTCGACAAATACTTTCTTCGTCATAGAAAAATTAGCAAAAGGTCTGAGTACATTTGTCAAAGTGGATCGTAAAAACACTATACTGATGGTGAGGAATCTCACCGACAGGTTGGTTATCACACTTCCTCAAGACAGACACGAGTTAGGCTTGACTAGGTTTTATATCGCTATGGTTGCATCCTCCAGGCCTGCCTACGGAACTATATTCTTCCGACAAGACCAACTCCACATAGATCTGTTTGTATTCTTCTCCGTTTTCTTCTCGTGTTTTTTCCTATTCTTAGCCGCTTGTGTCGTGGCTTGGAAGGCCAAACAAGCGAGTGAAGCGAGGAGAGCACGTCGACGTCATGTAGTCGAAATGCTGCATATGGCACAAAGGCCTTTTGCCGCAGTTACCGTAGTTCTTGAAGGGCCAAATAGAGGTAGGAGTGTTTCACGCAAGTCTCCTCCCAGACCGATAGCCGTCGAACCGACTAGGGATAACCATGCCGCTGTTACCACTGTATTCGTACGTTTGCCTGGAGGTAGCGAACCTCTAGGTAAGCTGGGCATTGCCTCTTCCCTTGTCCTGCTTAATCGTACGAACGCATTAAGCAACAGACCGTTTCTTAGGAGAAGGTCAAACCATTCATAGTAATTAGGATATTTTAATCACATCCACAAAAATATATATTTTAGTTTTATTTCTATTTATTCCCTAAACTGTATTTTATTATATTTCTTGTAACGGGCATTTGTAGTTCTTTTATTACGAATAGAAAAGAACAATGGATATCGCCAAATTTAAGAGATGAGATAGTGCTTATGAAAAAATAATTGTGATATTTTGTTATAAAAATAAGCAATCGATAATTATTTAAACAAATCAAAGGATAATTTTTCAGAGGAGAGGTTTAGGAAAACCTTATAAATCTCAAGTCGACCTGGTCCAAATTAACTAAATAGAATCACTAATAATTATTTCATAAAACCTTTTCTATAACAAAAATCATGTTAATAGGACTGATAACTGAGGGAATTTTACCGCTTTTATTATTACCATGCAATAAAATAGCTCGGGGTAATATTTTATGTAAATAAAATATAAAATCTCTGCTTTTTGCTACTAGGTCAACTTGATTCTCTTCTCTTACCTTTGCTTATTGTGACCCATAATTTGTATTATTCATTTATTTTTCTTATATTTATTGATAAATACCTATAAATATTTAATAACTATTTATATTTAAACTTAATTAATTAATGAGATTATTTGTACAAAAAAGTCTTATTTGAGTAACATTTAATTTGAATAGTACAAACAGATTATTTTTACATATTTAGAAAATGTTTATTTTATACGCAACATAATTATAAATATTTCTCAAGAGTTGAATTACAAATTTTATAGCTGATTTTTTTTGTTAATATGTATGTTTATTGGGGAAAACATGTGTACAAATATTCTGATACACTGACCGAATATTTCTTTTTGACAATACCTATTAATTAAGATGCTTTTTTATAGTTTTTAATTCATATATATTGTTTCGATTATGCTTTTTGTGATTCGATTCTTCTATATTTCAATTGTTACCTTTTTATATCTATATCATTTATAGTTTATTGATTTGGTTTTGTTTTACTTATTACATTATTTATTAAAGTAGGTGCTTAGAAAGAAAGAGTAGGTGCATGTTCTAAGGACGCTAAACCGAATAAAAATAAAATAACAAATCAGAATAGATTTTATTGTAAAGCTCAACTACATATTGAGCAGGATCCTAAATTTAAACAAATGAAATGCAATGTAGTTTTGGAACGAACCAAAATCTTAAGGTTGGTAACTTAACAATAAACAAATGTTTCATTTTCTTGGCATGTTGATAAAAAGTAATAGGTCTTTTGCTTATGTTGACTATTATTCTTGCCATTTCACTAGTATTACATCTATTTCTATTATTTCGCTGCCATATTTATGTGGGTGTCATTTTTCTACCATATTTATGTGGGTGTCATTTTTCTTCCTTAAAGAAAATATGGTCAGTGCATTTATAATACAAAAGGAATGTTTTTTTTTTTTTGTTTTTTTGTAAATGATAAAATATACAAGATGTAACATGTAAAATACTAGAATTAGTGTATAATAGATTTTTACAGCTGACTGAACAAAAGTAATATAAATAAATAAAAAGATGACTGATCTTTCAAAAATATTGTCCCTGATAATAATTTTAAAATATACTTTAGAAAATAGATTTTATTAGTAGTATTTAAAATCCAAGCCACAAGCTTTTTTATTTGTTACTGGATTTGATATTTGTATGGTACTCGGTATAAAATTAAATATCCCAGTACCTTTTTGAATTTTTCAAAACAAAGATTAATATATTTTGTCGGAACTACAATTAAATGTAAATATGTATATAAGTAATATATTATCTTTTCAATGATATTAATCTGATAATAATATCTTTCTTTAGAAAATTAATTTTCTAATGCTTTATTATTATTATTATTGTTAAATTCTCTTATCGATGAAATTAAATGTAAAATTTTGCTCAGGGTTTTCAAAAGACGTAATTTTGTTATTTATCACGTGTTTATTTGCACTGAATTCTAGATATTTTATGATTTTTGAACTAATAATTTTTCCTTACCAGTGAAAAACTATTTACATTAGTTTAGTAAAAAAATTTATTATCCGTGTGGTGCTGCGACACACCCGCTAGCAACCAAGTTCCACGCTTTTTTATTAAATATTAAGTATTAATTATAAAATCACACTACTAAGTATACGATGCTAACTACGTATACATGGTGGAGTTAGAAAAGATATGGTACGCTAACTACTTGTGCTTAGCGGAGTCGAGGCAAAATTAAAATAACATAATTTTATTATTTATTTAATTTATAATGATTTATATACACAATAATGATTATAAAATAAATATGTATTGAATATTGAGAAAATGGACAGTCAATTAGAGTATGATTGTAATAGAGAGTCTAGTAGTGGGGGAGCCACCCTGTATTCTCACTATTCCATGCTCTAACTGTAAACTCTGCACATCTCCTTTTCAACAATTTTAAAATGAATCACTTCATTTCACAAAAACTTCTTGTTGTATCAAGTTGAAATTTCACTAACCAGATTCAAATATATTTGATAATAAGATGATAAGTAAGATATCGGTAAAAACATTGTTTTCTCTAAGTTGAACCTTTAGGTCCGCTTTAATAGTTTTAGCGACCTTTATAATTTTCCTAGCTGTGTTGCTGTAGGTTCTACTGGAAAAATGTATTCGAGCTATGTTCGTCTGAATTCCAATAAAAATGTTTGTCTCGTCGAATAGAGGATGTTAGTATCTTTTCCCCCCCTTAAAATTACAATTTTAAATTTGAAGCTCACGTTTACGCGGCTGTTGAATGCAAACTCTTGGATGGACAATACTGTCCATCGAACTTAGCCTGAGCATTAGTCAAAGGAGCATGCAAACCAAATGTCAACTAAATTGGTCAACTTTTACTCAAGTTATTGCCAGACACTTAACTGACAGACAGACAAGATGCAGATTTAGTTGGATGTAAGAAGCTCGCTTCAATTCTAGCCATAAAATTTTGGAAGGATTTTTTTCTTAATTGTAGGAAGATTCTTAATTAGGAGTTGATGTTAGTAGTAGTCTAGTACTTCCTACTAGAACGGGTAGGACGAACCACTTGTTCGAACCTTGCAATTAGGCCCTTTTTACGCCCGTGGTGGAGAGTTCCAGCTACTTCCCACATCATACATTTGTACATTGCACCGCCGAAGCGAGTATGGTGTGGTCATTAGTAAGCAATATAAGCGTGCGTCAAAGCGTGGGGGAAGAGTCCCCATAAAGGATGTCCCTCCCCTGCTCCGTCCTCGAACCTTAGATACAAATTACATAGGAGTTGATGTTTCTATTACTTAACTGTATAAAAAGGAATATTGGAAAATATACATGTTACAAACCTCAAAAAGTTATAAAAAGTGGAAATTAGCAAGATACATGCCTATTCTATTTAAAATATTGTTGTATAAACTTTTTTTTTATCGTATAGAACTGTACAAAAATACCGGTTTAAAACCCCAACTAATCTCTTAAATAATAATGATAAAAAAAGCCAAAGATATTAAATGGAATATACTCATTTAAATTATTATTTAGTTTGCATAACAATTATTTCAACTTGAACATTACATTTTTTTATTTATTAACTCACTTAGTAGAATTAAAATATTACTTATTTAGAAAATGTCATTATTATAAAGAAATGGACAGTAAAGAATTCTTATTCTTTGTATCAACCTTTCAATCTAATTATGTGTAAGTTATTTTTCCTCATCTTAATTTGTGTAAAATTATTTTCGATGTAAGAATAATATTAGGATGATTGTGAATCGGGAATATTTCAGTTTTGATTAACCGTGTAAACAACGGAACAATGTTATCATTTTGGATTTGTTCACACTTGTGCTATTTACACTATATTACCAAATATAGTATTTTATAGTAATAATAATATATGTTACGTGTATATTATATTCTTTTTACTCCTAATTTTTTACGGTACATGTCATTATACACAGTTTGTTTTGGCTGTGCTCTTTTAATAATTATATTTCATTGCATTCCATATCTGTAAAATAAAGTCGTCAATTCTATAATATTCGCAATTTAGAAAAAATCGAGGAAAAAGATGAAGAGAGATTGCAAGCTAAATTATTTGTTCGGTTTACGGGGAATGCACTATGTCGGATTTGTCTATGTGTATGTACATGTACAGGGTGACCCGCGATAAAATGTCATAGTCATAACGAAACTGGCGGATTCTATGGGTCAAATGCAACAAAAAAATGTCGAGTAAGCATTATGACCATTTCTCAATAATTCTCGAGATATCGATTTATTTATTTTTTTTTTTTAGTGTTTCACGAAAATTTTCAAAAATTCCTAATATCACAAAAACTAAATTTGATTTAGAAATTTGGCTAGAGAACAATTTTAAAGAGCATAAAAAACCTTTTAGAATCACTCATTGATTTCCAAATTATCAGCTGTTGAAATGTTTTGGTTAGGATCACAACCAATTCTTATACTGATGCAAAAAAAGGTTTCCCCGAACGAAACCACAACACTTTGGCTTCTTATAGGAAATTTGACGCTGAACAAAAAAGTTCCTATGAACATGGATCCGGAACAGCTTCGTTTTCGAGATATTCACAAAAAAAACCATTACTTTTGGGCGTTTATCCTTACAATTCTCAAATACTCTGCTCTTGACCATAAAACACCTTGAAGAAAACCTTGTCCACCATAATTCAAAAACTAGTCTGTTGATCTTAAACTTTAATTATACCATTTGAAACTTATGAAAAGCAGAAGTTTTTCCTGAAATCGCCACACTTCTAACATCCCTCAGTTAAGAGTAGAAAGGTCAGGAATTTTGTGGTCGAATTTAAAAAAATTCATATTTCATATGTAACAGGATTAAAAGATGCTTGACAGCTGTTAATTTGGAAATAAATGAGTGATTCTGAAAGGTTTTTTTTATGCTCTTTATACTAGTTTCTTAGCCAAATCTCTTTATCTCAATGAGTTTTTGAGATATTAGGTATTTTTTTGTAAATTTTCGTGAACTCTCCACGAGGGTTTGGGCATTACATATGCTACATAATATTGTATTTAGAATATTTAGCTGCCTGCGTTTATTGTGATACAATAAAATAATTTTAAACTTTAAAATATTTAATCACAATAATCTTAAGTAAATATATTGGTTTTATTAAACATATTTCTATCGGAAAACAGAATCAATCACCTATTTTTTTATCTTGTGAGATATTATTTGTTACTGGTATTACGTTATCATTTATATTTTATAAGAGAATACTATTTACGTGGGCTTGTATTTTAAGTTTTTACTCATTTTTGTTTAAGTTGTTTGACATTGGTTTGAATCAGTTTGTTTTAGATTGACTGTAGGTATTAGTTTAATAGGTTTTCACGGCTCGATTTTAAAATCCCTAAAAATGCCTTACAAATCCATACCTAAATTATTTCTTTTTAATTAGATTTTTCATCGTATTTCTGAGTTGATGATTTTTTGTTATTTTAACAACAGCTTATTAACGGTTCTATATCGATTATTCTACCTGTCGAGCGGAAAAGAAGGAAAAAAAACACGCAATAATACCTTTAGTCACTCGTTAGTTTTGTTCAAATTAATAACAAATTTTATATTAGAAACTGAATCCAGATGACATTAGGAACGTAATGTTTTATAACTCTACCCGAAAAATCGACTCCACAATTCTACAATTTTATGATGGCAACTACCTGTTTTTTTGAGAAGCAAAAACATCACGTATCTTATCAAACCTTCTGTTTTAAATTAAAATTAAATTTAAAATTAAATTTAAAGCCATTATAATGCATGACTTTCTACAGCCGGAATAAATGACTCTCTCCAATTAATACTTAATTATTTAAAAACTTAAATTCTAAATTAATTATACCACTAACATACTACAAGTTTATATATATATATATATATATATATATATATATATATATATATATATATATATATATATATATATATATATATATATATATATTCTTGTTTTGTATTGGTAATAAGTAGGTTTAAAATAGAAAAC
The DNA here is from genome assembly GCA_951217055.1 of Gerris lacustris. Taxonomy (NCBI): domain Eukaryota; kingdom Metazoa; phylum Arthropoda; class Insecta; order Hemiptera; family Gerridae; genus Gerris; species Gerris lacustris. The sequence goes on from OX578278.1 coordinate 74,336,084, forward strand.
GATAACATCCTATAAATAGAATAAAGATAACCTTAGCTTTAATTTAATATATTAAATTATATAAGAATAAAATCAAGGAATTTATAGTTTTTTATTTACTAACTATATTTGTGTACTGGAAAATAAGTTGGAATTCTCTCTGTTTCTTAATTGAGGACAAATATTTTTATTTGAAACACATTGCACAATATTTTTAAGTGTATCTTTTAAAAATAAACAGCTCAAATTTGCAGTGTTTTAATTGTTCTTTTCGGTTGGACTAGCCTATATGGGGCATCATGTATAGAAATGCAAAAACTAACAAATATAATGCATACATAATTAAAGTGTTTCCTATATATTGATATAAATTGCATTATTCATGTATTCTTTTTAATTTCATACTCTCTTGAAAAACAAGATACACTACATCGAAGCCCAGGTAATCTACAACAGATACATACGCCCAAGATTCCCAAAATCGACCTTTAGAAAATAGAGGACTGAAGATGGAAATTGTATTAAGAGAAAACTTATGAAATGAAGAAGAATCCATAATTGGTGCATTTTTTTTATCAATATATAGAAAAGACTTTAATTTCATGTGCCAGTGTTTTTCATTTCTATACATGATGCCCCGTATAGGCTAGTTCAACCTTCTTTTCTTATGTTAAAAAAATATTTAGGTAATGTATTAATTATTATTATTGCTATTTTTTATGATTAATCTTATGTTCAATTTTTTTGCTCCATTACCAAGATTAAAGAATCCTTCTGATGCTTATTTAAATAAATAGACTATGATGTTAACCATTTTTAATAAGATGTTCCTACTCACACTAATTGTATGTTTATTACTCATTTTAAATGTTTTTTTTTCCTCATAAAACTGTACAGTAATGTTTATATATTAATTATTATTATTATTAATTAATATTATATATATTAGGGTTAATTAAATATATATATACATAATATATATTAATATACAATGGAATTTTTAAAAAAAGAAAGAATATTTCATTGTTTAAAATAGATATCCTTTATTATTCCAAATAATAATCCCTCCATTTTGATTAGATCATAATATTATGTTTTATTGTTGTGGAAAATTATTTACAAATTGTTTTTAAAAAGAGTATTTTTTAATTATTATAAATGTTTGTATGTTATGTAATGAACAATGAACAATACATCTCGCTCTCAATATTTACATGTGTTTTATTTATTTTTTTTTTAACATTAGAAAATTGCTCTCTTTGGATTGAAACTTGATCTTGGGATATTCTTAATAAAAACAGCAACTTTAAATTCAATTAGGCTGTTTCACAACTTTAATAAATTTATAATAAACACTCTTATGGTTAAGAAACAAAATTATAATTAAATGATTTATTTAGTATTCTTCATGGCTGCTTTGTATTTTATAAATTACAGTTTTAATTAAGTATTTATTATAAGTATGATAGTAAACTCTTAAAATTACTTTATCTGGTCGTATTGAAAGTAGACGAATGACGCTGAAGTATTTGTTTAGCGTTGCATTCATTGTTTATTTCCCGATACAATTGGAACCAGTGCTATGACTAAGACCGAAGATTATGCTACCTAAAAATCAAAATTTTAACAAGTTGTCGAAACGTTTTTATTTTAACAATATCCTTGGCCCAAATTTCTAATACTCGGGGAGAGATATAAAATGTATTCCTTTCAAATTATATTTTTTTAATTATGTATATCGTTTGATAATATTCATGTATTTTTAATCGTATGAAATAGTTTTATTTAATTTTTATTTAAAAATCTTTACTTGAAATTAAATATCCGTCTGAAATGAAATTTTGTATGTGGAGTATTGTATAAAATATGTTGTATATTTATAAATAATGATTTGAATGTGATAGTTTTCGATGTAATAGCTGAAGCTTTAAACAAAAATAAATCTAAATTTTGTCGTGTAGATTAATGTATGAGAATCGATTCTTTCTAAATGAATTTAAGGCTATCCTTATGTATTTGTAATCTACGGCATTCGAATTTGTATCTTCATGTATTCCGTTATTTTTTTCAATTTGATTGTGGTTTTTTAAAAGGAAGAAACATTATTACTGGAAAGTGTCGATCCTCTCATCCTGCCGTTTTACTTTTATTTTCCTCCGAGCTTTGTTATTGTAATCGTTTAAACAAAATAATAATTATGTAAAACAGTATTAATGTAAATAAACATTTGGAAAAACAATAAAGATATTTATATTACTAAAAAAACGTTTTTTGTTTTCTTCTTTATTTTGTTATAAATAATAACTTATTTTAGTGCTTTGTAAGGATAAAATAATGTATTATTAATTTTTCGTATAATGTGTATAATAGAAATAGACAAAATGTTTGTTAGATAGTCCCTGGGGTACCTATTTTCTTTCAAATGTATGTATCATTCAGTGAGGTTTATTTTATTTTTTATTTTTTTTGTTTTTCTCTTAGTCCCGAAATAATTTTGAAATTATTTCGGGACTTTAATTATTCATTTCAATAATTTAATTTTTTTTCCAGTGGTGAGCGCAAACATAATGCGCAATTTGTAGGCTTATTTTTTATCGAAAAATATTGAATAGAACCAAAGTTATTAACAATTTTATTTTAAAAAGAATGTATAAAAAACATACTTAACTTAAAAATATTAAGTTGACCCACCATAACTAAAAGCCATAGACTCGCTAATCAAAATGTTTGGGCACTTTTAGGCCCAATGCACACAGAAGAGGCGCGGCGCAGGCGAGATGCAGGTACGGCGTGGAACAGGCGTGTGTAAATGGTCCAATGCACACAGAAGAGGCGAGAGGCGGAGGCGCGGCGCGAGCGAGGTGTGCAGGAGGCACGCTTCTTCAAAATGAGTGAAGAGGTGAAGAAGAGGCGTGGAGGAGGCGAGAAAGCGGCGCCTGCTCTGTGTGCATTGGGCCATATGTTTATATGGAGGAGGTGGGTGTCACGCCGCGCCTCCGCCTCTCGCCTCTTCTGTGTGCATTGGGCCTTAGACCACCTAGAGACTCGCGGTTTTTTGCGTTTAGTCGGAAATTGGCCCAAACCGACTGGAAATATCCGAAAAGTTACCCCCAAAAATAAAAAATGTTTATTAAAGTTAAAGATGGCGGACGCAACTTTAAAGTTTTTTGTACGCTTATTGCGGCTAAACGGTAAGTCGTATCAAAAAGCAGATTGCACCAGCGGCAACTGATTTTAAAAGATCTAAAACGTTGGTCTTATGACTTTTTGTCGTAACTCCGTCGGTTCTACCTTATAAATTGAGCTAAATTGATTATTTTTTGACTTTGAGCTCTTTTGGCGTCCGCAATTGGTGGACCGATTTAATTTCTGATTGGGGTGCTTAAACCTCACACTAATGCTCTTTAAATTGAGTATTTATTATTTTATTAATTTGTTCTAGAACTGGAGTTATTAAATATTTACTGGTGCAACTGCCGTAATGAGAGAAGAGACTGGTAATTAAATTAATGCACCAATAGTTGATGATTGTTCACTAGGGTGGTCACAAAAAATCAATGTTTGAAATCTTAACGGGGGAACCCCCTAAATTGTGCCACTTGACTAAAAAATGACATTCGTGAAGTTTTAGCTCAATTGGACAGTGCTAACCCGTGCCTCATTGAGGTTGAAATCTAGAAAAATTGGGGAATTTGAGGAAAAATCGTCATTTTTTGATTGAGAAATGAAAACTGCTCAACCTAGAAACGTGATATGGGTCTCATTTTGTTCACTTTTAAATTTTATTATCTTCACTTTTTAGCTACAACCAATAGTTTCTGAGAAATTTGCATTTTTACATAATACATTAGAAAAAGGCCGAATTTTCCCTTTAACGCAAAAATGCATAAGAACTTAAATACTGTTGAAGAAGTACCTTTAAAATAAAACAATTTGTAATCTGTGTAAATTATTGTTGGCAAGGTATTTTAATTAATTTAATCTAAGCAATCTTATTGCTTAAAATTAATTAATTAATTAATTTGTTTGCAATATTGACGTGTTATGTAATTTAAAAAATAAGGCCTTTAACCAATAAAGAATAATAATAATAATTAATTAATATGAAATTAATTAATTCTTTTTAATTCCTTTTGTATTGTTTCTTATAGGGCTGGGGGGGGGGGGGATAATAAAGCAATAAACAATATATTATTAGTATTATTATTTATGAATAAACATATTCTTGAATCATATCGTACATTTTTTAAATACGTTAAACAATTGTCTTAAATTTGTTGGGAAGGCAGAGGTTTGGTAAGGAGGCTTTAGAGCAACCGGGAAATTTTGCCCGACATTCAGACACTACTTGTAAAAGATATTGTCGCTGTTCTTCATCTTTTGTAATTTGTAATGCACGAGTTATAATCCGTTATTAATTTTACACCTCTTTCAGCTGCAGCTGTATCATTTACAACTCTTAAACCGTTCACAATTTGTTTTCCTTTTAAATATTCTTCGTTCTTACTCCATAATTCTGGATTAATATGCAAGAATTCGGTACTGATTTTTTAATCTCTTAAAAAAATTTACTGATTGCGGTGAAATAAAATGGTCCATATCTTTTTCTAATAGATCAGATACCTCACTTAATTTAATCGATGGTTTCATGTCACAATCATCAAGTTCTTCATCTTCGTTTTCTTCTATTAACATCATCGCCATTCTCCTCTATTAACAGCAACTCTCTCGACATTATCTTTATTTAAAATATCGGGAAGTAACTTCCCATCTCAGTGTACCACAGCTCCTTCTAAATCTGAATTTATAAATCTTTGCTGAATGAGTTTTGCTCTTTCTTTTCTGATTTCTTGCTGGCGTAAGCGAATGATACTCCTACTCACAACAAACAAATTTCTGAGAGTCATGTCCTAGAGATTCTAAAGGTAGCTGATATTCTCGAGCAGCGTCTGTGTCTGAGATAGCACACCTACCTAGTCAGTGAACAATGTTCACTGACCACCCAGTCTAATTGTTTTTTTTTACTAAGTTTATTTTCTCATTTATTATATATTTTTTTAGCATTGTTATTTATTACTATATTACTTAGTTTTAATTGTTTTTTTTTTAATATATGAATAGACTCCAACTACGATTTTGAGAGTATTATATTCTTAGTAATGGAATAATGATGTATAATATTACTACGTTCACACATCGTTTTGGAAACGGTTTTGAAAACGATCCGCTAGTTCAAAACGCTGTACGAACGGAGATCGACGGATCGTATCGGTTTAGATCCGATCCACCAAAAATACGTGATCGGAACGGGGGATCGAATTCAAAACGCTCGTGTGAACAGGTCGTGGAGGGGATCGAGGTTTCAGGTTATTTTACTCTTTTCCACTTATTAAGTTCTTTGTTTTCGTGAGCTTCCGTTTCTTTTTTTTAACTGCAAAAACGTTTTTAAACAAAAGTTAAAACTATAAAGAACCTGTAAAAACTTTTAATAACTTGTAAATAAAATGTAAAAATTCGCGGACATATTGGGTAACAAGAAAGAAGGTTTTACTCGTGACGTCACCGTTACGAGATTTCGAAAACAAATATTTCGATCACCTGTATTTTTTGTTGTAAGAACGCGTATCGTTTTGAAAACGAATTGGATCCGAAACGCTTTCAAAACGATGTGTGAACGTAGTAATAGTCCTGATTCTAATCCTAGAAGGCTTAGAAGACAAAACAATTTAGGCATTTCAATTAATTGCTAGGCCTAAATGATAATGGGAAACATTGCCACTAATACCTAGCACGAGCCCCGCCAGGGGTGAAGGCTAGTATATATATATATATATATATATATATATATATATATATATATATATATATATATATATATATATATATATATATATTGAGTTGAATTTTAATAAAAGATAAAACCAACAAGTGTTTTTTTACTTTCTCATATAAAGAGAAAGTATTGTGATGGCGCGAAAATTCGATTTTGAGATTTTGATGGATTTACACGTTTTGAGGTCCCCTGAGTCCAAAAAAGTGGTTTTTAAAAAATGTCTGTCTGTCGTCTGTCGTCTGTCGTCTGTCGTCTGTCTGTCGTCTGTCTGTCGTCTGTCTGTCGTCTGTGCAGACGCCTGGAGCCCAAACTACTGGGCCGATTTTGACGAAATTTGGCATACATGTTCAGAAAAATCATACCCCGAGGCGAAATCGAGAAATAAATTTTAGCTCTAAATTTGGGGGCACTACCCCCCAAAAACTCTGAAAAAACATGAAAAAAAATTATTTCTCGAAAACGGTTCCGACGATTTTGATTAAAAAATTCTAAAATGTAGTCCATTTGAATACAAATCCAATGATATAAGCCGTTTTCCCGGGAAAAATCTAGTTCCTGAGATATTAGCTTAAAACGCGGACGGAGAGAGCCCGGGTTCGATTCCCCGACCAGGAGAAGTTATTTTTATGATAAATTTTGATGAAATGTTCAATAATATTTAAATGTACATTTGAAAACTAATAAATGGAAACACTGGGCTAAGTAATTATAAACTCATATATGAGAAAGTTTGTCTGAGTTGTCTCGGACCGATTTTTTATCAAGATTTAAGTGGTTAAGGATAGATTCTGAGAGTTTGATTATACTGGGGGGTGGTTGTATGATGTCTAGGCAAGCGAAGATGAAGGCAAAGTGATGGCTATTTCAGAGCTGTAACTGAGAACAGCTCTAGAGAGAGAACGTGTTAAATGCATTAGTCGCCATGGCAACCCTAGGCACCCTAGCTTCTCAAATATTAACTCTACACCTCATCGAACCTTGATGGTATCCAGAGAAAAGAGTTAACCCGGAAAAAGTTTTCTGTTTTTGTGATAAAATAATTTAGACTGGAATGCTATGTACTATGTAGGCTCTAAACTTATGCTTGGAAGGTTCACACTCAGGTTAATATGTAAAATTATCGACCTTGATTTAGTTATACGGTTGAGGAAGATTAGTTTAGTTGGAGTCAAGTCATGTTTCTCGATGTCGAAAGGGTGTTATGAAGATGAAATGCTGTTAGCGTCTTGTTAATAAACCCAGCGCTAAATATTTCGTTCCTTTCAAAGATATTTCAACTTCGTGATTCAATTTCGCCTTCTATTCTGCCCGGCTTTATAGTAATTAACTCTTAAATTAGTCTTTTGAACACATCTCCCTTTCATTTCCATATCGAATTATTTAGAACCGTCATTCTTCATTTAATTTCGAGACATTTCCGATTCGAGCCAACACTGATTTTGAGATTTTATTTATTAAATGTTCATATTTGTATATAGTATTAAATATAGTGAGGCATATGAACTAATATTTTTGGAACGAAGTTCCTTATGGCACGTTCTGGAGCCCGGGAGTGAATCCAAAAAAAGACAAAAATAACCGTCAAAAAATAACCGTCACGCAAAAACCGTCACGAAATCTACCGATGACGATAACTTGAGTAAAAGATCACCGAGTTAGTTGAAATTTGGTACACATGTTCATTTTACCAATGCCCAGGCTGAGTTCGTTGGAAAACGTTATCCGCCCAAGCGTTCACGCGCAACGCTCGCGTAAATATAAGCTTCAAAAAGACGGGGGAAAATGTTATTATGGAAGCCTGTTACTTGACTTGTTTATTTTTGTCTATTTAATGAGACAAACAACTTTTTTAAATATTTTTTTTAGTAAAACGAACACCGACACTGTTATGAAGTGATAAAGATCGCTAAATTTATTAATGTGGACCCAAACGTTTAAAATAAAGAAAATAAAGTTTTTTTCCGATATCTTCTGTTCTAACGTATAACCATTTTAATAAAACTTCTTACACATTGTCTAAAGTAAAATTGAAACAGGCATGTAAAATTTCAACCTGATACAAGCAGAAGCTTTTGAGTTTTTGAGTAGGGAAGAGATATATTTTATAATATTTAGTAAAAGTAGTTGAAAACAGTCCTATTTCAATCCAACATCCTTATTTAACAAACATATTCTTTAACTATATAAACTCATCATGATCAACTTTTTTCTTATATTCAATATATATTTATAGTAAGGCGCTTGCTTTAAAGATACAAATAATGATTTTCTCGTAATTTTTCCTTAACTCTTGCTAGGTACAAACAGTTTGTTACTTTTAATTTTGTCTCTTTTCTATTTTCTAACTCCACCATGTATAAGTAGTTAGCAATGTATATGTACTTAGCAGTATGATTTTATAATTTATATTTAATAAAAAATGTAAGGAACTTCGTTCCTACCCGGTGTCCCGCGACACCACACGTATTTTTTTTAAAACTGAAATCCTAGCAAATTAATAACAGAATCTAATTATTAAGGTAATTTTTCGTTCGTATTTCGAATTCTTATTTATACCCTTATAGTTCGATTGTATTTGAAATGAATTGCTTTTAGGTTCCTGTACGATACGAAGTACGAAAATAAACCTTATTTAACGGCTATGTCTGTCTGTCCGTTGGCTTGTTTCAATTCATAAACTACTCTAGCTAGGAACATGAAATTCGGCACACAGGTGCATGTTGGCATTTGGGACAACTGTATTCTTTTTTTGAGCTTGCACACTTAATATTTTCAATATGGCGGGCGTCTAAAAAAAAGTTTTTAGTCACCATGACATGTTATACATCAATTTAAAGGTCTTAAAGTGTAGAAAAAGAATACGCAACTATTAAAATTTTAAACTTAATAATTTAAGTTAATCTTACAGAAACCGGCGATTATCACCTCACGTGCTTACATGAAGCGCGCCTTACTTGTTTATAAAATATCTATTAGATATTCGGGGAAAGCCCTCAAATTCACGTTTTTTAGCCTCATCTTTACTTTGAATCAAAATTATAGTAAAAATAAATGAGTGTCATGGTACTCGTGACCATGTCCTACCCGAAATTAAATCTTGGGTCCGCCAATAGTCTGAATCAAAGGTGTCGGTTAAACATACCATGATTTAAATATTAAAAAAATACGAAACTTTCAACAATTACAAAAAAGGATTTGTTTTTCATGCTCCCAACTACTTCTTTATTATAGGCGACAAAAAGAACGAGACCGATCTCTTTAAAAATGTGACATAATATGGAACATGTGAAGAAAAGGAGAAACCGAAAATTTGACGTCAATATCTCTTGTCTTCAATTTTTTATTTTCCAAAGAATTCCCAGTTAAATGAAAAAAAGAAGGATCTGGAGAGGGGAATGGTAGTGAAAAGGTCTTCTATCTGGTTGGGGGGGGGGGGGGGGGGGGGGCACCGGAAGAAGGGCTTAGCCTCGTCTTTAAGCCCCCCCCTCTATCCCTTCTATTTCTCTCGAGAGATGGTTGCTTTGCGAGGGCTCTCTGTTCTCCCTCTAGAATACCGTGAAATTTAGCCACTTTCTGCCTGCCAGCCCATTACCGTCACTTCCTCACTCCATCCTTTAAACTCCTTTCTCGCTGTTCCATTCTCTGATTTGCTCGTCCTTTTTCATCTTTGTCTTTTAGTTATTAGACATTTTAACTGTCGACTCTGAGAAATATATATATAAATATCTATGTGTTTTTTTCAGACAATTTATGAAAAGAGGAAATTAATTAACATCCACCGTCTGTAATTTTATATATATATTATAAGGGAGAGCTTCCGCAAAGTTATTCCATCTGAGCCTGTTTTTAGTGATTTCTTTTAACTCACCCCATACTCCTAGATTCATAAATATTACTGTGCGTTACCATGTGAATTGTTGATGTCATCATCCACGGCTGCCTTGAGAATTCCTGCCTCATGATATAATCAGCACATAAACCGTCTAAGGGAGTGTTGTATGTCCCAGTCGGGCTGCTGGGACATGCGACACCAAGGGCTAAAATTAAACAACCAAAGGGCTTTAGTTTTTTTAATTTCAAGTTAAACTCAAAAAGCTAATTAGCTCGTCTCCGTAGGCTTCGACTGATAATTGGTTGCAGCAAGAAGATACGTAATATTGTACGTAGACAGTAGATATCTATAGACAAATATTTGGAGTTGCCTCGTTTATGGTATATTAGGAGGATGATTGGATGATTTGAAATGTCTTTTGTTCGAGGACCTGCTATGTGTTGTATATTTTGATTTTGTTTGTATTTCACGAATATTTTCCTTGCATTCTGAATCTATCTACACTCTATCAGTGTCGCCGTTCTCAGCTATAAAGTGCTGATCGCTACCTGATTACGTATATTCTTCAGCTTTTTTGTCAGTCTATTTAATTCGACGAAAGCATGGGAAATCTCTCAGAAAAGCTGAAAAAGGAAATTATTAGATGGAGGAAAAATAAATTAACTGATCGGATCTCATCGCTGTAATTGTGAACATACTGATTTTAAATTTCTTTCGAACTTAAATAGTAGAAATAATCTTTTTTAGTCGGTTTCAATTGTATATGATATTATTAAGTTTTAAAGTATATATTCCAACTTATAAAATTTGTTTTATTGGATGTAATAATATCCAATCAAGTAGAACTTCTAGAAATGGTAGATAAATAAGAAATCATAAAGTGAGGAATAGAAAATAATTTTGGATATTTATGTTTTTATATCAAATCATTAAATTATTTTTTTAGTCACAAAATGATATTTCTAGTATCTGATTATCGTGTTTATCTGACAATCTATAGTTTACAGTTTTTATTTTCATTTTGTTTTATAGCCAAGTCTCTATTTGACGACGAGCAAGCTTTACGGTTAAATAAAATTTAAAAATCACTTTATTTAGATTGAAGCTACCAATTTGATTCCAGTGAAAGCTCAACAATTTCCCTGCATCAATAAAATATCAACAAATCAAAAAGGAAAAGATTTAATCTGATGATTGAAGTAAAAAAGGGTGGTTTTACGAGTGTGGGTTAATTTGATGCAGTGATGAGGTAGATTAGACGAATCTAAAGTGTTACTTGCTTGAATAATTCAGCGGCTCTCTTTGTTCCAAACCTTTTCTTTTCAAAATCCAAGCGGAAAAGTAAGGGAAAGCAATCTGTGGGATTATACGCGTTACCATAGAAACTCCACGTTCTTTTCTTTTTTTTTTACTTGCAACCATTCGTTCTCAGCTTTTTCCTCTCCACTCTTTGGTTTCCGGATTTATTTTTTATCCAAGTTAAGAGTGCCATCATTGTTATATCTAACTTTTTTTCTATTCCCTTCTTAATATTATTTAAAAGGTCAGATGATAACGGTTGAAAAGTAAAAGAAATAAATATAATAGACTAGTTTTTACGATATTTACTTACTTTTAAATTCTATAAGTGCTTTGCCTTCGGTGTTTATTTTTAAGTTTTGGAATGAAGTTCCTTATTAAGGCACGTTACACCGTGTGGGGCCCGGGAGTGAATCCGAAAAAAACGACCGCCACAAAACCGACCGTCACGAAACCGACCGATGACGATAACTTGAGTAAAAGATGACCGAGTTAGTTGAAATTTGGTACACACGTTCATTCAACGTATGCCATAAGTTCGTTGGACAACGTTATCCTCCCAACCGATCGCGCACAATGCTCGCGTAAACGTAAACTTCAAATGTAAAATTGGATTTTTACGACGGGAAAAAATTCCAACTTCATCGATTCAATTAGACAAACAACTTTTTTAAATATCTTCTTTTTTTTTAGTAAAACTAACACCGCTATGAAGTGAATTTATTAAAGCGGACCTAAATCTTTAAAATAGAGAAAACAACGTTTTTACCGATATCTTAAGTTCTAACATAACGATTTTAATAAAACTTCATACACATCATCTAAAGTACAATTGAAACAGGTATGTAAAATTTCTACCTGATACAAGCAGAATTTTTTGTGTAGGGAAGTGATATATTTTATAATATTTTAAATTAGTAGGCCGGGAAGGTTGAGAACAGTCCTATTTCCTACCTACTACAACCATATTCTATAACTATAAGCTTCTCATGATTAATATTTTTCTCAATAATCAATACAATAATTGCAAGATGCTTGCTTTAATGATAAAAATAATGCTTTTCTTTTAATTTTGTCTCTTTTATAACTCTGCCATCCATAAGCAGTTAGCAACGTATATTAGCAGTGTGATTTTATAATTTATATTTAATGAAAAGCGTAAGGAAGTTCGTTCCTACCGCGGGTGTCCCACGACACTACACTATTTTTTTTATAGACATTTGTGCATAGGACTCTATAAATCCAAAATACGAAAGGCGAGAAACGAAGTGCATATCGGAGAGAAGATAAGATACCGCTTGGAGATATCAAAGTGTTGTTCAATGCATTTTCCCATTGGATTTGTTAATAATTGCAAGAATTAGCTACTGCATTTAATATTTCCGAACTCGATATTGTATTTCACTAATTAAGAATGGGATTTAGCCCTCTCCTCTATAAAGGCTAATTGTTTAGAAAGGTTTCTATGATTTTTCATTAGATCCAAGATAATATCAAGATACCGTTTAATTATGAAAATATGTTTGCGTGTTCAACCGAGCTTAACCTGTGAAGAAGAAATAATGGACGAGAATGAAGGTGATTTTAAGATGTTAGTCAAATCTTTATTCCTAATTAAAACTGACAATGTGAGTATTTCGGTCAGAATCTGTGTTAAAATCCACAAGGCCTTTAGGGTATTTAGTATTTTTATATAATATTATAATGATAGTGATCTGACCATGGAATCTATTTAGTTTTTTTAATAAAAGTACTGTTAGTGAGATCGGCGATGTCATCTCATGTGACGGGTGTACTAAAAATACACAATACTAACAAATAATTAATAAACCGATAATATTAAAGCCAACTATTTTACTTTGTAATTCTGACAGCTCAGATTGGCCAACCTGTGTGAGGGAAAAAATAAAACCACTAGGTGGTTATCCAGTGATATTTTTGTTTGGCTAGTTGCCCCGACCTACTACCCGCCAAAATCTCGAGCTCTCATTGGCTCCCCTCCCGTTATTTTTCTTCCGATTTTCCCCTGTTTTTGGTAAAATAATATTTTTAAATTATATTATCTTTGTAAATAAAGTAAACATCTATTTTTATATGTTCGTTATTTTATTTTAGTGAAAAAATAAATAATTAATTGAGCAATAAGCATTTTACGAAATGTTAAAAATGAGAGGTTCAATTCACTAATTGAACATAAGAAATGATAAGACCGTAGATAACAAAGAATAATTATACAGCATGCAACCGATACTCGAATTTCTGTCTTCATCAGAAAAAAAAAAATTCGTCATTCATCATTGAACAAGGGCTGCTCCAGAGATGACTTGGGGGGGGGGGGGGGGACATACCCCAATACCCCAACCATATGGGGGGGGGGGGGGGGGGGTTAAAATTTGATTCCTGAAAAGTGTTTTAGGATATTTTTGTACATCATTTTTACTCCTAACGTTTGTGCTATATATTTAATAGTGAATTACCAAGAAAACATCAGTTATTATTTAAAATAAAATAATAACTGATGTTTTCTTGGTAATTCACTATTAAATATATAGCACAAACGTTAGGAGTAAAAATGATGTACAAAAATATCTTAAAACACGTTTTCAGGAATCAAATCTTAAAAATCCCCCCCCCCCGTATGGTTGGGGTATGTCCCCCCCCCAAAGTCATCTCTGGAGCAGCCCTTGTTCAATGAAGAATGACGAATTATTTTTTTTTTTAAATTCGTCATTCAACATCAGTTTTAAATTTTCTAAATCTATACTGCCATTATTAGCTGTAGCTGACTTGTTATAAAATGAAAGTAGCAATCTACAAAGTGAAAAGTATGTTGTAACCATGATCACCCAAGGTCTAGTACCAGTTCTAACCATGATTTACTAATATCAATTTAAAACACTAGAAAAGTTTAATTATTATTGAAAATTTTACGTCCAGGAAATAATTACTCAATTTAGTTGATAGAAAATGTTTTTATTAACATTATATTGCAACATTTCATACAAAATGTTTAGAAAAAAATCTCAGGGGCTTGGCCCCTATGGCCCCCCACTGGAGCCGCCACTGTCATTGAATTATGTTTGGAATAGTTCTTTACACGGAGATGTTGTATAAAAATGATTCGGTAGGAAGGAATCATTTCTGTTTAAAGTGGTTATGCTGTTTACCTTTATTATTGCAACTTTGTTACCAGGAGTGTCCAAATAAATTACATTCTTTTACATTCTTGCTTAGAATTAGTTTTCTCTTATAGGTTAATAAATAATCAATGCATTCAGCACTTCCCTGCGACATTTTGGTGGAAAACTAAGCAAGTTTATTGTTATGAATATAAGAGCGTTGCGTGGTTTTGTTGCCTACACAAGCAATAGAGGGAGGAAACCAGGTCCTGCCCTGTCGGCTTTCAACCTGTCAACCTGATCTTCTTTGTCCTTTGAAGATATGAATTGATGATCTGTCGAGAGCAGTGATAGGACGATTTTATTCATCGATTTTTGAATAGCGTTGCCAAATATTTACCTAAAAATATCGCCTTAACATCGGATAGCCGACTAGTGACAACTAGTTGTTAATTATACAATTCACCATTAAAACAAATAAAAAATAATTGAAACAATTAACTGCTACATCGTAGAATAAATTAAATTTAAATTCGTTGTGATAGCAGAATTAATTTCTATTTCATAAAATCAACTACGAATATCACGTTGGGGAGAAAGAAGAAGTTCAAAAAGTTCACTATTTACAAGATTTTACCTAGATTTGTTCAGTATTGATAAAATTGTCTCTCTTTATTTAGATAAACTTTTATAATTATTTAAAGATCAGCGAATCAAAACAAACATTTAACTTTATTGGAGTAAATGTGGTTGTCTTGGCAACGATCTGTAAACAAACTAAATAGTTATCCTTGAGAATTTTATAATAATAATATATAGTCTAAGATCCGGTATAGGAAATATATACCCTCATCTGTTATTTAATCGTAATAAAGAATATATGATAGAGAATTTAAAGATTGATACATCGCAAATAAGTTGCCTAGCTAAATCACGTACCGATAATGTTAAATAATAAAATGTTTATTAACTTCCCCTTACTTCAACTTCCCCAATGTGTTATTTATGAAAATCGAACATTAGCTGAGAGAATTCACCCCAAGGAATCCAAAAAATAAGAGTTGCCTGCTTTCCCCTCTGGCCAACTATGGAGTTACCAGGTATAAACAGGTGAGTGTTAGTAATTAATATACCCTCATCAGTTATTGTATCGAATTATATATCAAATGAAAGGTAATTTTATTCCCAATTCAAGCGTATTAGGTTGCCTTATCAAAAAGTTGGTTGAATCTATGGTTAATGGTTGCCTAGATTTTAGATCGAAAATTTAGGATTTTAATTTAGAATTTAAGGCAACCTAATACGGTTGGATAGGGAATAAAATTACCTTTCATTTGATATATAAATCAATTAAATAACTGAGGAGAGTATATTAATTACGTTTACTCACCTGTTTATACCTGGCAACTCCATAGTTGGCCAGAGGGGAAAGTAGGCAACCCTTATTTTTTGAATTCCTTGGGGTGAAATCTCTCAGCTAATGTTTGATTTTCATAAATAACACATCCACATCAGGGAAGTTGAAGTAAGGGGAAGTTTAGTAAACATTTTATTATTTAACATTATCGGTACGCGATTTAGCTAGGCAACCTATTTACGATGTATCAATCTATAAATTCTCTATCATATATTCTTTATTATCATTAAATACCAGATGAGGGTATATATTTCTTATACCGGATCTTAGATCTTAGACTAATAGTTGTTCTAATTTTTGAATTCACAGAGTTATGTTTAGTATAATATCTATCTAATTATAATTCTGTCTCACATAATTTTGTTTAAAAATGTTAGTGTACGTTTCTATTATCAAGGCTTGTTTATAAAATATATTTTGGTTCATTGAAGTTAATTTATCGTTTGGATTTTTTTTAATTTTAATTTTAATTTTAGTTTTAATTTTTACTATTTTTTTTTTTTTGATATTTTGAACCGCTATCATCGGCAGGTAAGAGGAATTGAACTCTGTTCTTTTCACCTCTCCCCCGTCAAAACATTAGGCAAATAAAAGTAATAGCAAATACAATTTATAAATACAATATAATATTGTAATATAAATAATGCAAGAAGGCATTTAATTTCATGAAATGTGCATTAAATTTAGAATGAGAATGCATATATTATAAGAAGAAAACACAAATATACAATACAAATATACTAAAATAATCAATTTTAACTGAAGATAAACTATCATCTTTGAACGACGAATTTAAAATTGAGTGTGTCCAAGGAGTACCTGAGTCCGCGTGGATGTAGCTGGAAGGTAGATGGGCCCCGGGGTGGGTCCGCGAGGCCCCCTTTAGAGCCTCCCTGGAGTCGATAGTAATTTCTGCCTCCAGTCATTCGCCGCCTCTCAACATGGCAACAGGTAAACGAGCCTTTTTGATTTACCCCCCTTGCTTCGTTAACTTGCTATCCACTCCTTCTCGCCCCTTTAACACTTTTTCCGTCCTCTTCCTCTTCAATAATTTCCAATTTTTATTTCTGATGAGATACGATCCTTTTTTTCCCCTTTTAAAAAAAACTTCTAGCTGAAGCAAAAAAAGTTAAAATCCTTCTGATACGTTACTAAAATCTAATGAACTTAAAGAATTAACACTTACATAAAATCTTATACCTCATAATGATTAATATTTATTAAATAATTTATAGGAGTCAAGGTCGACTCGAATTTACTTAAATGACTTAATAGTTATGTGATGACAGATTTCTGTTAAATACAGTAACAAATAAACCAAACAAATTGCGATAAAAAGACTAAAATGAAGAATGCGGTTTTTTTAAATGATTGTTAATTTAAGGTGCCCATAGATGATTAATGTGAATATGAGGGAAACGTCCTCGATTATTATTTATACAGAATCTAATGAGTCCAAAATGCATGAAAATACAGCTCATCAAAGAACTGATATGTCTCAATTTTGAAATCTCTTTCTTTCTTTGGTATCCCCTGATTGTTAAATATTAAAATAGAGGGGGAAATATTGACTAATTTGAGAAATATCTACTCATCGATACTTCTAATGATTTGGCAAAATCAGATATTCAGTCGATATCATAACATGGTCTCAAGTTATTTTAACCGGAAGGTTCTACTCGGATCAAAATAACATTTATAATAATAATAATAGAAATTGCTTTGAGAATCCCAACTAATCGATAATAATATATATGTCAGCTAATAGTATAAAAAATCCATCTCTCTTTTACTGTAGAAAATAGTTTTAAATTAATTTCAGTAGTCCAGGAGATGGAGTGCGAAAAAGTGTCTGACTAACATCAAGCTAGAATTTTGTGTACAAGTAAATCTTTTGGTGCCTTTTCAGAATATGTGGTCGGCTAAGTTCGTCTGCGGGACATAGCTTGGAAATAGGCATTTGAAAAAAACAAACCGATGGACATTGGCCATGTTCCGCCCTTTATGGTGGACAAAGTGATTTTTATGATCCTAGTACGAAAATAATTAGTGGACTAAATATCAAGTTGATGGTAGTTTGTCACTTAATAGGTGGCCTCTTTGATTTGGAGTAATATTTGCCTATAACTAACCTACAAACTACCATCAACTTGATTTTTAGTCTACTAACTAATTTCGTACTTAGGATCATGAAAATCACTTTGTCTATACTATAAAGGGCGGGACATGGCCTGTCCATCGGGTTGTTCCTATTGCCAAGCTATGTCCCGCAAATGAACTTAGCCGACCACATATTCTTAAAAGGCACCAAAAGATTTACTTATACACAAAATTCTAGCTTGATGTTTGTCCGAAATCAGAAATTTGTTTGCACGCTATCCCCTGGACTAAAGGTATTGCTAATTTTTATTTGAAAAAAAAAGAAATATATATATATATATATATATATATATATATATATATATATATATATATATATATTTATATATATATATATATATATATATATATAGCACAGAGAAAAGTTTATATCTGGCTTAGCTTAATTGGTAGAGCATCACACTGGAAATGTGAAGGTCCGTGATTCAAATCCCGGAGCCAGTGCAAATTTTAAACATTATTCTAACATTCTGGATATAGAGTTGATAAGTTATGTATTTTAAACGTGAATTATGTGCTTATAATGGTGTAATATCAAACAGCACGTGGTTAGAAAATAATGTCTTAAGTAATGGTAGTAGTCGGGTACTTATTAATTTATGAAGTTCAGAAACTCCTAATTTACAACATAAAAATTAAACAAACATAATCTAATCAATGTCAGAGAATAATTTAAGTGGCTTAGATAGTATTTTCCTTAAAATTTACTTTTTAATAAAAATAATTTACATCCAACATCTTAATTAAGTTAAGATGTTGGAGTTTGGTGGAGCACGAAATGAAATGTTGATTCGTGTAATGAGTTCTGTAATTATAACAACTCTTTACCATCAACTCCGATGATAATATGCTAGACACACTCTCCTACATTAAAACCTAATACTTCAATACCTTGCTTTTCATGCTGCTAAAAAATTATACTGGAAAATAATTAAACCTGCCAAAACCGTTATTATTATATAGATACGTATATTTATTTTAAATTGACACTCCTAAGGGGAAACATGTTGTTATAGTGAATAATAATGCTTAGTGTATCTTTGGACAGTGGGAGGTGATTTGAACTCTACAAGTTCAGTGAATATTAAAGAAAATAGCCAGATAAGACGAGAATATTAAATTGTAATGTAGAGGACTTGGGGACATTGTTTCAGGGACATGAGCCTAGATAGTATTTAGGGGGACTGAATATGATAGGGACATAATGGACCTTATACAGCGTAGGGCCACCTGATACCACCTCTTGTACTAAACATAGAGCTTCTGTTCTACTCTATCTCCTTCCATTACATGTATCACTATATTTTAGAATTTCATTTATTAAATTTATTATCCGAGTAAATACGGAAATTACATTAACCCTCGCCTTTTACTCACAAAAACATAATGATACTCTTAGATGATTACCTTTTCCAGATACTAAATTCTAATAAAACCCTAATCAGGTAATATAGGTTTAAAACGTTAAAACCAGATTTAATTGAAAATAAAAATACGTGTGGTGTCGCGGGACACTTTCGCTTTTTATTAAATATAAATTATAAAATCACCTGCTAAGTATACGATGCTATAACTACGTATGCATGGCGGAGTTAAAAAAGAGACAAAATTAAAAGTAACTAACTATTTGTACTTAGCGGAGTTAGGGCCAAATTAAAAAAAAAAACATTTTTTTTACATTGAAGCGAATGTCTTGCAATAAATATGTATGTCTTTTTACTGGCTAGAAGAAGGTCTTCTTACTGGCTAGAAGAAGGTCTTCTTACTGGCTAGAAGAAGGTCTTCTTACTGGCTATTTCTTACTGGCAGAGAAATAGTATGTTTCGGAAATCGGAACCCCTTTCACCCAAAACCTCATCAGAAATTGAACACGTTAAAATTCCTGTAATTTGATGAAATAGGAGGTCAAAATTCAGAGAATTGTGAATAAAAAATAAAAACAAGATCTGAGCGGTATAAAAGTGTGTCTTATATTCGAAGCCATACGCTATTTAGAAATTGCAATTTTCCTACTCGACTGAACATCAGCCTTACTTTGTTATGCCGAGTTTCGGACTTCGACTGGGTACCAAATAAATCGTAGTTTGAACACTCTATCATTTTGATTAATTAATTATTGAATTATGAATTTAAATCATTTTTGAAAATCGAACAACAGTTGACTAGAAAATTTTAAGGAGTTGACGACAATTTATTTGTTATTTATTATTTCATAAAGACAAACCGTCGTTTACGAACTTGACAAAATACAAGTGAAAAAGGATAGACCTTAGGCAACGCCTCTCATTAAGTACTTATCATGAGTACTTTTAAAAGATATGAGTTAATGAAGGCAAGTTTGTGCACCACGCGGGAGCCTAAGTCTGACGCCAACAAAATGTTATTAAAATTAGTTTAGTAGGTTTTAAGATGTGGTGGTTCGCAAAATTGTTGTCGGACAAACTGACATACCAACTCGAGACAAAAAATGTTGCCTGATGTCTGAAATGGATTTCTATTCTAGGATTTTTTAATTCGGAGACATTAAAAACAATCATTCTTTTGAATGATCTCACAATGCTTTCGGTAAAAAAATATATTTGATAAACCTTTTTTTTTTATTCTTATTTTCTGTATTACAAATTTAAGGAATGATTAAATTGTATTAATTTTCACTGTCAAGGTGGTGAAAATAACAAGAGCAAATGCGATTACGATTATTAAAAGAATTATAAATGTAATTAATCAGAGAGATTAAAATTCAAGTGTTGGTTTGAATAGGGAGAGTTGATTGAACTGAACCACTACAAGTACAAGATCGTAACATGTGACTCCTCTCTAATTTTGACAGTAAAATATTTGGCATATCATGAAAGTTCCCTCTCTCCTCATTAAACATATTTAAAATATCATAAGAGCTTGAATTTTAAATTACCCGTATTTCAGTTTATAAGTGAGTTGATAGTGAAGCAGCCAACAGTTATAAATATATATATTTTTCGTATTCAAACTTGAGGTAAATATTTGTTTATTTTCTTATTTAACGTTTTTGCTTCCGAGCTTACCAAATGTAACGGAAGCTATGTGATCGTTCTGAAGGACAAAAAAGTTTTGGTCTCCAATTTCAAAAAAATTCCAAGACAGAAATCCGTTTCAGACAACAGGAAACAGTTTAGGTTCCGTGTCTGTCTTACGGTCTGTCGCTCAATTTTTGCGAACCAATATATCTTAAAAACTAGTCGTCCGATTTTATTAAAAATTTAGATGGTAGGTCATAATTAGCCCATTGTTGGTCCCATATAAGTTACAACCTTCTGCACCTATTTGTTTTTCTTCCACTTGCGCACAAACATACACATATACATATTTATTTTTGATGGTTGGTGGTAGTACCCTTTTATTTCTAATATACATATATAATGGATCCACTACTGGGTAAAAATAATAATCATTTTCAACAATTTATGAGTTATGGTGGCGACGTTTCGACCTATCCGGTCATTATCGAGCCTGAAAAATTTGTTTAAGAATCACATCAAATAACATTGCACTTATAAAACGAGAGGAGGAAATAGAAAAATTTATACATTTTTAAAAAAGAATATACCTTTTAAGCTATGAAGTATATACTCATATCAGTCATAATTTAAAACATTTCTTTGGAACTGATTGTTCCATTATCAGATAGTGGTCATATTGTGATACTACACATCGGTCAACTATCATCACTTCCATTCTAGAAAAATTTGGTTTTGGTATTTTTTCAATAATTCAAAAGAAATGTTTTAAATTATGACTGATATGAGTATATACTTCATAGCTTGAAAGGAATATTCTTTTTTAAAAATGTATACATTTTTCTATTTCCTCCTCTCGTCTTATAAGTGCAATGTTATTTGATGGGATTCTTAAATAAACAAATTGTTCATGCTCTATAATGACCGGATAGGTCGAAACGTCGCCACCATAACTTGTTGAAAATTATTATTATTTTTACCCTGTAGTGGATCCATTATATATGTATTGTATATGTATATTTGTTTTTATATTTACAGCATACATATTTATTTACACCTATATCTTCAACAGTACTCATACGATTTTTATGAAAATTTGCTGGTTAGTCGAAAGTAGCCTGGAGATAGCTCCTGATTAATTACAACCCTCTACGCTCTTTAAATTTTGCTAAATTGATACTTTAATTCATGTGAAAAATAAAAACACTTTTGAAAGGTTTAAATCACGAGTGGGAAATTTTATATAAATTAGACAATAATAGATTGTAAAAGAATAAAATCATAAATTTATACAAAAAAAGACGTGAGGAACCTATATATGCCACATTAATTGGCAGACTATTTTTAAATTGATTTTTATTAAATGTTATATATTAAAACAATCATTCATTTTTTTTTTACTTAATTTTTTATTAATCATAGTTATTATGTCATTTTGATTGATTGATTCTCTATTAATATTAAAAAAATATATATATATATTTTACTAATTTTAAAAATAATATCTCCACTTGATATTTTTAAGTTACGAAAAAAGGTAATAGATAGTTTATACTTGTATTAACTAATAGTTTAGCTGCCATGAAAATATTATTTATGACCGTGACCTAGATTATTAGGTACATTCACTTCCCTCAGGTGTTTCCAGTTCCTTTCTACCGAATCGACTTAATTCCGGTTTACCTGACGCAGTATCCAATAACAATTGCTCAAAATATATGATATTGTATCAATCGTACTTTAAATATAAGGGTGTGTTTTAGATAAATGTTTATACATGATCATATCTCCTCAAACATTTATAATACCTATAGGTACTTCTAACATTCAAGCAAATATCTTACTATTGAAGGACATATTACAGCATTATTATATCCATTCACTCAAATCTTATAACTTGCCATTAATTGTTAGTAAATGTACAAATTAAAAATGGAGCTCTATTGTCCTCCTTTATCCCACCTATTTCATTGCAAATTTGACATGACTTGGATGGATATGAAAATTAGACAAAGAAATATAGGTAAACTCTTTTGTACATGGAAATAAGACACACACAACACACAACTTTTAGGGTTTCGTTGGTGAAACAGAAAAAAGAAACCCTTATAGTTTCGTTCCTGTGTCTGTCTGCTTGTCTGTCACTCTGTACGGTTCCAATAACTTTTGAATGAAAAGAGATAAAAACATGAAACTTTCCAGTATTAAAGATCATTTTGACGTGCACACAGGAAAATTATAGCGAACTCAAAATTATCAGATGTTCAAGTACAAAATGGCGGATAATTCATGTCACGCGATATTTTTTTTTTTTATTATGAGTGGGGTATAAAATGAAAGGTTTTGAAGAGTAGACTACAAAAATGTATAACACTTGTGGAAAGTAGTTAAGTTTCCATGCCATTTTGTCAAAAAAAAATCAAAATTTTGCGTGTACCCCTCCTCTAAAAATATCTGCTGTTACTAAAAATATAAAAAAAATATGCAAAATGTGTGGTCTTCTGGGCCATATAAAAAATTAGAATAGCAATTTGATCTGATTAATTGGGAATCCAATATGGCGGATAATTTATGTCACGCGATTTTATTTTTTCTTTGAAACTTAAAGTTGTGTATCAAATGGAAAGGTATTAAAGAGTAGATTACAAAAATATATAACACTTGTGTAAATTGATTAATTTTCCACGCCATCATTTTCAGCATTAACATTTTCACCCCCCCCCCCCCCTCCTCTCTTGTTCTTACTAATTTATATTCACAATACCAACGAAACTCTTTTTATGTGAGACTTTACGCACTACCATCTTATTTTTACTTTCTCATATACATAAAGAGAAAGTATTGTGATGGCGCGAAAATTCGATTTTGATGGATTTACACGTTTTGAGGTCCCCTGAGTCCAAAAAAGTGGTTTTTTAAAAAATGTCTGTCGTCTGTCCTCTGTGCAGACGTCTGGAGCCTAAACTACTGGGCCAATTTTGACGAAATTTGGCATTCGTGATCAGAAAAATCATACCCCGAGGCGAAATTGAGAAATGCATTTTTAGCTCCAAATTTGGGGGTGCCATCCCCCAAAAACTCTGAAAAAATATTATTTTTCGAAAATGTTTTAGACGATTTTGATTTAAAAATTCTAAAATGTAGTCCATTTAAATACAAATCTAACGATATAAGCCGTTTCCCCGGAAAAAATCTAGTTCCTGAGAAAATAGCTTAAAACGTGGACGGAGAGAGCCCGGGTTCGATTCCCCGCCCAGGAGAAGTTATTTTTATGATAAATTATGATGAAATGTTCAATAATAATTAAATGTACATATGAAAACTAATAAATGGAAAACACTGGGCTAAATAATAATTATGAACTCGCATATGAGAAAGTTTGTCTGAGTTGTCTCAGACCGATTTTTTTCTAATGCTGAAAGCGTTAATGACAAAAATAAAATTTATTTGATGTACCTATGTCTAAAAAAAAAAAAAAAAAAAAAAAAAAAAAATATATATATATATATATATTATAGATAGATAGATATAAATTAATAAAAAACATGTTTTTTTTTTTTGTTTTTTTTTAAATTGTGAATAATTAAGATATTCTTTTTAAGAAATATTTAAAAAGTGATATTTTAGTAGTAACTGGAGTAAGAGGACATTGATGACAAGACAAGTAAGTAACACGTACACGTCACAGATGATTTACTAAAGAAGCGTTGATTGGAATATAAAAGATGATATGTTAAGACGAGACAGCTGATCTAATCACATGTTAGTTGTGAACGATCTAGCCGTTCAAACAGATCAAATAGTCTTAGAACTAACATCGACAAAACCCGTATAGTAACAAAAATCTTATTATTCTAGTGCCTTCAACGTTATAATTAATGTTATTTTGTTGGAATTATAATTAAACTATTATATCATATTTACTATGGTAGGTAGTTCTATCAGAATGGAAGAAGTTGCATCGACTATACCGAAACATTGCGATTCAACAACTGGTATTTATTTGTTATTTTTTTTATTACACAGTTATATTAGAACTACAGCGTAAAGTGCAGCGAGACCGATCATCAATCTAATGACTGCAATTTAAAGTAATAATAGCTAAATTATAAATCATAAAATTCAAATTAAGATAATACAATAATACATACACAGTAGCACTATAAAAATAATATAAGTTGTCAAGGATATAATGAACTAACAACGCTTAATCTGAAATAGATCTAAATATTTATTAAAAACATTAAGAGACAGGGCCCTCGCTCTAGAGTTTCTTTTCTCTACTGAGGGTCCTCACCATCACGTATCTAATTATTTATTCTTATATAGTTATTTTCATAATTCTATATTTCATAATTCACATAACGTCAGAGAAAATCATTCTCCTGCGTAGCTTAGTTGGTACAGCGCTATACTGGAAATATAGAGGCCCGTGGTTCAAATCCCGGCACTGGGGTGTATTTTTCTCTGTCTGTTTCCCGTAGTTAATAATAATTATAATTTGATTTAAATTAATGTTTATGTTAAACAGTGTAATTCACAATGTATTTAAAAAAATGTAATGTAACTATATTATGGTGAAATTAAACAATTCATTCATTCAAGTAAATCATCAAATTATAAAACTAAAATCTAAACAATAAAAACATAATAACTAAGAATAAATATGGTGGTTAAGGATACCTAATAAGTCCAAAATTATATTTTCTGAAAGTAGTCTTAAAAAATTTTTGGTGCGCAACGATCTCGTCAAATAATTTCTTAGTATATAGCTGGTATAGCCCCTCTTGTTCCAAACCACAATCCTTGTACTTTATAATCTCTATCACCATGAGAAGCTCGAAACCTATCTTTGTAAATCTCAATGCACTTCTCATAGATGATCTTCTTTTCCTCATGTACTTAGTTGGCTTGGTCTATGTCATTGGTTTCATATCTGACGGTGGATCAATAATAAGGGCAGTCTTGTTGTCCAGGTGGAATGCTATTATATCGGTAAATCTGGAAGAACCTTCCGAGTCAATAAACTTAAAATAATAAACTTTTAATTATTCAATAGTTTTCTTAAGGTTCTAATGTTCTTTTTGTAGAACTCCATAATAAGGTTTAAAGAATGGACTTTAGTTCTACCAAGGTTTTTTTAAAAAAGCAATATATTTCAGAAGTTACTCCATCATCAGGCTCAAAAAACAAAAACTACATAACTAGATTGCACTAAAATATAAAATTTGAAATATAAATAACATGTAATATCTCTATAAAAATCACTATAAAAATCACAATAAAAATCACAATAAACACAGTACACAAGTATAGGTTAAGGTATAATAAGATAAGGTTCATGAGGAGGTTATATCAAGAGGTTAGGTTACTCCAATGTTGTCTTTCATCTGTTGAAACTGCTTAAAATGTGGGGAGTTGGAGACTTCTATCTGTTCATTTAATGTAGTAACTGCTGGGTTGTGGGCTGACAGATATATTTCTAAGGCCTCAAGCTGATTTAGCCTGAGACTCTTTTCTTCTTTATGGAGGAGAGATGCATCATCTAGATTAAAATTGTGGTTGAGGTCAGTAAGATGCTTAGCAAATGCTGAATCTCTCTTATATCTGTTAAGTGTAGACTCTTTCTGATTCTTGGTTCTTTTAATTAATTCAAGTTTATTCTGTAGGGTAACTCTTCTAGAAGGTAACGCTTTGGTGGTAAGTAAGTGGTTGACGTCCCTAATGTCCGATTCTAATTTTCTAATTTCTATACTAAGTTTAGTAATACGATTTTTGGTGGCAATATGCTCTGACCATCTAACCTTAGCTGGCCGTAAGGTTCTTCCGATATATTCTGCATTGCAGTTTGAATCAGAACATTTAAGTTGATAAACTCCACTATGAGTACCAGGGGAAGATTTATCCTTCATTTTGGAGTTGTCTAAAAGTTTGCCTACGTTATGGGCTGTGTATAAGGCTGGTTCTATACCGACTTTCTTCAGTTCTTTGCTGATATTTTCAGAGGTTTTTCCAACATAGAGAACTTTTCTATAGGTCTTATTGGTTTCTTCTTGTGCATGAGGCCCAATCATAGCCTTGTCATCTATCTTCTTTTGTATATTTTTGACTAGATTATTAATAATACTAGGATTGTAGTCATTGTTGACTGCAATCTGTTTTATGATGTTTAGTTCAGCATCAAGATCTGATTGATGCATAGGAACTGTTAAGGCTCGCCAAATCATAGATCTAAAAGCAGAAACTTTATACTTCCATGGATGGTTAGATGTCCGATGAATGACCATATCAGTGTGGGTAGGTTTTCTGTAGATTTTAAACCTGTGTTTATTGTTTTCTCGAATAATGTTTAAATCGAGAAAATTGATATTATTATTCTCTTCTACTTCCATAGTAAAACTTTTAATTATTTTATGTCAGAACATATATTATAAAACATTCGAGAACCCCGCAAAAATATTTGTTCTTTTAGTGTCACCTAAGAAAGTCACAAATACATTTAATAAATTATATAATCACTAGACCAACACTCGATGTAAAATACAATTATGTATCTAGAAAGAGCTGAAATTGTAACTAATTAATGTTATTTTTACCTTGATTAAAGTTCTTCAAACAAATAATTTATGTACTAGATTAGATTTTAGCTTGTATATTTGGTAAAGAATTTTCTAAGTTTTATTCGATCACTGTCCTTGGAATTTGGGGACGGTGGACATAAGTACCTTCAATTGTTTCCGTTTTCAAGATGTGACGATTAATTAATTACGACGATTAATTGTTAATTAACACGTGACACAATAATTCATCGGCAACAACTTCAAATCGCATCTACAAATTTAAGTGAAAGGATTTCTCAATCTTTTTGTCTACCCTAAATTTAACGTAAAAAAGTATCAAATTCAGTTCTTACTCCAGCACTATTATTTCTTAAAAATTTACTTATTTTAGGGTAAACAATTTTACTGTACGATTACCATCTTTCTTTTTCGTAAAAAACACTACCACTTTTATAATTATTTTCTGGAACGAACTCGCACGTCAAATATTAAGATCATAAACTGAACACAAGATGTAAATAAAACTCTTCCAATGGTTAAAATGTACGGCAGCCGGCCTGTAGACTGGGGGACATCCCCAGCAGGGTCTTTTTGCGATGATTCAGTGTCCAGAAAACGAGAAAACCATAGATACATTACGGAGATGTTAAACGGGTTCCACTCTAAAGCCGTGTCAAGGGAATCCCCTGAACGTTGTGGTCTGGCGGGTCGAGCTGGTGGGGATAAGACCCGTCTTTAACTTATCGACTGACTGACTGACTGCCACTCCAACACAGTATCACCTCCTGATAACACCTCACCACTTAACAGTAAGTACTTTCTAAGTAACATTTATGCATACGTATCTAATTAAAGTAGGCGTTATTTACAAAATTGAATTAAGTATATATTTAGTTAAAAGAAAATTATTTTCATCATCAAAAAAACTGTCTAAATATTTTAGGGAGGCTTGACATAATCCTTCATATTTTGATACTTAGAATGGTGTTACCAAATTTGTTTATTTTTGAAAATATATTTATCGAAATAGAAAAAGATTTTTTTTGGTTTAAAAAAAAAAAAAAAAAAAAAAAAAAATTGTGGCTTCTTCAAGAAGAAATAATTATTTCCACACTACACCTACACACACAGGGCTGAAATTAAAGAACAAGCAAAGGGAGGGAGGGGGGGGGCAGCACTCACGCCTACAGGGATTTATGTGACATTTTGCATTATTAAAAAAGAATAGCAGTAGCAAAAAAATTAAAAACTACGAAACATTAAACTTGCTTTCTTGTTCTAAAAATTACCATGTTATTAAAAATGAAATTTATCATTATAATAGTTTGTGTATGATTAGGTAAATTTAATATTCATATTCTCTTGTTATTAATGACCAAATAAAATAACATCAGAGCATAAAACAGACCAAAAAATGTTCAAGTAAAATTTAATTTAAATCTAAACTCTAGAATTGTTTAAGTATCTAATAATATAGCAATAATAAACATATATAACTATAGCTATAAGTATAATTGGTAGTAAAAAATCATAATTATATACTCGTAGCATAACCAGTTTTCTTTGGATTGTATTTATAAAAAAGAAACAAAAAAAATAAACTTCGATTGAAGTAAATTATTTAATTCAAATGTTGTGTTTCAATGATTTTTTTCTTTATCTTCCAAAAGAGTAACATTTTACTTATTTATTTAAAAATAAATTTATACCTATTGTTTTTCAACAAACTATGTAATTGATTTTGGACTTTGGAGTAGCTAGGATAGGGTTATTAATAAAATCCTACTAAAGATATTTGTTAAAATGAAAAATCGAGTTCACAAATCTTTAAGTGAAAAACAAAGCAATTAAATATTACAGCATTTAACAGAATAATATGTGTAAATTACGTCGGAGTTATTATCCAAATTTCTATATTTAATTAAAAATCATAAAAATGAGTTTAATTACTTTAACAAACTATTGTTAGATTCAAGTCGTCAAATCTAATAAGGTAATCATTTTAATTCAAGTGATAACCACAATTTACGCTACTTTATGAAATAAATTGATTAATTTAGAGATGTTACAGTAAGTGATATTTAGAGTCAACTACTAACATATTAGTAATACCTACTATTATGAATTAATAATAGCTTACCAAGTTATTAAGAATTGCATCAACTTCTTAACCATTTCATCATCATATCTCTAATCCGAATTAATTATCGTCATAAAGCTTAATTTGGGACTAGGTATCGTTAACAACAGAGGAAATTATTCTTCAGTGCAGCTTAGTTGGTTAGAGCGTCTGTACTGGAAATATAGAAGGCCCGTGGTTCGAATCCCTGCGCTAAAGTCCATTTTTTCTGTCTGTCTCCCGTTGTTAATAATAATTATCATTTGATTTAAATTAAAATTTAAACTTTCCTTAGTATGAATATGAATATTACCAATAACTTAAAAATTGAATTCATAATATTATGTTAAAAGAAGTAGGCTTCATTTTAGAGGTGCCTTTTTTTCTAATAAAAAGATGGGTATGTACGAATTTATTCATTAAATTAAAACGTACTTTTTGGAACTAAGTTCCTTATGGCACGTTCTGGAGCCCGGGATTAAATCCGAAAAAAACTACCAAAATCACCGTCACGCAAAATCCTTCACGAAATTTACCTTTGACAATAACTTGAATAAAAGATCACGGAGTTAGTTGAAATTTGGTACACATGTTCATTTTACCAATGCCCAGGCTAAGTTCGTTGGACAACGTTATCCGCCCAAGCGTTCACGCGCAACGCTCGCATAAACGTAAGCTTCAATAATCCTAAGACAGGACAAAGTGTTATTAAGGAAGCCTGTTACTTGACTTCTTTTGTTTATTTTTGTTACATGCCAAAATGTCACTTGGTTTTGTAAATATAAGAAAACAATCACGGTCTTGTTAAAAGTAGAATTGATCTGTGTGGTATTTTTTTTGGGTGTGTTAAGGTTAAAATCCCTAAGTGAAATAAATGATTAGAAATGGAGCTTATACTTGGCAAAGGGGAAAGGTACACAAAGCACGTAAGGTAATTGTTGTGCAAGAGAACTAGAAATACTTGCTAAGTAAGATCAGAACTCTAGATCTCAACCTTGAATCTAGAATATCGTCCTGTGTTTCTGCTCTGATTCTAACAGCACAACGCTATTAGTAGTCAACAATCTCCAACTAAAAAACGTATCGGCTTAACTTCATCTTTAAAGGACATTCAGTATGCTTTAAAATCACCAAAATCTTCATATACATATCTACTTTTGAGATATAAAATATTGTATGATAAAAAATGGTATATGTAATAAAAAAAATCGTATTTTATGAGTCTTTTCCGATACATCTCATAGTGGATTATTTTTGTTCGGAAATGGAATGTGGAATTAAATATTTATTTGTGTATTGGCTGCCGCATGGTGAAACACCCTGCATACGTTCAGTAACACTAATCTGTTATCGAATAATTTTGTTGTTGTGATTTATATTACAGGGTCTATTATATAACCGACGAACCTTTCATTAGTTAACATCATTAACGAGGACCTAAACAGTCGGGTTTTGTTCTGCTAATGGTTAGAAGGAACAAGGACGAATATATTGTTTCACCTTAAATCTCTGTTGACGGTATTGCGACGAAATTATGTTGCAAGAGTTGTTCTTGGTGTAAACACTTGATAACATACCACATACCGATAGTGCTCATCTCAAGGATTTTTCTGTTTAATTGAGAACCGAGTAAATAGGTGTTGATAGATATTTAACAGGTTTCTTGTTCTCGCTATTGTCATGTCACTACAATCTTATACTGATATGTTTCCCAGCGATATATATTGTCTTCGTTCCGTACACGCGTGTGAAAACCGCTACGGTTGGTATAGTTTATTAATTACTGTTAGAGTAATCGTAATTAAATCAATGATTAAATACGGGTCTTAAATAAGAGCTTTTTGCTTAACTCATATCGTAAAGAATGTTATTACTTTTGTATAATTAAGTATAAATAGTGTATAATATTTAATTGAAGCGAGCTTCTTACATTCAACAAACTATGCATCCTGTCTCTCTGTCTGTCTGTCAGTCTGTCAGTAACGTTTACGTGTCTGACGAAAACTTGAGTAAAATTTGACCGATTTTGTTAAAATTTGGTACACATGTTCTTTTTACTAATGCTCAGGCTAAGTTCGTTGGACAGCGTTATTCGTCCAAGAGTTCGAGCGCAACGCTCGCGTAAACGTGAGGTTCAAATGTGAAATTGGAATTTGAGGACAGGAAAAGATTCTACCATCTCCTATTCGATAAAACAAACAACTTTTTTTAAATAATTTTTTTTAGTAAAACCAACACTGACTCTGATATGAAGTGTTAAATATCACTAAAAACATTAAAACGGACCTACAAGTTTGAAATAGAGAAAACAACCTTTTTACCGATATCTTACGTTCTAACGTAAGGATTTTAATAAAACTTCATATACATCGTCTAAAGTACAATTGAAACAGGTATGTGAAATTTAAACTTGATACAAGCAGAGGTTTATGAGTAGTGAAGTCATACATTTATAATAATTGTATAAAAGCTACTGCGGGTGGTTAAGATTCTTATAGGAGTGTAGCTATATAGGTTTATCTAGGAAGGTGAATTTTTATCTTATAAAACAATTCGGTTTTTTAACATAGACCTCATAAATATGTATACTTCATAATTACTATTTGTGAAATTGCGCTCGATTTCGTCACCTTCTACTCAAATTTAACGACGCGTGTCATCGACCGACTGATTTAAAACTGGATTTAAGTTGTATCATCAAAATGCTTTAATTGCAGCAGCTTCGATACGATAGGTACAATTTATTTACCTTTAAGATAAATTAAATACAGTGTAACGGTATTACATGCTCGATCGTGTGCAAGGATCAATTATTGTTCTATAAAATAATTTCTGATTCAATTAGTCATAATTGATGTAATAAGTGAGCGTTAATATAAGTAATGATACATGCTATTATAAAGGCAATTGACCTCCTAAATTACTGAAAAAATGTAATTTTAATAAAAAACTATAATAGGTAATATTAATGTGATGTGAACGACTTGGCTTTGGGTGATTTCTCGTGGCATAAGTATTCAAAGCGAACTTGACTTAGTTATAGTAAAACCTGTTCCTTAACGTGACTTTATTCAAGGACTCTTAGAATACCATTCACATAATACACGCATACAATATTTATTTATTTATTTATTTATTTACATTTTTGATATATATGCAATAGTATTCATTTAAATAATATTATATTCCCTGCCAATTAATTTATTTCCTCTAAAAATCAATTTTCTTTATTATTATTAAATCTCAGTTTGCATATTTAATTTTTCTTGATTAAATTAATTCTATTTCTCTTGTTATTCCTCTGGTTTTGTAGATCTTTGTGAATAAAGTCAATCGAATTGAAAGAGCAAAATGGTTGAAAGAGCAAATTGGTTGAAAAGTTGAAAGAGCAGAATGGAAAGAGCAAAATGGTTGAAAGAGCAGAATGAAAAGAGCAAAATGGTTGAAAGAGCAGAATGAAAAGAGCAAAATTGAAAGGGCAAACGGAATTGACATTGAATTGGCAAATTGAAAATGGCGGACTTACTATATTGGCTAAAAGAAACAACACAAAAATATGTATTACGATCACAGAAGAACTAGTGCTTTTGAGCTATAACTATATTTTGGCTTTCCAGCTTACCGAAAGTGACGGAAGCCATTAGATCGATTTCAAGAAACAAACCATTTTTTATGTTTCCAATTTCAAAACTATTAAGGCAGAAATCCGTTTCAGTCAACAGGGAGCATTTTTGGTTTCTTGTCTGTCTGTCATTCAATTTTTGTGAACAAAAATATCTTTTAAATAATAGTACATTACGCGTCGAGTGCGGAAAGTAGCATTTTGCATGCGAGTGTGGAGTTTGTACCCGAGCGACAGCGAGGGTAGTAAAACCACACGAGCAATGCAAAATGCTGTTTTCGCACGAGTTGCGCACCGTACTTTATCTACGATTGTTAGATTTAAATAATAAATACAGAAAAAAATAAGTTCGTATCTCTCTCTTGATAAAGATGGCATTTATTCTTGAGTTGTATTTTTTTCTGGAGGAGTATTATTCTCCACATTTTCGTCAAAGTCACTTGATTCACTCATTGATTTTCACTAAAAACTCGATATAAACAGTTACTTTAATAAGATAACAGCAAATTAGTTTTGTTAAATGTAAACAAACTCGCAAATCGTGCGTAAAGCTGAAGAATTCCTCTTCTTTACCACCCTAGGGTGGTAAAGAAGAGGGATTCTTCAGAACTATGAGACGCGCATGCGCAATGAATACAAGAACGTAAAGAATCACTTTCTACGCATCTAAACAAAGATACAATGTTTATATTTCGTATCAATCGTAGATAAACTACTTAAATGATAGTTCATAATTAACCCATTGTTGGTCCCATTTACCATATAAGTTTCAACATTCTGCGCTCATTTGTTTCTCTTCCACATGCGCACAAACATACATTTATTTACACCTACAGCTTCAAAAAAACTTTTTCGATTTGAATGAAATTTTTATAGTTTATCGAAAGTTATCCGCAGATTGCCCCAGTTGTCTAACGTAGCCTGCAGATAGCCCCAGTTGTCAAACCTAGCCTGCAGATAGCCCCAGTTGTCAAACCTAGCCTGCAGATAGCCCCAGCATAATTTTAACACCTGTGCACTTTATATATTGATAAATTGATCCTTTTAATCGTGAAAAAACAACAAAAACCATTTTGACTGATTTTTTAAAAAAGGGGGAAACAATTAAATAGATTAAACAATAACGTGATATGATGCGAGGAAGCTATGTGCCACTAATTGGCAGATTACTTTTAGTAACCTCTTTTTTTTAGTAAACTCTTGAATATACTTGTTATATTTATGTATTGTATTTTGAATGTTACAGAAATGGACCCTAAAGAGTTCGTCAAGTTTTCCACTTCCATGGCCGAGTACATTACTCAGTATTTGGAAAATATTAGAGACAGGCAAGTACAAGAAAATCTATTTACGTTTTAATTTAAAACATTTCAATGTTTGTTCTTAATTATTAAATTAAATTAATTTAAAGCAACTCATTTTACAGCCTATAAAATAACTTAATAACAAAGTTGTTTTTTTTTCTGCAGACGAGTACTTCCTTCTGTAGAGCCAGGTTACTTAAGACCTCTTTTACCATCAGAAGCTCCCGAATCTCCAGACGAATGGCAAAATATTATCGAGGACGTAGAGAAAATCATCATGCCTGGTGTAAGTACTGAGATTGACTCATACTTTTAAATAACATGTCTTGAACGCGTTCAAGTATATTTCGTGAGCATTCCGTTTACCTTGAAGGCTTTAGAACTTATAACTTGACCGTGATATTACTGAATCATGAACAACTTTTCAATAATGAACTATCAAATAAATTATTACAATTTAACATAACATTATCTTTAATATTAACTTAAGGCTTATCAGTCATGAGTGTGGGTGTTGGCTCTTAAGTGAAAATCAATAGAGAGGGCCCCATTTGTCACTTTAGCACTTGATTCCATATAAAAATGAATGTTAGCTATAGAATATGGTGAATATAAAGCCTGATTATAAAGATTCAACCGAGTCAACTTGTTGTTGGCCGTTACAACCCCGGGTACTGCCACTCCAACAATTCTCGCCCATGTTTTACTATGTTATAAGGGTAAAATATAAAACTTTTGTAAAAGAGTTTCCCACTTGTAGCCGTACGCTGTTTGGGTGCTCTATATTATAATAAATAAATAAATAAACATGCGGTATTATTGACGTTCAGTTAACTCAGCCTTCAGCCATTAAATTCAATGTAAAATATCATTATCAGTTTTTTTGGCGAAATTAAAATATGTTATATGTAGTACATTACGCGTCTAGTGCGGAAAGTAGCATTATGGATGCGAGTGTGGAGTTTGCACCTGAGTGACAGCGAGGGTAGTAAAACCACACGAGCAAAGCAAAATGCAGTTTTCGCACGTGTTGCGTACCGCACTTTATTTACGATTGTAGATTTTAATAATAAATATAGAAAAAAAAGATTTAATAAACTTCCTGTATTATTCTCCTAATTTTCATATTAACTTAAATCACTCATTGTATTTCACTAAACTCGATATAAACAGTTATTTTAATCAAACAAACAGCAAATTACTTTTATTAAATGTAAACAAACTCGCTAATCGTGTGTTAAGGTGAAGAATTCCTCTTTTTTCCGCACTAGAGCGGAAAAAAAGAAGAACTATGAACGCGCATGCGCAATGAATACAGCTACTAAAATAATCACTTTCTACGCATCTAAACAGAGATATAATGTATCAATCGTAGATAAATAAATGTAGACAATTGCTTTTAATACGTACTTTAAACATAACTTCGATAAGTTATCATTTTAAACTGTTTAATTACTTAAATATAATAATATGTGCTTATACTTATATATGGTTTTCCGAATTAGAGTAGTTTAATAATTTAATATGGAATCATCGATAAAATCTAAGAAATAAACAAAGGGTGATTGCGTAGGTCGTATGGTTTATTATCCTTGCTTTCTCTCGGTTCCAAATCACTTCCGGCCTTGGTATCGGCCAAACCTCTCACCTAAATACCTTAAAAAACCGTATAGCAAAGTCTTTTTTGTCATTATTTGCCAAGGTTTTAATATAATTTTGACTAGTCGTCTACAATATCTGTCCATTACGTCTTAATTGGCCAAGGAGAATAAAAAAAATAAAAAAACACACACAAAAAATAGTCAACAACTAATTTGAGGTTTTTTTTTTTTATAAATGAAAGAAAAGTAGGTCATTGTTAACGCGAGTTTTTTTGTGTTGTTTGAAGGATAGTGTGCGATAAGTGAAGGAGCTAAGTCAGAGTTTTTATTAAATACAACCCTGAAACAAAGAAATTACTATGTTATATACTGATTGCAAAGGATATGTACGAATTATCTCGTCGAGGGTGGTTATAATCGGTAGGCAATTTAAAGTATACTAAACAAAGATCAAAAAATCTTTTATGCTTCTTTCTCTTAACAGCTTGGAGCTTATAAAATGTAACCAATGTTAAATAAAGATGATAAACCGTAGTTTCATTTGACGATTAGTGATTTTTATTTGTACATTGTTTCAGGTTACTCATTGGCACTCGCCGAAGTTCCACGCATACTTCCCTACTGCCCAATCTTACCCTGGAATCGTAGCCGATATGCTTAGCGGCGCTATTGCTTGTATCGGCTTTACTTGGGTAACATAATATACAATGTTAAATCTAAATCTATTCTAAATTTCTCGATCTATCTAAATTTTATTTCTATGAAACATGCAATTCCTGCATTGATTTATGATTTGAGGCTATTGCTAACTTTAAAAAAATATAATCACGAAGTTGGATTAAAACGCTTATGGTCATATATACTACCAAAGTGACTAACTATATCAGGGGTCTCCAATCTTTTTGGTTAAATGGCCAGATCTTGATATAATGGTCCACAGCGGGCCGGACAAAGTAAGCAACATTCAGCTATCAGACTTCACAATTGTTGGGAATATGGATAATAAGGTCATAAACCAAAACCTAAACCATATCCATTTCAGCCAAAAAACTTATATAACACTTGAGCTTATCTTTTTTAAGTTGTGAAATGGCATTTCACTATGGAGAACCTATAACTTTGCATTGTTTCGTTTGTTAACGTCTTTCGAGGCGCGGTGGACCCAATGAAAAATGTAGTTGGAGACCCCTGAACTATATGTAGTATACATAATTAACTAATTACATACAAAATCATGTTAAAACATTTTCTAAATAATACACTAGCAGGAATTCATTCCTACCTAACCGCGTGTTAATTAAACATTGAACTGTAGTTTTTAAGGAATCACACCTTAATTTGGATTACTTCTAATCAAAAAATGGAGGGAACCTATATCATTATTATTTACACAAAAAACCTAATATCTCTCTGTACTTTTTTAATACACTATTTTGCTTGATCTCGTCTGTTTTGGTGTTAGAATTTCAAATGAAGAATGATTTTGTACACAAGACAAAGGATGAACGATGCTGTAATCTGATTTTACATGAAAGAGCAATAATAGTATATTCTTATGTTGTAACTTTGTCAAAAAGCTAAAGATGATTTACATTATAATTAATGCAAATTAAATTTAAATTTAGAAATTTACTGTAATATTTCTTTTCTACTGATATTTTTCCTTTGAAAATAAAGTGCGAAGCAGTTAGACCTGACATGCACGTCCGAGGTGCAAACTTGGTTTAACAAACCTTCTTATAGTATTATAATAATTATGATAATGATATCTTATGTCGGTATTACACAATTAAAAGTGTTAACTAATTACCTTGAAATAAATACAATTAACAACTAAATTTACACAGAATGAAAAAGATGTCGAAAACTCTTCTTATCATTTCAAGTTTAAACTTGTACCTGATTACTTTTTTTTTAAATGTTTTATCCAAAAAATATAAAATCTTTCATTGCGGGTTAAATTGTTTTAATATATATTTTTGTAAATATGATTTGAATTTGTTCTCATACGATTTCAGATGGCATCCCCTGCCTGCACTGAGTTGGAAGTTGTAATGCTCGACTGGCTGGGTAAAATGCTCGATTTACCGCCTGCATTCCTAGCTTGCTCCGGTGGAAAAGGAGGTGGTGTTATTCAGGTACTCATTATTATCAATAACAATACTGAATTAAATAACTACCTGTTATTTCAAATATTTTTACAGATTATTATTTTTCAACTTACTAATACTTATTAACATTTTAGGGAACAGCTAGCGAAGCAACTCTCGTAGCCTTGTTAGGAGCCAAGGCTAAGATCATGCGCAAAGTCAAGCAAGATCATCCTGAATGGTCTAATCATGAAATTCTGGCAAAATTGGTTTGCTATGCTTCAGGTAACATATCTTCTTTTACTTTCTTAAACAAATGTATTATTCGTACATTTCAGTTCCATTAGACATTAGGATTTTAATAAATCCTCAGTTAACTATTTCAAGCCTGCCAAGTCCGGAGTTCTAAGATGTCGCTAAGTTGGAGTTACAAAATGAGGCTCATAAAGTAATTCGCAACTAAACTCATTTTGAGGGATTCTCTTAAGAATGATAGGTAAAATCTGTGATGCGATTCTCCTTCGGAAGATATAGCCTTACTTTTAATCTGATGTCTGAAGTTATTTGTTTATAAAATGAAAACTGGACATCCAATCATGGGGATAAAATAAAATTTGCTTATCTCAAATAAGCTGGTAATCAGTATTGTCGCTCTGTATGAGTTTAAAAGTTTACCCTTGAAATGGTGATAATTTGGGAATTACTTATTAGATTGTGACTCAATTCAGCAAGCATATTTCAAGTGAACAAATGATTGGTTGCTTTGCCTGAGAGTTTGTGGTACCACTTCATAATTATGACTAGAGAGGTTAATAAAAAGTTACACAACGATATTATCACGACAATTTCATTGAAGTGAGTGTAAGCGAGCTTCTTACATTTAACAAACTATGCATCCTGTCTATCAGTAACGTTTACGTGTCCGACGATAATTTGAGTAAAAGTTGACCGATTTAGTTGAAATTTGGTATACATGTTCCTTTTACTAATGCTCAGGCTAAGTTAGTCGGAGAGCTTTATCCGCCCACGAATTTGCGCGCTTCGCTCGCGTACACATGATTCTCATATGTAAAATTGGAATTTCAGGACGGGATAAGATTCTATCATCACCAATTCGATGAGAAGGATTTTTTTTGTCAAATAAAACTTATTGTTAAAACAACAGTGACACCGTTAAAATTAATAAAGATCGTTTAAACTATTAAAGCGGATCTAAACGTTTAAAGTAGAGATAACAACGTTTTAACTGATATCTTACGTTCTAACGTGACGATTAAGATTTTAATAAAACTTCATATACATTGTCCAAAGTACAATTGAAACTGGCTTGTAAAATTTCAACCTAATACAAGCAGAGTTTTTAGAGTAGAGAAGTGATACATTTATAATAATAGTTTAAAAGCTACTGCGGGTGGTTAAGATTCTTATAGGCTTATTCTTATGGTTAAGATTAGAAAGGCTAGCTTTGTACGGAGTACCCCCACAGTACCCTCACTACTCTCTTCCACTTATCTTCAACAATGACATTCATCATATTAATAAATTTCTTAATATTCAGTATTTTATTGCATTACGCTCGCTTCAATGATAGAGCCACGCGATGCCTAGTTATAAAATTGTGGTGACAATATTGTTGTTACTTTTTATTAACCTCACTAGGCCATAATGTAGGTCCTAATTTCATGTGAAGGTTGCTAATGACTGTGTAAATCATTGTTGTTGCTTCTGCTTAAAATAGGGGTTTCAATGTATAAATGAGAAAATTATCAAGTTATTTACTGTATAAACTTTACTTTTGTTTAAATTAAATACTAAAGTTTGTGTATTTGTTTAACAGAGCAAGCTCACTCTTCAGTGGAACGTGCTGGTTTGCTGGGAGGAGTTCAGTTTAGATTATTACCTGTAGACGACAAGTACAAGCTGAGAGGTGATGTCCTTCAACAAGCTGTCGACAAAGATCGCAAACAAGGCTTCATTCCCTTCTATGTAAAAATTCTTTAATTTTTTTAAAATAAATATAAATTGTTTAAGGCACAATAAAGACAGACACAAGCCGTCTAATAGTGTTAAAAGCAATAACAACTATTGATAATTTTAACCATGAACTAGGGTAAAAACTATCAGCTTCAAATTTTATTTTATTTATATTGGAGTAGAAAACTACACATATTATTTTAGACTTAAGATTATTCTGAAATATTTTACCTACTATGTTACACGTTTTTGTTTTTTGGGTTTCTTACTTTAATATGATTCGTAACGATTGTCAGTATGTATTACTCGTTGCCTTATAGGATTTGTTTGTAGAATAGTATTAATTTATTATTTTAAGCCGATTTGGCACGACCCAAAATGTTATTCACCCTACTAAATAAGGCCTGGGAAAACCCTAAATATTATTACCGGGCATTTTAACCGTCTGGGAAGCACCCTTCAACCGTTAAATGTATAAGATTTTTAGTTTAGCTATCAGGTACAAAATCAAAACTGGGCAACTTAGGGGTACAAAATGCATACCGCCGTAATATTTTAATAGTTTATAAAACTAAGAAAATTGGTTTAATGCGAATAAATGTTGTTTTCAGTGTGTAGGAACGTTAGGAACAACAAACTCGTGTGCTTTCGATGCTCTGCGAGAACTTGGTGAAGTGTGCAACAGAGAAGAAATCTGGTTTCATGTGGACGCTGCTTATGCTGGTAAATATACTTCTTACTTGACCGTGAAATACAGCAAATAACATAAATACTGCCACCATATATACGAGGGGAGATTGATAAGGAAGGTCTCCAAATTTTGATTTGTAATTCAGGGAGCAATAAATATTAATATTTAGCAAAAGAAGTGAAGTTAATTTATTTAACTTTCAAGGAAAATTATAATTTTTCAACATTATCACCGTTCACTCTTTAATGTAACTAACTCCTTCAAACGTGAAATCCATTTTTTCAATCTGTTGACGAAACATTCTACGTTTTGTTGCTTAATCTGTCTAAAAGTTTTAACCTTTAAGGACCAAAAGGACCTTTTATAGACCAGTCCATCAGACTCTTGGCTTTTCCCCAAGTTGAAAGAACACCTTACAAATCATTGTACCTTTATACAAATCTACAGTTTTATCCCAATTTGATAGATACATATACACTTTTCCTTCAAAACAAGGCAAAGGTCTCTGCCTACATGAGATTACGAAATTAAAATTTTGGTACACAGGAGTAAGGGGTACAAATGTCAAAGCAATAGATACCATTCATGATGCATATCGTTGAAAAGCTCTTTAAGAGTACAGTAATTGTTTTTATGTAAAGTTTTGTCACATTTTCATTTAGGAGGGGGGTAAATTTGGGATGTTTGCAAATTATCTTATCAAAGAGGAGGGGTATATAAATAAGTGGGAGGAATAATAATATATTATGTAAATTGTCATAGTTAAAAATTTAGTGATAGTTATCTGTGGACACAAAACTTGTGTCTCCGCCGCATGCGGCCCGCTCCTGTACGGCCTAATGTGCACTTACCTTTGCTAGTATGTAATTTTAATTAGTGTCTTCCTAAGATTTTCATTTAGTTATTTTTAGATGTCTTCTCTATACTTTGGTAGATTTATAGTGGTGATATATTACCCGTAGTACTTAGTAAGAACAAATAGATTTGACTTTGAGCCTCTCGTGTGTCTATGGACTAATGACCACTGTCATGTTAATTTTGCAGGCTCTGCCTTTATCTGCCCTGAATTCCGGTATTTGATGGACGGAGTGGAACTGGCAGATTCGTTCAACTTCAACCCTCACAAGTGGCTTCTTGTCACTTTCGACTGCTCTGCCATGTGGTAAGCCTGCATCTTCAACAATTTAAAATATTAATATTTTATATTATAAATAGAGTAGTAATGTTTAAAAAAATTTAAAGGCATTATTCATTCTTATAAAACCTGTTTCAATAATCATAGAGATGATGTTTACCAACAATTAAATAAAATTAAATAAATAAATAAATAATAATCAGTTTTAAAGTATAGACTGAAAGGAATTTGATCAAAAACACCCACAGACAATAGACTTATTGATTCACTATTAAACATTCAAAACCACTAATTCAACTGGAACTCATTTAATAGTTTATACGGTCTACATTGCTTTTATGTACGTTGGTGAGTTTACTGTAATATAGGTTGTCCCCGCATAGGGTTACCAATACATGTAATGACAAAAAAAAAATTTTTCGAAGTAAAGTCACTCTTTATAAAATCTCCTGCTAGATCTTAAATGAAAATTTATAGTTTTGTGCAAAACGTACCATGTACCCAAAAAGTAAAATTTTCTAAAATCGTACAATAGGAAAATTATTAGGTGTTATTCTATATTAAAGAAATAAATAACAATTAAATAATAAATAATTTAAAGCAATGTCATAACTTTTAATGCACTCAACGATACTTTTAAATCGATCACTCATTCATTAGAATTAGACAAATTTGACATTTTATATATTACTGGGGAGGGGGGATTTTGAATTTGATGTTTGAGAATTTTATGTGAAATACTTGCTTCGATTTTTTTAAAAAAAATTATTTGAATATAGCAACTAGATAGACTACATGTTATAAGCAATAAAGATAATATCAAGTTTGATATTGACTTGTTATACATGATGTGAGAAACTGTCCATTGACAGTACTCACTGTTTTACACACATCAATATTACATTTTATTAATTGATGTTTAATATAATAGGTCACGGGTCCACTGTCTTTTTAGGTGTCGAGGAGGGTTACCAGACATGAATGGTGATGTTAGATTGTGGATTAAAGGATTAGGATGATGCGGAAAATGAAGTCATGGAAAGATTTGTATCGGGAGGTTGCTAGGTCGCGAACAAATAAAACTTTAAGGTCAAATAATAAATAGCCCAAGCTTTTATCTTGGGCCATCCGCCATATTGGATTTAGAGTGAATGCCTTTTATTTTTCGTATTCTTCTCAGCAAACCCTTTCATTTGATACCCATATCATGGGCGTTCTTAATAAATAACTAGTCTGCCAGCTTGGGCTGTCCACCATATTGGATTTAGAATGACGTCACTTAGCTAACCATGCATTGTCATACAAACTAAACCTGTATGCAAAATTTCAATTCAATCGATTGAAGATAACTGCTTTAAAATTCAGTTGCAACATACAATACATACATACAAACATTGCAATTTAAATAAAAGCTTGTAAAAATGAAATTTGTTTTGTGATTACACGTACACGTATTGGGAACCCCATCCGGGGACACACTGCACATATGTGGATTTAAGAGAAAGACCTTTGAAATTGTAGACATGGAGCGTTAGGAGTCAATATAGCAAGTTGATTAAGAATCCAAACTAAGTTGATCAAAAAACAAACTAGTTTGAGGCAGAGAAAGCGAAGAGTTTGTCATCTAATGTATATAAATTGTTGTGGTACATGATTGTTGTCTGTTGTTTTAGGCTGAAAGATCCATCGGACCTGGTCGATGCTTTCAACGTGGACCCCCTGTACCTCAAGCACGAACACCAGGGCTCTGCTCCTGATTACAGGGTAAACAAACAATTCTTATTCATTTTAATATTATTTTTTTTTTTTTTTGATTATAAAATTATAAGACACAATAACATTCTACTTATTAAACTTATCTTAAATATATAAGATTGGAGTGGTGTCTGTACATTAATCCGATTGGGCTCAAATTTTGTATTTCCACTAAATGAGTAGTCCTGTTAACGAATTTAAGTTTAGAAAAATGTATGTAGGTTTCTCTGTGCATCAATCACGTCCAAACGGCTAAATAGATTTTGTTGGTTTTTTGGGTTCAATGTTAAGCTCAATTCTGCGGGTAATATAGGCTATAAAATATTTTGGTAGTTCAATATGGGGAGGGTAACGAGGCTTCTAAATACATTTCAAAATTCTAATTTTATTTATTTATAAAAAATGTAATGTAATAAAAATGGGGGGGGGGGGGGGGGGACACGTGCTCCCTGTGCCCCCCTGGATACGCCTCAGATTCCAATTTTAAGAAAGAGGAGAGGGAAAAATCCAGACGACTAATGAACAGTTTGAAGATAATGCTCAAGTAGTATGTTTTGGTTTGTTTATAGAGGCTAAATTTCTAAGGGAAAAGAAAAATTAATTAATTAATAATAAAATTTCCAAACGAAGCAATCTTTTAATAAGTTTTAGTTTTTTATAAGCGTAATGTTTAACATCGATATCTGTAGAGTATTTGTATTTAAATATGTACTTTATGGGTTTATATAAATAAGATTGTACTATACGTGTAAATTATAATTTTATTTAAATATTTTTAGAGATCAGTAAATGTACATGTTCGATGTTAGTTGTTCTTACTATTTTTTGAGTACAATAAATTTACAACAATTTAAGTCCAACGGCAAATTTGTACGTCCAATAGTTCCCGAGATATGGCACTTTAAAAATTAAATTTTTTTTTCAAAAATGGAAATTTTAAGTATTGCTTTCGTTTCTGGGCGAATATCGGCGTAAAAATGTTAACCTACGAGAAATGTTATAAGGAATGAAGTTTTAGTAAATAT
Source organism: Gerris lacustris (assembly GCA_951217055.1). Taxonomy (NCBI): domain Eukaryota; kingdom Metazoa; phylum Arthropoda; class Insecta; order Hemiptera; family Gerridae; genus Gerris; species Gerris lacustris. The sequence goes on from OX578278.1 coordinate 74,380,595, forward strand.
AATTGGCTTCCTTTAAGGTCCAATGAAAACTGTGTACGTCCATCGAACAACTAACATTGAGCAGCGCATAGTTTACAAGGTATCAACAACTGAACAAAGTCCGACAATTTTTCACATGTTATAATTAATAATAAAGAATTGGATAAGAAAGTCTGCGTTGGTAAATCTTTTTAAATTCGTTCGGTAAAACATGTCCAAATAAGTAAGTTGATTCGTGATACATATTTTGTTTTTGTTTTAGCATTGGCAAATTCCATTGGGAAGGAGATTCAGATCGCTGAAACTGTGGTTCGTTCTGAGACTATACGGTAGAGCCAGTCTGCAAGCGCATATCAGGAAACATGTGGCTCAGGCCCACCAGTTCGAGGATCTTGTAAACAAAGACGCGAGGTTTGAAATTATCGGAGAAGTCATTATGGGACTCGTCTGTTTTAGGCTCAAGGTATACCTTGTTTATTTTACTACGTTTTTATTAGCTTGCATTCTTGTTTGTTTGTTTGTTTGTCCGGTACAAATCTGGCAATCAATTTCTAACTAACTTCCCGAATAGCTCGACATTTGAAACTTTTAGCATAGCTCAGAACACGATGACAATGCATTATTTTAATACTTTTAGCCACCTTTCAAGAGAATTTAATTAGTTTTCAGCAAATTTTGCTGTGCGGAAAGTTAGTTCGGAAAAAATCCGCAAGTTATTTTATTTGTTTTGCCATATCCAATATTTACGCAATCTTCATTTGGACGGGTCTCAAATTTGTGATAGATAAACATTGAATGACAGCAAAACAGGAAATATCGATTATATTATTTCAAATATATCGATGGCATGCTTTATTTGGTGTTGGGGAGATCCATTGTACAAAGATTTGTCCTTTTATAGGTTTAAGATCAGCTCTCTGGATAGTTGTCATTTATGTGAAGTAAATAAATTCGGAACTATTTTTTTTTTTCACTAAACAATTATATTATCAACATTACATACGATTCAACAGAAAATTTAAAAACGTAGTATATAAAAAGTTCTTTTTATCTTGAAATTATTTATAGATGCGTTATGTAATGTTACTTACAACTGTGACTTCTTTTATTCGTATCGAATCATATACAAAATAAAACTTTGGAGTTATATTAGGAGAAAGGAAATAAGCAAAATCAGTGTATACAATTAAAGGACACGCAAAATATTTTGGGGTGAGTTAAAACTGTTGTAATTGCTCTCTTATAAAATAAGCAAAGTCAGTATACAATTAAAGGACACGCAAAATATTTTGGGGTAAGTTAAAACTGTTGTAATTGCTCTCTTATAAAATAAGCAAAGTCAGTATACAATTAAAGGACTCGCAAAATATTTTGGGGTTAGTTAAAACTGTTGTAATTGCTCTCTTATAAAATAAGCAAAATCAGTATACAATTAAAGGACTCGCAAAATATTTTGGGGTGAGTAAAAACTGTTGTAATTGTTCTCTAGGTAGCAGCACCATACGTACTATTATACAAATAGTGTGTCCTACCGTAGGGTACTGAAGAGGCAATTTTTTTTATTTCCAAGTTTTTGAGATTTTTTTTTTTTTTATAAAAACACCTGCTTAAAGACACTAGAAGTCTGTTAATTATTATTTAAAAAACTATTATTTTCTTGCGATAAAACGCGTAAATATTAAATATCAGTTTATTTTTTCAAAAATAAACAATAAGGAGCTTGTCAATGAATTTTTAAAATAACCATGCAGGATAATAGGGTGGATAAGCTCAAGCAGAAGAATTACACAAGTAAAGAAAAACACGCTCTATATTACCTAAAATCTTATTTGTCATAATCACTCTTCAAAATGCTTATTTATTAACAGTGTTGAAAGTTGTTCAGAAGTAGGTTGCAATGCATTTCAATTCGATAATTCGATCATTTCTTTAATTATTTTTGAAGTGAAACTTCTTTGGCGGCGGTAGAGTGAATGTTTTCATATAGTGAAATCGAGTAACGAAGTTTGCGATTCGAGACTCGTCCAAGTGTAATATTTTTACAGATTAATTGTATTATATCTATTTAAAGACCAGAAAATCATAACAAACATTTATTATTATTGGAATAAATGTGGTTGCCTTAGTGTAGCAATATTTTTTTTTTCAATTAAATTTCCCATAACCATTTCTTAATACTGAAATAATAAATTCGTCAAAAAATTAAAGAGAGCAATGCATTCTAGAACTTAAGTTTCACTTCTAATGCGTGAGAGCCTCACACATATTTTAACACTTAAGATTTTTGTGATAGTTATTTTCTAATGAGGTTCAAATATTATATATTTTTTCTTTCTCTATTCGGTCTTTAGGGATAATTAAAAAATATATATATTATATATATATTTTGACTTCATTAATGTGGCTATATTTCACCCGTACCTGGGCAAAACTTACACGGAATAACTCAAAAATAACAATTATCACCTTTATCGTTCAACTGTTACTAACTGCTTTCTATACAATTATAACGCAGAAAAAAGCCTGAAGATGTGTGGCCGAAATTCAGCCATATTAAAATTAATGAAAAGATATTATAAGTCTGTACTTGTACCCTTTCAATTAATTCAGTGTGAAGTGTGGATCCATATGCTGGGTTTACACGATCCAAGTGGACTTGGACCAAGTCAGATTTGACGCTACTTTGATCGTGTAAACAGGCTATCAAAGTGTGCTTGGACCATCCAAGTTGAGTTGGATGACCCCCAACTTTTTTTGATCAAAGTAGACTTGGATGGAAATAAAAATGGCGCCCATCTGCAAATTATGAGAACAAGCTGTCAAAAATGACGATTTTGTACCGTTTGTTTACAGGAAGGTACAGTTTGGTTTTAGTTGTTTGTTTTGTTTGGTTCTTACAGTTATTTTTGTATTGTTGTTTTATTTCATTTGCAAAATTATTAAAATTTATGAAACATTTGAGTATCAGAATTATGATTTTGACAGTATTGTTCAAACTACTTGGACCAAGTCTACTTGGATCGTGTAAACCCTGCTTCAAAAGTAGCACAACCACTTGTACCAAGTGAATTTGATCAAAGTTACTTTGTCCAAGTCCACTTGGATCGTGTAAACCCAGCTTTAAGGGTAATATGAATAAAAAACTTTCAATTCGGTGTCGACGTTTCGGCCCGACAAGCCATTTTCAAGCCTAGAAGTGAAAACTTTATTTAGAAGAAACTTCATGTTACGACATAAATGACGTTTCTTCTAAATAAAGTTTTCACTTCTAGGCTTGAAAATGGCTTGTCGGGCCGAAACGTTGCCACTGAATTGAGAGTTGTTTATTCATATTACCCTTTAGGATCCACACTTCACACTGAAAAGATATTATTGCTTTTTTAATTAATAATTAAAAAAAAGAAAATTAAAAAAAGCTTACTCGGTAAGTTGAGGTTGGTTTGTATTATATATAGGAGTTAATTGCGTTCCGTTAACAACGACTAGAACGCATCGTTATATTGTCACAAATTTCAAAGATATATACAATTCACATACATATACTCTAATATGTACAATTTTTATTGTTAGTATTTGACAGAATCTTATAATTTATTTTATCTACTTGCGGCAGCAAAATGAGGCATTATTGAACCGATTTCGGGCAAAGAAATGTAATTTTACTGCCTAGGCGTTAAAAGTCAGGAAAAATTTTACTAGGCAATAAAATTTTTACTTTTATAATGTTGGCAATGACAGTTTATACTATTATCTCTATCTTATAACATCATATATTATAGTTTAATAAGTAATATTTAATAAATAAACGTTTTAATTATAAAATAATTTGTTTATATTTGTTAATTCTGCTAAATGAGTTCAATGATTAGTAGATCTTTAATTAAAAAATAGTAGAGTCACTGGCTATACTGCAGCCTCATGTAAACATTGAACATCCATATTATTTTTATTATTGAAGTCATTCTAGATTAGACTAGCTACTTTTCTTGATTTATCCTAGTTACTTCTTTTCTTTTAAGCAATAGAAGATATCTTTAATACTTTTAGTAATTTGTTAGTAAAAATACAAATAAATATTTTATATTGCGTGCATTATTCATTCAGAAGTTATGTGTGTTATAGTTATAAACGTGTGTTTTGTATTTTGTTGTTATAGATTGAGTTTGCTTATCACTTATTGGTTATTATTCCCAAGTTTCTTATTTGAACATTAATTTTAGTTAATACATGTGTTATTATCTTTATTAATATGACACATTTATAACACAGTTATTAACTATGTTATATTAATAAAGATAACATTTTAGTAGCTTCATTTTTCTGCCGCAAGTAGATAAAATATTGTATGCAACAAGGCAACAAAGGAAACATTTCTGCCTCGTTTGTTTATTCATTGCCTGCCGAGGCAGTCAAATAGGTTAATTATCATAGCCTGTCCTCGCCTTCGGCTCGGAGGCTAATCTAATCACTCTTCAGTAAAATTCCATTTCGCTGCTTAGTTACACAAATAACTATTTCTGTTATTCATGAAAGAAGTTATGTACTATGTTATAAAACACTTGAATTTTAAAATAAACTCGACATTTTACTGACGGCATATTTAATTTATAGGGAAGCAACGAGCTGAACGAGAAACTGTTGAAGAGGATCAACGGAAACGGAAAAATCCATCTCGTACCATCCAAGATCCGTGGAACTTATTTCCTTCGTCTTGCCATCTGCTCCAGATACAGTGAACCTGAAGACATCCAGTACTCATGGAAAGAAATCTGCTGCAATGCCGACCAAGTACTCGCCGAAAAATAAAATAATATCAAATATGTAATTCATAATGTAAAATTAGATAATCGAAAGGTCTGAACTTATAGGTTCCAAATATGAACAATACCCTTTTCTATTCCTTTACTATTTTAATAATTGTATTTATTTGCTGTATTACTGTTATAAGATTATTTTCCTTTATCGCTTTCGTCCTAAGTTATTAATGTTTACAGACGTGATCTACATCTAATTGAGCTTAAATTTGATTAAAACAGAAAAAAAATTGGAACAACAAATATAATTTGATCTTTCTACTCGATTTTTAAATTATTATTTTTTAAATATCGATACACAGTTTTTTTAAAAAAATAATTAGATTTTAATAGGTAAAACAAACTTGTATATTTAATGTTATTTTATTTTAATAAATCGAATTATTTATGTTAATAATAATTATTTATTAAAGTTATTGTTATTATAGAATCTGTATTTAGTTGCTGAATGTTAATGTTTAGAAGTCGAGGTGGTACTTCAAGTTAACCCTTAGTTTTCTTAAATAATAAAGAAACATAAATTGGATTATAATTATTATGAAATTAAATTTGTTATAGAATGCTAATATATTTTGTAATTAAAAAAAGAACAAGGTCAAATGACTAAAAGATATAATGAATTACCTTTAGAACAAAACTTAAAAGTTTTATCTTGAATAGAACCTTGGATCAATTTAACTTCTTTTTGTACTGAATTTCCGCTTTACACAAAGAAATTAAATATTTGTGTGAGAATTTTTAACGTGAGTGGTTTAGAACTCCTGTTTCCTAAGTATAAGTCCCATCCATAAAAATAACAACAATGACATCTACATTGAATTTGTTCCGATTTTAGGATTATATCAAATTCCCTAAATTAAGTTAAAGATCCCTAAATTTTAGGGTTTAGAGAATAATTTCACAATGCATTAGCGCGTAGGAACTTTTAATGTATGTTTCTTGTTTTGTATACTTTTTTTTATTGGTTGTCATTTGAACGTATTAAGCCTCATTTATACTGCCGAACCGAACAGAGGATACGAGCCAAGCATTGGATTCTGCGCCCAGTCCAAGCCCAGTCTGTGATGCGCATGCCCAGTCTGTGATGCGCATGCCTAGTCTGTGATGCGCATGCCCAGTCAGTGATGCGCAGGCGCACTTTAGACTGGGCATGCGCAGAGATGAATGCTCGGCTCGTTTCCTTTGTTTGGATCGGCAGTCTGGACGAAGCTTGTATGTTTATAAAATATGACAACTGCAGGTTCTATAAGAAAATGAAACTCTCAAGTTTCTTTAAAAACTAAACTAACTGAAATATGTTAAAATATATTTTCCTAATTCTATATCTGTTATAGTTAATATTAAAACTCATCTATCCATTGCCTATTATAAGTTTAAGAGTTTTGTTTTATCTTATACTTTCTTTTTACTTAATAACTTTACCTTTAATTAGATTTTGACTTTATAAAGTCTAAATGATAACATTGCAAAGTCTATATTTCGATAAAATATAATTTGTTTAATATTAAACTTATTGCCAGGACAATCTAATCTAATGTAATAGTTAGCTATTAAAAATAATAGTTATTCAAAATTTAAGACAATCTTTATGCACTTGTAAATGTAGATTTTCAGTGTTTGATGAGCCAAGAAAAACATGAGGTTGTGGAAATAAATGTCTGCTCAAGTACAGCATACTTCTGATGCATATAAAAAATATGAAATTTACGAAACACACTGGTAGTTTAGGGACCAAATTTATACGTAAAATATAGCTAATTTCCGTACTAAAGACAAACACAATTAACTTATTTATTAAAATAACTAACAATAAAACAGTGACAATAAGTTCTTAAATTAGAATTTTCCAAATCTAGGTTAAATGGAATTTTTTTAAGCAGTTATAAATGTAGAAGCATTTATGTATTACGTAAATTATAAAATATTATTTAAGACTTCATAATATATTTTTATAATTTGATTTAATTATTTATCTTTTATTAGCTTTTCAATTTGTTATTTTACTTTTAAAACTTTTGATTTTTACTTTGCTATAATAATAAATACGTAAGTAAGAAATGAAAATAAAACAATCAAAAACCGTAAATTTAATATTAAAGACATGCTTATATTGGTTCGTGGAAAAAAGAAACAACAATATTGTGTAGTGTTTTAAGCTATTCCTGTAAACAGGTTTAAATAAAATATAATATTAATTGCTTTTGATGATAATGTAAACTGTTCGATGTGATCTAATAAATGTACAATAAGAAAGAAAAAGTTACCTCTTGTAATTATATAGTAACGTGATAAGTGTATCATTTAAAATGTATGTTAAAAAAATTAAAATAATGTTATCCTGTTTGAATCTATTTGTTTTATTACTAAATACTTAATTGTTTACTGTCTTTACATAAGTTGAACAAAGTGGAATTGCATGATTGCGCTTGGTTACGTTCTCGATGATTACACTGTAGCTATATAATATTATTGTAGAAAACATCTCTCCTTTAAAACTAGATTGTTGGTCTTTGGACAGTGCAGATGGAGGAGAAGGTGTTGATACCCTTCGGACTCTGATTTTTGCACGGGAAGTAACAATTTAAAGAAGGTGTACGGAATGTTTTTCTTTCGACTGTTACCTACTCCTCTTATAAAAACAGAAGTGTAATATTTTTTTGTCCCAAAGTACATTGGACTAAACATCCATTTCTCTTAATAGTTATTTAGTCAAAGTCATATATATTCTAAATAAACATAAGGGAGTAACAATTTAAAGAAGTACCCGGATTTATATGTTCCTCAACAAACTTTGACCATTAGAAGCCTGGTGTCTGTGCGACTGTCGATTCGCATGTACCCAATATTTTATTTTCATATATAAAAAAAAAAAAAATTATTTTAAGAAAACTAAACTTAATTAAATTAAATGCTGCTGTGCCGCAGAGTTAGTTAGTGACTCGACCCACATTGGCAGGCCTAGCTAAGCCCTTAATGAGCTGCTGTGCTGCAGAGTTAGTTAGTGACTCGATCCACATTGGCAGGCCTAGCTAAGCCCTCAATGAGCTGCTGTGCTGCAGAGTTAGTTAGTGACTCGATCCACATTGGCAGGCCTAGCTAAGCCCTCAATGAGCTGCTGTGCTGCAGAGTTAGTTAGTGACTCGATCCACATTGGCAGGCCTAGCTAAGCCCTCAATGAGCTGCTGTGCTGCAGAGTTAGTTAGTGTGTATAAATTAGTGTGTATAAATGTGCTACAGAGTTAATTAGTGTGTATAAATCCGGGTACTTCTTTAAATTGTTACTCCCTTATGTTTACCGATCCACATTGGCAGGCCTAGCTAAGCCCTCAATAAGCTGCCTCGCCGCAGAGTTAGTTAGTGACTCGAAACACATTGGCAGGCCTAGCTAAGCCCCCAATAAGCTGCTATTCCGCAGAGGTGGTTAGTTACTCGATAGAGTTATTTATTTCTTTTATTTATTTATGTATTTATATATAATTTATAGCTCCAATTCTGGCACGAGCAGAGAAATAGCTTACTACTAATAAGCATACTACACTTAGGTATCCATGGCTTGTACCACCTACTGCTGTACCTACAAGTTTCAAGATCTCTTGTTCAAGGATAAATAATTTGGTATGTTTTACATAGCTATAGTCTAGCGTCTAGGTGCTGTGAAAGATGCATGGCTTGTACCAACTACTGCTGCACATGTTTCATGGCCTCTTGTTTAGGGTTAGATAATTAGGCATGTTTTACATAGCTGTCTAGCGTCTAGGTGCTGTGAAAGATGCATGGCTTGTACCAACTACTGCTGCACATGTTTCATGGCCTCTTGTTTAGGGTTAGATAATTAGGCATGTTTTACATAGCTATAGTCTAGCGTCTAGGTGCTGTGAAAGATGCATGGCTTGTACCAACTACTGCTGCACATGTTTCATGGCCTCTTGTTTAGGGTTAGATAATTAGGCATGTTTTACATAGCTATAGTCTAGCGTCTAGGTGCTGTGAAAGATGCATGGCTTGTACCAACTACTGCTGCACATGTTTCATGGCCTCTTGTTTAGGGTTAGATAATTAGGCATGTTTTACATAGCTATAGTCTGTCTAGGTGTTGTGAAAGATGTATGGCTTGTACTAGCTCCTCCCCTTGTTTGGGGTAAGAACATACTTCTGATGTTTATAGTTTAGAAAATTTTATGTCTGTTTGTCTATACATCAATCACCTTCAAACAGCTGAACAGATATAGTTGGTTTTTGGGTGCAATGTTAAGCTCAGTAAAACTATAAAACTTTTTGTAGCTCAGTATGGGACGGAGAACAGAGCTTCTCTATAGATCTTAAAATACTAATTTTATTCCTATATTTACATAAAAAATTTATTTAACCAAAGTTTCAGATAATGTTGCAAATAGTATTTCACGTTTTGTGAAAATTTCAATCATTGTCAAATAAAGATTTATTTAAAGTATATATTGTTATCCACAAAAACGCTTAATCGTGAACACAGGGCCAGGGTTCCAGACCATCTCCCAAAATAGTCAGCCTATCAAAGTAGTGATATTATCTACTTTTTGGCCAAGTCTGCTCTTTTTTAGTATTGATAGCCTCACTTCACTCCTACTTTCATGAGCAAGACAGATCTTTTCTTTTTATTGCTTAACACTTGGCCAGTTTCTGAATGAGGCATATGACATCAGTATCATGTGTAATCACACAAGAGTTACGTGGGTAATGGGAGAGAGAGAACTTAAAAGAAAAAGAAAAATTTTATAACTCCCACTTGAAAAAATTCTATCAAGGTAGTGATATCTACATTGCGGTCAAGTTTCTATATGCCTCATTCAGAAACTGGCCAAGAAAGAAGAAAAATCAGTCTTGCTGAATTGAAAGTTGGAGTGAAGTGAGATTATATACTAAGAAAAGAGCAGACTTAGCCAAAAAGTATATATCTCTACTTTGATAGGCTGACTATTTTGGGAGAGGGTCTGGAACTTGACCCTTTTTTACGAATAGGTGTTTTTGGGGGTTATGATTCTATGTCCACACAGAAACGTGAGGAAAAGGATAAATATTTACTCGCACACAAAGAAAAACTGACATCAGATTAATTGTCAAAACAATGCCCGACCGGGTATTATACCAATTTGTATACAATACGAATAGTACAAATTACATTATTAGTACAAATGTACATGTAAAAATCGAGGCCTTTCAAATGATACGAGTTACTGTTAATTCATAATAACATCTATAACGTTGCATCCGCCATTTTTAATTTTTTTTTCAAATGAAAAATTTCAACTTTTAAGATTTTTCCTGTCAATTTAACTGGTATACCTACATTGTACCAAATTTAATGTTTCTAGCTATTCTGCAAGTCGCTTATAATAATTTTGATGATGAGTGAGTAAGTCAGTAACAAAAATGCAAACTTTGAAACTCTCCCCTCTTGTAAAGGGTGAATTTTAAGGGCTACATTTTTTTACAGTGTCCTAAGCTACTTAGGTCTAATCTATGTTTCAAATTTCAAAAACCCATCTTAAGAGGAAGCAGAGATATGAGGGCGAAAAAAACGGGTAAATTGGTTTAAGTAAAGATACGCACTGCATGCTTTCTGGAACTTGGCCTCAGAAATTTTATATTGAGCTCCTTATTATCTTTTTTATTTAAAAGTAAAAAGTGTTATTTATAAGTGATTTTTCGGTGAAATGTGTTGCTATTTGATATAAAATAGTGAATCTTTCCACTATAAATTCCTTAAATAATTTTTCTGTTGCATATCTAGTTGGTTTGCTCAAACAGATTTTAATTCTTGGCCAACTTGAAGACACTCAACTGTGTGTGGGTTAACTCCTCCCGAACCAAGGATCTATTGTTGAAGGGATGCAGGGATTGACATATACCAGTATTGTATATAGTCATATTAAATTTAACTGACAATATAGAGCACGTATTTTTAAACTTGTATTTATTATATCACTTTAAAGTCTCGAACAAATATACTGCACGTGAGGTTTCCAATTCAGGTTCTGGTCAATTACAACTCCTAAGCACTCGATTTTATCAGTTCGTACGAGCTTAGGTTATTTAAATTACAACGCAATGTTGTCAGAGAACTGTTCGATCAAGCTAAATTAAAAAAGGTTACTTTAAAACAGCGAGAAGGTTATAGACCGAACACGAGAAAAAATTCACACTTTTTTCCCTTGAAATTATTTTAAAACAATCTCCGGTCGAGCTGGGCATGAATGAGATTTCGGTTTACGTGAGATGAATGAAATATAAAAATACAGGGATATACGAAACTGAGAAGTGAAAGTACGGGCGAGCTCCTGGGGGCGGCTGCTACCCTGGCAGAGGGACTAATTCAACCTCTTTGATGTAGTTTAGGGCTGTAGCTCCGTATTATTGAGCGTCATTCCAAAGGGGGGGTACCATCACAAGGATGCATTAACTCTCCTTATACAAAGAGCCAGTTACAGATCAAACAGAACTGATCAATCAAACACTCCGATAAATTACCTACTCTCTATCTAATAATACATTATTAATTTTCCAATATTGATTTATTTTTTTAGCATTCAGTTTTTTTGTTGTACATAGACCATGACAAAAAAGAAAGATACATTTCGTAGATATCGATAACATGCAAATTATGAATATGCTCAGAATAACGTATGCAATGAAGAAAGGACATTCCTAATTATTTATAGTAGAGGAGAGGGTTACGTCTTAAGCTCACATAAGTCAACAGCGTTTCCGCTGCAATAATGTGGGTAATATAGTGTTTGTAGCCTATTGCATCGAATTCATTAAGAGTAGTCGTCTATAGACAATTTGGGTACATACTAGTGTCATTCTTTTCGTTTTATTCCAGGAGACAGCGTGCAAAAAAGTGTCTGACTATCAAGCTAAAGTTTTGTGTAAAAGTTAATCTTTTAGTGCTTTTTGAGAATATATTATGGTCGACTTAGTTTGTCTGCGGGACCAGTGCCGGATTTAGGACTTTTGAGGCCCTAGGCCAATTTTTACTAGCGGCCCCCCCAAATTGTCATTTCATCCAAGTTTTTATGAACTATAGAAGTTCTATAATTGGGTTTTCTTTGGTAGTTTATTGAATTTTATTTATTTGTAGAATCATTTTTAACTTATAAATATAAAATGTTTAGTTCACGAGATAGCGTGCAAAAGAGTGTGTGACTAACATCAAGTTAATCTATTGGTGCATGTAAAAATTATGTGGTCGGCTAAGTTCGTCTGCGGGACATAAGTTCATCAGCTTGATAATAGGCATTTGAAAAAAAAAAAAAAAGATTGAGAGTGACCATGTCCCGGCCATTTTGGTGAACAATGTGACTCATGATCCTGAGTACAAAATTAGTTAATATTACAAAAATCAAGTTGATGTTAGCTTGTCAATTGATAGGTGACCACTCTTATTTGGAGTAATAATTGAATAACTAACCATCAAGTGACAAGCTAAAATCAACTTGATGTCCAATAACTAACTTAGTACTCAGGATCACACTCAAATTCAAGAAATACTCCTTAGAATATACTGTGTCAAAGACGCTGAGCGGCAAGCCATATCAATGTATTACCCATATCTGCAGCCCCCTTAAGTCCGCGGCCCTAGGCCGCGGCCTAGTCGGCCTAGTGGTAAATCCGGCACTGTGCGGGACATGAAAAAAAAAAAAAAAACCGGTGGAGAGTGGCCAGGTCCCAGCCCATTATGATGGACAATGTGATTTTCATCATTCTGTATACAAAATTAGTTAGTAGACCGAATATCAAGTTGATGTTAGTTTGTCACTTGATATAGGTTATTTAGTCAAATATTACTCCAAATCAAAGGGATCACGTATTAAGTGGCACTCTAACATCAACTTTATTTTCGGTCTACTAATTAATTTTGTACTCACGATCAGGAAAATCACATTTTACACCATAATTGGCGGGACATGGCCGCTCTTCACCGGTTTGTATTTTTCAAATGTCTATTTTCAAGCTATGCCCTATGCCCCGATGACTAACTTAGCCGACCACATATTCTTAAAAGGCACTAAATGATTAACTTATACACAAAATTCTAGCTTGATTTTAGTCAGACACCTGTTTGCACGCTATCTCCTGGACTATTTAAGAAATAAGTCATTTTAACAATGAAGTTGAGATTAGAAATTGTATGTTTTAATTTTCACCTCACATAAGATTCTTTAAATTAAATTTATCGACTATTTATATTAAAATATAAACTATAATAATTTTAATATATTAACTAAAATATTATAGTTATAACGACTTAGTTTCTAATAGTGAATTGATTTGTTATTAAAAGTTATGTTTAGTAAATCTAAGATGAGTCTCTATTACTTATTAGTGTATCAATAGTTGGGTGTATTTAGTGCAGTTTTGATACAATCAACAGGTACTTGGAGTAATGCTGAGTTGTAGAACAAACTCACATAGTCTTGTATTACCGGTAACAACACTAACAATGCAGATCACCTAAGCCAATATAACGCTTATTTATAATGTCGGATAATAATGAAATATGTATCAATAATATATTACTAACATTGCTTGTATTATTTATCGCCATTAGAATCGGCTTACTTTTTCGGATATCTATCATTTAGGGTTTAGTAAAAACAAACTGTTTGTTTAATTAATATTTTAGAAGAATATTATATTTGTACACTTCTTACATAATAGAGAGTTAGACTTTAACAAATAGAAATAGTTTAGAATAGTTTTTATTAGAAAACAATAGAGTAGTATTATGGTGCTTTTTACGAGAGTTAAATTCCATTCTGATCAATTAGCATTGCTAATTTCTTCGTTTTATAGTGAGCTCATAATATATCTATCTGTTAATCGCCTCTTAAACAGAAAAAGAGGCTGACAAAGTCACGTAAAGAATCTTTCTTATATGTTTGTATTTACTATTTGTAATCACTTTATATCATGATACCGAAGAACGTTTAGCGTTGTTAAAAATATCTAATACGAACCCTAGATTGTGCTACAAATATTTATCAGAATCCAAATTTTGGATAAAACTTTTTTCGACTTCGTGTTAGATGAACATTCTAGCTGACGAACAAATTATCAATTTATAGCAGTAGTATGTGTAATATTTAAATATCCCTGCCCGAAATTTAGGGTTTTTATTGGAACGAAGTTCCTTATGGCACGTTACGGCGTCTGGAGCCCGGGAGTGAATCCGAAATAAACGGCCGTCACGTTTTTTACCGATGAAGATAACTTGAGTGAAAGTTGACCGATTTAGTTGAAATTCGGTACTCATGTTCATTTTACCAATGCCCAGGACTAGTTTGTTTGGCAACGTTGTAAGCGTGAACTTAAATAAAATGGAATTCAATGTAATTGGATGTAAAATTGGAATTTTAGGACGGGGAAAAATTCTTACTTCATCTATTCAATGAGACAAATAACTTTTATAAATAAATATTTTTAGTAAAACCAACACCAACACCGCTATGAAGTGTTAAAGATCGCTTAATTGATTCAAGCGGGCCTAAACCTTTAAAATAGAGAAAACAACGATTTTACCGATATCTTATACGTTCTACCGTAACGGTTTTAATAAAAATTCACATCGTCTAAAGTACAATTGAAGCAGATATGTAAAATTTCAACCTGATACAAGCAGAAGTTTTTGGGTAGTAAAGTGATATTTTATAATATTATTAATTAGTAAGGTATATTTTAAATTGAGTAATATGCCGGCGGAGTCTGAGGGAACAGTCGTGTTCCGTCACTACAGCCATCTGCTCATTATAACTCATCATGATTAACTTTTTTCCTAATATACAATACTTTATTTATTGCAAGACTCTCGCTTCAATGATAAAAAAAATCTTTTCTTTTAATTTTGCCTTAACTCTGCTAAGAACAAATAGTTAGTTACTTTTAATTTTGTCTCTTTTCTAACTCTTCCATATATAAGTAGTTAGATAAGCATGGTATAACTTAGCAGTGTGATTTTATAATTGATAATATTTAATGAAAATGAATATTCTTTATCAGAAGTTTTTTTTACGTGTTTTGAGAATATCAGACCCATAGGATAGTTCAAAGTAAGCTTTAAAGCATTTAAAAAAAACACCATCAATAGTGTACTACATAAACAATAAAGTGTTGCCTACGGACCCTCGCTGTGTGCTGACCAGCACACATTTGACCTGTTTATTTTTTTTTTTAGATTCCCGACTACCTTAATATTTACTTGGAATATATTTAAACTCATATCTTGATAGAATATATTTAAACTCATGATCGATATCTTGAAGATATCGGCCGTGAGCTCTCTAAACATTTTCTTCCTCTCCGTACCTGCATAACGATCTTTACTTTAGATCGACAACTCTTAAGTTATAAACAAGTCACATTTCAAAATGCACGTTTTGAAAACTAATTTAATATTGACGACGTCGAGTAATTACTAAAACTATATAAAAATAATTGTGGTAGATGCTCGAGGGTCATACTGTTATCGTGTCCGATTCTTCTTTTCGAGCCAAAGTCATGGGAATTACACAAAACAATGGAATAATAACTGTCCTCTGCATCTTCACATGAATCGAACAATGTCGGATCACCGACACAACCGACCTTGATTCTTCTTCGCGGAAATTAATAACAATAAACTTAGTGAATTGCTCTCGCAATTAAAAAGGGTTTCGTATAAGATTTTTTTAATAAATTATATTTTGTTATTTTTCTGATTCATATAAACGGAAAAACAAAAAAAACAACAACTTATTATGGCAGAAAAATACTGTTATACAGGAGAATATTAAATGTCGAGCAACAGCTCAGAGTTTTGTGTAACTCATGCAGTGTAATATGTTAATATGTTTGTTATTCAATGTTTGAGAACCAACATCTATAATAATAACAACCTCAAAATTAGTTGTGAGACGAATTATTAAAATATTATAAACAGTATTATAAGTTTAAACAATTTATTCCCAAGTGTTAAAATAATAATTACTTGTTTTTGAACGTAACATAAAATGAACTCTTCCTCGTCTCTTTCAAACCTATAGATGAGATATTGTAAACGATATTACGTTAAGAGAACGATTGTGCTCCAAAAAGCAGGATATTAGCTAAAATAATATTAGATAATTCCTTAAAAATCTCTGTTCCACTTTATTATATTTTGGCTAATGTAGGAAAAAATACTTCTCTTATTATATCACACTACATACTTCGTATGTAAAGCTTAATACTTTGTAAGTAAAGCATAATACTTTGTATGTAAAGCTTAATACTTTGTAAGTAAAGCTTAATACTTTGTAAGTAACCACTTTATTATATTTTGGCTAATGTAGGAAAAAATACTTCTCTTATTATATCACACTACATACTTCGTATGTAAAGCTTAATACTTTGTAAGTAAAGCTTAATACTTTGTAAGTAAAGCTTAATACTTTGTAAGTAAAGCGTTATTTTACTTTGGTTATTGTTTTTGCAATACTTACGAAAACATTTTTCATGATATTCGAAAGTTACATCAACTTTGGTAGATAATCATTCCCGACCCAGGAAGTAAATTAGAACAATGTACAATGTAATCAATACATAAAATACAATGTAATTTAGTGGTTCTGTTAACAGTAGACCTCGCTCCAAACTAACCAGACTGGTATACACCGATTTAATGATTTGAAGCAATATCCTTCTCAAATTTATAGAAATATATTATACATATTTTTTTTTTAAATCTAAAATATATTTATATTTTTATAAACACATTTTGTTTTTTCAATTTATTTACGAGTATTTTTTACTTTCTCATATATGTAATATATATAAAAATAAAGTTTAGTAATGGCGCAAAGATTCAATTTTGATGAGTTTGTACGTTTTGAGGTCCCCTGAATCTAGAAAAGTTGTTTTTCCTGTTTGAAAACTTTCTGTCTATAGTCTGTGCTAACGCGTGAAGCCTAAACTACTAGACCGATTTTTGACGAAATTTGGCATGCAGGAAATGAAAAATCATACCTCGAGGTAAAATCGAGAACTTAATTTTAGCTCTATAAATTTGGGGGTCCTACTCCTCAAACGGTAAGAATAAACGTGAAAAAATGAATTCTCGAAAACGGTTTCGACGATTTTAATGAAAAAAAAAAAGCTGAATGTTACCTAGTCTATATTTTAAATATATAAATATTTTTAAATCAACCATATACACCGATTTAAAAGACTTTAAGGAACATTCAACCAAGGAACATTTGGCAAACAAGATGGATTTAAAAATACTACCTTTAAACCGATTTGTATAATAAACATGGAGTTATAAAAATAATTTCTTTTTAGCACTCTCTCTTAAAAATAAAATAAATAATACTTTATAATAAATAATAATAAAAATGCTTAAATGTCTCCGTTTGTAGTTGAACACTTAACCAATATGATTTTCGAAGATTGTTCTTTTACAGAGAACTTTTATTTTATTTAATTATATTTTCAATTATATTAGTATTATTGTAAATAAAAAAAAAACAATCAATGTATTTTCAATTAATAAAGCATTATTATTATTATTATTAGTATTATGACTGGAATTTTATTAAATAAAAAATTACACTTATCTCCTGAAATCTTTGACGTGACTTAGTTTGGCATGTGTGGTTCAAAGTTTCTAAGGTAAAAAAACTTTTTGGATCGGTAAAAAAAATTGTTAAAAAAAGTCATAAGATATGAATCAGCCAGTTCAAACCACCCACTCTGATAATTTTCATCTTATTAACTTAATGTTGGAAATGATCCCTTATCAGTTATGAAAACGTGGAATCCTTGAACCTTACCGGCTGTGGATTCAGTTGGGGTGCAGGAGAAGATACATAGACAATGGCAGAAGATCTAAGCAAGGTCGCTCAACTCTTCTCAACAGTCTATTATGATGGGAATGCGTCTTTGTCTTGCAGCATCTCAGGGTGACATCCAATCCTTCACTTAAATATCTATTAAATTATAAACATTAAGATTATGATTACCTTCTTATATTTTATGATGATTATTTTAACTTACCGACCAATTTATAAGGCTCTCATACAGAGGAAGTGAAATGACTTTATAAGAGAGTAAACTGATTACTTATATTAAAAAAAATGGTTAGATTATTGTTATTAAAGGTAAAAACACATGGGATAGAAAACTAGCGTATATTTCAACTATATGAATAGTTTGGACTATACGAAACGGTCACACTATATAGCAAAACTATATACGCTAGATTTCTATACCGTGTGCTTTCACCTTACCCTTAACTGCCCGAATTATTTTCTTGGGGAATTGTTTGGTTTTTTTCTGGGTATTTTGTCTGTTAAGAGGTCCCTTAATATGTAAAAAATGTTTTAAAAAATTTAAAAAAATTCCTTACCCCAAATTTGGGCTGTTGCCATATGGCAACGCTAGGACATTAGCCCTACAGTTTTTTTTCTCAGTAAATGTTTTAATAATTTCTTTTACAAAATGTATGTAAAATAAATTTTAGGTTAAAAAAGAACAAGTAATATATATACTAACAAAATACTAAATTTATTTAAAAGAACAAAAAAGGAAATTTATTTTTTCATTATCTGTATTATGTATCATGTTGTTTATTTGTAAAATTATGTAATTATTTCTTTATTTTTTGTTTTATGCATGTGTTTTTGTTATTACCTTTAAATATATATATGTATTATTCAATTGTAATAAAAAAAATATAGATATTATTATATACATATTATTTTTAAAAGAATAGCCCAATAACATTTGTTAATAATTATACTTGTTCAACAAAAATAATTTCAAGATTTAGAGACTAATTGAGAAATATTTAGAAAATAATCAATAAAAAATGAACATTAGGCAAAAAAACATCAAAACTTTGTATATAAATATGACTGAATAAAATTACGACTTAGAAAAAAAACTGTAAGGCTAATGTCCTAGCGTTGCCATATGGCAACTTTAAAATTGACGCTCAATTTAGGGCAGAAAAATTAAATTTTGTGAAACTGCAATAATTTTATATTTTTAATCACTCTTTATTCTAATAGTTTCATTACCAATAATAAAATTATTTAATTAATTAATTAATTTAAAAAATTAAAATTCTTTCTGTGTCATAAATTTGGAATAACCCATTTTTTAAACCTGTTTTGTCGCATACGTGTTGCACCAAACAAATAAATCTAATGATGAAAAATCAATTTAGTCCTTCTTTTGACATAATATTAACATTTAAAAAGTTCAATATTAACTTGGACCTCTCCAAAAAATAATAAAGGGAGGGGGTTTTGCTGTTGCCATATGGCAACGCTAGGTTATTAAGGGTTTGGATGAAAAACTATATGTAATTATGTTCTAATACATCAAAGTAGTCAGGGTCCAGGGTTGTCGCCCAGGTAAGGAATTCAAGCGAATCTGCAGCAAGAATATTTCACAATAACAACCTCTACAAATTCGACCAGGACCAGACCTGCAGTTTATGCCATTCGGAATGAAAACTGGGCCCATATCATTTTAAGATGCCAAACCTATGACCACTTTAGGTAGCAAATATTTATCCCGCCTAATTGTTGATGATGAAGGAGACTACCCCAACCTAAACAGAATATTCGAAATAACCGACAAGAAACAAGCCAACGATGTATACAACTTTATAACTAACGCCATGCAAATTAGATCTTTAATATTAAATGAATAATAATAATAAATAAAAAAGAAATAAGAAAAGTAACAAAAAATATTGAAAGTTAGAAATTGAGTTTTTCCGTGGTAGGCTGTGAAATAGTAACTTAAGAGCCTAAAAAACATAGCTAAAATCCATTTTTTCATTACGTGGACTTAAAAAATCTTTTCATTACTCCTAGCTGTAAAGAAAAAATCTTTTACGTCCTAGGAACTAAAAGATTTTTATTTTCCGCCGGGTAGTTGTCAAAACTTCCGTTAGTAACGCTGCAGTCTTTGTAGAAATGCTTCTAGTACGATTAAAATCCGCTAGATGTCAATGCGTTTTATTTATCTTTTCTTATAGTGTAACCTCTTTTTAAGGTTTCTTTTTTTAAGTCTTAAGTATGTACTAATATTTGTTATTATTATATATTGATTAGTGATTAATATTTAATGTTTTTTCATTGTTTGCTACCTCGGAAAAAATAGCATATGCTACGCGACTGTGAAGTGTTTTTTCTTTACCTTGGCAATATTTACTGTCTCGCTTCGCTCGACAGTAAATGTAATTGCCGCGGTAAAGAAAAAACTCACTTCACAGCCTAGTAACATAATATACTATTATTTTATTTTATTTTGGATAGTTATTTTATTAATTTACTAAAAAAGTAAGGAAATGTTTACTTTTATTTATATATTACTTATAAATTATTTATGTAAATATAAGTACGTGAAAATATTTGATTACATTCATTATTATTTTTACTACGTTTTTATTAGCTTGCTTTCTTGTTTGTTTGTATGTTTGTCCAGTACAATTAATTTTCAACTAACTTCACGAGTAGCTAGACATTTGAAACTTATAGAATAGCTCAGAACACGATGACAATGCATTATTTTAATACTTTTAGCCATCTTTCAGCAGAATTTAATTTGTTTTCAGCAAATTTTGCTGTATAGAAAATTAGTTCGGAAAAAATCCGCAAGTTATTTTATTTGTTTTGACATATCCCATATTTGCGATCTTTATTTTGACAGGTTTAAAATTTATGATTTATGACGGAAAATTTAAAAATATAGTATATAAAAAGTTCTTTTTATCTTGTAATTATTGCCTCTCTTAAATCAGGAGACACATTGATTTATTGTATTCTAATCTTTTTTATAGTTCTATGTTTATTTTAAATATATTTACAATATTGTAATATGTATACAAACGTAACATTATTGTAATGGAACTCCTTGTTACAAGAAGTGTATCTTCTGAAAACAATAAATACCTTTCACCTTATACCTTATGTTCTAATATATGATTAATTGACAAAATTGTTTGGATGTTATAGATAATAAAGACTGAAGATGACCTTAGTCAGGGTCGAAACGTATCATCAAAGCAACATGTTGTAAATCGTTTTCATCGCACACCTACAAAATCCATCATCACGATAGTCATCATTAAGTATCTTACCAACAAATAAAATGACAGTACACGATTTACATTTTAATGTACTAGAGGTACATACTTGATACCCAACCGGGTTTCACCATTTTAATTTCAATTGTTGTAATAACCAGAGAGTTTTAATCTAAGCATGGAGTTCTTGCTCAGTACTGTCCATGCTCTGTATTGTCCATGCTCAGTACTGTCCATGCTCAGTATTGTCCATGCTCAGTACTGTCCATGCTTAGTATTGTCCATGCTTAGTATTGTCCATGCTCTGTATTGTCTATGCTCTGTATTGTCTATGCTCTGTATTGTCCATGCTCAGTACTGTCCATGCTCAGTATTGTCCATGCTCAGTACTGTCCATGCTTAGTATTGTCCATGCTTAGTATTGTCCATGCTCTGTATTGTCTATGCTCTGTATTGTCTATGCTCTGTATTGTCCATGCTCTGTATTGTCCATGCTCTGTTTTGTCCATGCTCAGTATTGTCCATGCTCAGTACTGTCCATGCTCAGTATTGTCCATGCTCTGTATTGTCTATGCTCTGTATTGTCCATGCTCTGTTTTGTCCATGCTCAGTATTGTCCATGCTCTGTATTGTCCATGATCTGTATTGTCCATGCTTAGTATTGTCCATCCTCTGTATTGTCCATGATCAGTATTGTCCATGCTCTGTATTGTCCATGCTCAGTACTGTTCATACTCAGTGTTGTCCATGATCTGTATTGTCCATGATCAGTATTGTCCATGCTCTGTATTTTACCCGCTCTGTATTGTCCATTGTCCATGCTCAATATTGTCCATACTCAATGCTGTCCATGCTCAGTATTGTATTGTCCAGACTTAGTAATACTGAGCATGGAAAGGTCATGTAAATTCAAGGCTTAGTTTCGAGGTAATGCGTGAAATAGCAAGCATTCCACAATAACCAATGTCCTAATGTATGTTGTATACATTATGTCTTAAGAAATAATTTAAGGAGAAGGGAGACCCTATTTGCTTAAAAAGATTGTTTAGAAATATAACATAACTAAACGAAATAATATTTAAAATAAATGTTCTTTTTTGTAAGTTTAAATAGTAGAATTAGTTTAGTCGAAGCGAACAAAACCTGTACAATATGAATATATTGTAGGCCTTTATATTGATGCAAAATAAAATAGCGTGTTGTATATTTACACTTCTCATATTCTAGTTTCAAATATTTGGTTTATTTGTCATGGGCTATTAAGCTTCTTTTGCGCGTCGATGTAATAATTCTTAAAAACAGAAAATCCTTTGTTCTCCATTATGTCGACTAGAAAATAAAATCGACTTTTTTTTTCGTTTGTGATAAATATGTTGTATGTTAAAGTTAATTAGTGAGGCGTAACCAGTTGTTCGCAGAGATAAAGGTGCGATGTAAAAGTACGGCACTTCCGAGTCAAGGAGATAAGACAATGGACGTGCGTTGTATCGGACTCTTCGATATGCTCGTCTTTATTCTAAACTAGGCGGGGGGAAGGCATCAAACAAAGCGACGAGGTTATAAACCGGCGGACAGGTTAAACAAGGATAAGGCCTTGTTTTGTGCCACTGGAAAAGTGGGTTAGTCGTGGGAACATCGCCCCCCCGGGGTACGTCTTCTCGTTCGACGTTCAGTCGGACAGTAGCATCGGTGACCTCAACTCTTCCCATCCACTTGCACCGAACTAAAATAAACTTACTACATATTAATATCTTTTTAAATTCGTGTTTTACTAGTTTTCGAATTTCTCATAAAGATAAAAACAGTTATTTTACCTCAATTCCATATTTTTTTTTCTCAAGTATAAAAAAAGAACGATGTCGAGAAAG
This sequence comes from Gerris lacustris, assembly GCA_951217055.1. Taxonomy (NCBI): domain Eukaryota; kingdom Metazoa; phylum Arthropoda; class Insecta; order Hemiptera; family Gerridae; genus Gerris; species Gerris lacustris. The sequence continues at coordinate 74,403,349 of OX578278.1, forward strand.
GTGTCTGTTTATGTTTAGTTCCGGTTAGCCGACTAGTGACCGGCTCGGCCGGGGATCCCGTTGTCGGACGACATTGCACTGTTTCTCTCTTTGTGCATTCTTTAGTTACTTCTGAACGAACTTGTACCGGGCGGAACCTCCGGTCTGATGTTCTCGTTAACGTGTTGACGACTCCGTTTCGGGTGGTGAAGTGATCTCGCTGTTTCAAAATTCCGATAATAAAATATGACATGTGACGGAAAAACTTGCCTTAAGTCCGTTCAGTTTGTAAGTATATTAACATTATCTATTACTTTATTCAGTATTTAGTTGCGTTCAGAATCGATGTGTTTAAAGATTTTATGTGGCCATTTAATTACCAATTTTAATTATTTGATATGGTATAGATTATAAATAATGGTGTTACTGGTTGGTCTTTTAGTCTACTTTCTCTCTGGTTAATAAGTTGCTTTGGTTTTGGTTAACATAGAGATGTGTCAAGTCAAACTATAACTCTATAATATACTTCTATACTTCTCACAACATCCATTGCTTTATTTATTTATTTTGCTTCCAAGCTTACCGTCATCGTTCTGAAGAACGAACATTTTTTGTCTCTAAATTAAATATTCTATGATAGAAATCAATTTTAAACATCAGGGAACATAGGGAACATTTTCGAATACGAGTGGATTCTAAGTACACACAAGTTGTGGTTTTGCCCAATTTTTCTTGACCCCCTCTCTTCGGTCACATATATTGTAATTCTCCTTAGAATAATGTCAGAAAAAAATTACAAAACATTGGTTATACAACTTAAAAAGCAATAGAAATACAAAGACTCAATATGAGGAAAAATCGATTTATTTTTCTTATATTTCATTTTTCTTAAAAAAGTAAGGTCAAAAGATTTTTTTTACTTTTGATTCGTGTTGTTCATAGTTTAAAGATATTCAAACGCCAAATATATATTTTTTTTACGAAATTTTTTTGGGCGAAAAATTAGGTCAAAAACACAATTTTTCCGAACTTTTCCGAAAAACTTTACGTATAGGAGAAATTTTGACTTCAGATTCGGATTCAGCAACCTCAAAAACAAAGTTCAGATAACATTTTCTTGGGGCGTGAAAGTTCGTTAAATTTTGCAGAACAGTGTAATTAGACCATTTTTAGTCTTATTCAATTTCTTTTTCTATCTAATTTCTGGCATAATATTTTTTTAAATATTTATCTATAAAAGAAAAGTCAGGCAAGTGGGTGTGGCACATAGCTTCTTCGTATCTATAATATGATTGTATAGATCATTTAATCTGCATGGTGTGTATTGTATATTGGCTTACTTTCATCTGTGGGCCAATCCCTAACTATCTAAATCAATTTTGAGAAAAATCTGAATGTGTTGGGTGAAGAAATTGATGTTAGGAGAAATTTTACGTTTGCGCAAGGCAGTTGCTACTATAAATCCAATTACAATGAAATTCATACAGGACCGTATAGGGCGTAACCTGCACAATCCCTGAAAATTTCATCGAAATCAGATGAAAATTGCGGAAGTTATGCGTGAGGCAAGGATCTCACGTTTGCGCACGCGCAGTGGTTACGACTGATCCCATTGTGACTGATCACATGATATTCATGTGACATCATCTAACGTTTGTTCCTCAACTATCTTCCAAATTTGAGCGCAGTCGGACCATTAGGTCGCGATAAATTGAAGTTTGGACGAAGTGGACCATCTAGGTCCTAACCCGCGTAATCCCTGAAAATTGCATAAAAAATGGATGAAAATTGTGGAAGTTACAAGTGTGGCAAGGATATGCAGACACACACACGGAACTAAATTTGTTCAGGATGGTCTAAAACGTAAATTGCGAGTGAAAATCAAAATTTCCACGAATGAACTATTGAATCCACCAAAAGATATAAACTCGTCTATTACTTGAAAAAATTAGTGGGGAGTAAAATGATGTAACTAAGTTAGGATCCTCTAACTGGCGAGTGAATATGCTGACATATTATAGTCATCTAAATCAACAGTACAATAATCTAAATATACCAGAAACCAAATAATAAATAGAGGGTTCGAATGTTGGGTGAGACTGCAGGCACTCCTCTCACACTGTGTCCAACGCTAGCATGTCTACTTCCATTTCTACAATATATACAAATCTTTCAAACTTACTACGCATTCAACAGAAGTTTAAAATAGCTTATATTGGTAAAATTGGTACCTTCAGATCTGAGGAGAGAGAACATATGACTTTTAGATCATGGCGCAAACCCCTAAAAATTGCCTGAATAACTTGGAATATTTAAAAAATCCCCCCCCCCCCAATCACTGAAAAATACACCAAAATTGGATACCCCCAAAACATCTGACAGAGTAGCTTGCGCCATCGCAAACCCCTCTGTGGGCACCCCTATATGCAAACTAAGCTTTCTTTGGGTGCTTATTTATCAGAATATCGATCATTCCGAAGCTTTTTCTTTTCATTATAAAAAAATATTTCAAACATATTCTTGTAAATAAGGATTAAATTGTGGACGTTGTGCTTTCAAAAACTCAAGAGAAAGCCAAATCTAAATAGTGCTATACATATATAACTATGTATTCTAGTGTTATTATTATTATTATTTCAGGTCTAAACAATACTAGTGGAAATAATAATATCTATTAGACCATAGAGAGTTGAAGATGTTTTTTCCGGCTTTCTATTCTGCGTCGCTTTCCATTTTAACTAAACATCTCGAGGCTCTACGGAGTTATACACCATCTCATAACTGAGCACAAATTTTTTGGTGGGCGCGAATCTTTCTATTTCAGCGATGCCATCACCACGTATATTATCATACCTCGACTTCCGAGCTCGGTAACTATCGAAAATTATAGGAATGCACAATTCAAGTAGGTACATACTTAAAATACGTGTTTTGAAAAAAAATTAAATATATTTTAGTTAAAATAATTTTATTAAACATTCACTAGAGGAATCTGCCCCCTACTCCTCAACTCCCGGAAGGTGGCTGATACTCAGCGAATTCACTGCTTATGGGCTGTGTGCCCCCTCCACCAGTGTCACAGGACTGCCCTATACGGAGTTCAAGGTGTAGGGAATTACAGTTAGCTTATTAATTAAAAGAATCAGAATTTTACACATGATTTATTGCTAATAAATCATGTCATATAGTATGTTGTATGTTGATAAATTTTATTGAAATAATTGTAATAATTTAAATAGTCTACCAATTAGAATAGCTAATAGCTATCTCGCATGGTATTATTATTTGATTGGTCCCATCATATTTGGTTGTCTCGTGTCAGAGGGCCACACTCATTTTTAGGTAATATTAAATTTGTTCAGACTGAAATTAATGTGGGACCATCTGTGAGATGCTCACGACAAGCCATCTTAATTTCTTCAAAATGGAATAACAACTTCTAAACATATATAGGGCTTAATAAAAAAAAAATTGAATGACACATTCACACGAGAGCAAAAATGGTCCCTGATGTCTGAAACAGATTTCTGTCAAGGACTTTTTTTAATTCGGAGACAAAACAAAATTTCGTTCTTTAGAATCATCTTAATGACTTATTTCTTCGCAAGGACAGTTCATTATTTATATAAGCAAGTAGAGTCCCGAAGAAGATGCACTTAAAATGATTTGTTATTGCTAAGATAAGGCAAAATTTATTCCAATAAAAGTAAATGTTTGTTTTGATTTGTTGGTCTTGAAAGATATATAATAACTTTCTAAATAGATACCTAAATTAATTTACTTAATTTCACTATTTTTTCTAAATACCTATACAATTAAGCCCGTCAACGGGATAGGTATTTACAATTGTATTTACTAATTATATTTTATTACTATTTATAATTGTATTTATTACCATTGCATTTACTTTATTGTATAGGGCTTAACGGCTCGTCGGATATAAAAGGACAGGTTTCTTTAACGTTAACTGAATTGGTGCTTTTCTTCTTAAGACTATTCGCAACTTAACAGAAATGCGCCATACAGCTATGAGCTAATATCTACTCGTATTTAGCAAATATTGGCAAATAGTGTTGCCAATACATGAGATACACAAGAGAGTAATTATGTATATATACTTTTACCGGCTGATTAGGGTTTGCAGTCGGATAGTACAGAGAAGTTTAATAAAGTAAGTAAAACTGAGATGTGATTTATAATGTCATGATATACAACAACAGTAACTTGTGGTCTCTTATGATTGATTTTTAAAGATCAATGATTTGTTTGAAAAAAAAAACACAAAAAACTTAGGTACAACCATTGATTCATTTCCGCACATTATTCCCAGGTTATTCATACTAAAAAAAAAAAAAAAATCTGGTACGGAGTACCTCAGAGCTTTTCCTCCCTTTAGAGGCCACTATAGTAAGCAGCAGGGGGAAGCAGCTTTGGGCTTAGTCAGTACTTGGATGGGTGACCGTTTTGAAGAAACTGTTTTTTTTATTATTATAATTTTTCAAAAAAAAATTAGAATGCATTATTTTTATTTTATTTCATTTATTTAACTATTTGAATTTTGGCGGTATTTCGACAGATGTAATTAAACTCTGCGACTTTAACAAAAGTATTTATATTTGTTCCTTTTTTTTCCGGTTCTAACGATATGCTATATGTCAAAGGTTTTTAACGTATTTGGATTTTCGGTATTATTAACCGTCAAAGATTCAAAATTCAAAAATCGATAACTTCAAAATGTCGGCCAATATCAAAATTAAACTTGGTGGAGTACATATTCGTGCCAAATTCAACTCGATTGGACCACTTTTCGATTTTTTAAATGTTTGTTGACTCAGCAAACTGAGTTCAAGATGGCGGAAAATATTGATTTTCCGGGTGGCACAACTAAAAGTAAGGACTGATTTTTTGCCAAGGTTCAACTCTCTATAGGTTAAATACCCTGGGCGCTACGATGATAACACACTCACATACATACATTCAAACAGACGTCATGCTGAAAACCACTCAGAAGGTCTTAAAACACCAAAAACGGATAATGCAGTTAAAATCTCGAAAAAAATGTTATTGAAATCTTTTCCTACCATAGGTGAGGACAAGTAATAGCTATTTACCTATCTAGAGCAGTAAGGGCGTTATTACAGGCGAGGGCGAAGTTTGAAAGCACGAGTGCGTTTAACGCCCGAGGCCTGTCATGTCGCTTACTGCTCGTGGTGCGTACACTTTTTTTATCGCCCTCCACTTGTAAACATTCCTATCCTGAGTGGCAGGTAAAGTTCCATTTTACAGCCCTGGGGCCTGTAAAAATGCATGCTTTATCTTTACAGGGCCGCTAGTATAGTAGTTCGAGAAGCGGCCGCTTCCTGGCCGGGCCGCGGCGTGCAGGAAGCGCTATTAGTTCTCAGCGTCAGCTGTTCAATTAGTAACAATCATTATTTTTATAACTGCGGTATATTTTGGTACTGATGTAACCTTAATATATATTTATTGTTTTGAAGATTACGGCAAAATAGTTTGCATATTTAGTAATTAGTTTAAATGTGGTAGGCGATAAAATAGTGTACGCACTACGAGCAGTAAGCGACATGACAGGCCTCGGGCGTTAAACGCACTCGTACTTTCAAACTTCGCCCTCGGCCTGTAATAACGCCCTTACTGCTCTAGGTACGTAAATAGCTATTAAGACATTTTTAAAGGTTAATTTTTCAGGAAAGTAAAAAAACTGACATACTTCCTTATAGGAAAACTATTTCTTTGATGTCAGTATTTTACTTTAACATTTTTGTCATGTTGTAGCATTGTTATTACAATGTATTATTCATTCATTGTGACCCTAAAAACTGAATATATTTGAAAACTCTGGGACAAAGGCAGTTTCTGGAGAAAATGTACTAAAACAATGGCAGTTTTTGGTACAAATTCTAAACTAAGGTTATCAACTATTCATAATTATTACTTTGCAAATAGGTATAAATAGATAAAAAAAAGAGAAGTAATGTCAATAAATGTATTATCAATCTTACTTTAATTTCTGTTTTTCCTTTAATATATAGGTAGGTTTAGTATATAGGTAGTTTACATTTCCTCAAAAAACAACCTACGTCCATGCTGCCCTGCTAAGCGAAAATGTCGTATCAACATTTTTTGCCGAAAATGAGGTTATGTTATTTTTAGGGTTTTGGGGGGTGGTTTTTGCTGTTTTTGATGGTCCCGAAGCCGTATCTCCGTCCTAAATAAGAGAAACAAAAGGTTTTGTAGATACGACATTGTGAAAAAGAGGTAATATACTAAGCGAAATTGCCGTAAGTGAATATTAAGAAGCGAAAACGCCGTATCTGACCGTAGATACGACATTATCGCTTCGTATAATACAGTTACGACTTTTTCGCTTCTGATTAGGTAGATAAGGCATTTTTGCTTCTGATAATCCCTGTTGTAACGTAACCGATAGTTTTTAGATGTTTTATGCAGTATCTAGCCAAAGACTGAAAGGGGTGGATGTCTTTGTCTTATCAAAGACACCTGTTTTATTGTTTTTTTTAGAAGTAATTTAATTTAAAAGAGTGTTGTTAAGGAGATGGAGCTAAACGATTTCTTGTGCTGGGTGCTGGTAGGGTTTGTTATCGCAGTAAAAATAAAAAATGTTAATCGTCAGTTTGTGACATCGTTCAAGTCAATGCAAGGAAGAGGCAGATCGACATATTTTATAAAAATTATTTTGATGGGCCACAGCAGAGTCTACATTTAAAAAAAAAATTGAGAAGGGGCTCCCTGACTCTAAAAGACATTCAAAACCACGAGGAACAACAGAATCAAGAAAATAAGGAATAATTTTAAAACTTACTATCAGCGAAAATGCTTCTAATATTGCTCTAAATAGACAACATTTCTGGAGGAACTTACAAACATCTTCGATAGAAATTAGCACTGATATTGAAACACAATTTTTATCATTTGAAACTTACATTTTGATGATATTAACATAAAATTTTAATATTTTTTGATCATTCATTGTACTATTTTTTATTAACTGTTTTATACAGCATAGATTATTATAATGGCAGTTAATATTTTTATTAATTGATAATTTATCCATTAATAAGTCACTAATTTAATTAAACTCAAAAGCCTTATTTTGATTACTTAGAAACTGAATTATAAATTAAACAAAAAGTCCTTTAAATAGTGAGTACATAATATATTTAGATTCATTTACGGCATTTTTGCTTAGTATAATATAGATACGGCGAATTGGCTTATGAATTTCACTCTCCCCAACCGTTATAATTAGTTTATAAAAGCCTTATCTACAGGTATTTCAATATATCTTATTGCCCTAACAAATGTATTTTATTAATTTATGTAAAACCAACATGGCTCTAAAGAAGATAAAATTCTGAATCTATTGATATTACTTGATAAGCAATTGAACAAATACTATGAGAATAACGAGGCTTCAAACTTTGAAATATTTAAAGTCAATTATCTCAAAACTTTTTTTTCCAAAAATCCTGTAGATACGACATTTTCGCTTAGCAGGGCAGCATGGACATTGGTTGTTTTTGAAGAAATACTCATTTTCTTAAGTTATTTTTCTTTGGACATGGGCAGTTTTTGCATGAATAGATTCAATGGGGGTTTAGTTCCTATTGTTAACAATAGAATGCAGCAATAAAACCAATTTTTCACTTTTTGGACAAAGGTTGTTTTTGTTATGAACCCCTCAATTAAATAAGTATAATCAAAGAAACGTGAATGACAAGAAAATATTAAAATCAAAATTATTTTAAAATGTTTTTAATTACAATAATTGTAATTAGAACAGAAACTTCCTGTATTATACTCTTCTTACAATTAGAATTAGAGTTTACTCAGACAGCGTGGGAAGTTCCAGAAATAAATGTGGAGGGGAGCCAATGACAGCTCGAGATTTTGACGTTTAGAAGGTTGTGCCATTTGGGCAAACAAATATGTCACTGGTGGAGGAGCATGGCCCTGGGGATAACCGCCTAGTGGCTCTATTATTTTCCTCACATAGGTTGGCCAATCTGAGCTGTCAGAGTAAATACTAATTGTAAAAAGAGTATATACTCGTTTTACAATTAGTATTGTTTTTTGACACTCAGGTTGACCAACCTATGTGAGGGAAAAATAAAGGCGCTAGGCCTGTGGGAGGGGTAGGACAGCATTATTTGTTTGTCAACAAAAGAAAAAGAAGGTTATTTTACTCCTTTAACAAATCGCGATCTTTTTACCTGATTTTGCCACATGGATTTTCACTTATATAGGCTGGCTCGTGCCTGTCTAGACGTCTGTTTGAACCCTTTATTACTTTTTTAAAGGAAACTTTTTTGGGAAGTGCAAGTAGACTATGTTAAGACGAAAATCGAAACATTCCCCTAACTAAGGGTGTCCCAAAATTAACGCAAGATTTGAATTAAATAGAAAACACAGTTTTTAGTCTTTAGATTGTTATTTTTTTTTATTGAATCATAAAGTACATAGGATAGGGTTATTTATGGAATAACACATCGAGCAAATGGCCTCCACGGCTTTGCTGGGCCCATACACACTCTTTTGTCGAAATGTTCCATGACCATTTTGCATATATGTGGCTGAATTTCGTTGATGCAGTGTTTAATTTCCTCCTGTAATACACAGGTGGTTGTGGGCTTGTAGACGTAGACCTTTGACATTAAATAAATAAATAAAATAAGTAGAATTAAATAAATTTGTCGTGTAAAATCACGATGAATATTGAAAACACGTTGTTCTATCGTGTAATGCTCTATTTTCACTAACCTAAACTCTCAGCTGTCAAATTGTTTTCTTTTCAGGGTTGCCAATAATGTACTGAACAAATGGCGGCAAATTCAAATCTTGCGTTAATTTTGGGACACTCTTTATGAACAAGTCTCAATTGGATATTGAACTTGTCTGTACAGGTATATTACATGTAAAAACTAAACAGACACAAAATAACAAACTATAAGAATCACAATTGTCGAAAAATAATGCTACACTAAAAAATTTGTTTCTTTTGAAATTTAACTATAATTTTCTTAATTTCTAAAGAGAATATGTGGACGATAATATGGGAAGAGTATACTATATTATTATTTATTTTTCTATTTGATAAAATATTGTGAAATGAGCTATTGGCGCACTACGATGCATCCTTGACTCAACATACATTTATATTGCATAAAAGAATAAAATAATATTTACTTTGTGTTGCTGCAGCTTCCGACCTTGAGAATAATTACAAATCTTGCAATACGCTCGACTACATCAAGTAACTTAATAACTTAAACTCTATAGAAATGTAAAACTAGCTTCTTATAACAAGACAAATGCATACTAGATACTTCACGCTTTCAGCACAACACAGTAACTTGATATTTTCACAAAATAAATTATGTCCAAGAGATCCATTAACACAATTAATATAATAGTCCAGGAGGCGTCCATAAAAGTGACACACTAACATCAAGCTAGAATTTTGTTTTGGATTAAGTTAATCATTCGGTGCTCTTTTGAATAGGTGGTGTGATGGTGGAATACGGGATATAGCTTGGCCATAACTGTGCGTTAAAAATACAGACCGGTAGAGAGTGGCCATGTCCTACCTATTTTGACGGACAATGTGATTTCATGATCCTGAATACAAAATTAGGTAGTTAATCTCTGCAAATTAATAAAAAATCAAGTCGATTTTAGTTTGTTACTTGATACTTTAGGTATTCAAATATTTCTTCATATAAAATTGGTCACATAGTAAAGGTCAAACTAACATTAACTTGATCTTGGGTCTACTAACTAATTTTGTACTTAGGATCATAAAAATCACACTGTCCATTAAAATGAGTGGGACATGGCTACTCTCCCCGGCCTGTTCTTTCGACGGCTTATGGCCAAGCATGTCCCGCAGACGAACTTAGTCGACCACATATTCTTAAAGGACACCAAAAGATTAACTTAGAAACAAAATTCTAGCTTGTTAATAGTGAGTCACTTTTATGCACACTGTCTCTTGGTCTATAAAACAAGTTCACTTTTAAACAACAATATGTAATGAAAGAGAGATGACTGTTCAATGCAACACCTTACTAATATAACTTTAAACTAGTTTTGCATACTTACTAATTACGTTTCGCCAACCAGATTGACATTTTTTTAAAAAAATGATTATGATCGTAAAAATAATTGTAAATACTTGTGATTTCATTCATTTTAAATTATGGAATAGAAATAGGAAATAATTTCACGATATTATGATATCATTAAGAATTTGAACATAATATTGCTGTGATAAAACATTCTATAAACATTTTAGATAAAGTTTTAATTAGACGATTACGTTCAATTATGTACCGGGGTTAATTACTTTATTGAAATTGGTAAATTTAGCCGACCTGTATATCGTTCTGAATTTATTTAACAATTTACAACGACGTTTTATAACACATATACCAATATACCCTGTTATACTTTATTTCAATATATCATTTTCTAACTAAGAGATCATTCATTTAAGATTCGTTGTATCAAATATGTAATTTTGTGTGACAGAATCGATTTTAAGACTGGATAGAGAAATCGGGAAAAATAAATATAATGAGAAGTATCCGTAACAATTATATTTTAAAGGCGAAAATATTTGCGATTTACTTGTTGTTATCAGGGTTTCTGCGTGGTGGTTCTGGTGTACAAAATCTGGACGATATGGGAGGAACATCGCGTGACTCTTCTTCTGCAGAAGAAATCTCTCGAGTGGTCGTGGAGCAGCTACACGTCTGCAGGGGACCCCGTCTCACTTCTCTCTGATATCACCTTCGGCTCCTATGTCATAATATCCGGAGCATTTCTTCTAGGACGAATCTTAGGAGATCTTACAACCAAAGCAGTTAGTTAAAGTTTCCTTATATTTTAAATTCCCTCTCTGAATTTGTGAAATAATAATAAACAATATCCCGTCAAGTAATTGCCAGCAAGCTCCTAAAAGGCTTTCTCGGTAATAAAAATGCATTATTCCTAAATTATTATTTATTATTTTCTTTTTAATAAAACATGTATAACAATTTGCACTCTGGAGGAACAAGGTATGCATATTATCCTTAAGCATCTAGGTATGCACTTATTTGGTTCTTTCGAGGGTAAAATGGCCACAATTTTGGAAACGCAATGTATATTATTTGTGATCTGCATTTCAATTCCTTTAAAATGATAGTTCGTAATTGTTCGCTGATTGAAGAATTTCGAGTTTACAAGGTTCCCAACATTTTTTCTGTTTTTGGGCAAAAAAGTTTGACTTGTAAACTAAATATCAAATCTTTACCTACAAAAGGTTGGGAGATATGATCCAAGATGCGACGGACGAACTACCAAATGCATAAGGGTTTCTAGGATGACCTCGAAACCCTAAAAATCATTTAAGTCGATGGCCTATCGTTGTAAATTATATTAACACGTTATTAAAAGTGATATAATTTGTTATATTTATTTTGTATCCCTCGAGTTTTATTTCCTTATTTTATATAAACAGAAGTTGATAACTTTATCACTTACAAAAGGAGGAGTAGGAAACATGTTCCATAATTCAGATTTTCTTGATGATTCAAAAAACTACTAATACGAAGAAAAAAAAAAATCTTTATATTTGTGGATTGGTTGATGTTGAAGTTTCTTTATAAACTTGTAATATCAATTTCTGGAGGAGCTAACCTAACGCGTATTTAACCTATAATAATCTGAATTTTAATATCTAACGAATATTTGATTGTGTTTCAGGAATCCATACTGTTGGTTGTAGGGTTTCTACTTTATTTTATAACAGGAGGAATTCTGATTAACGCTGTGGACGATGTACCGCACAAGCTGGTGGCCAACACCCTCATCCTTGGCATTCTTTCCATTATTACAGGAGCCCTCTTTCTCTTCGACGCAGGAGTCAAAGGTCGCTCCAAAAAAAAGCTTAAAGACGATCCCAAACTAGCGAAATTGGAGAAGGAGAGGAAGAAAGAAATGATAGTCGTTCTTCCGTCGACAAGCGACGAAGGTCGGAAAACGCAATCGAAGGCCGAGCCTCAAAGAGAATTTAAACAAAGCGAATACGCAGATGTGAGAAAACCCAGCGACAGCGCTAAGGAGAAGAGTAAAGACACCGGCACCCACAGTGTCGAAATCAGGATAAAAGAACCTGAGCACGATACCAGGGAGAAAGAAAGGACTCGCGCTGTTAGAGGATTAGACGTGGTGGAAGGTGTCGGATACAGCCGCGATTCAGACGATTACCCCAAATATCAGCCGTATCGGTCTAAACGAGACGACGACTACCTGAGACAAACTCCGAAACTCGTGTTGCCCGAGCTCGAAGCGGAACCAGTGGCTTACCTGAGCCGAGAGAGAAATGGACCCAAGTACTTCCCTAGTGTCAAGACATCGCCCGTCAGGCACACGTCCAGTTATTACGTCTCCAACCCACACTCCCCGTTCGCTTGGAAAAGACTCGAAGAGCATTCCTGACTCCTTCCCACAATATTAACAACCGATAAAAAATAAAATAGTTTAATTTAGAAAATCAAAATTAGTCCAGAGATTATCCTCAATTATTCCACAAGTGCAATAAGAAAGTTTAAATTAAAAAAAAAAAAATCAATATAAGAAAATAATATTATGTGCAATACAAGTACACTTGGGTTATCTAGTATTTTATTATTATAATTTTTTTTTAATTTGTATACAATTTATATTCATTTAAATATTAAAGTTCATGAACTTATGAGTATTTAAGGTATTATTACATTATATTGTATTGACCAATCAAACCATGACTTATTTATTTATTTATTTTTTTTTCACCCTTACCTGACTCAAATCTATAAAGATAGGATATGGAGGTCACCATTAAATAGAAAAAAGTCACTCCACGTAAAATATTTATTTAAAAATCAAAGCAGCTTTCGGCCCTTTATAAGGCCATCCTCAGTGCCAAAAGAGATGAAAACGTAAATAAACAAAAAGAGCTCATAGGGAGTCGTATGCCAGTGTCTGCCTGATGAGCTCTTTTAGTTGATTTACGTTTCCACCTCTTTCGCCGCTGAAGATGGCCTTATACAGGCTGAAAGCTGCTTTGATTTTTCAATAAATATTTAACGTGGAGAGACTTTTTCTTCTACTTTCAAATCTACAAAGTTTCCTTATAGCAGTCTTTTATCTCTATAAATTAATAAGGTAGAGATAAAAAAATGAGACTTCTCTCTCATGAAGAGAGATAAGAGTGTCCATATTATTTGGTGAGAACTACCCATCTTTCAAGGTAAACCTTTATATTTAACAAGAATAACACTAACTCATCTCATTTGATTCTTTTTTTAGATTGTCTATCTTTACTTTCTTATATTTTAACATTTTTATATTTGATACACTATAGTGTTAAAATCATGTAGTTAGTTAAAATGTAATCATTAGTTGTCATTGTTATTATTATTATAATTTGGATTATTTAATCTTTGTATAGATTTAAGTTCTTTGTGTTCGTAAGTTGGAACGCTGAAGTGCGGTAAAGTAGTAAATGCAGGAATCTGCTGTTTTACGTACTATTTAGAGTTCGATAACAACCACTTTATCGGTCAACTGTAGAAAAAAACAAAAACAATTATTACTGATGTTTTAAGAGCATTTCAAGGAAATAAATAATAATAGGGGTCTTTTGATTTTTGTGCGCACCTAACCTCAATATGCAACAAAATAATATCTTTTTAAAAGAAGACTTTAGTAAGTCTACTAAATGCCTTTAAAAAACATTTTTTTACACTTAAATTTGACCTTAAAATATTTGTTTTAAGAATATGTGGTTGGCTAAGTTCGTCTGCGGGACATAGCTTGGCAATAGGCATTTGAAAGAAACAAACCGGTGGAGAGCGGCCATGTCCCGCCCATTTTGATGGACAATGCGATTTTCATAATCCTGAGTACAAATTTCACTTTCAGCACTTTCTTGCACGCTATCTCCTGGACTATTAGAAAATTATATATATATATATATATATATATATATATATATATATATATATATATATATATATATATATATATATATATATATATATATATATATATATATATATGATAAAGAATGGATTTCTTTCGTAAAATTAAAATTTAGACCAGTTCCCTCTTGTGCAATTTTAAAAAATCGCAATTTTTGGGAACAACATTTTTAATGCGATAAATCTTCATTTGAAGACGTGCAGGAGGGATGATCAAGAATGACTTTTTGTCGAAAAATGCAATTTTGGGGTCATATCACGTAACGTCAAGTCGATCCTGGGACATACTGTATATATAGAAGTGCAAATGCATGTTATTATTTATTAATTTCCTAATTCTTGTTAATGATATATAAGTTAATGATCTTGTTAGTGATATATGTATTAAGAGATAAATGAGTAAAGTTTGGTGACATTGCATTTATCCCCGTGATAAGTTTCACACATCGCTTTGTTTTAAATAATAATTCCTAATTCTGGGTAATAAATTAAAATATGGTTTTACCGTATAATAATAGATGTTAAAACCATATTTTGTTAAGATTATTAAATCCGAACAAAACACTTATGTAAAAAAATAAAAGCATGTCTCGGATAAAAAATCATGACCAAGTCTCCCCCCTGTCCGAATAAGTTCTACTAGATCTAATCCACTCAGTACAAGAAAATGATGTGTTCTGGTACAATCACATGGTTCTGAGTAAATAATAAAAATATTTTCATAGAAATATTTCTACGCGAGTTGTTTATGTACCGCATCAATAGATAGTAATTGTTTTCAACTACTGGAGAAACATTTTTGGAAGTTAACTGTCCAGGAAGGTTTTCCTTTCTGTGCCACGCAAGCGTGACACATAGGAACTGTTCCAACATAAGACTATACGTCACAAAGATGTTGGCTCGGCATTACGCCATGTCCTGCATCGTTTCGTTTTTGCCAGCCAAGCAAGAATGGCGGTGTGAGAGCACGCTCGTCTCTGATAAAGCCTATACCTGATCTTCTTGAGTTGGTATAGGTCCAGAGTTGGGTGGGCATCGTCGGGCCCCTGATGAGTCGGACGCGACGAAACGATGCAATATGGCGTAATGCCGAGCCAACATTTTTGTGACGTATAGTCTTATGTTGGAACAGTTCCTATGTGTCACGTTTGCGTGGCATATATAGTACGACTTTTTGTTGGAATTTTGTACTTTCCTTAAATTATTTAAATAATAATTTTTTAAGTTCTCAAGTATTTAATAGTTTTATTTGTATAATGTTTGGATGCATACTAAAGAGTTAGAGTTTCTACCAGCAACACTCAGCAATGTATTTATAATCATCAGCCTGGTCGCACTCATCTTCATCTTCGTATCCTCTGCCAGGTAAAGCATTCTTAGAAGGATTGTGAAACAGTGTCCTCGTACCATCACCCCACACGTACAGCTGTCACAATATAATTACATACTATCAAGTACTATACATTGATTTTCTCACAACATTAATAAATTCTATTAGCACTTTAATAAACATCACTACATATAGTTTAAATAGAAGTTAGAATACAGGTAGTTGGTAACAGATAATTGATATTATCCTTTCCTATTGTAAACGTACCTTAGTCCTTATTCTGAGGTAAGGATACTCGATAAATGGTGGCCGAATAGTACACTCTTTCCTGGACAGAATTCCCAACGAAGCGATGAACACGAGGGGAAGTACGAAGAATAGACTCAGCACCCTTAACATTTTCTGAGCCGTCACTATAATTAAAACATGGTAGCGATATCGTCATTAATATTTTACCTTGCTTATAGCTGTCAGTAAAAAAAGAGCAAACTCTTCTTTCAAACTTTTTTTTTTATTTGTTACCTTTTTTTTGCTTGATTCGCTCGGGGCACATGAAAAAAGCTTAACTCCAACTTTGCGGGACCATCCGAAAGGCGTAAGTACGGGGTACGGAGTACAAAAATCATAATAGTATTTACCCTTCATGATGCATGTTGTTGGAAACCTCTTTAGGAGTACAGTAATTTATGTATACTCGTATGTAAACTTTCGTCTTATTTTTATTTAAGAGGGGGTAAAATGGAAGAACAGGGGAAACATATTTTTAATTAAAAATTGGAAATATTACTATTATCAGCAGTCTTATTTATCGCAATTGAAGATTAGAACTAGGCCTACTGTTGCTGTCTACTCTTTGTTATTTGCGCTATCATTAGACTTCGAAATTGAAGATTAACGGTTCAAGACATGTCATGGCCGCAACTTTATTCTCAAGACATTTTCAAATTTGTTTACCTAAATTCCACTCACCCTGTACACTGTACATAATATGGTTGGACTAGCCTATATGCGGCACCATGTATAGAAATGCAAAAACTAGCAAATAGAATGCACACATAATTAAAGTGTTTCCTGTATATTGATAAAAATTGAATTTCTTATGTCGTGTTCTTTTTCATTTCATACTCTCTTGAAAAACCAGATACGCTACATCGAAGCCCAGGTAATCTACAACAAATACATACGCCCAAGATTCCCTAAATCGATCTGTATACAGCTCAAAACAGAGGACTGAAGATGGAAATTGTATTAAGAGAAAACTTATTATATGAAGAAGTATCCATAATTGGTGCATTTTTTATCAATACATATAGAAAAGACTTTAATTATATGTGCCAGTTTTTTTCATTTCTATACATGATGCCCCATATAGGCTAGTTCAAACCCTAATATAATGGACAAATAACTATTATTTATCAAATTTTATATTATACTAGCTGGATATCCGTGCTTTGCTACTGAGTGTTATTTTAATTTAATAAGTTTATATAAACTACCACGAAGAAACATTTAAATTATTTACTATGCGAGAATATCTAGATTCTATCCCTCATTTATTTTTATACCCTCTCCTCTTTGATAAGATAATTTGCAAATATTCCAAATTTACCCCCCTCCTTAATGAAAATATGACAAAACTGTACGTAACAACAATTACTGTACTTTTAAAGAGCTTTTTAAACGATATGCATCATGAATGGTATTCATTACTTTGACCCCGTATTCATTATTTGCACCCAGTACCCCTGTGTACCATAATTTAAATTTTAAAAATTCATGTAGACAGGGATTTCCCCCTTGCTTTGAAGGTCAAATGTGCAAATTTTCATCGAGATCGGACAAAAACTGTAGACTTGTATAAAGAATACACACATACGTTGACTTTTATGTATATAGATTTTGGTTACTCAAATAATTTTTTATTTATTTATGACTTGAACTAATTACAAAATAAATAACTTTAAAACTAACTAACAATAAGGCCGGGCGCACAATTCGTCGCAGGGCAGGGGCACCGTTTTTATTTGTAATCAGGGCTACCTCAATCATATTTCTCATGACACATTCTATTATGAAATGCCCACCAACCCTTAAACTTCGTCCTTGTTTTTGAAAGACTGCTTTTAGGGGGGTTTCCCTATATTTCCCTGTGTTTGGGTTATTGCACATAAAATAACTGCTATGTTTCAAGTTTTTCTGTTGGGAAGTTTCGAAGATGTAGGTGTGTTAGTGAAAGACAAATACACAGACGTAGAAAATTTAAGGGTCCTCAGATTTGGCCCTGAAAATTAAGAGACTAAAAACTGCTAATTTAATTTCTTCATCATTAAGATATAGTTAAGTAAAGGTTTTTTGTTTAACAGTGGAGCGATTCTTTGTAAAACATCGGAACCTCTGTTAACCTGAAAGTCAATCTTTTTTTATCAATTTTACAAAAAAATGGACTCAATTCTTTACCAAACGTTATTAATTTTTACCCGATTTTCAAAATGCAACTATTCTCTAATATTTGTAATACATAGTCAAATCAAACTCCTCTTTTGACTCAATTAAATTTCTAGTTGTAAAGAAAACTATGATATTAATTTGAATACCATGCTGGGGGTCTAGGTCAAACTGGATGCAGGGTTTGCCCCTGGGCTTCTTGATATTATGCTGACACACGTAACATTCAGGCTCATTGTAACACTCTTCTTTCTGCTCTTCTTTTTTTCCGTCTTTCTTTGAGTCTGGTTTTTTTGGATCTTGTTTTATCGCCTTTTTAAATCCTGTGGCCGAGAAGCGCCTTCTGGATAAAGCTCTTATTGCTATCATGATTACTAAGGATTTTATACTCTCACCGAATCATTGTTATATTTTATTTTGAGAAATTTTGGTAAAATTAAGTGTAAAATGACTAAATCTAACTTTATTTCCTATTTAAATTGACATGTTATTAGACAGCTAAGAATGAATAAATAAACAAGTTTTATATGAATAAAGTATTCCATGGAATTAAGCAGGAAGAATGATCCAACAAATGAGAAGATTAATAAAATATGTAGGCTCACATTATATACTTTATTTTATAATTATAACAAGCTGGATAGTGTTTTACAGGGAGATTAATTTATTTTATGTTATAAAAATAAATACGCTATCATTATAATTATTAAAATATACATGACTTCTAGTCCACAGGCCACCATAAGAAGTGAGTCCCTGATTGATAAAGTTTTCTAACCTTATGGCGTCGCTTATTTATGCCTTGTCCACCGATGAATAGGGTATATGGCAACTGGGCGCTGGGCCATTTCTTTTTTGTTGACATGCCAAACTTGCCCTTCTGCGGGAACATTGAAAAGAGATAGATAAAGTTTTGATTTTCACAGGATCGTTTAATTAAATTATTTAAAAAACAGTGGTAAAGGTGGCCACCGGTAAGAGTGGTCCGTTTGGGGTGTCCACCGTCCCAAACATATCGCTCTGCGGGGACGTTGAAAAGAAAACTGCCCACTCATATCGGAGGCTACCTTTACCACTGAATTTTAAATAATTTAATTAAACGATCCTGTGAAAATCAAAACTTTATATATCTCTTTTCAATGTTCCCGCAGAAGGGCAAGTTTGGCATGTCAACAAAAAAGAAATGGCCCAGCGACCAGTTGCCATATACCCAATTCATCGGTGGACAAGGCATAAATAAGCGATTCCATAAGGTAAGAAAACTTTATCAATCAGCGACTCACTTCTTATGGTGGCCTGTGGACCATTCGATTCACTTAAAAACTCCAACCAAAAACTTGCAATTCTTTATGAAATATTTTCCAATATTACCTCTTTAAAAATAAAAAATCAATGTACAAAACAACAATTTTCTTGTTTTATTCCATTTTACCTTCGTTCTTTAATGAAAATATGACAAAAGTGTTCATTACAACGATCACTGTACTCTTAAAGAACTTTTTAACGATGTGCTTCAGAAGAGAATGAATTACTTTGACTTTTGTTCCCCTGGATACCAAAATTTAAATTTATAATCTCTTGCAAACAGTGACTTTCTTCTTGTTTTGAAGGTCAAGTATGCAAATTTTCATCAACATCGGAATAAAACTATAGATTTGTCTAAAGACATACATACATACATACAATTTTTTATTAATAGATTATGACTAATTTTAATGTACAACATATTTTAAGACCACCTCTAACCCTCGAAAGGTGGCTGTCCAGCTTCACTGCTCAATCGGTCAAGAAGTGGGCCCCAGTTATCTGAATATACCGGGGGAAGGGTAGCCCATGAAGGGAGTGGGAAAGGGAGGTTCTATGCAATCTTTTTTTGTAACAGTTTACGAGAATCAGATGCTAATTCCCTCTACTAAGCAAATCATACTTTTTAAATCTGACAGCTCAGATTAGCCAACCTATGGGGGAGAAGAAATAAAGCCACTAGGCCGGTTGGAGGGCTGGGGCAGCACCATTTGTTGGTAAACAAAATAAGGTTATGTTACTCCATTTCAAATCGCGATCTTTTTAACTAGCTTTGTCCTTAGACTTTAACTTCTTATTTTCAAATATTTCTTGCAATTAATATACATTTATTTTCCTTTGATGTTCAAAAATATAATGGTTATGAATTATAAAAAGTGAATGCTTAAAACTTCTTAGATAAAGAGTGATATAACTATAATCCATCTCAGAAATATATCAATATTGACCTTCTTTTTTTGTTTGCACATAAATGAATGTTCTTTTTTAATTCATAATTTGTTTTCGTACGTATTGCTGATTTTTTTATTGCTCTGTATCTGGTTTAATTTAACCCAATATATATATCTCGAAAATTTACGCCATAATGTAGATTCAAGGGGTGGAGGTTACGAAGTCTTCTCGAACGGTTATCCTGAGTGCCTCGGCCCTCCACCAGTGATATTTTTGTTTGCCTAGTTGGCCCGACCTATTGCCCGCCAAAATCTCAAGCTCTCATTGGCTCTCCTCCCATTTTTTCCGATTTTCCCGCGCTGTCAGAGTTAAAAAGTATGATTTGCTTTGTATAACTATAGCTTCAACAAATCGCTCCTTGTTTAACGAAATCCCATTGTGGGTTTAACGAAATCCCATTGTGGGTTTAACGAAATCCCATTGTGGGTTTAACAAAATCCCATTGTGGGTTTAACGAAATCCCA
Source organism: Gerris lacustris (assembly GCA_951217055.1). Lineage (NCBI taxonomy): Eukaryota > Metazoa > Arthropoda > Insecta > Hemiptera > Gerridae > Gerris > Gerris lacustris. The sequence continues at coordinate 74,423,871 of OX578278.1, forward strand.
TTGTGGGTTTAACGAAATCCCATTGTGGGTTTAACGAAATCCCATTTTGGGTTTAACAAAATCCCATTGAGGGTTTATCGAAGTCTCATTGTGGGTTTAACGAATACCGCAGTTAACCTGTTTTCACCAATAGTGCTTCTTTGCCGTGATTTAATTGGGCGGAGGGAGCAAAAATAGCGCTCGATAAAGCTTATTGTGATGGTGTGAAAGCAATATCAGCCGAACCTTTTTAATAGTCGAGAAAAACTTCAAATTTAGAACTAAAATTATTTTCTCTTCCATATGCGGACAAGCATACATTTATTTACACCTCTATATCTTCAAAGGTACTTATCTGATTTATATGAAATTTTGATAGTTTGTCGAAAGTAGCTCGTGGCTAGCCCCAGATTAATTTTAACCGTCTGCGCTCTTTAACTAAATTGATACTTTAATCTTTTTAAAAAGATTTAAAAAAATGAGGAAAACAGTGTTTTTTTTTGGTTAAGGCTTTGATTAGATTGTTTAGATTATCATTCATAGCTAGCTTAGATGCACCAATTTAGTCCTACATTGACTTGCAATCTACTAAACTTCTCGTAACTTGTAACCTAACAAGTTATTACCAAATTCAATGATACTTAAAATGCTACATTGTATCAAAGAATTGAAGTTGTTGGAGGTGAAGATTTGATGTGGTTTTATGTAAAGACTAACTAAGAGCAAGTTATTTACTTGCTGTAGGGTTAGTTGCTTGTGATGGGCTAGGGTGCAGGGCTTCCCAACATACATTTTCAGTACTTTTTTACTTAAGCACCCCCCCCCCCCCCCCCATAACCCTTTGTCTTAATAGTTATTTAGACAAAGGAACACATACATAGAGGTATATTCCTTAGTCTAAATTACTATTAAGCCAAAAGAAAATGTAGTCCAATGTACCTTGGGACAAAGTTATGTATTATGTACCTTATGTAATAAATGTGATAATTCCCTTAGTCTAATTAACTATTAAGTCAAAGGAATATTAAATATAAGCTACGAAAACTGTGGAGCTCATTGTCCAGCAGTTTTCTGTATAACGTTTAGTCTCACGTGATAGAACTCGATTTAAAAATAGCGTAATAAAACTGCCCCAAGAGTGTCGATGTTTTAAGGAGAGAAACACACAAACCTATGAGACTTTTGTCGGGCAGAATAATGTTTAGAACCAAGGACGTGCTAAAGTAAATAAGCGTCACATTATATTAGAAAAATAATTATTTACCAATTAACATAAAGTTTGTGTTGCTTGTCCACAGTCTGAATGCAGGCCTATTCTTATTGAATCTTTTTTTCTGCCAAATAGTTTCAACAATTTTGCAGGTTTATAAATTATAATATATATATTTATATAAATTATAAAATAGTTGATAAGGGTGTAACAAAAAAAAACACTATAACTTCAAACATCTGTAATCAGCCAAAAATAATAATGTTTTTACTTTGAAATTACATGATTGGATAATATACTATTTACAAATAACCATACGTAGTCATATTAAGAGCCTTTCAAGGTTTTTAACATTAACATGAAAGGCGTATCAACATAACTTATCTGGATACAATATACAACCCCCGCAAAATGTTACATGCGTCTTTTCTTCGCGTACCATTTTCGCCTTTATGCACATAACATTATTTCACAAATAAAATACATATAAATACTATTTTCCACCGTTTAAATAAAATAATTTATCATATTAACGATAAATCTAGCAGTATTTTATTTTCACATGAAAGCAAAGTAATTCTTAATATGATTACGGTAACAAGGTAAACGTTTAGTTTTAAATAACATTCAAATATAAACAGAAATAATAACGATATAAAACTAAAGCCGATAACAAAGATCTTCGATAAAATAATTAACAAAGGGAAAGATTGCTTCAAACGGAGAATCCAAGTTTCTCTTTTAATTTACGTACGAAACAATCTAAATATATAACAACATAAAGTATATTCCAGAACATTAGCCTTCAACGCATGCATTAAAAAATACCAAGTTCACATCAGTGGGTTCGAAAAAAAAAAAATCTAATTTAAGACTTGTTAATCTCAAGTACTAACTTTTCAATCAACACGCATCAAGTTATGCTAGCAATCTAGAATTTCTTGGAAAAAGATCTGAAAGTCATGGAAAGACGCTTAAACTGCTAATTATTATTGACAGTATAAAAATGGAGCCATATATAAAGACTTAACACGTCCCCTTATGAGCATTAGATACGTGTTTTTCTTGGTTTTCATTTAAATACATAAAAATGTGGCAATGTAATTAATATACTTTTCCCCCAAATTCTGTGACCTGTGACATAAAGGTCAAGATAAATTTATATATAGTTATCACTTTGAAATAAGTTATAAAAAATAATAATATAAATATAATAAACTAATGTACTTTGACTGGGAGCTATGGTCACTACCAGAGTTGAAGCTCATTTACAATACCGTCCCTTAAGCAGTCCAATTGATTTTAATACAAAAAAACAATGAAACTGTTTATAATAAAATAAAAACTCTACCTGATAAACGTTACATCTTGTAAGAAAAAAACAATTACCTTTTACAGGAATAAAAGTATAATATAAGACAAGTAAAAAGAGATAAGGCAATATTCATACTCATCTGTTATCTGGGTGAGCGTACATTTTGTCTATTCGATTTAATTTAGTTTGGAATTATGGCAAAGATACATTATCACAAGATCCTTAAAGGATGGTGCTTTGTACAAATGATAGAGAAAGAAAAAGTATTTCTTAGTTTTATTTTGTTAATTATAATAGATAATTATGTAGAAGTAAAAGATTGTACTTAAAACACGACCGACAATAGTGCGCCACTTATACCTACATTTATTTTGTAAAATCAATTTTAAACGCCTGTAAAATACATTAGGTTTGGTTTAGTTCTCAATACTGAACGGTCAAGTATATAATCGACAATATTTAAAGTTACCCGTGCAGTGTGTTTTATTTAACTAATTTCCAAGTCGTTTATTTAACTAATGTTCTAGTTAATACATATTCCTATAACTGACTTAAACAATGTAATCTGACATTAAACGGAAAACTAATGAAGCAAATTTAAATATATTACTATAGTGCTGAATCCGAATCTGAAGTCAAAACTTCTCCTATACGAACAGTTTTCCTCGAAAATGCGCCTATGCGCCTATCCTCGAAATGCGGGGGGGGGGGGGTTAGTTATCAAATATTGTAATTTAGCATATCATATTAATAGAAAAAATACACACAAGTTGTGGTTTTACCCAATTTTTTTATTATCCCCCTCCATGTTTTTTGTACTCCTCCCCCCCCCTCCTCAGTCACATATATTGTAATTCTCAGGAATAATGTCAAAAAAAGTCAGAATAAAAATAATAGAAATACAATGATTTATTACATGAATTCGGGTTCTTCATGGGTTGAAGATAATTAAACACCCAATATTTAGTTTTTTAACGACATTTTTTTAACGGAAAATTGGGTCGCAAACTCCCAAAAACACAATTTTTCCCAACTTTAGGCGCATTTTCCGGGAAAACTGTACATATAGGAGAAATTTTGACTTCAGATTTGGATTCAGCGACCTCGAAAACATAAAGTTCAGATAAAAGTTTCTTGGACCCCGAAAATTCGTTACATTTTGCAGAACATTGAAATCTGGGTGATGTTGTTTAGCTTGAAAAATATACAGCCTAAGACAGATTTCACAGGTTTTTTTTTTTCACTGTGGCATGTTATAGACATGAAGTTGACAGGACTCGTCGTTTTATTAAACCTTCTTCAGAATAAAAATATTAAAACAAAATCAGCAATATAATTTAAAAATCAGGCACCTCCAAAAATATTTTACTTTTTTAATAACTCCACTTGAAATAAGACTTATAGACTTGGCTTGAAATAAGACTTATTGAAAATGTTTTGTCTGAAAAACACGTTGACAGAGCGATAATATATTTGAATACATTGAACATAAAAGTAATCTTTAAGATTAAGACAGCTTACACGCGCTCTTATATAATATATATTTTATATTTGTTATAGTTTCTTATATCTTATATAATAATATATAAGCCACTGAGATATCAGAATTTTATTTAGAAATGTATCTTTACAATGGTTCCATTATCCATTAGAGATATTTGACAGATGGGAACAACTAGGTACATTACTTGAGTAAGCTTCTCATATATTTATTCTTCTTTCTCTCAAGTATATAGGAATTTATTTATAAGATACGAATATTTTATATCTAGCATTTTTCTGTGAATAGTTTCGTTAAATATTATCTTAGTATGATGTTAATTGCAGCTTCCCTTTCTTTGTATTTCTTGAACGGATTCCAACTGAGTTTCTTATGTGATGAAGATCCGCTGTTTGTCGGTGAAACGTTGGTCGAATCGCACTGAAATTATTATAAAAACCGGTGTAAACATCTTATTTTATTTCATAAAAAAGTAAATTCTTGGTTTAATATAATGCATTTAATAATAATTATTTGTTTATACGATTAATGAGTTCATACCTTTTTGATGATCTTTTCAGATGGTGATGTCTACAAAAATAAGAATAAAGTATATAAGTAAACATATTAATATATTTAAGAAAGTTTAGTTCCATAAACAAATAAATTATTCTTATAAAAACTTAATCAGCGAGCGTGAGAGAGTTCTTCATTTCAGAGACTTGGGCTTTGAAAAGTTTGTGTGTTTGTTTGTTTGTCTAAAGATAACTGGCGTAAAAATGGATCGATTTGAACGCAAAATCGCAGACACATCTCATAATTTGTGACAACTGTATAGGTTTTGTTCCACACTAAACATTTTCAAGATGGCGGTCAATATGGTGGACGACTAAAAAAAAAAAAGTTTTTAGTCAGCGTGACATATTTTAACCGAGCTTCTTAAATTCAACAAAATATGCATCTTGTCTGAAGATAACTTCAGTAAAAGTTGAATGATTTTGTATTCGTGATATTTTCACTAATGAAAGCGCGAATCGTCCAAGATTTCGCGCGCAACGCTCGCGTAAACGTGAGCTGCAAATTTTAAATTGGAATTCCAGGACGGTAAAAGATCCAATTGCCATCTATTCGATGAGACGAACTTGTTTTACACATAACATTTTTAGTAAAACCAATAGCGATACCGCTATGAAGTGATAAACGTTTAAAATAGAGAAAACAACGTTTATACCAATACCTTACGTTCTAACGTTATTATTTTAATAAAACTTCATATACATCGACTAAAGCACAATTGAAACAGGCATGTGAAATTTCAACTTGATAAATGCATTAGTTTTTGTGTAGCGAAGTAATACATTTTATAATAGTTTAAATAGAATGGTCAGGACGTGCAAGTGGGTTAAGAAAAAGTTGATAAACCCTTCTCCTCCACTACACGGTCTCTCTAATACAATCATATTCTTTAACTATCGTATCATGATTAACTATCTAATATTTTTTGCATTACGCTCGCTTCAATGATAGAGCCACGCGATGCCTAGTATACATTAATTTAAAGGTCTCGAAGGAATATGTAGCTGTGAAAAGTCAAGCCCTTAAACTTTAACCCTGAGTTTTCGAGGGATGATTTTATGGAGGAATCCTATAATTTTGCTTCTGGGTTATTAATCAAAATACAGCTGCAAAGCTTCAAATGTTTATTTTAGGTACTTTTCGGCCATCATGTCGAATGTAGAAACTAAAGCGCAGCAATGTACAAGGGTCCTCGTTTTGCCTACACACTCTAGAAATAGCAAATTCAGAAAAATTAGAAACTTTGGGAATACCGATATACTATGGGTAAATAATACCTGCGTTTATCTATAAAAGAATGAACAGTTTGACCGTAAAACGCCTTTGCACTTATTGATCCAAGACTCAAAAAGTACCACAGTGATTTGATTAATTCTGTCATCAAGTCATCAGCATCAGGCAAATGTCATAGCTAAAAATAATCTAGGCATTGCGTGGCTCTATCACTGAAGCGAGCATAATGCAATTAACTATTAGATAGTTAAACATGAGTTGATAGTTAAAGAATATAAGTGTAATAGAGAGCCGTATAATGGGGAAGAAGGGTCTTTCCACTATTCCTTCTACGTCCTGGCCATTCCATTTCAACTATTATAAAGTCTATCACTTTGCTACACAAAACCTACTGCATGTAGCAAGTTGAAATTTTACATGCCTGTTTCAATTGTGGTTTCGACGATGTATATGAAGTTTTATTAAAATCGTTACGTTAGAATATTTCGCTTTAATAGTTTTAGCGATCTGTATTACTTCATAGCGGTGTCAGTGTCGGTGTTGGTTTTAACCTTGGCAATATTTACTGTCTCGCTTCGCTCGACAGTAAATGTAATTGCCGCGGTAAAGAAAAAACACTTCTTTTTTCCGAGGTAGCAGACAATGAAAAAACATTAAATATTAATCACTAATCAATATATAATAATAACAAATATTAGTACATACTTAAGACTTAAAAAAAGAAACCTTAAAATGAGGTTACACTATAAGAAAAGATAAATAAAACGCATTGACATCTAGCGGATTTTTATCGTACTAGAAGCATTTCTACAAAGACTGCAGCACTACTAACGGAAGTTTTGACAACTACCCGCCGTAAAGAAAAAATCTTTTAGTGCCTAGGACGTAAAAGATTTTTTCTTTACAGCTAGGAGTAATGAAAAGATTTTTTAAGTCCACGTAATGAAAAAATGGATTTTAGCTATGTTTTTTAGGCTCTATTTCACAGCCTACCACGGAAAAAATGATATTTTTTAACTCCAGCAGAGAAGAACCTTTTAAAACCTATGCTATTCTAAGAATTTGTACAATTATAAGATCGATTCTAAGATTAGGGGTATTATGGCCTAATCGATTATTACTCGTACATCGATATATACTTATTATTAATTATATAGTGATATATTTTTTTTTTGTTGATTTGAATCTTTGTGTTATTGTTTATTTTTTGTTTTCAACGTCTATCAGTCATCATGCCTCGAACTAATCCTTGGCTAAAGTTACAGGATGTAATTGAGCCTAGCATCATCTTTCCCGTCAAAAAGTTTTTTTGGACAACTAAATTTATGTACTTAGACCGGGTCAAATTAATGACATTTGGCTATGTTAATGACGTTTATCCCAAAGTATTGCACAAAGGATGAACACCATCCTTATGTTTATGTTAACGGCGAAAATTCATTTGGACAAACATCGTCATATTTGTACACCATAGAACAGTTGTACAAATATTGGGATGAACCGGTCCAGGGAAGGGAAAGAATATCAAGATATTAAGACTTAATTCTGCGCCGAGTAACTGATCTCAATGGTCTGATTCGGTAATTTATTTTACCTCTATGTAAACAGTTCTATTCAGACTAACAAATATGGATTTATATTCCTTTGACTAATGTACTATTAAGACAAAGGGATATTTCAACTTTTATATACAGAAGTGTGATATTCCTATGCCCTAAAGCACCATAGAATAAATATCCCCGTGTCGTAATAGTTATTTAGACAATTTTTTTAACACTATATCTCGTGTCGATCGATATATCGATAGTGACTCGCCCAATAGATCGCTAGTACATGTTCTTCTTTGTGATGTTACTGATAACTATGTACATAATAGGCGATGGAGATTTTAAAGATTGTAATTAAACGATTTTTTTTTAATGATAAATAATTATTTAAGGAGATTTTCGCGTGGATTTGTGTTTGTGGATCAAATTCGTAGGTTTTTAGCTATCCTAGGTGAATTCCCCACCCGGTAAATCCGCCTAGTTCCCACATGTTCTGTATTTACAGAACATGAGTGGAGATATTTTATAAATTCTTCTTTTTTTTAAAAAAAACTATTGACTTTACCGAAATACTGCCAGACGAAAGATGTTAAAATGCGAAAAAGAACAGTTTAAAATAACCGAAGCCAATCGGGCAATTAGAAATAAGTGGGTGTGCCAGTGCATATTAAAATATAAAAGATAAAATGTTTAATAATAATTTAATTTTACCACGAATAAGTATTGTGAATGTATGAAAAATTTAATTTTAAGATTTCAATGAGTATATACACATTTTAAAAATATTTATTATAATAGTTTTTTATGAGCTTGAAAACTGATATATAAAAAAAAACTAAGATATATAAAGAAAGAAAAAATGAAAAACTTTACCTTATTCTGTTTATCCATTGGAGTAACAATTTTTAGCGAGAGGGTCTCACCAGACTCTTTGATGAGTTTCACCACGTGATCGTGTGACGACCATTTCACATCTGTATCACCAATAGCTACGATGTAGTCTCCTTCTTTGATACCTCCCAACTATTAACAAAATAATAATACATATTATAAATATATTTTAAATAAATGTAATTTAGGCAATTATTATGCATTAGGATCCTCAGACAAAATAAGTGTGGAAGAACTGCTGATAAAAATATTCCACAACAAACATGAAAACTATGCTTCTTGACAAAATCGCGTGGAAAATTAAACAATTTCCACAAGTGTTAGATATCTTTGTAATATACTCTTTACTTCAGCACAAAAATGCATTCATTTATATTGTTATGTAGATTAATTTTGTATATAAAACAAAGTTAGTGCTAAACCTCATAGTTTTCGAGATATTTGCGAAAAACGATTTAACATACCATTTTACCCCCATTTCATCTTAGAAATTTGCATTAAAATTTTCTTCACCCCCACAATGCACTTATTGAGATATCTATATAGCGTGAAAGTTTATTCTCTACAACTTTTATTCTATGGGTTTTTTCAATAGGAGTATCTATTTCAAGGAAAAGGGCCTGGAAAGTATCAAAATGTCAGTTTGCACTGGAATGAGAAAATTTCCCGGTCTCTATAACTTTTGGTTTCGGCTATGCTACTGAACCGAGTTTGAAGATTTATATACTCATTCTACACAAAATTTAACCCTCTTTAATACTGAATAGAGTGCCATTTTTTCCGTCCGACGCACTGTTTTCAAGCTACAAGCAAAAAATTAAAAAAAAATGTGCAAAAATTTACTTTTTTTGGGCTCCTATAAGTAAAGCTTACCTCCTGGGATGGTGCAAACTCAGATTACACTTATTTAGGACCAAATGAAGGTATTGAAACGATTTCCATCTTGCTGGGAATTAATTCCACGAAAAAACCTTATTATGACTGGCTTATTATCATTGATATTTAGGAGCATCAAGTCCTGGTTCAATTTTCGAAGCCTGAAAATTGGCTGGCGCTTGGTATTCACCATTATAACCGAGGGAGTTGGCATCATGCCCATATAAATGGGCATAGCTTCTAAACAAAGTTGCGTCTATTCTGTTGTCGATTATACGATTTATAAAGTTATGTTGTCCAATTATACGATTTATAAAGTTGGTTAATCGCCACGCCCCAATCCCGTATCAGCCATTACATGTATAGTTGTAGAAACCCTTCGGCATCCCTAAGTTTTCTACGAGCTATTTTAAGATCAGGTTTAATGCTAAGAGGACATTTTTTGCAAAGTTTTTTACCAATACCGAAGTGATAATGCAATTTGCTTTTTGAGTGAAAATTAAAAATTTATCGAAAAAGGTGTAATTTATAAGTATTATATTATTACCTTTGCCAGAGAATCCGGTTGAACGGAAGTGACGACAACAGGGCAGTCAGTGCTGATAGAAAAACCGAATCTTGTGGGATCTTTGTTGGCTTTGGTCGAGTGAAGTTGGAGAGTGCGCGGCGCCGTCCAGTAATGTTTAGCGGAAAATACGGCCAGAGGTCCGAGTCCGGAGAACAGGTCTTCTACTTTCTGTCGACCGAAATCCGGCCCGGAACACACCAACTCGAACCTGCTCCTTCCTAAAAATATTAAAAATAAATAGTTGGGAAATATTGAACGTAATTTACGAGAATACTGCAATATAATATAATGAAAATAAACAAGTCAAGTGTGTGCTAGCCAGCACACAGCGAGGGTCCGTAGGCAATACAGTATTGTTTTAGTAGTAGATACCTATGGATGGTGCTTTTTAAAATGCTATAAAGCCTACTTTGAACTATCCTGTGGGTCTGATATTTTGAAAACACAAACAAATTTCTGATATAGTATTTTTTGCCAGTGAATCGGACTATAAACATATAAGTACACCCAAAAGATCATAATTATAAAAAAAAGTATTTTGTCAATAAAAACAAAAATAAAATAAAAAAAAACTTTTTTTCGAAATTTCCAAAAAGTAATATCTTTACTTTTGGTGCATGAATGTTCAGGGATTTTTTCAGATATTTGTACTTTTCATAAGTGAGATAGATGGGGGGGGGGGGCACTTTTCACACCAACTTCAAACTCGCCTACGCTCGCCCTATCAAATCTTATAGCCAAAAAATTATATAATTTTGTAATCAGCTCGACGTACCCTTTCATATAATACCCCGCACACGGTCTCCAAAAAAACCATTTTTTTAACCCTTAAGTTTTTTTTTTTTAACTAATTTGTTTAAGTCGCTGTATTTTTAAAATGTGTGAGTAGGTACTATACACATGTATACCAAATTTTAAAGTGATCGGACGAAAGTTGTAGCCGTGAGAGCAGGCGACAGACGGAGGGACGGACAGTCAGACACACGCAGGAAAATATAAGGGTCCTCGGTTTGCCTACGGACCCTAAAAATTGGCTAAACTAAATAATAAATACCCTAAAACAATGAATATGGAATGTATTCCTAAAAAATTAAAACGGCTTGCTTTCGCAATATGGGTAATTCTAAATAATCAGCATCCCAATTTGTCAAGACTGTTTAAAGTCAATCAAACCATAATAAAAGAGAATTTTTATTAAACTTAAAAATAAAAAGTTTAAAATGAAAGATAAAGGAATGTAGAGTGAATATACCAGGTAACATTGTAGTCTCTACAAGATCTAGAAGATGATTTTCAACTCGTAGTTTGATTATTTGTGAATCGAACTTTTTAAGAGCTTCTCGTAGTACGATGTCCAAACCTTTCTTATTCCTGAGTTCTCGACACATCCTTTGTCTTCTCGAAGCTTCATCCACTCGCGAGCAACCAGCCTTTAAGTATGCCACTCCTGAAATTAATACATTTCAGAATTATTTGATAAAAATCCTGTATATTATACACGTTTAAAATACAAGTTTAGAATATATTAAAGTATAATATAAGAACACTGTTAAGCATTATTGCGTCATCTATTTATTCTTTACGTGGTGATCGACTCAGGGTGAAGTAACCACGAGGCCACTTAAATCTTTTGATACAAGTTATTAGTATCTGAGTTATCAGTAAGCTGATAACTAACAATTTTTAGAATAAAAACCGTCGTACAGTATTTGAGAAATAATTGTTTTTCATGAGTAGTATTTAATATAGAGCTAAATTTAATTTCTCCATTTCGTCTCGGGGTCGGAGTATGATATTTCTAACTAAGTATTGGTATGCACAGAGACAACAGATGACAGAGACATTTAAAAAAATACGTGTGGTGACGGCGACGTGAGACATCCGTTAGGAACGAAGTTCCTTACGCTTTCCATTAAATATAAATTATAAAATCCCACTGCTAAGTATACAATGCTAACTACTTATACATGGTGGAGTTAGAAAAGAAACAATATTGAAAGTAACTAACTAGGTATGTATTTGTACTTAGCGGAGTTAAGGCAAAATAAAAAGAAAAGCATTATTTATCATTGAAGCGAGCGTCTAGCAATATATATGTATTGAATATTAAGAAAAAAGTTAATCATGATGAGTCGTAGTTAAAGAGGATGGTTGTAGCGTGGTAAGTTCTCTTCTCTCAGGCTCTCTCGGCCAAACTCCATTTACAATATTATAAAATACATTACTTCACAACACAAAAACTTCTGCTTGTATCATGATGTATGAAGTTTTATTAAAATCGTTACGTTACACCGTAAGATATCGGTAAAATCGTTTTTTTCTCTATTTTAAACGTGTATAGGTCCGCTTTTGATTTTAGCGATCTTTAACACTTCATACTGCTGTCGGTCTTGGGTTTAATAAAAAAATGTACTTATAAAAGTTGTTTGTTGAATAGATGAAGTTAGAATTTTTTCCTGTCCTAAAATTCCAATTTTACATTTCAAGCTTACTTTTACGCGAGTGTTACGCGCGAAATCTTGCACGGATCACGCTGTCTAACGAACTCGTCCTGGACAGTGGTAAAATGAACTTGTCTACCAAATTTCAACTAAATCGGTCATCATTTACTCAAGTTATCGTCATATTTTTTTCGTATTCACTCCTGGGTTCCAGACGCAGTAACGTGCCATAAGGAACTTCATAAAAAACAACACATAATCCCAACATTTAATTTTGAGACCTCTCTCTCTCAGAAAGTAAAACACACATATTTTACTGACGTTTGGATTCAGTCACACGTTTGTTCTATCACGATACCACTTTTATTCTACATATTATGTTCTTCATTTAGAAAAAGTATAAATAATCAAGTATAGAAGCAAATCTAGCAAATTATTTAACCGTTGTTTGAGACAAACATCTGCTGTACTTTTCTCCCACTCATTATAAGGAAGGATTATTGGACTGTGCATTGGCTCGATACCTTGAAAGCATTTAACAATTGACAAGTAATACAATTAAATCATAATCTTATAAAACAAATTTTTTTTAAAAAAATATACATTACTGTGTACATGTAATATAAAATAAATGTACATAAACTGCTGAAAGAAATATACCTATTGCTGTGTAGACCTGATGACTGGATGCTAATCCGGTTAGATTCTGTACAGTGTCAGCCAGAGAGGGAAGTCTTGAAGGGACCTGCCTGTTAGAATCTAACCAAGCTAGAAGACCTTGTCCAGTTCTACTAAGTGAAACTCCTCCGTAATATTCCGCTTTGACTTGAACCAGCCACTTCCACGATTCCGGTACGTATTCCATTTCCATTTCCTCGACTTTCTTGTAATCCTCTACCAACTATAAAACATGTTCTATTACAGAATTTACACTTTTCAAATCCACCCGTCAACGGTATTAAACGGGTAAGCTATATTGAATAATAAATTGAGAGATACAAGTAGCACTAAAGATAAACGTCGAGAGAGATCAAAACTAAATACATTGTTTCCAATCATCGTATAAATTCATTCCCAAAGCACTAATTAGTTAGAATCTGACAGCTAAAACAGCCACTGAATCCTACAATATCCTATACAGTCTAACTTAGAAAAAAAGGTTGTAATGATTCGAAGTATCAATTCATCAGGCTTGTTTATTTTTATTCGGACATTTTCATTAATTATTTTCGTCTCTGACAGACGTATCTCGGGATTATTAGTCGATTTTTACATGGATGATCTCATTGAAACCGGTGTAAAACCGGCATTTTAGGCTATTTTAAATACGACAATTTATGCGGAAAAAGATTTATTGCTATTCGACGAAAAATCGATAAATTAAATCCTGAAAATTGTTAAACCGAGTAAACGTGTCGTTGTTATCTGCAAAAATGTCTGATATGTCAAACCGGAATCGAGTTAATTAATGACAAAATTTTTCTCTTTCAAGGTCATTTACTACGTTTAATATTTTTTAACCCGTTTCAATTAGATCGAATTCCATATTTCGATGAAAACCTACTTCATTAATTAATTTATTTATTCACGTTTATTACGAATATTAAAATGTTTAGGTTTATCAACTATATTATCAAGCAATTATATTCTAAATATAAATAAATTAAACTTTCTTTATTTGATTTATTGTATTACGATTTTTCGTACAACTAAAACAGACGGATGTGATACATAATGCAAATATCATGAAAATGATAATGAGTGTTGCCATTATGGGAATACCCCAATAATATTTAAGTAAAATATACATGTTGAAAGCTAACTAAAATTTACGAGTTTTAAATTATATGCTTCAAAGATAAGAAAAACAAAAAATATCGTTTATACCTGGGCTGCTTCTTGTGCCAAATCAAAGTAAGCTTCGAAATCTTTCTTCTCGTTGTGTTCTGCTTCCATTTTCTCATAGAGACATTCTCTCGCTTGTGCCTAAAAACAGAAAATAAGAATACATTTCATTTTACAAAAAAAATGTTCGTCTCATCGAATAGATCAAGTTACAAATTTTTCGCGTCCTAAAATTCAAATTTAAAATGTACGTGCGAGCGTTGCACGCTATCGCTTGGACGGATAACGTTGTCCAAACTCGTCTTGGGCATTGGTAAAATGCCGAGGACAAAAGTTTCTTCCCACAGACAGGATGCATAGTTTGTTGAATATAAGAAGCTTGCTTTGTATTATCTAACAAATCACCCACTTGTGGAAAACTTGCGAAACTGCGTTTTAAAAAGTTTTCTGGAGCCAAAAAAAAGGTTTTTGCAATCTATCTATGGGTGCCCATAGGCAAAAAAGTCAATTATACATACTTTTTCCAAACCTTTTTGTACTGCTTGTTTAGGCTAAGTCTGACACCGTTTTCCTCTGTGACTTTTTTTATTAATAGTAATTTTTTTATTAATAGTAATTAACATTAATTAATGATTAATAACCAGCTGATTTTCTCAAGATACATTATTTGAACCCTATAACTCAACATTGTAATATTGTCTGTTGTCTGACGCAGAACTTTTTTCGATTTTCCAGTCTGAGGCATCAAAGTTATAGGGCCCAAATAATGAAAAACGCCCCCAAAACCAAAAAAAGTCACAGAGGAAAAAGGTGTCAGATTTGGCCTAAACCAGCCATACAAAAAGGTTTGGAAAGAGTATGTATAATTGACTTTTTTGCCTATGGGCACCCTGACTATTGGTTATATCAGTAAATAAATTGATTTATAACCATGTTTATGGTTAGTTTTAAATTCTGTGCTTAAAAAAATTTCTTAAATTTTTCTAGAGGGAATTTCGGCTCACCTGAAAAATTTACATCACGCAGTTTCACAAGATTGCCAGAGCGGGAGCGATACAATTTCTTGTTTATACAAGTATGTACATAATATAATAGTATGTATAATAACATTATCATAATATAGTCAATAGTCATGTTTGATTTTAGTACCTATTCAAGCAATGCACGAGTAAGTAATAAAATTGTGTTTGAATGCACAGAGGCAGTGTGCCATCTAACTTCTAACTTTTAAAGGTTATCTCTTCATATTTCACTAAAATAAATCAACTATCGCATAATTAATTTAAGTAAATAAATTAAGAACTTATTAAATGGTTGTAATAGAATTGCGGCTGTATGGTTCCACGAGCCAATGCCAAAAAAAAAAAAAAAAAATCAACTATCGACTCTTTAGTACAATTTTATTTAGTTTCTAAAAAAATAGCATTATAGATAATGTTTGCCTTTTAAAAAAACAAAATCTTTTGTGAGGTGATGTATTCGTCTTGTAAAACAATATTTTCTAACGTCGAGAGGGAAAAATACGAATTGCTATGGATTAAAAAAAACCAGGGAAAGCAGAACAAAAGAATAGATTATTTGGGCGGATCCGTATCCCAAGTTAAAGACAGTAGAAATCGACAACGAGGCAATTGTCTTTATTCTATTGTATGTTGTAAGTGGACAGAGACAAGAGATGATTCTTTCGTTTCTAAGTGATGTAGCATCTAAACATCTGAAATGTTTCAACTTTTCAACTCTAGCTAACACTTAAAACCCAACAGAACCTACAATCAGCAACAAGCAGCAAATAAAAACAATCATTCATTGTTGAGCCTAGCAAAGCCGGAATACTAGTAAAACGACCACTTTTATCTTTTTATAAATAAAAAAATACAGTGATAAATTTTTTTTTTGTGTTGAACGATGCATGCGAAAAAAAACACCAATATTTTCGTGCTCGTCAACTTTAATTCATTCGATTTCCTGCTAAAATTTACACTTGTAGGTCCATACATTGAAAGAGTCTAGGTTTATACATTTATATATATATATATATATATATATATATATATATATATATATATATATATATATATATATATATATATATATATATATATATATATATGTATATTTATATATATATATATATATATATATATATATATATATATATATATATACATATGAAGTAGTATATATAATATGTATTATGAAGTAGTATATATAATTATTTGAAGTTTAAATAATGTATCTGTTGGGATATGTATATATATATATATATATATATATATATATATATATATATATATATATATATATATATATATATATACATATCCCAACAGATACATTATTTAAACTTCAAATAATTATATATACTACTTCATAATACATATATGTATAAGGCAAAAAAGTATAGGTATGTATTTAATTAAAAACTCGTAAAAAAATTATTAAATTATGAAAACATTTGTCCCTTAACTTAAACGATAAAGTTTTATTGGGTAAGCAGTGGTAAAATAAGCTAGTTTCGTTGGCGTTAAAAATCATCTTTCACCTAGTATTCTTTAAGTTTTGAAGGCAGCGTAGATGTCAACCAATTTGTTGTCGTAGTCGGTAAAACTTGGTTGGCTTCAACGATAACATTTTTTAACACTTTGCCGTTCCTTTTTTTGAAATATTCCAACCAGCCTGATGGATTTGCAGAGAATTCAATACCCCCTAGCTGTTTGAACCAAACAAGTCTGCTATCAAAGGTATTTTCTCTGGCAGGAATGCACTTCGCTCAAACAAACATTGCTGTAATTTGATTATCGCAGACAATGTAGAGTTAGCAATGTAAAACTCATTACAGATTTCCGTTTTCGTCCTCCTTCATTAAATACTTTTAGCTGCTCCATCTATATTAGTAGCAGTTGTTTCGTCCCAATTTATCTGCCATTGTTCACAAAAAACAACAACAAGAAATTCACCGATTTGACACAAAATTTACTTGAAAATTCCATCGAACTATTAAACTATTTAAATAAGGAATAACGGTGAATTACCATCATAAGGGATGAGAGGAAGGTGAGGATTTGTGGCTGAAGATCCATAGTTGGTGCGTTAGTGAAATTTTCCGCTAAGTAAGAGAAAGTGGCAGCAGCTTGTAGCAAGTTATCAACAGCCGATTCCAGTTTGCCTTGGGCTCTGTCTCTCGTACCAACCTACCCGACAGAAAACATCGATTTATTACATTAGAAATCACACGACTATTAATAATCACTTACGCAACGGTTCTCGGTTATGACATGGTAAAGAAGATTATTAAATAAATACAAACGGATTGTGTAATATAGCTGTTACTTACTTGTGTGTAGAGAGCTCCGGTGTTGAAAAGTACGCAAGCTTTTTCAAATGCGACAGTTCTCTGGCAGCTCGGAACTCCGGTCAGACTGTCGTACCTGCCAAACCACAAACCACAGTCTAGTTAACAACTCGACTATTAAGTCATTTGCATTTAATAATTTCATACATAACAAAAATAAAACTTCCTGTTAGGTCTTAGAACAAGAATATATGAGAAAAGTATTAAGAAATATCAATAGTTAGGTTTTATGCTGGAATACGTAATTAACTGTAATAGTTGTAGATGATACACATGAAAAGTTATATGAATATATATATGCGATAAAACAAAGATCCCAGAAGGAACCCAACGCTATCATTACCTACAGATGTGCTAGACAAAATGCAAAGAGCTTACAAAATATTGAACGCTACAGTGCTGAATAAACAATAATGCAAATGTTACAATTTAATAACTACGAGTATACCACGTATTAATTATTTCTCTATGCTAAGTTACAAACATTGATCATCATTTCTGTATCAAACAACTCATATGTTTAATAATTGTATTAAAATAAAGGATTACCGAATATTCTTATCATATCATAAAAACAGTTCCTCGCAACACTTAACCGTGTCAATGGGTATGCATTTTTATTAAATGCGTCTTGTTCCTCCTCAACGATGCGTCTCTTTCCTCCTCAACCATTCTAATAAATAATTAGAGTGAAAAAGAAAGATTTTTCTTATTTCTTTTTTTACTTAGCCTGCAACGTTGTATGTATGTTTGGGTCAAATCTTGCAACTAAATTTTAAAGCAATTATCGTCAACCATTGAATTGAAAATTTGCATACACGTTCAGTTTAGATGACAATGCATGGTTAGCTAAGTGACGTCATTCAAAAAATAATATGGTGGACAGCCCAAGATGGCGGACTAGTTATTTTTTAAGAACGTCCATGATATGGGTATCACATAAAAGGGTTTGCTGAGAAGATTACGAATAAAAGCTTGTTTTTAATTTTTTTAATTTTTTTTTTATTAATTTATTTTTAAACATTTAAAAGCGTTCAACAGGTAGAAGTTTACTATTTGTTTTCTATTTTCAAGAAAATCAGATTTATTTTCATCAATATTTTGGAAACTAGATTTAACCAGGGAAAAGATGACAGACAGACATTTTTAAAAAACACTTTTTTGATTAAGGGGACCTCAAAACTTGTAAATTCATCAAAATCGAATTTTCGCGCCTTCACAATACTTTCTCTTTGTAAGAAAATATAAATGGTTCGAAATTGTAAATTGTCTATATTTTCATTCTATTTCCTTCAACAGGAGTTTTGCCATGACTAACATAAATGAGGGATAAACTTGGAAACAAACGAAACATGCAGAGTAGATTTTGTCAATTTCAATAGACATATATATATATATTATATATATATATATATATATATATATATATATATATATATATATATATATATATATATATATATATATATATATATATATATATTAGAGCTTTGAGCCTCATATTATGTGGGAATAAAATTCTTGTAATTAAATCCACTCCTCATAAAACTGCATTTATACATTGAAATAAAAAAAAGTGTGGTGTATTATTGTTAAACGCATATTTAAGTACAATTTTTAAGAGAGTGAATAAACTTTATTCAGAAATAGAATTCACAAAGGTAAA
Source organism: Gerris lacustris (assembly GCA_951217055.1). Lineage (NCBI taxonomy): Eukaryota > Metazoa > Arthropoda > Insecta > Hemiptera > Gerridae > Gerris > Gerris lacustris. The sequence continues at coordinate 74,442,850 of OX578278.1, forward strand.
AGTTTAAACTTTCTTTATTCGATTATTCATAATACCTGTTATTTAAGTAGTTTGTCGTTAATTAATATCTGTCAAGTTGAAAATCTTTGTTTTCAGTAAACTTAATGCAGACTTATACGTGGGTGCTTTTGACTTGGCTATTCAGACCACAATAATTATTAATCGTAAGGGGAATTGTAAAAACTTTTTTCAATAGAATTGAAGTGATACATTATATTCTAGCGAATATATTAACACTAAGTAGTTCTTCCCACAGCTACTATGATCAGGTAGGTACATCATTTTTACAAGCTAATAAATTAAGGGATATTAAATTAAATTTATTAATTCATTTTTATTATAAGTATATGAATACGATTATAAATAAGGGCGTATCACAATGGGTGGTAGAACAGAGCCAATAACCTTTGTTTGATGAAACATTTTTAATTGAGAAAGAAAACAATAATAACAATGTTGTAAAATCAAATTAGTTAATGATAATTACTTATAAAGAGAGTGCACATTATAGAGCATACTTAGAACTCTCGTTTTAAAAGAATTTTCGTATTAAAATTCTTTAGTTGCATTGCTTTATCGGTACTTCTTTAGATTGTTACTCCCCTATGTTGTTTTAGAATGAAAATGACTATGACTAAATAACTATTAAGAAAAAGGGATGTTTAGTACAATGAACTTTGGGACAAAGGAATATCCCACTTCTGTTTTGTTAAGGGGAGTAGCAGTCTGAAGAAGAACATTCCGTACACCTTCTTTAGATTGTTACTCCCCTCTGTTGTTTCTAAAAAAGGGGAGTAACAATCTAAAGAAGTGCCACTTTATCGCCATTTTATTATTTATTTAAAACATTTAATTCGTATAAATAGTCCATATGATTAACATACTTAATTGTGATACCTTCCTGAGAATCAATCAAAGTTGATTAACATCATTTCGATCAAAGTTGATTAACATCATTTCGACTTAACAGAATAAGCTGAAAAAAACTTATTCTGTTAAGTAATTATTTTATAGAAAACTAAGTCTCTTTTCAAAAATTTTAATTCTACATAAATTTTTCTTAAATTTATAAAAACCGCAACAAATAATGAAACCTAACAAGATATTTAACAAAGAATAAAACCGAAACGGAGACTCTGCTTCATATCGCGTCCTCGTCTTAACAATAAGTCTGCAACGTTATTTTCATTATAGCTTAAAAAAGGTTAGTTGTTACACGCAAAGTTTTGTACAATTTACTCTTAACGGAGCAAAACTGAAAGAGTAAAATTCTTCACGACCTATTTCAGCTCGCATTATTATTAAGTTACTAGCAAAATATTAGTAAATTTAACTATCAACAATGTATAAAAATTATTTCTAGCAATGAACTCAAGTTAGTATAACATGCATACCATTCGAAATATATAGGAAGAGTTCGATCAGGGGGGAAAAATCTTCTCTCGACGAAATATAGTTGATTGTAGTACTGAAGTAGTAGCGCTATTCCTGCAGGATCTCGCTCAGGACTCCGCATGCTCTAAACACATTAATAATTAATTATACCCTTAAATAATACTTAGTAAACAATAGATCTGCTAATTAACATCTAGAAAAATCAGACCAATTATCTTAATTAAAATATACAATTGGTATTATCACTTCATGGATGGTTTCAAATTAATTACTTATTACTCAGGAACAATATATAGAGTGCAAGTATAATTGCCCAGAAAACTGTGTATAAATAAATACGTTATCGATCAAACTGAACAAGAATTAATTAATGCAATAGCCTCGATACAGCGAGGAGCAGAAATGTTACCTAAATTAGGTTAGTGTGTACTATTTATAACGCAATTACATTACACTCCTGAATCTTATATGATTAAATATGAGTTACTAATAGATGATAGCTTGAAATATATGACTGATTAATGTGAAATCCGTCCAAGAATTGTTTAAATCAATCTGATGGTCGCCTATTTCAACCTGCCTGTCCTTCAAACGCATTTATGTATCGATAAATGAATATATGCATAAATATATACATGCATGAATATAACATAATATATACATACAATTGTATACATTATGTTATTTCATCTCCAGTAGGGAGAAAAAGTTATGATTTTGAATTAGTTTAGAGGGACTAAAGTGTCTTTTCATCTCTGAACTCAAAAAGTAGAGAAAAAGTAAAGTAGGGCAAAAAAGTAAAGATTGCAACTTAATTATTTTATAAATAGTAGAAAATGAATGAATGTAATGAAGTTGTTGAAATCAGGTTGGTGTCACTGCTTTTTCAACCATGTTTATAACCTGCTATTTGAGTTTAATTCCAATTTGTTTTTAATATTGAATCTCTTATATCTGCCATTAAAAGTGCTAATAATTATTGTTATTTATTAAAATAATAAATAAAAACTGTGCAATGGACGAAAATGAGTATATTTTCTTCCTACTGGAGATAAAATATTGTATGTACCTCGTGAGTAAAGTGCCATTATTCCCCTCGCGATAATTATCTCCCTCGGCTGCGCCTCTGGAGCTAATTAGAGTTATTCCCTCGGCTGCGCCTCAGGAATTAAAGAGTCCAATTCCCTCGGGTTTGCCTCAGGATTTAGGGACCATGGTTCCTTCGGCTTCGCCTCAAGAACCAACTTTTTCGCTCAGGGAATAATGGCTTACTTTACTCCCTAGGTGCATAAATAACTATTCTCTCATATATATCACACATGTACACTTACTTTTTTTTTATAATAAAGGTAAGTGTACGTGTGGTGCTAGGGCACTATGCAAGGAATTTGAATCATAAAATTATATTTGAAGAAGCAAAAATAATACGAAAATCAAATATATAATGTATCTAAGAGATTAATATTGGAAGCAAAAAAATAGAATGAACAATATATCAGATGCCAAATAAAGAAAGAAATATTAAAGTGCTAGTTTAAAATATACTTATTTACAGTACATGTATTTGAGCGTTTGTGCTTAACTAAATATACTTCGATAGAGAATGTTTTTAGTAATAAATATTCTTTAAAAGAAAATGTTTCTAGTCTTCATAAATTAATTTTTAAGCCAAATTAGTGTATGATATTGTTATATGTTAATTATTATTTACAAAATTTTAAAAAATAAAATGTCATAAAAATCTTATGACTCGTACAACTAAATCACAGTATTGTTACAAGGTAATTGATAAAAACTTCATAATTATTATTGCTAATGGAATCAGTTTAAGATAAAAATTGTAAATATGCAAACATATTAATTAATGATTGATAATTGTTAATGGTACAGTCTGAAGAAGCCCCTATGTGGGCGAAATATAGCAAATTAAAAATTGAACAAGACTCTATAAGAAAAGGGTTATTAACCCTTACAAATGGCCATTTTTTTAAAATATAATATTTTATTTAACTTAATGATTGATTTAGAAGGAATGAAGATATTGTACAGCCTGATTGTAATGTCAAACACATCCGACGACAGTTAAGCGGCAAATGCCAAGGTGCTACTTTGGGATGAGCTAATGTCTTCAAGAGGCAGAGTCGAAATGACACACTGCTTGCACGGCACTGCTATTGCTTTGCCTTTGTACTTGAATTGTTTGATCATCTAAGAGCTAACAAGAGATTGTACAACGAATAACTGTTATGCAAACACAAAACATGGATTCTCATTGTTGTATGTCACAGTAGAAACATTATCCTTACATTTATACCCCAATTACTTATGTCGAAAATAATTTTTATCTCCAGTAGGGAGAAAAAGTTATGATTTTGGATTAGTTTAGAGGGACTAAAACAGGTCTTTTCTTCTCTGAAATCAAAAGTAGAGAGAAAAAGTAAAAGTAGGGCAAAAAAGTAAAAGTAGGGCAAAAAAAGTAAGGTTTGCCAACTTAATTATTTTATAAATAGTAGAAAATGAATGCCTAATGTAATGAAGTAGTTGAAATCAGGTTGGTGACACTGCTTTATCGACCTTGTTTATCTTTGTTTATAACCTGCATCAAAATAACCTTCTGTTTAAGTTCAATTCCAATTCTTATTTGTTTTTAAAATTGAATCTCTTATATCTGCTATTAAAAGGGCTAATAATTATTGTTATTTATTAAAATAATAAATAAAAACTGTGCAATGGCTGAAAATGTGTATTTTTTCCCTACTGGAGATAAAATAATTTTTTAACCTTAAAAAAAGTAATATGAAATGCTCCAACCCAACACGTTGACTATAAAGATAACCCCATGTGAGGTCAACGCAGTATTTAAATTAGATTTCTAGGTTAAATATATTACTGCTTGCAGAAACCAGAGCAAGTAGAAACAACTACTATGTGTACTCCAGCAGAAAAAGTTTTTAATTTTAAGACACTCAGATTGGCCTAAGTGAAGGAAAAATAAAACCAAGGCCTGTTATCCTGATGGTGACTACCCTCCCCCAGGGATATTTTTGTTTGCGTAGTTGGCCCGACCTAATATACCCGCCTAAATCTCGTGCTCTCATTGGCTCCTCTCCCAATTATTTTCGACTTTCTCGCAGTGACGGAATTAAAAAAATGTTCGGCTGGAATATTGTAAATCACAATGCCAAAAAGCAATAATGATGTTTTCGACTATTTAATTTTAGCTTTTAACAAAACATATTACATCCTTAAAATAAAATTGAATTCATTTAATTATTTGAATTTCTTTTATGTAATTCCCCCAGCTTTGCTTCCGAGCTTACCGAAGGTAACGGAAGCAATGTGATTGTTCTGAAAAACATAAATATTTTATTTCTCTAATTTCTAAAATTCCAAGACAAAAATTCGTTTCAGACATCAGGGAACATTTTTGGTTCCGAGTCTGTCTGTCACTCAATTTTTATGAACGAACATATCTAAAAAAATACATATGTCTGATTTCAATGAAATTTGTATGGTAGATCATTTATTAGCCCATTGTTGGTCCCATATAAGCTTCATCCTTGTGCGCCCATTTGTTTTTCTTCAATATGCGTGCAAAAATACACTTATTTACATCTTCAAATCATGATTTTTATGACATTTTAGATGGTTAGTGGAAAGTAGACTGCAGATAGCACCAGATTAATTTCAACCGCCTGCGCTTTTTAACTTTTGCACAATTGATATTAATTCATGTAAAAAATCAAAACAATTCTGAAATATTAAAAAATTGGGGAAACAATTAAATAAATTAGGCAATAATGGCTTCTCAAAGCATAAAATCAATAGAGTACGTGATAGAGGAAGCGAGGAAGCTATGTGCCACACTAATAGGCATTCAATTTTTTTTTTTTTTTTTTTTTTTTTTTTTGCCTAAAACAGATAAACAGATGTTTGTTTATTTGTTCCATCTATCTTTGTTTATATACTATAATTTTTTTTTTTCAATATTATATAAAATTACAATTTCATTGATTAGGCATTAAAAAACAATATTAATAATGGTTATGTTATAGAAGCAGATATTTCTGATTGCAGTAGCTAAACACAAGGCGCCTGTGTTGACTGACTCATTCATATTAAATTCGTTATTTTATAAAACTGGTTAAGAAGAATGCATTTTTTTTAACCTTGAAGGAATAACGAGGTATTGATAGGTATGGTTAAACCTTGAAACAAATTCTAGAAGCACAATGGGGGTGGGATAATATTAAAACAATATAATCTAACAATACACTGTTAAACAGAAAGTTATTGCGTCATAATTACCTAAATAAACTCCGTAGATAATATGCACAAGTATTAGTATTGTGATTTTACAGTCACCCACTATATTTACGGGTGAATGTGGCGCAATTATAAAATTAACGAATAAACTCTGTAGATAATATACTATAATACTTCCACTAATAAACAAATATGTTTTACCTGTCTCATGTCCATGAACTGTGCTATGGCGTCTTCATAAAGACATCCTTCTTCGCTGTAATGCTCTAATATAAAATCCTGAAATCAATAAAAATAAACTATAAACAACATTGCGTATTTACATATCGTTTCCAAGCACCAAATTTGAGAAATTCTGAGTTATAAATGTAATAAGACCAAAATCAAATTAGCATCTGCTTCAAATACACAATTATAAATATCCTGATCATTTGTAAAATGCATGTTTACTTCTTATTTGTAAGTTTTATTTTTTCAACCCTTATTCGAAAATCCAAGTCGTGTCAGTCAGTCTACGATTAAAAAAAAGGTACCGAATATTTTTTGTAAGACGTCACGATTTTAATCCGAAAAAATATATAGAAGCAGTTTTAAGCAGAGCGTGTAGTAAACAGACGAAAAAAAAATTAGGTCTTTACTAAATAAATTAAGAGCTTGTGAACCGACTTGAACTGTATCCTTAAATTTTATAGCTTAAAAACTAGATAGCTTTTGCGCAGCGATTAAAATAATCTACTAATTTATTACGGCATCAATAATGGCGTAGTTTTATAGTATTTTAATAATTTTTCGTCCCACAGGGGGTTTGTTGAAAAGCCCAAGGAAGGTCGCTTGCAGCTAGATATTACGGATTCTTAACTCAATATTTACGCCCTATTAAACCGCGTCTTGTTGGTGAGCGTGACTAGACCGGACTTCTAGACCTGTCCGCTTAGCAGCACTAGTCGTACTAAATCACAAAACGCTTGTTTTTTTCATCGGCATAGTAATTATTATTTGTTTACGCGTCGGAGGGTAAGATTATTTCAAGAAATAATGGGTTTCTCGTATCTATATGTATCGGTTTTGTGGTCTTGCCGGAGATTGGAAGTTATAGCGTGTAATTACCAAAGCGAGATGATTAATCAGCGTGTTAATGCATTATTCAATACCTACGCGCCGGCCGACTTCCACTTAGTTTTTTTTTATTAAAAACAGCGGCATGGGATGCACGTTGGACATTGCACTAAACACCGGCTTCAACTTGCTATTTCATTTCACTGTCCATTTTTTGGGGGCTTTGTCGATATATAATAAATATTTATCGTTTACGGTAGACGGTCCTAATATTCGGTAACAAAGATCCAACAAATTCAAGCAAATGGTCTCTTGATATGATGAAATTTTGAAAATATGGCCTGACGTATATTTAAAAACTTTTAACAAACTTTCCAGAAATATCAAATTGTAAAACATCATATTATATATAAAAGAAATGAAAGCAATATTTTTTTCCAAACTAACAGAAAATCTATACCTATATTAAGTGATAAAATCTTTATGGTACAAACAGATAAATAAAGTAGAAATATTGAACTCAGATAACATAACAGAACCCAACAATGAGGTAAAATTTTTCCCTAGCCTCACATATAAAAGGAGTTTCTTAAAAAAATGCAAAGTATCATGGAACCTAACGATTGTGAACAGATCCATGTAGCACATAAACCTATAGATAAAATGACGCACTTTTATAATAATATGAGACGTAATTTACAAGGATAATAGTTCTGAAATAATGGAAAAACTTGAAATAATGGTGAAACTTCTCAGAATTTAAAAAATAGAAAATACCAGCATACAAACTACATTAAGAATAAAAGTCAAAGGACGGCATTATCTCTTCATAATTTCAACACAGGGCATCAATTTTTGTTTAATAACACTGAAATTCCAGGATATGGACAAAATGTAAAAATGGGAGAATTCCAGAAGCTTTCCACATTTTCAAAAATAACTACACTAATCATAAAACGGACGCGGGGAATATTAACAAAAATTACTATGCCATCTTCAAAAATTTTAAACATAAATAATTATTTCATATCGTATTAGAACCCAACTTTCTTTAATTTCAATTATTACATTTATATCTTTTTATTAATAGGTAACATGTAATCTCTGTTATAAATAAATTAAATCACCTTAAACGGCTCCGAGAAATCTATTTCCTTGGTTTCCTTCAGGCCAAGAGGGATCATTGGCATCACTGGTTCACTACTGTAACAGAAAATTAAACAATTTATGCATTTTATACTTGTAATTATTTTATATTTACAAAATATCTTTTAACTAGCACGGAAAACAGGTTATTACTTCCTAATATAATATGTATTTTAATTCTTTAAATTTATCACAATTATAAATTTATCTTAAAAAGAGTAAGATAATAACAAAATTATTCATTACAATAAAACAAATAAATAATTACACTTGAAAGTAAAAAGGTAGAAAAAGCAAAACTAGAAACCTAACTGAGGTAAAAGTCTACATTCATTAATAAATGAGTTTTTTCATGAAATCTAAGTAACCGGTATCTCACCTAGAATTTTTTTTATTTACAAAATGCATAACATTTTTGTAAAACAACACGAGCAAAGCAAAATGCAGTTTTCGCACGAGTTGCGTACCGTACTTTATCTACGATTGTTGGATTTTAATATCTAAATAGAGATTCAATGTTTATATTTCGTATCAATCGTAGATAAAATAATTTACTTTGCCAGATGGATGTAAGATAGGGTTTATAAATACTATTTTTTTTCACGTTTCAATAAAATAATACCATTTAAATGGCTGTATTGTATGCGTGATGAGAGAGACTGTTGTATTTTTTAGAGACGAAGGAAACAGAAAGTTGTCTTGAATTTCCGGTAGAAGATATTTAAGTTGGAGACTGACTACTACAACTTAACTGAGGGAAAGTTGTCGGAACGTCAGGTGCAGTTTCTAAAACCCTTATTTGTGGTGAAACACTTTTCGTTTGGCTCTTACTGATTTAGAAGCCACGCAAGCAAGTTTGACGCACCTTTAAAAAAATTAAATCTTAATTCACTCAACAGTAGGTTAAGATTGTAATTTTATTATATAAACCTCGATTTATTACTTTATCCGGAAAGCTTGAATTTTAAATACCTTAATACAGCAAAGGTCATAAGAAATACTCAAAACAAGTTTAAAATTAATCAATTTATTCCCTTATCTTTTTTAATATGTTGGCTACAGTTACACAAGCTTACAGAAATGAAGATATGTTGGCCGAAGAGGGGAATAATGGCACTTTACTCACGAGGTACAGGTACATACAATATTTTATCTCCAGTAGGAAGAAAATACACATTTTCGTCCATTGCACAATTTTTATTTATTATTTTAATAAATAACAATAATTATTAGCACTTTTCATAGCAGATATAAGAGATTCAATATTAACAAATTAAGAAAAGAAACAAATATTAACAAATAAGAATCAAATAAGAATTGGAATTAAACTCAAATTGAAGGTTATTTAGATGCAGGTTATAAACAAAGATAAACATGGTCGAAAAAGCAGTGTCACCAACCTGATTTCAACAACTTCATTACATTAGCCATTCATTTTCTACTATTTTTAAAATAATTAAGTTGCAATCTTTACTTTTTTGCCCTACTTTACTTTTTCTAAACTAATCAAAATCATAACTTTTTTTTATGGTTGTGTGTGTGTTATCTTTACATGCTACTTCTGTACTGTTAAAAGAGGAAGTATGGGGTGCAGATGAACGGACAAAAGAAATAACAGACAGGTTGTAACAGGTAAGAACTTTGTATGTGAGAAACATAGTGTGTGATAAAAAGAAACATATGTAGGTCCCAGGTAAAGGAAACGATAAGGAACCGACTTGGAGATAACAATGGGAACCCGTCCTTCTAGGACAAAGGGCCTTTCACTATCTATAGCATTCTCCATGGTGAGCCACATTAATGGACAGAGCTCGGAGCCAACTAGACTATAGACTTGTTGGGTGTGGCACTCTTTTTCAAGACCCAAAACATCGAGTGTGTTGAAAAGCATTCCTACTTTAGTTCCGCTGCTCTGGTCCAAAGGTGAATCGGAGTTTAAACCTACTAAGACCCTAGTGTTGTCTTTCTTACACTATCTTCTTTAAAACGATGCTGGGAATACACGTTATAGTATGGGGAAGAAAGCTCTCAACGTTTTACCGCAAGATTTACTGTGGAAAGCTTCTCTTATATTGGCCATGAGGTTTATCCAGATCTGCAGGATCCTGCCACATTGTAAAGTATTTTTCCCACCTCATTTTAAGGTTTTAAGTTTTTTTTTGTAAAAAAAAACCTTACCAAGTACGGTATAATTTGTTATCTAACTCTTTCCATGATAATATAGATACAGGGTGTAGGTACTTAATGATATATGAATTGTTCATTTCTAAGATTAATGTATGTGTGAGGATGTTTCCATATTCTTCTTTTCTAGTATTTCATAGCAACTCACTCAATACTCAATTTATATATAATACACACACAGGATGGTCAACCCCCCCCCCCCCCCCCCCCTCTTAACTTTTGAACGGTTTGCGATACATTTATGAAACTTAGGGGGATCTGTACCATGAACTGGGAAGTTTGTTTTCATTCAATCACGCAATAGGGACAACCAACCACTTTGTCCCCCGGCCACTTAACTTCATGTCGAAAAATAAAAATATTTTACTTCAAACTTTTCTTTTCTATCTTCAATATTTTGCCCCCTTTATAGGTGGGTAAAGGTATAAAAATGGTTTATTTCAGCGCCTGGAGGCAAAATGGTGGTTGTTCCTAGTACGCGAGTCGTTGAAAACACACTTCACTTTTTTTGTACAGATCCCCCAAGTTCCATTCCTTTAGTTAGTTCCATTTTTTTAGATTTTAGAAACATAAATGTGTTATTTTTTTTAAACTATTTTCGAAGGGTTACTTTGCTATTTTTGTCCCCTTGTAGGGGACAAAATATTGGAGATAGAAAAAAAAGTTTCAAGTAAAATTTTAATATTTGTCACAGTAGAATCCAAATATGCTATCAATAATATACACTCCAATTTGAAATTTTGAATTTGGGTGGCCTGGGGTGGGCGGTTGCCCCTAGTGCGCGATTGCATGAAAACAAACTTCCCTTTACAAGAGTTGGGTCCCCTAAGTTTCATTAATTTATCTCAAACCATTCAAAAGTTAAGTGGGGGGGGGGGGGGGGGGGAGATTTTTGGACCACCCTGTATACAATATATTCTATGATTAAACTGACGCTTATGATAATACAAGACATCATAAAAAATTAAGTAGAAATGTACATTTAAAAGTTGTTTAACAAGCTATGTCTGAAGGAAGTACAAGGATTAGGTGATGTGCTTCTCTTGCTTTGTATTTTACATCACTCCCCCCCCCCCCCCCCCTCCTAATCATTATCTTGTCCATTAGTCTTTCATTAAGCATTCTAAAAACCCTTATGTGTATGTATCTTAATGTAATATTTATAATTCATTGATAAAATCAATATACAGATTGATTATTTATAAAGGACATTTTACTGCTAATGGGTTTCCATTGAACTGATTTAGAGGTGATTAAAAATTACCAAAAACACTGATGACAGTTCACAGTAATGATTAACACAGTCTATATATCTGTAAAAGCATGTAATCTCCATTATAAATGAATATAATACGATTAATGCAATATAAACATTTAATAATAATCTCCTTAGTAAATGAATGGGTGGATGTGCTTATTCTGATTATACTCGTAATAGAATGTTAAGCGAATATCCTTTTCATACCCGGCAACAATACACCTAAAAGTTTTATTTCAAATTGAAAACATACATGATTATGTTTTTTTTCGAAGTTATTATTTAAAATGGAAAGAGTTTTATTTTAATTTAAGTCCATTAAGTGATGAAGGTTACGCAGCTGCCTTCCGCCAAAAGGGTAAAGAAAAAACAGTGTGGAAGAAAATAATTGGATTTACAAAAATCGGTGGGTGGTAGCACCGTCACACCAAAAAATATAGAAATACAATAAAGGTCGCCTCTACACAGATTCAAACACGTAATTATTCGAAAACTTTATACGAAATAATTTGTCATAATTTATCAAAGCGGTCGTTTCCTCGTGTTTAAAAAGCTCGAATCGTCCGTCAGAGAAATTGGACTCCTCCGTTCATGCGGTCGGTTTTAATATTACACAAGTTTGAAAAACGATTTTTTAAAAACCCCGACTACGCCTACGCACTCTCAGGTTCGAAGACCTCGCATGATTATCGGAGAACGAGAATTGACAGGGAGGTTCATTTATAACCGTAAGTCTGTTACTCCACACCCATAACGTCTCGCTGAACAAACCACAACGCTCCCCCGCTCACAAATCTGCCTTATTCAGTATAACATTGTGACTCGAACAAATCCGTTCGTACCAAATAACTCCCTTATTTTCTTATACATTCTTAAAAACGTAGGTTTAAATTAAAAACAGTGTGCTTATAGGATCTTTGTGTTTACGTTTACGTCGCTGAATCTCAGTCAACAAAGATCAAACATTTTCAGCAAGCTTTTAATTTATTTCTAAAAATAAAATCACACAAACATGGCACCTCATTTTATAAAAATGTGGAAGGATAAATGTTATAGCAAGTAATACGATTATAGCATTTCATTACTTCTATGATGTTTCCGTAATTTTTCCTCCCACGGGTAATTTAACACTACTAATTAGAACATTTATAAAAAGAAATTTCATACGAAACGTTCGAAGATAAAACTTTCCGTTATGTTTATCGCTAGTTTTTTTTTGTTTTTTTTTATAACATGCCTAATAGTTACTTGTAAAAATAGTGCGCAAAGAGGCACTTTGCTGCACTCGAGAGAAATATTTAAGTATGAGCCACAGACGAGGTTGGAATGGTTTTGTGGCGTGCAGCAAAGATAATTTCAACCTCGTCTGTGGCTCATACTTAAATATTTCTCTCGAGTGCAGCAAAGTGCCTCTTTGCGCACTATTTGTACAAGTAACTATTAGGCATGTTATTAAAAAAAACAAAAAAAAACTGTTTAGTGTACTGACAACTGACACTCGACAACAATTACTGACAACAGTGTTGCCAACTTTTTTTTTAAGCTTATACGATGTTACCTGGCTAGTAGAGATATATTATTTATGTTTGTAAGTTGGAAGACTAGAGTGCGAAAAAGTAAATACAGGAATGTACTATTTTGAGTGCAAGAAAAACCACTGTAAAACTTTGTCGAGCAACTGTAGGAAAAACTATTATTAATAACCATTTATTATTTCTTTGAATTTAACAGGATGAGTTTTGTTAGTTTTTCTTTTTTAACACTGAAGTTTTTTTTTCTAGTGAAGAATAAACAATGAAGATTGTACTGTGAATATAATATGTGATTGCCTATTAATTATACTTATTTGTTCTAATAAGGCGAAGGATAAAGGTTTGTTTGACGTTGTTTCTCAGAGTGCGCCCTGCTCGCTTGTAATGGAGAGTTGCCTAACAATCGAAACAATGGGACCCAGTATTGGTTAACTGTTTTTGCTCAAGTCTTGCCAGTAAGTTACAAACTCCACTTAAGTTCTGTATAATGCTCGATCTCTTCATCAAGTGTCATTTGATGCAGGGGAATTAATATTGACTTGGGAGTGCCTGACAGTGATGTCTTTATATCGGTATTACTCAATGATCAGTATTTCTTATAGATTTGAAATAACACGTAAGAAATTAGGATACAATAGAGTCCACTGTTATCAATCAGTTTAATGAAATGTTATGCTCGTCTACCTCCTGATTAAAATGATCTATTAGTTAATTAGAGAACAGTATTGTATTAACAAATGGCTACATAATAATATAAAGTAGAATTATTTTTGGAACGAAGTTCCTTATGGCACGTTCAAGAGCTCGGGAGTGAATCCGAAAAAAACGACCAAAATCACCATCACAAAACCAAGTTTCACGAAATCTACCGATGATGCTAACTTGAGTAAAAGATGACCGAGTTAGTTGAAATTTGGTACACATATTAATTTTACCGATGCCCAGGCTGAGTTCGTTGGACAACGTTATCCACCCAAGCGTTTACGTGCAACGCTCGCGTAAAAGTAATCTTCAAATTTAAAATTGGAATTTTAGGACAGGAAAAAATTCTAACTTCATCTATTTAATGAGACAAACAAATTTTTTAAATGTTTTTTTTAGTACAACGAACACCGACACTGCTATGAAGTGATAAAGGTATTAAACGTTTAAAATTAAACATTTAAAATAAAGAAAACAACGTTTTTAACGATATCTTACGTTCTAACGTAACGATTTTAATAAAACTTCTTACACATCGTCTAAAGTACAATTGAAACAGGCACGTAAAATTTCAATCTGATACAAGCAGTAATTTTTGAGTAGGGAAGAGATATATTTTTTAATATTTTAAATTAATGGGCCGGATAGGTAGAAAACAGTCCTATTTCAATCCAACATCCTTTAACAAACATAATCATTAACTATAAACCCATCATGACCACCTTATTTCTCATATTCTATATAATATATTTATAGTAAGACGCTTGCTTTAATGATACAAATAATGATTTTTTTTAAATTTTGCCTTACTCTGCTAGGTACAAACAGTTCGTTTCTTTTAATTTTGTCTCTTTTCTAACTCCACCATGTATAAGTAGTTAGCAACGTATACGAACTTAGCAGTGTGATTTTATAATTTATATTTAATGAAAAATGTAAGGAACTTAGTTCCTACCGGGTGTCCCGCGACACCATATTTTTTTTTTTTAACAAAGCATTACTTGTTTTGAGCTGTTAATTAATTTCACGTTGTCTTGATAATTCTTAAGAATCATGAAGGGCCTTGGATTATTCTGTAAAGTACAATGGTTAGTTTGGTAAAGAGAATCAAGAGTTTTTGGTCTATGAGAAAGCAAGGCAAGAGAAGAGTGTTTATCCCGAGCTCTAGTAAAGACGGTGTCGTGAGAATGAGGGCTCGGAGTACTTTCAATAACTCTAACTCGGACCCTCTTTTGTTGACATTCAGAGCTCAGGTAGTGTCTCATTCACTTCATGGCTTCTAAACACAAAAACCTACCTGTAAATAGAATAGTTCACCTAACACAACATTCAAGAGAAATGCACGTTCAGCGTCTTGCAACGCACTTAACTGTCGACGTCTGCTTCTCTTCGATAATGAAATACACTGTGCATTTCACTTTGTGTAATTTTCTCTTTTACTTAGTAGAAACCGAAAAATCTTCATTTAAATAAATACAACAGGAATCGTCTCTAAAACCAAAAGGGCTATATATTCATTATATTCTAATAAGTGCATATAAATTTAAATAAATACATAATATATATAGATAACGGACAAAATAAATAACGCTAAATAAGAATTGAGAACCTCGTAAGTTAGCATATATATGTTAGTATTGTATATCTACAAAAACAACTAATATACAGAACTATCAAGCTTTATTTAACTTTCTAGCTTTATCAAGCTAGAACTGTAAAAATTGGTCCAAGACAACTCTGACTAACTTTCTCATATAATCTCGGATCTCGGCCCCAGATCTCAGAAAGCTTTTTGTTTTTTGATTTTCAACAAAATCAGATTTATTTTCATAAATATCTCGAAAACTAGAATTTTCTCGGGAAATGGCTTAATTTGTTAGATTCGTATTTAAATGGCATACATTTTAATTCTTTTTTTTTTTAATCAAAATCGTCGGATTTTTTTTCACGTTATATTCAGAGTTTTTGGGGGGTAGCGCCTTCAAATTTAGAGCTAAAATTTATTTCACCTCGGGGTATGATTTTTTTGAACATGTATGCCAAATTTCGTCAAAATCGGTCTAGTAGTTTAGGCTCCACGCGTCTGCACAGATCATGGACAGACAGATCTTTTTTAAAAACCACTTTCTTTCACTCAGGAGACCTCAAAACGTGTAAATCCATCAAAATCTCGAATCGAATTTTCGCGCCATCACAATACTTTCTCTTTATATGAGAAAGTAAAAAGGTAATGATTATGAGTTGAACATTAAAAATTCATTAGAGATTCGTATCAGTATTATTAAATTTTTGGTTTGACAGTAAACTTATTCCTCTTTAAGTGTTATTTACTTTAAAAATTATTAAATTGTTGCCAGAATGTTTTACTTTGTAATAAAGGTTGTTGATCATTATTATTATAATTTTAAAAAGAGGTCCACTCGTCATAACTGTTTTCGCGTTTTTTCCTATACTCATTTTTTGTTCAATAGATAAATTGTTATGTTTACCCTACATTCCTTCAAAAGTCTTTTTCAAGGAATACCACATGTAAAAGGTTTTTTATGACCAATTTATTATGATGTCTCCTGACATCTTTACGATATCATTGTAACATGTGGTATATGAAACTTGTTGCCCCCACTCTATACCTCCCAACAGTACACTTATTCTGAAAAATTAAATCATTCAGAACCTTACCCTGAAGAAGGAAATATATTTTCCAAAACGTCGGTAAACTAAAATATTGTGTTTTGCTTCCGAGCTTACCGAAGGTAACGGAAGCATTGTGTTCACTTTTGAGAACAAAAAAGTTTTATGCCTCCGATTTTAAAAATTCCAAGACAGAAATCCGTTTCAGACAACAGGGAACATTTTTGGTTCCGTGTCTGTCTGTCTGTCGGTCTGTGTGTCCGCGAATCGTGAAACGTGCGACGATAACAACTTGAGTAAATGTTGCCCGATTTTGATGAAATTTGGTAAACATGTTTATTTTACCAATGCTCAGGTCGAGTTCGTTGGACAACGTTATCCGTTCAAGCGTTCACGCGCAACGCTCGCGTAAACGTGAACTTCAAATTTAAAATTGGAATTTTCGGTCGGAAAAAAATCAAACCTTATCTATTCAATGAGACGAACATTTTTTTCAAATACATTGTTTTAGTAAAACCTACAGCGACACCCCTATAAAGTGTAAAAGATCACTAAAAAATGTTAAATGTTCTTACACAATAAACAATATAACAATAAAGTAATAAAACTTTAATGTTAATATAACATATAACAATAAAGTACATGATAGGATGCGAGGAAGCTATGTGCCACACTAATTGGCAGTGTTTTTTACTTTGGACTGATCTTCGCTATCCTATAAAAAAATATTTAATTATTTCACAGTCGATACTTTCCAAATCTCAGTTTTACTTTGTTTTAAAATTATTTTAAGTTCCGATTCAAACTTAAATGTTGCTATATTGTTTATCATACTTTGCATTGAAACCATTACTATTTAGGTTTCATTATATGTTTAATAAAAATATGTATGCTACAATGCTACCATAAAGTAGATATACAAATTTGTTTATAGAGTTATAAAAATGGAAGAAGGGAATAATATCCCACTTCGTATTTTTTTATCTGAGGTTTTTATCGAAATTTCGGAACATTTACAAATCTAAATACTGTCATAATTTATTCCACACTATTACATATTATATTATAAATAACATTTTATTAAGGTTACACATGTTTGCTCATTAGTTATGTAGTAAAATCTTAAATGTTTGCCGACATTCAAAGTTACAGGGTTGATGAAGCTATCGATAAAATGACTACATTATGTCTAAATATTTAAGCCTCGTATCGTCGATGTAATAATTTCCTAATTATCAGACCGGGCTTTACTACATATTTTAAGCTTTAAACTACATCCTCAGCGATAGAGTCGGTTACTGAAATGTGTTGTTTATTTCTGAATTTATAGCGGGTGTTTCAGAATTTCATCCGGCTTAATTGGAATTTTAACCTTTGGCGTAGGATGGCGTAACCCCTACGGTTTTTAATTCAACCTGGAGAACAAGGATAAAATAAAACCTTCGAAATCTTTATAACCCACAGTTTAAATAGTAAGAAATAAGTTATTTATTTATATTTTGTAGGTATTTTGAGGGAAATGTTGATTTCAGTAGTATCTACACAAACAAGCAAATAACAAGATTAAGGTAAAACAACAGTTGACGCAAATAACTTGTAAACTTTACTTAAACTTGTGGTTTAAGTAACATACTATCTAATTAATCACTATACAGTATAAAAAGGTAAAACTAGAAGGCGATTTAAGATCAATTTAATTAATTAAACGGAAATGAGTCAGAAAACGTCAGATTTTTTTTTTTTTACGTGAATTAATATACATTTGCAGAGCAAGCGCACAGTGTAAAAACTTAGATTATATAGGAGAACTTAGAGATATGTGACACAAAGCT
Source organism: Gerris lacustris (assembly GCA_951217055.1). NCBI lineage: Eukaryota > Metazoa > Arthropoda > Insecta > Hemiptera > Gerridae > Gerris > Gerris lacustris. The sequence goes on from OX578278.1 coordinate 74,460,852, forward strand.
TTAGAAAACAAGAACCAAAATTAAATGTTTATTTCTTAATATACAGATAGATCGACGATTTATATTTTGTTTTAATGTACATTTGGGGATTCATATTGTTTTCCAATTAGCTGTTATAGGCCTTAGCTTAGCTACGTGCCTCATTTCATTCTCCATATTACAGATAATCTCTAATAAAAGTAGTTAAAAAAATTGGTCTTATCAAAAGCTCAGTCACCTCACTACCACTTTAGGACAAAAGGTGAGATAAATTAGTCAACGTTTACTTAAGTTATGGTTCCAACCAAAAGCGTTCCTTGTACTTAGATTGATAAAGGGAACATGAGTACGTGTATGTTTACTTAAGTTATTGTTCCAACCAAAAGCGTTCCTGGTACTTAGATTGATAAAGGGAACATGAGTACGTGTATGTTTACTTAAGTTATTGTTCCAACCAAAAGCGTTCCTGGTACTTAGATTGATAAAGGGAACATGAGTACGTGTATGTTTACTTAAGTTATTGTTCCAACCAAAAGCGTTCCTGGTACTTAGATTGATAAAGGGAACATGAGTACGTGTATGTTTCTTAAGTTATTGTTCCAAACAAAAGAGTTCCTGGTACTCAGATGTGTAGAGGGGACATAAGTAGGTGTATGTTTGCGTCAAATGAACCCATTAAAGCATTCATTGAAAATTAGAGGAGTAATGAAATTCAAGCGCACACAATAAACAAATTGCATAGCTTAGATAAATTAATATGACATAGTAGCTTATAGATTTAGACATAACCACAGGATGAGATAAAAAAAAAAACGATTCGATTATTCGGAAAAAGTTATATAATATACATAGATTGAAAGACTGAAGTATTAAGTTGGAATAAAGCATCGACTGGGTTCTTTTAACAAACCTACTTTACGAATAACTCCATGTCTATACTTTACTTTTATACTTAATACTTAATGCAATGAGGGTGATAAAGAGCTCACGGATATTCACATAAAGATAAATAATGTATTACGGTGTGTAGGTTGTGAATAGGTTACTTTGTGTTTGGTACAGACTGTGGGACACGGTACAGCGTGAGTTCTTTGTTTCCGATAAACCGGTCAGCCGGGATTAACAACAACACTGTCGCGTGAGCACCGACAATTCAGCACAACTCATTATTACAGTCTCGTTACGTTACCACATCGCAGCTAGGGGAAACTCCGCCACAGAGTCAACAGGATGTAACAATATCAAGTAGAGATGTGTGTTCGTTCAAATCCCTCAGTATAAAGAGAAGTCTTCAGATTTTGGTGTGCTTTAAATTTAATCAATATTTAAGAATTGAAAAAAGGGGTTAAAATCACGGTAGATTTTTAAAAAAGTTATCGACAACATGCATATTGTTTTTATTTTATTTATTTTGCTACCGAGCTTACCGAAGGTAACGGAAGCATTGTGTTCACTTTTGAGAACAAAAAAGTTTTATGCCTCCGATTTTAAAAACCAAGACAGAAATCCGATTCAGACATCAGGGAACATTTTTGGTTCCGTGTCTGTCTGTCTGTCTGTCGGTCTGTGTGTCCGCGAATCGTGAAACGTGCGACGATAACTTGAGTAAATGTAGCCCGATTTAGATGAAATTTGGTAGACATGTTTATTTTACCAATGCTCAGGTCGAGTTCGTTGGACAACGCTATCCGTTCAAGCGTTCACGCGCAGTGCTCGCGTAAACGTGAACTTCAAATTTAAAATTGAAATTTTCGGTCGGGAAAAAAATCAAACCTTATTTATTCAATGAGACGAACATTTTTTTTCAAATACAATTTTTTAGTAAAACCTACAGCGACACCCCTATAAAGTGTTAAAGATCGCTAAAAAATGTTAATTGTTCTTACACAATAAACAATATAATAATAAAGTAATAAAACTTTAATGTTATTATAACAATAAAGTACATGATAGGATGCGAGGAAGCTATGTGCCACACTAATTGGCAGTGTATTTTTTTTTTTTTTTTTTTTTTAATTCTTATTATATTTAACAAACAGACAAAAATAGCGCTTTCATTTAACTACCTAACTAAAATAGTCTGCCAATTAGTTAATTTATTGATATTATGCTTTTTCAACCCATTATTTTCTAATTTATTTCGCATTGTTTCCGTTTCCTCCTTCTTGCTTCCGAGCTTACCGGAGGTGACGGAAGCTGTGTGATCGTTTTGAAGAATAAATGATTTTTTCTCCGATTTCAAAAATTCTGAGACAGAAATCCGTTTCAGACATCAAGGAACATTTTTGGTTCCATATCTGTCTGTCAGTCTGTCGTTCAATTTTTACGAACCGACATGTCTTAAAAACTACTCGTCTGATTTTAACAAGAGCTACGAATCTTTGAAAACTGTCCAAATTTTATAAACATCAGATGAGTACTTTTGAAGATATAGATATAAAAGGAACGCAGAAGGCTGAAACGTATAGATGTGATCAACAATGGGCTAATTATTGGTTCACATACATTAAACGATAAACCGACTGACCGACAGACAGACACGGGACCTAAAATGTTGCTTCCTTTTTCCTTCGGTAAGCTCGGCAGCGAAATTTGGAGAATATAAAAAATTGTCCAGAGAAGTTATTACCAGCTATAGCCAGGGTCGGACTGGGAAGAAATTTCGGCCCGGGAGTTTACCATCAGACCAGCCCTCAAGCCTTGATTTGGCAAAGGGACCGGCCCATTTTAGGCCTTAATCAGACTGGCCCACCGGGAAAACTCCCGAACTCCCGTATAGCCAGTCCGACCCTGGCTATAGCTAAGGAAACCTTCACTAACATTCTTTTCACAATGAAAAATAACCACAAAACATTACTAAAATTGCATAGGAAGGGTATTTAAGTTCATTCAACCTAATTCCACTTTAACTGCCCTGCAAATAAAATCTCCAGTGGCATAACAGACAAATAAAAGAAAGAAATCATGTTCAACTAGGCCTACAAAATATTAGTAATGGTGGTATTTTTTATAATATTTCCTAAGGTTGTCTTCAGGGGTATTAATAAAAAAAAAAAAAAAAAAAAGTTGTATTTTTTCTTTATGACCCACATTTTTATAGCATGTTTTATAGATACATATTTTAATCGCTATCTAGGAAAGGGGACGATTTCTTTGTTTTAGTATTTTGTCACCAGGATAGCAGTAACATAAAGGAATATAGTATTGTTTATCTTTGAATTATTATTTATAACCGAATGTAGACATAAAAGACTATATAACAGGGATATAAAATTCGGTGTCAAGAACAATATGAAAATAAATATAATATTCTGTCAACACGTTGTAAAAAAAGTGACGGAAAAGTTGTTGTATTTACTTAAAAAATAATTGGTTGTAGAACGTTAAACGTGTTTTGCATAATGCATTGTCACAAGAGAAAGACAAAGGTGATGGAAATGCTAATTCTGAGTGAAAGAAGACTCTTATGGAACCTCTGATATATGTTTAATAGCGGAAGCAGGTCTTCTTCGACTTTATGTGTTATTCATAGGCAACGATGCATCCACGTACTCCAACCTTAGCTTCCGCTTCGTACCATCTTGGGCACAGTTTACTTCAAACCATCAAACTTGCCTGGAATAATTGTGGTCGCTTCCTATACTACCGAGCTCGTTCTTTATTCCGTTAGACTACTAAAGAAAAACAAATACGTGATCATAATGAAGCGATAATAAAACACATATATAATAATAGAATTACAGATATATTATGAACCAGCTGAAGAACTGGTGTTGCCTGGGTGTTGCGAAAATTAAATTATTGGCTATTCTAGCGATCAAAATCTGATATAATACGTAGTGATAAATATATGTATCAGTATGTGGGATTGGCTTCTTACGTATATGGCCGACGTATAAAAAGTCAGATTGCAAATTCCCCTTTATAGAACATGTTAATGCAACCATAAAAATTTATAAAATTACCGCCGTTTTGAATCAAATGGCATTTGGTTCGTTCAAATGTAGAGATTAATAGGAGATTAGGTGAAATTAGGCCCATAAAAGAAGCACATAAATGGCTTCCATCTTGAAAATATGGTAGGTATATGTATATTGAGGATAAGGGAATGAAACAAAGTACTATTGAAACTTCATAGTATAGAAAATAACAGTTATAAACAAAATAAAATCTGGTATGGGGTACCTCGAAACTTTTCCTCACTTTGGAGGCCACTAAAGTGGCCTCCTGCTGCGAAGCAGCATTAGGCAGGTTAGTACTTGGATGGGTGACCGTTTTGAACTAACTGATCATTTTTCGAAAAAATGTTTGTACATTATTTTTATTTATTTAATTTAATTTATTTAATTATTTGAATTTTGACAAACAAACTCTGACGTATAACAAAAGTATCGCACTAATTAATAATTATGTTCGCTCATAGGTACTTTTTAAACTAATTAATGAAATATCTTCTTTTATTTAATTCTTCTTTACTTTTATCGGTATTATTAATTATAAACAATCGTAAAATATAAAAAATCGATAACTTCAAAATGGCGACCAATATCAAAATTTAATCTAGTGTATTTGTTTGTAATACAGAGAAATACATTCGTACTAAATTTCAACTCGATCGGAACTCTTTTCGATTTTTTTTACTTTTTTTAACTTTTGCTGACTCAGCAAACTGGGTTCAAGATGGTGAAAATGTTGATTTTTCGGGCGCCACAACTAAAAGTAAGGACTGATTTTTCGGTACTCTTTTAGTTTGGTACCCCCAAATAGGGGGTTCCAAACTAAAATAGGTGCCATGTGGCAACACTTAAGTTTGGTACCCCCGTTTATTTTATTTAAATACATGTTGAAATGGAATTTTATATAAATAAAAAAATAACAATCTTAATAGGGGAATGTTCAAAAGCATGGGGCTTTTGTGTGGGATTGAGAAAGGGGAAAGTAAGAAAAGAAAAAATATAGGGGGTACCAAACTAAAAGAGGCGCCCCTATACGCCTCTTTTAGTTTGGTACCCCCTAAGAAAAAGGAATAATCTAGTAGGGGGGTACCAAACTAAAAGAGTACCGATTTTTCTGCCAAGTTTAAACTCTCTAGGTTATATCCTTGGCGCTATGATGATATAACACACATACAGACGTCATTCTGAAAACCACTCAGGAGGTCTTAAAATCCGCGCGAACAAAAAACGCTCTTAAAACGGTCTTAAAACGCACGGGGCGCCCCGGTCGCCCCGCCCTCGCGACGGCCCTGACACAAACACATAAGTTGACTATGATATGCGTTGATTGCAAAAATGCATTTCATCGTATGTATAGCATTTAATGGAAGCGTAAAATTGGTCACTATTTATAATTAACCGAATGGCAATACATTTAAAACCTATATAGGTTGGATTCAGAATAAAATGAACTAGAAACCAAATTAATTACTCAATCAAACAATTAAATTTTCTACAGCGGTACAATGTATAACAGAGATATATATTAGACAGGATATGGAGCGTTAGATATATATTGTTTTGTTTGACGCTTAGGTATTTACTTCGCATATTACAGGTTGAATCCCTCTTAGCTAATTAAATGGTAGAAGTAGGCCATATTACGATCAAGTAATCAAATGCATGGTTAGTAGCCCCATCCGCCCATCTTTAAATCATCTCATTCTTGTAGATCATAAAAAGAGTAGGCCATAAAGATAAATAATATCTTGGCACATTTGTGGCAATCATCGATAAAAGTACACTCTTTTCTGTTTTTGTTTTTTTTCTCAGCAGGACGAAGGTGAACAAAAATGGGTAATAAATCTAAAGAAAACACACGGGAATTCTTACCCTTTTTTAATTAGCAAAAGGAAAAGTAATAACATGAGCCCATATTAAGTACTCATCACATCGCCTGCACTTAAGTATTTTCTCCTTTTTTCACGTAAGAAAGTAATAATATTTTTATTAGTTAATAAATTGAAAGTATAAGACTTGTTGATTGTTCTCTGGATGTCAGGATATTCTAAGCTTTAAATTTTATAAATTAATCGTTACAATCGAAACGCCGAAAGGTGAATTTAAAAAAAAGAAAAAAAGTAAGAACGAGCAATAATAATTCAAATGCGATCGGTAACAACTATTTTGTAGGCATTTGTCTTTAATTGTTTTGTGTAGCGCTTTAAATTTTAGAGTAAATTTGAGTACGATCAACAGTAAACGCGATTAAATAATAATGTGATAAACTAGAAGACGATAAAAGAGTTTCTCATTCATTAAATTTGACATTAACTTTTAGTATAGTTAAAGAGTCCTTAGCTTCCTCGTGTCCTATTTCGTATACTATAAATGCTTTCACAACCCATTATTGTCAAATAATAGGTTGTTTCCCCCTTTTATAAATCTGTTTGATTATTGTTATAATTTTTACAGGTATAAACACATGTGATTTTTTACTTGTTTACATGGTGGGGGGGGGGGGGGGGGTGAAATTAATCTAGCGCTATCTGCGGGCTACTTACGACAAACCATCAAAATATCTTAAAAATAAGATGAGAACTATTGAAGATATAAGGAAAATAATAAATGTATATTTGTGCACAAGGGGTAGAAAAAACAAATGGGCGCAGATGGTTAAAACTTTCAAGGGACCAACAATGGGCTAATTATGACTTACCATTCAAATGGCCCTAAAATCGGACCAATAGTTTTTAAGATATGTTGGTTCGCAAAAGTTGAACGAGAGGTGGTCAATTCAACAGACCGACAAATAGATACGGAACCAAAAATCTTCCCTTTCATTAAGCTCGAAAACAAAACCATAGTGGATAGATGTTAGTCTGCTGGTTCTTAAGGCAATTCAGGAAGTAAAAGTAAACTATTTTATTGTAAAGGCTAACGAGAACTGAAAATAATTTAGTTAGTAGATATTCTATAGGGGTAGATACATGTTTCACCTCTTCTATAATAGCTATCAATTATTTTTACAAAATTCTTTATAAAAGATTTTAATATTATGTCAGATGGAAATCAATGTATGATGTTTTACTTGAACATTTACTACGTTTCCATGATGTTTAAATACGGATTGAATACGGGTTGAATACAGTTTTTGGATCCAAAGTGTCCATGGAAACCTAGATTCAATACAGATTAAATATGATACCGATCCCGATACAATACACTAAATTCTAGGATCGTATCTGGATCGAGTTGCATGGAAAAACCTGAACTCGATCCTGACATGCGCAGAGCGTGGGTGTGAGCGCACCTAGCGTATTTCTGTAGAAACTAGTCTGTCAAATAGGTAATACAAAACATGGTTATAAAAGGTGAAGGTTACAAAATTATTTATAACCTTTACCAAACGTAACCAAGAAAAAGTTTGTTTTTTATTTTATTTTGTATTGAATACGGATTCTATACTACTCTTGGAAACACCTAACTTGTTATATCCCAAATCAGGATTTAATCCGTATTTAAACTCATGGAAACGCAGTAATTGTTCAATAATCGGATAAAAAAAAGAGTAAAAACTGTTGAGTTTAAAGAATCAGTGCTTGGGTCGGCCTGAGGTTGACGTTATAGAGAGGCCAGCAGCTGATTCTTGTACAATCATCTTTTACAACTTCTCTACATTCAGGAAATAGAAAATCAGCGAAATCAAGATTACACGGACCAAGTATAAAAATTGTTTTTTTTCTTCCGAAACTCTCGTCTAACGGACTTTCTCTAATAAGAATGACAGGCTGCCAGTCTCAATCAGCCGGGCTCTGTTTCAGCCCGTCACCTGATTCGTTTCATACCTCTCCTTACAAGTAACAAGTATCGGTACATCAAAAGAAATTTACAGATTACGCGATCCGCACCGCACTTATGACACCGCATTCATAAGACCGACGCCATATCTAACTTCGTCATTTTTATTTACGACGCGTGAAATCGAGTCTAATACTCGACTGTTGAAAATCAGAGGTGTAATTAGGAATGCTATTTTTCAGTCGACAAGAGACAAAGAGATACTCACCTTCGAAGTATTCCTTACGTCGTTTTATAAGGAGAGAATGGGTCTTTACTTCACGATAAAAAATATAGAAAGGAAAGGTATTTCATTCTAATTAACTATTTGTGTGTACCAGCATGTATTTAGAATTATCTATCAGTTAATGAGTAGGAACCGTAGTAGTACGACAATCGAATAACCAATCACATAGATACAATTCTCTGGTAGGCGAGACATGGTCCACAATACTCTCATTAATAGATGTATATAATTAATTAATTGTTCCGTCCTTCAAAGATATATTTCCTAATGCAAAGATTAATGTAATCGCCACGAAACCAACCCGAGTCGGCCCGATCCATAATCTCATGAGGAAATATTGAGACGATGCACACTTGAACGGAATGCGTTATCACATGCGCATTTGCGCATGCTCATCTTCCCTACTTTGTTTGGAAATATCAGGTTGCCATTTTAGTTTCAAACTCAAATTGAAGAAATTTCAGACGCATTTTTTGCTAAAATGTTATAAATCGCTAAGTAACGGTTAATTCCTAGTCGATTTGAGTGCCTGTGCTCCTGGCTAGGATTCTGCCCCTGAGAGCAGGGCAACTAAAATTTGGCCATGGAATCAAATGCCAACGTTTCTGTCCTCCTCGCCGATCTAAGTTTTGGCCGGTCTACAATAATGCAATTAGACTCCATCTGTCCATCGAGTGACAGACGATTAGTCCAGGAGGTAGCGTGCAAAAACGACTAACATCAAGCTAGAATTTTGTGTATAAGTAAATCTTTTGGTGCATTTTAAGAATATGTGGTCGGCCAAGTTCGTATGTGGGACATTGCTTGGCCACAGGCATTTGAAAAAAAAAAAAAAACCGGTGGAGAGCGGCCATGTCCCGCCCTTTTTGGTGGGCAATGTGTGATTTTCATGATCCTGAAAACGATATTAGTTAGTAGACCAAAAATCAAGTTGATGGCAGTTTGTCACTTAATATGTGACATCTTTAGATTTAGAGTAATATTTGACTAACTAACCCATTAAGTGACAAACTACCATCAACTTGATTATTGGTCTACTAACTAAGTTCTTACACAGGGTCATCAAAATCACATTGTCCACCAAAAATGGACCACTCTCCACGGGTTTTTTTTTTCAAATGCCTGTGGCCAAGCTATGTCCCGCAGATGAATTTAGCCGACCACATATTCTTAAAATGCTCTGGAATCTCTGAAATCTCCTGGACTAGATGTACATAAAGTGAAGAAGCAACTGCAAACGACAGAACAGCTAAAGAAAACAAAACGGAGAAAAGCTGAAAGTGCGATTTTACCAAGGTACGCAATTTACCGGAGAAGCGATCCAAAAAAGAAATCTCGAGTCGAGGTTATAAAAATTCACTAACACCTTTCATGAACTCGGTTGTTGGTTTACACTGGACGGTTTAGTCAGTACAAGTGTCAAGTCGTCTTATCTCGAGGAGCCATCTGAGCTAGGAACGGAGGTCGCTTAACATGACGGCACCGCCTGCATATAAAATCCGTTTTTATCGGAGAAGAATCATTTCCAAGAACGGTTTGAAATGCACGAGACAAGTACGAACAAAACTCTCGCATTCCTAGTCCGCACATCTGACTGAATCTCAACTCCATCTTTAGATAGAAATTTAAACTACGGCTAACCTTCTGTACGAATTGTATTAAGCACTGTCCGAGCAGCCGACATATAACTTAGTAAGCCCGCTGCACATAAACTTACCTTTCAGATAGTTCCCTCGAGTTTCTTTCCTTAGATCGCTGTAGTAGCAGTCAAAAACCGTGTTATTTTACCGCCTATTTAAAAATTGTAATAAACCGTACTTAGAATGGATTTATTTTAGAATTATAAATCTTCGAATTAAACATTTAAGTTATAAAATCTCGATATAATCTATAGATGTCGCTACATAAATTATACCGTATGAACGGCAATTTATGCATTGCATTGTCTTTTTTTCCAGGAAAAAATCTCGTTTGCTTGATAATATACTTAAAAGTGGTACAAATCTGCCTTTGTGCAATATAGTGACCCAGTTTTAATGGGACCAAACAAATCCTGAATCTATGCCTCAAGATTAATAGAAAAAAGGATATATGCACCCTTTGCAATTCTCAATAGTTTTCGAGATATTCCGATATATCGATTTTTTCGATACATTGTTGTTTTCTCAAATAAAATGCGTAATAACTCAAAAACAAAAAAGTTAGAGAGTTAACAATCATAAAATTTGCATTAAAATGACTTACAATATAAAATTACAATGTAAAATTAGAGTAGTTTAAAAAATTGAGTGATATTGAAAACCACCATAACTTTGTTAATACCAGAGTCACCATTGAAGTCTGAAGAGCTTAAAAACTTACCCTCTTTAATAACCTAAACTTTGTTGAAGCTTTCACTGAAATATGCCTAAAAAACTTCAATAAGGTAGCTAACATTTTTAATCCAAATATAAACATAACAATTCTTAAAATAAATAAAATTCAAAGTTAATTTAATACTAAGAAATGTTTTGTTTACATTTGTACTGCAAATTTTAGCTACCTTATTAAAGTTTTTTTTAAGCATATTTCACTGGAAGTTTAAACAAAATATAGATTATGTTATATCGTTTTAAAGGTAATGAAATGGGTTACTTTTTAAGCTTTTCAGACTTCAATGGTGACTATGGCACAAATATCGAACGTTTTCCCGTTGGTTTTCAGAATCACTCTTTTTACACTATTCAAACTTTACACTGTAAATGAGTGTAAGTTCCTTTTTAAATGTAATTCGTGAGTTATATTTATTTGTAAGTAATATTAATGCAAATTTAATGGTATTTCTAACGGTGGACACCACAACTCTTTTGTATTTGAGATATCACGTATTATTATTTGAGAAAATAACAATGTATTGAAAAACTCGATATACTCGTATTGAAATATCTCGAATACTATTGGGAATAGCATAAGGCATATATGCAATTTTTTTTGCAACATTTTCTCCGTTCATCTTGGGCCATAGAATCAGGATTTCGTTTTTGTCCCATTAAAACTGGGTCATCCTGTATATATTTACCTTATAAATAACAAATTCGCTCAATTTACTGACATTTCTATCATATTTAAACGATTTTTCATCGTATCAAATCACTAATTATTTTTCTATTATAATGTTTTACAATAGTACCTACAAAAAATCAAGTTAATAATCATAATTTGTCTTTTCACTAATTGTTTTTATATAATAAGAAATCATTAATAATAAAGTCTGGCGATCTTTTATTAAAAGAAGGAAAAAAATTAGGGCAGATTTCGATTTACTGCTAAAATTTCTATAAATAGATATGGCCATTTTGGAACCTGAGTCACATTAGGCAATCAAGCGTTATAAAGACCTCTTTTTTGTAAGTTCATTACCATAATATAGGAAGATTTTTAACAAGGATTATTAACATAATCAGGGTGTGAAATATTCATTTTTTTCCATCGAGCAAGAAAGAGAGATAATAGAATCAAAGGAAATATTTGATAATGTTATCAAAGATTAGCGGGATTTTTAAATACTCGTTAAAACCCTTTCGCTTACCTCTGTCACTACAAAGGACTGTGATTTTCGAAATCTCTAAATTGACTAGTGGGCATATGACACTATGTCCTTATAATATGATTAGTTATGATTGCTACCACAAGATTGTAGCACTATCTAATTACACATATGTAGGTTTTATATAATTATAACCAGACTCAAATCTACTGTCACAAAGCCTGTTACTGGGCTCAGTTTTTTTAGTTCCTACTTATGATAATTTTAAACTTGGATGATTTTTTTATTGGCAAATAAGAGTTCAAGCTAAAAGATTGAATACAAATTATTCCAAAATTTGAATTAGTGCATAAGTTACTAGCTGTTGAACTTGTGTCCTTAAGGACTAATTGAGTTGTAGGAAAATGCAAGAAGAAAAAAATAGACTGCCAATTGATGTGACAAATAGCTTCCTCCATGCTATCACGTACTTTTTGATTTTATGCTTTTACAAGCCATTATTGTCTAATTTGTTTAATTGTTTCCCCTGTTTTTTTAATCTGTCAAAAATTGTTTTGATTTTATACTTGAATTAAAGTATCAATTAAGCAAAAGTGAAAGAGCGCAGACGGTTCAAAGTAATCTGGGTATCTGCGGGTTACTTTCGATAAACTATAAAAGTTTGATACAAATCAGATGAGTACTTTTGAAGCTGTAGGTGTAAATTAATGTATGTTTGTGCGCATGTGGAAGAGAAACCAATGAGCGTAGAAAGTTGAAACTTATATGGGACCAAAAATGGGATTCTCATGACCAACCACCCAAATTTCTTTAAAATTGGTCGTGTAGTTTTTAAGATACGTTGATTCGCAAAAATTGAACGACAGACCGACCGGGTCTGCCCGACAGACAGACACGAAACCAAAAATGATCCCTGATGTCTGAAACGGATTTCTGTATTGGAATGTTTGAAATTGGAGAACTAAAAATTTTTCGTTCTTCAGAACAATCAACTTGCGTTACCTTCTGTAAGCTCGGAATCAAAACATCTCTCCAAGAGATTTACAAAATTTAATGAATGTGTTTTATCTGATCAGTCAGAATTAGAAGAAGGTGATGAGTGATGAATATTTACCAGAATATCCGATAAATATTTTGTCTGGGATAAAACAGTAAAAAAAAATCGGCCATCCGATGATTCCCCCGGAGAACCACATTACACCGCTTGTGGAAGTGTGCTACGAACACATTGACCATTTACCAATATATAAGGGTTACAAAAATATTGGCTGCAAATCAAAAACATATATCAATTGCAGGAATTTTAATGTTCATGTACAGTTTTTGAAACAGAAATTGTTTCGCAAATATATATATATTATATTTTATGAATTAATAACTTTTTTGATTTGAATACACCATTTTTTATGAATCAAATAATAAAAATTTCAAGATAAAAATAACTTTTTATATACTACGTTTTTAAATTTTCTGTTGAATCGTATGTAATGTTGATAATATAATTGTTATTGTTATATAATATATAATGGTAGTGAAATAAAAATAGTTCCGAATTTATTTACTTCACATAAATGAAAACCATCTAGAGAGCTGATCTTAAACCTATAAAAGGACAAATCTTTGTACAACGGATCTCCCCAACACCAAATCTAAAGCGTGCCATCGATATATTTGAAATAATATAATCGATAAAAATAATATAACAAATAAAATAACTTGCGGATTTTTTCCGAACTAACTTTCCGTACAGCAAAATTTGCTGAAACCAATTAAATTCTGCTGAAAGATGGCTAAAAGTATTAAAATAATACATTGTCATCGTGTTCTGAGCTATGCTAAAAGTTTCAAATGTCTAGCTATTCGGGAAGTAAGTTAGAAATCGATTGCCAGATTTGTACCGGACAAACGAACAAAAAAACAAACAAACAAGAAAGCAAGCTAATAAAAACGTAGTAAAAATTAAAAAAGTGTAGGTTAAACCTCTTGAAGAAAACCGCATTTCTTTTTATTAAAATATATAAAAAAAAAATCGGGTTTTGAATGAAGAAGAAGGTTTCAAATAAATGATAATAATTGTAAAAAGGAAAAAAAAAAAATAAAGATTTGTAAATGGTAAAGAAGGATGGAAAGAGGAAGTGCAGTGAGTGCAAGTCTTAGCTGGGCAGGGTGTCCGCTAAGCCGCTAAGTAACTGTAAGTCAGGCTAAGTCAACATATTTAACTGTAAACAAGGCACCAGAACCAAGGTCGCCCCCCCCCCCTCTAATACCTTCACCCAGTTTAGCCGACCATTATTAATAGCTTATATCGCTTTGCCTTTAGCCAATTCCTTCCAGTCCAAAAAACATTTGGCTTTTATAATTAATAGACCTATTTCGTTTGGAAAACTTTATTGGGTTAAATAAAAAAAATAAAAAAAATTCTAAACATTAATAAATTTAAATGCCGTGCTTAAGGAAGATTGGGAATGTTGTTTTCTAGGGTCACATAATATATTTTTGTAACATTTGTTGTCAGTTTGATTAAGTGCGAATCTAGTCGTGTTTTTAACCGGTCCACCCCAAAATAATATTTTACTTTTTTTTTTATCATTATTTAAATTCGAATAGAAATTTTGTATAGAATTAATCAATTTTAAAGTATTGTCGACCCATCGATAAACGATGTATTCTTATATTAATTAAAATTCAGTTATCGAATCAAAATATTAATCATCCATTTAAAAATAAAGAAATGAGAAAAAATTACAGCGTACCTTTTTTACTTTTAACGTATACAAATATTTAGGAATTAGCTTTTTTAAATTAATATACCGATGAATGAATATTATTTGAGTAAATCTATAAAAATTATAAAACCTATTGATCCCCTGATACAATTTAAGTTGATTTAATTAATATTTTTATATTCTGTTAAAACTAACTAACATCTCTACAATTCCATTTAAGAAGAACAAATTCAACGAAATCTAGACTTTTAGTGACTTTTTTCTTATAAGAAGTTTGATTCCCCACTCTGATTTTAATAACATCACATGCTACAAACGAATTTACATCCGTGCCTTAAGGCTCTACCGCCCTTTGAGGTTAGGAAAAACAGTAAAATTAAAATTATACTGGTTCTAAGCAAGATATCAAAAAGCTAATCACCGGCTTCATTCCTAATTTTAATTCTGCACAATTTGATCCCTATTTCAACTTCCTATGATAAATAGTACAGGCGCCATTTTAATACAACGAGTTTTATCGTTGTATTGAAATGGCGCCTGTACTATTTATCATAGGAAGTTGAAATAGGGCTCAAATTGTGCAGAATTAAAATTAGGATTGAAGCCTGTGATTAGATTTTTGATATCTTGCTTAGAACCAATAAAAAATTCAATTTAATGATTTTTCTAACCTCAAAGAAGAGGTCTATAGAGCCTTAAGAGGTCGGTAGAGCCTTAAAAAGTTGACTTTACTTTTCCAATTTTTGGGATAGTTATCTAGATTTAAAAAAAGCACTTCTTTAGGTTGTTACTCCCCTTATAAAGAAAACAGAGGGAAGTAAATATCTAAAGAAGGTGTACGGGATGTTCTTCTTTAAGACTGTGTTTTCTGTGAAAACAGAAGTGTGACATTCCTTTATCCCAAAGTTCGTTGGACTAAACATCACTTTGTCTTAATAGTTATTCAGTTAAAGTCATTTATATTCTAAAAACACATTGGGAAGTAACAATCTAAAGAAGTACCCAAAAAAATATATACCTATACTTCGATAGATTTACGAAAAAGTGTTGTAATTTATTATATTTAGCTCTTTGTCAGAGTTAAGGATTCCGCAGGATATTCGACGTCAAACAACAAGTAGTCGACGAATCACTTTGTCTGTCTTAAGATTCTTCCTCCAAAATTGCCACTCAATCGAATTCAAATTACGGTTGCGCAGCTGACAGCCTTTCTAACTGTAGTCTTTACTTTGCGACTACTCCGGACATATCACGTCGCGTCGGGGTCACCACTTTGGAGAGATGGTATTAACATATAATTTACAAAGAAAGTCAAGTATTTTCCACGCCTACACAAATAATAATAATAAATATATTTATTTCCACCATTGATATAAAATAAAGTAATTAAATTACAAAAAAATACAATAATATTATAAATTGAATACATAAAAATAATATATATCAATTAATGGTGGTGGTGGGTCAATTAAGTCCAACTATATTTATCAATCTAACAAAATATACGTGTATATATTTTCATCTGTCATGTGTCAATAAATTATGGCAAATAGATGCATCCGCCACAGTAGGAAAAAGAAGGAAAGACAAGAGTTAAAAACGTACCTCTCTCCTTGGTATATTTCTACAGAACTGTTGAGCTCAGACAGCTGTTCTTTTAGAAGCTGAAGATTAGAGTTGACGAAACTCAGTTCTAGGGCTACCGTTTCCTTCAACTTCCTGTTGCTTGTCGCCCTGTAACAATCAAAAACCACATTATAAACTCAATAATTTAGAATTAAATAAATATAAAACGCTAATTTTTTAATTTTTTTTTTTCAAAACTAGAAAAAGCATACAAAGATCGTTCAATTGAACGAGCGTAGTGAGTTCTCCATTTCATAGACTCGGTCTCTGAAAAGGTCTTGTGTTTGTTTAACTGGAGTAAAAATTGATGGAATTTAAAAAAGTATTTCTTTATGTTATTCGGAAAACACACATAGTTGTGTTTATTTTAATTTTAATTCGGTTTCCAATCTAATCTATTTGAGGGAAACAAAAAATTATAAATAATTGTTAAAGGAAATTAAACTAAGGTGTAATTTTGTACAGATTTTCTCCATAGTCTCTGTTTGATTACCTTATGAGGGCAAATACAAGACAAACAATTATTCTACTTCACTTGTTATTTTGTTTATTAACTATCTAGTATTCAATAATTTGTTCTATTGTGATTTTTTTTCAAGTAAATATTGTCTAAAGAAAGTTTTATACAAACTCAATGAGTTCCATAAACATCAAGACAATATTACAGGTTTCCCACATACCACCAATATAGGACTAATTGCAACCAACATTAATTTAGTAGAGATACTCAAGTTACTCGTTGTTAATAAGCAACTAGACTTTCTCTACGATGAACATAAAAGGAATCTATTTTCTTTCTTATTCACCAGCAGTATACACAACAAAGCAAAGAGAAAACTTGGCTTTATTCGTCTATCAACACTTATTTCAGAAATATTTTTATAGAGACTTAGTGAGAGGATTAACTCATTGCAACAAAAAGGTATTAATAATACTTAATGCTTGAAATGTAAGAGAAAGGGAACGGAAAAAAGAAAAACCAAATCATCATAAATAAATGAGAGATATGCAGTTTATCTTAGGCACTCAAGCAATAATCACACGTTTCCATTATTTCTACCACCCCATGTTGTTACATTTATAGGCAAATAAATACCGAAAGGCCTTGGCAAATAGTAATAATACCACATTAGAAAAAATCGGTCCGAGACAACTCAGACAAACTTTCTCATATACGAGTTCGTAATTACTTAGCCCAGTGTTTTCCATTTATTAGTTTTCGTATCTACATTTAATTATTATTGAACATTTCATCAAAATTTATCATAATAATTACTTCTCCTGGGCGGGGAATCGACCCGGGCTCTCTTCGTTCGCGTTTTAAGCAATTTTCTCAGGAAGTAGATTTTTCCCGTGAAAACAGCTTATTTCGTTAGATTCGTATTTAAATGGACTACATTTTAAATTTTTTTAATCAAAATCGTTGGATTCGTTTTGGAGAAACAATTTTTTTAACGTTTATTCATAGTTTTTGGCAGGTAGCGCCCCCAAATTTGGAGCTAAAATTCATATCTCGATTTCGCCTCGTGGTATGATTTTGTTTTAACATGTTTGCCAAATGTGGTCAAAATCAGGCCCGTAGTTTAGGCTCTAGGCGTCTGCACAGACAGACATTTTTTAAAAACCACTTTTAAAAAATGTCAACTTTTTGTTGACATTTTGAGGACTCAGGGAACCTCAACACGTTTCTATCAAAATCTCAAAATCGAATTTTCGCGCCATCACAATACTTTCTCTTTATATGAGAAAGTAAAAATACCTCGGTTTTTAGTTTTTTCTTCAATTCTTCGAGATTTTATGGTTAACAAATTTTGCGTAAATTAAAAATAAAAAAAATCATTAGAAGTGAAACTTAAGTTCTAGAAACAGTTGATTTTATGCATTGCTCTCTTTGTATTTGTTGACAATTTTATTATTTCAGGATTAAGAAATGGCGATGTGGAATTTAACTGAAAAATAATATATTTTCTTATCATTTTAGCGAATAATGAAGAAAAAAAAGAAAACATTTATATACACATTATATTATTATAATGTATATATATTATGACGCTTATATACCAATTCTGTTTATTGAATAATTATCTACCTCCGTGGTGCAACGGTTAGCACTTATGCTTGTTGAATCAGAGGTTGGTGGATCGAAACTCGTATAAGTGAAAGATTTTTTACAGGTAAATCAACTGCCGACTTAAGCCAGTAGTTGATTTACCTGTTAAAAATCTTTCACTTATACGAGTCTCGAACCACAAGCTTCGTTACATGCAATTTCGTTTCAACCTAGCCAATTTACTCTAAAGAAGTTTCTCTTAAAAAAAATTATGCTTTCATAAATTTTGTAGTTCTGTTCAATAATTTTGTAAATCTAGTGACTGATCATTTAATGCCATGAGATATGCATAATAGGTGTTTTATCCTTCTAATGGGGGCTCAAATTTAGGTTCGAATTTGATAAAAAAAAAAAAAAACAATTGGAGACAAAAAATAAGCAATTAGTAGCGTGTATTTCAAATTGAGTGTAAAAAATCAAAACTTAACCAGACTTATTAACTTCTGAACGGATTCGTCCACTTAAATTGATTGAACATAAATATAATATTTCTCCATTTTTGCTAATTAACTCGAAGAAACTAGAATACACTTAGTGTATGACTTGATTGTTATTTGTAAATGAATACGGAAATATAAAATGTTTTGTTTGGATGAATTTTGTTCTGTTATGCATTTTTGTTTTTGTTAAAATAGTCCGTAAAAAATTCTCTCGTGCCAGATCCGTTACGAGCCTTAAAAAAGTGCAGATGGTAAGGAAGTGTGTAGTATATCTGAACTGCGGCAACGCATGACGCTTTTATTACTCTAGATCTAGAATGAAGCACTCGCAAGCAAAATGCTGCTGTAAAAAAAGTCTTTCTATTTTTATATAAAAAACTCACTTTGGGAAATGGGTCGGAAAAAGAGGGAACGGAATCTGGCAGCTCTACAAACAAGCCGTGTAATCTCTCACATATGACTATTTCATGTTTCATGAGCTCGGTCTGAGATATTACAAAAAAAAATCCAATACACTTTGCCTTTCTCAATAAGAAAAAAACGTGCAATGAAGACCTTGGTCAGAAACAGTTAAAAAAAACTTAACGGCTTTACTACTGTCTGTCACGTGAAGAGATCAACGTGAAATTAAAATTTTATCATCTAAATAATTGTACAAGTGACAATATCAAGATGATATAACAAAAAATATAGTTAAAATAAAACCTCAATTATCCCTTCTACTTTAATAGAAATGGCATCTGTATATTTATCAAGGGGTGGAGAGTAACTATATATTTTAGTTATATTCTTTAATTAAATGAATCAATATGCAGCTCCAATATAAGGGACGCATTTGTTTCTAATATATATCTTGAGAACTTGGTATTGATAGAAACTGAATGAATTAGAAATAAAATAGATAACAGTAGAAATAAAATAAGTTAAAGTAATTGGTCTGGTAGACATTAAAGCTCCTTAGTAAGAGATTTGTGATGACATTAAAAAGGAGAAAGGTTCGGAATCGTAAGTCTAGCTCTGGCGGCATCGGTTGGAGAATATCTGTCACTGGACCAGTAGGTTAGTGCCAGCTCAGAGCAAGGAAAGGGTAGAGGGAACAATACTATATAATCTGGGTATCAAAAATTGGTTCATTATGCTCTCCCCCGATACTAACACTTTCAAGCGGCAGTTTAGTAAAACAATATCGATATCTCGAAATTTATCTAATATCAGCTGATAAGAATATGTGATATTTTCTTACGACATTTTATATTTTTATTTTTAGTAGGTACAGTTTTCTTTATAAATATGTACTTAAATGTTTGTTGTTTACCTTATTAATTATCTAAAGGCAGTAACGTCGTTAATAAACATGTAACAGTTCCTAGATAACCAATAGCAATCTTCTTTGTGGGGACGGAACTCAGAGCAAGAAAGGGGTACAGGGAGCAATCCGATTTGAAAAGTGGTTCAATATGCTCTCTCCCTATACTAAACCTCCCAAGCGAGCTCAATCCGAACTAAAGCGATCACGTGGTCACTGGTCCTTGTCTAATTGGTATATTCCTTGTCCTTCCGTTCCCGCAGACGCTCTTATCAGCTGATATCAGATAAATTTCTAGTTTTCATCGAGATATCGATATTGTTTCACAAAACTGCCACTTGGGAGGTTTAGTATCGGGTGGAGCATAATGAACCACTTTTTGAGACCCAGATTCTATAGTATTGTTCCCTCTATTCCTTCCTTGCTGTGAGGGACGGAAGGACAAGGAATAAACAAGGACCAGTGACCACGTGATCATGCTGTTGTCACTAGTTCGGATTGAGCTCGATGGGAGGTTTAGTATCGGGGGAGAGAATAATGAACACTTTTCAAATCGGATTGTTGCGTCTACCCCTTCCATGCTCTGAGAGTGTCAGGATGAGGCAACGCGCGAAATCTTCCCCACCCAAATCTCTCCTAATGTAACAGCAAATATAGTTAAGTCTTCCATTTACACCTTCAAACAATAATAAACATCAAATAAAAACTGATAACATTCAACAAACATACTGATAAGCATTGAATAAACGAAATCTCTAATTGAATTAGTGAATGTAAAGAAATTACAACTAAAATAGTAACCTAAGGTATTACCTATTTTGGAATACACTAGAACTAAAACGTAATACTTGGTACCATTCTTCGGAAAGTTATAAAAAAAACAAGGAAATTGTTGAACTCCAAAAAAAGTTAAAAGTGTAAACAAAAATTTAAATTACAATAAATTGGCCAAGTATGTACTATCAGCACACACACAGGGTCCGAACACAAAAAGGACGAGTTCAGTAACCAGAAAATCCGGCCTGATGGTGTAAGATGATGGCCTTTCTTTGTTCTAGCTATAATTTTTGAACCATTTATTATAATGTTAAGAAACAAACGCCTTTATATGCATTATTATAGTCCAAACTCAATAGAATTAATCTAAAGTGTCATGCCCAATCCGTTACTATAATATTTCAAATTTAAATTTTTTGGAGAAAACATGTTTTTCTCACAAAATATGCGACGAATGAAAAATTCCTTATTTCTTTTTTTTGTTTTTGTTTTTTTTGGCAAAGAATAACTTTTTTTTTTAGATAATTCCTTTTATTTATTAAATAAAATAGAAGAGGGAGGGAGAAGCACGAAAAATTCAATTTTAAATGACACATTGTTACAAAAACGAATCCAAAGATATATATTGAACTCAAGAGTGCCCTCCTGTTTCATTGAACAACCCACACGACACATTTGCGTTAGAAAAGTGATCAACCCCAAGTTTTTGAAGGTTATGTTACACATAACATAACTGCAAAGTTTCAAATATTTGTGTCGGGTACTTTTGGAGATTAAGTGCGTTACAGACAGACAGGCAGAAGGACAAGCGCAGAAATGTTATTAGACCTTCCTACAAGTTATAATTCGTAATTGGTTTAGAAAACTTTTTTCCCACTCAGAAAGAAGATATTTTTGTAGAAGTGACAAGTGACAAGCGCCTCTGATGTTGAAAAAATGATTACATATTTTGACAACAACAAAATATGTTGTCACAAAATATGTGACAACATATTTTGGATGGGTTATTTAAAATGCAGTATAACCAACAATTTAGTCATGCCAAATCAATCGATTTTCTATTAGGCCCAACACACGAGTGGCGTATGGCACTGGCGTGGCGATAGTTTGTGCCACCTCTATGTTAACTTATGGCACAGTGGCATGGCGTGGCAGAGGGTGGAAAATAACGCCTCCACCACGCCACTCGTGACTTATCGAAGTGGCGCGCCACTTGCAAATCATTCATTTCATTGTCTGTTCTTCCTTTTTTTTCTTTCTTCTTTATGTGTATTTTTTTTTTTTTTAAGATAATTAATAAAATAGGATAAATATGCTAGAATTTTGTAATATCATTTTGAGGCATCTGGTAATAATTTTGAAAACGATCTGGGTACTAGTTTAGCTCCTGCATTACATTCAACGCTCTAAGCACACAGGATGCACCCAAAACTACTTTCTCGAAATTTGCATGTTGGCAAAATTAATAATATCCAACAAATCATGCTCGTCGTCATCTAAGGAAGAAGACATAGTCCTGGACAACATGTAGCAGTGAACTAAACCACTTGAACGCCATGCATGTGTGGATAAAACGCACCAAGACTGATCCTCGCCAGTGCCATATATACCACTCGTGTGTGAATTGGGCCTTAGATTTCAAAATTCAAGTAGAAAATATAGGTTTTGTCAAAAATGATGGGAGTCTAATGTTGTGGATTAATGACTTTTTTAAAAATGATTCAATCGGTATAAAATATTTTTATAGGGTGTTTCTATTTTTTTACGTAAGAAATTGCGATGTGTTTTTACAATCTAAGTGGCATGATATGACCGGTTAGCATAAAATGAAATGCTAAACAGGATAGAAAGAGCGTGTAAAGGGTAAAGAAGTGGATCTAATGCAAGGCCTGCACCACGCCTTATCCTCGCTGCATTATCCAACACCTGGTTTTTTTTCCTTCACTTTATTCAAGAATATTTTGATAGCATCGCCCTGATGGAATCAGAGAAGACTCGGTGACAGCCGTGAAAGTCAAGTCGAGTGACCGGTCCTGTCAACTACCCGTCTATTTCTTTCCTTACCAATAACGTAATGATAGACAATTCACAGTTTTTTTCTCTTCTAAATAAATAAATGCACATGCCTTAACCTACAGTTTTACACGGCTTGATATCCTTTAAAACTATCGTTAAATATTTTATACAAACAAATTATCGGAGTGAAAATAACTTTCTCAACATATGTCTGCTGTCTTGTTAACGCAAGGCTATCATTTCATTACTCTTACGACTCAATAAATGAGTAAAATCTTTTGAATGTATCAGTATATACAATCAAAAATAATAATATACACAAGAAATAAAACAACAATAAAAATATTTAAGGGTGGATTGAGCTAAAACGGCTATAACCACCTCAGAAGAAAAACTAACTAACCACTATCAACTACCATTGACTATAGCAATATAGCAAGAGAGAATATGTTTTCCTTCACATCAAAATGACAGAAAACTAACAGCGATGAAGTATCATGTCTTGCACTTAGATCCCAAATTAAAATTAATTCCATATCATTCTCAATAACTCATCATTGAAAAAATAGCTTGCCAATTAGTGTGGCACATAGCTTCCCCGTGCCCTATTGCGTACTTTATTTATGTTTTGCTTTTAAAACCCACTTATTGTCTTTAATTTATTGGTAAATTTGCACTTGAACACCCACCTATTTCTAATTGTCCGATTGACTTCAGGTTTTTTAAAACTGTTCCTTTTTATAATTTAACAGCTTTTAACCTAGCACTATTTTGGTAAAGTAAATCATTTTTTTTTTAAATACAGTCGACTCTCGATAATTTGAAGTTGGAGGGACCTCTAAATAATTTCGAATTATCGAATGGAGGGATGAGAGAAAAGTATAAGGGGCAAGAAAAAATGTCATCATGTGTATTATAAGGAAGTTCGAATTGTCGAGAGTTGGGGAGAGGAACTTCGAACTGTCGAGAGTTGGGGAGAGGAACTTCGAACTGTCGAGAGTTGGGGAGAGGAACTTCGAATTGCAGCGTGTCGATGTTACCCACTTTTACAGAATTTTACTTTGAATTACTGAGTGTATCAAATTGCATTGTTTTTCTTCGAAATACCGAGAGTTTTTCGAGGGACCGAGCATTTGCTTCGAATTAGTGAGAAGTTCGTATTAATGAATGTTTGAATTATCGAGAGTCGACTGTATATATAAAATATCCACTCACGTCCATAAGGGAAATGTAGGGAACCAGGGGGTTTTTATGGGTTAGATATTCACTCAGAATATCTAACAACTTATTTTCATCTCAGGATAGCTTATGCGCAATTTGGAAGAGGAACCGATAGCGCAAAAGTTTGAAATTTATAAAGGACTAACAACGGGCTGATTATGATGTGTTTGAATGATTTTTCAATAAAAAAAAGAACAATAATTTGGGTTCTATATTGCCAAAGAGGTGGACAAGTAGGTGCACGAACGTTATATTATACGAAGGTATCAACAGTATGCAATAGTTATTACGCACCAAGGGAGTAAAGTAAGTGACCCCCCCCCCCCCCCATGGAACTAACTATGGATTAGTTTATCTACATTTAGAAATTAAGATTTCACTTGTAAGTTGTTTTTTTTACTGATAAATCACCATGAAAACCGTTGTGGAGGTTACACGACATGTGTGAAGATAGCATTATAGATTTAGACATTAAACAAAAGTTAATGAATGGAATTGTGAGAATCATGAGAGTTCATGATTCCCTCATTTTATATTAACTCCTGTTCAACCTGACTGGGTGCAATGAGTAACTTTTCTCTCTCTAAACTAGGGAGAAAAGGGGACTTTTTCTCCCTTCTGGAGATAAAATTATTGTTGCCTTTGTCTAGTAATGGCCCATTACTGTTGGTCAATTAAGACGGAAATGACTAAAAGCAAGAAAACTTATTTCTGTCTTGTGTCACTCAACTTCCAGCAGAGTACATGTCCAATAAGACGAGAAAAAACAAGTTAATTTTATTAAAGATCATTTCCTTCTCTGGATTAAGCTAGCGTAAACTTGACGGGGTAATAATTATTTAGACCCCTTGATAACAAGTATTAAAGTTTCAGTATCTTATGAGAACTAGTAGTAAAGTTTCAGTATCTTATGAGAACTAGTAGTAAAGTTTTAGTATGTTATGAGAACTAGTAGTAACTTTTCAGTATCTTATGAGAACTAATAATAAAGTTTTAGTATCATGTGTCACCTAGTAGTTAAGTTTCAGTATCTTATGAGAACTAGAGTAACATTCAGTATCATATGAGACCAAGTAGTAAAGTTTTCGTATCTTATGAGAACTAGTAGTAAAGTTACAGTATCTTATGAGAACTAGTAGTAAAGTTTTAGAATCTTATGAGAACTAGTAGTAAAGTTTTAGTATCTTATGAGAACTAGTAGTAAAGTTACAGTATCTTACGAGAGCAAGTAGTAAAGTTTCAGTATCCTATGAGTACTAGTAGTAAAGTTTAAGTATTATTTATTGTCTGTTTGTCTCTCGAGATGCTTTGTTAAGTACGATTCAACAACTAAATTACAGCCTGTAAAGGATTAAAGTTTCTTCTAAACTTAACTACACAATAATAGCTTCCCTTTAACGATCTAGGCAAGGCAGGCATTTTATAATCAAGGTAAATTGTTATTTTTCCTTTACGATAGCTACTGATTAAACCTACAAAATGGTTTTGTCGACGCAATACTAAAGCCAATCATACTTATTCCGAACAAAAAAATAATAATGACTTTAAAATAGAGGCTATCAATTTGAACAAACCATTTTAAAAATGCGAGACGTCACTGAATAAAAAATCGTGTTTAAAGCTGTTTACCCTGGAAGACGCCGGGCCGGTCTAATTCTCACAACATGCCTACAACTAGATCTTATAAAAGAATTTAGTCAATAACGTTTGCTCGTCTAGTTTTCACTCTAGGCTACTAACTCCACCGACTTTTAACCGAGATTAAGTAGTTAGAAAAAATAATCTAGCATTATTACACTTAATGACACCTTGTTTAAGCATCCTTTTATATTTTACATGAAATTTTGAAACTATTGATAACCTTTAATCGAATATACTTATAAAAACTAAATCTTATTTTCATATTAAACCGTATAAGCACATTTCAAAATTTTAAAATATTTACTAATGGTGATAAGATAATCTCTGTAAATTAAACGAACCATAGAATACAAGAACAAATTAAAAATGATCGGTTGTTATTACACACGTTTTCCACTAGTTAAAAGAGATAGTAGACGTACAATTACAGAAAATAATTTTTCGCATTTGTTTTCCAAAATCTCAGCTATTCAAAATCTAGAAGAGGGTCGCATTATGTAAACTTAAAATTAAGTAATAAACTTATTTTAATGCGAATAAATTAGGAAAAATTATAAATAAATAATCCTATTAGATAAAAAAATTACTAAGTTTCGGTCGAAATTTGAAACCATATTCAGGTAAGTAAATATTTATTTGTAAACTTACAAAATCCACGAATGTTTCAAAAATTACTCTTCGTTAGTTTCTTTTTCCTTTTTAAAAATAAGTAAAAATGAAAGTTATAATTTTATTCTAGCACTATTTGAAGGCTATAAAGATTTAACAACTAATTCCAAGATTTAGCTGATCGCACAAAGTGTATTTTGTGAGCACAACAAATTTTAAAGAAGGCACTATACTAAGCATTATATATTTTATAATGTATAAGAGGCACTATACTATGTTATCATTTATTTTACACGTAGCACATGATTTTCATGTATATTCTAAAACGCCAGTAATTTATGCTAGAAAAAGTAGATGAATATTAATATACCTGAAGAGATTCTCGGCTCCAGCCCGGAGCCGTAATTCTTTGTTGATTTCCAAATTCAATTTGGAGCGTTTGTTTTGTAACTTTCCTCGACATGTCGCTACTCGAGGATCACTTCCCTGAAACAAATTAAAAGTAAATCATTAGGTTTTTAATATTTAATTTATTAATTAAGTACTTAGATATTAATTTATTCTAATAATTAAATAATATTATAAAATATTAAACTGACAGTATTATCATTTAAGAAAACAATGATATCTAAGTCGAATATTTTCAATAGCAGTTGTTTTAGTCTGTTTAAAAGTCTCAAAACAGCGCTTTTATGCATTTCTGAGGTGAAATTGAATATGAGGTGAATGTAAAAATATGTATTAAAAAAAATACGCCGTTTTTTTTTTTTTTTTTTACTCTATCGGGTCTGGGCCCGTCTGGGGGGGGAGGGGGGCACGTGCCCCCTGTGCCCCTCCCTGGATACGCGACTGCTTCGGCTTTAAATTAAAGGATATTCAAATGCGTTGTGCAAGGTATCAATCTAATGTAAAATAGATCTCATAAATAACAGTAGGACTCCTACTGGAACTATATATCTGCATAAAGTAAGTGCTTTCCTTTTAAAGTCGTAATATTATTTATAAAAGTTTTATTTTTTAGATTAATTTTAATATAAATCATTGGGCAATCCTTTGGAAGCACCATTAAGTAAAAAGTAAAAAAATGCATCGATTCCCAAATCATACAAGGAAAAAGACTTATTACACTATTTATTCTCTTATTATACTCTACTAGCTGGATACCCATGCTTCGCTACGGAGTGTGTTATTTTTAATTTGATGGGTTTATAAACTACCATCAAGAAACATTAAAATTATTTCACTAAGCGAGAATACTCCCCTTTATTTCTACACCCCCTTCCCTTTGATAAGATAATCTGCAAATATCCCAAATAAGTAATTGATTCCGACTACCTACTGAAGAAAAATTCTTAAAAGATAAATTTCCGGGAAAAGCATCGGTATTTTCCTTCTGCCCGTGTCTTTTCACATCCCTGGTTTAAAATTTGAATTATCTTTTATTAATATACATGCTCACATCCAAAATAGGAGCCCTTTCTCAAGTATAAACTTCCAAACTCTAGAAGATCAGTCTGGGCTCAATTCCCCTTATTTCTTACTTTTTTCTTTTGTTCCCCTTTAGAGGCCTTTCACACCAAAGATGCACTCTGCGTCCTGGTCGCAAGTGGCATGTGCGTCTTGCATCCTTATGACACGAGCGTTCACACCGAAGTGGCACGTGCTACTTGCATCTTCTTATATTTTTTATTTGAACATAGTTGAATAAAACACTAGCGCAAGAGGGTTTCTGTGGAGTGAAATTTTGTAAATTAAATACGAATTTTCGATGGTGGAGCGCGTATGTAGGGCACATGTAAATGTATGTAGGGCGGCATGTAAATAATAATTAGGGCGTAAGCTGATAAAACACCAGCCGGCTGGTTCTCGAGTCGCACTTGCTACTTCGGTGGGAAAGCTCTCGTTCAGTTATACAGTCCGTTGTTCAAGATGCATGCATCTTGCCACCAGGACGCATGCATCCTGCGACTTGCTACTTCGGTGTGAAAGGCCCCTTAGGGATAAAATTTATATACAATCCCTATTGGCAGTTATTAATATAATTTAGATATTATTTTACTACCTATGCACTCGTAGATTTTATTTTAGTATTTTAAAGAAATGGTGATGATTATTTTAGTAAAGGTTCAGGCATGTTAAGGTGTGATTTATAAACTATTGCCTTAAAATCTAAAAATTAATCAAAATATTTTTTGACAGCTATTGAAAACTAATTTATTTAATAGTTCTTCCAACAGAAATTTCCACAAAACATAAAATATTGTCTGAGGCTTCTTTTGCAATATTGGTTAAATATAAATCAGAAAAAAATTACAATTTTGAAATCTATTTAGAAGCCCCGTTCTCCGCACCTTATAAAACTACCAAAATGTTTTATAGCCTATATCACCCACGGAATTGAGCTTAACATTGTACCCAAAAACCAACAAAATCTGTTCAGCCTTTTGGATGTGATTGACGCACAGACAAACAGACATAAAATGTTTTAAACTTAAATTCGTTATCAGGACTACTCATTTAGTGGAGATAAAAAATTTGAGCCCAATCGGATATATGTACAGACTCTAATGTTATATATATTTAAGATTATTATTGTTATATTAAGCTCTAGGATTACTAAATAATATAATACTCTGGAGCAATAAGGTAAAGAAAGGAGCGACGAAAGGCTTACAAGACGCAATAAGGACTAGAATAAAGTACAGATGAATCATAATGAGAAGTAGGAGTCGCTGGGTCTCGTCATAACTATAGAAGGCAAAGATAAGCGTGGCAGCTGTAAGAGTAACAGTAACAAAGTCGTTACTAAATACGAGCCTTGTATTTGACTTTACGAACACACAGTGCATTGAGTTTGACGTTCCAGTCGTGAGAGAAATCCTTGTGCAATATGTTTTATATAAGATTTTTTTTTTATTTTGAAACTAATGCAATAACCGAGTATATGTATTAATATCGACGGAATATTACTAGAGGTTTGTAAGAACGGCTAGAGAGTTAATTAATCAATGTCTGATATGATATTACTTCTAGTAGGTATATAGTACGCTCAGTTCAATAGAACTCTCTGGGAATCCTAAGTACGTTGAACTCTATACACTCATCCACAGTCTAATTACTTACTCTTTAACAATTAAGTTTTAACAAGGAAAATTACAGCGTAAATTGTAGCATCACTTAAACACCTTATGTACTTTTATTAAAAAAACAAATCAAAAACAAAAAATAACTTGACTTAGCAGTAAATATAAGTCTTCGGACGAGTCCATCGATTAAATACATTTTCTGCAGATCCTTCGATAGTAAATACTTTAATCGCCAACTCCTTTAGAATGATTAGCTTAAGACTAAAAGTATCGACTAATTTGATGCTTTATCCACAAACTGTTATTATAAAAGTGGTTTTTCGCAAGTTGAGAGGATAATTCGAGGATAGTGCGGACGCGATGTTTAAGGATAAGATCTTATTAAATCTTTTCCACATTTATTAACATCGGCGTGTAAATGGAAAATCACGGATAATAACATTTTCGTCGCTGATATAGATTCCGAAGAATAAGCCTGAAATTACTATTTTATGGTAAACAATAATAATAATTATATTTTCACAAAATTAAAAAACACGCTGGAGTCTATTTTTCTCTGTCTATCTCCCATTGTTAATATTAATTATAATTTGATTTAAAATTAAAAAAACAACAATAAACATTTTTTAAAAAAATTAAAAGAAAATAAATAAAAACTAATTCTCGATCTAAAAATCATTATTAATAAGCAATTGTTTTAATTCTCTAGATCTTTTTTCTATTCTTCTTTATGAGTAACTTTGGGAGGAAACCACTAACTTTGAGGCTACAAAAAGTTCAAAATAATATAAAATTATTAATTAGGATCAATAGTGTTTGAAACTAAAGTTTTTAAACGTTTACCTCGGGCAAGTGTCAACATAATTTTCCAATGGGGTAAGATTCATTGAATTTAACAAGAGATGCTTAACTGACTTGCTGAATCCATCCAGTCAATCAGGATAAAAAGTAAAAAATATATATTTACATATAATATATATATACATATATATATATATATATATATATATATATATATATATATATATATATATATATATATATATATATATATATATATGTATATATATATATATATATGTATATAGATATATATATATATATATATATATATATATATATATATATATATATGTATATATATATATATATATGTATATAGATATATATATATATATATACGAATCAAAGCTCATGTTCTTAATAATAGAAGATAAATGTCGAATTAGATGCTAATTTTAATTTATTGTCATTATTCTTGTATATGTTAACATTAACATTATTTAAATATTAACTCACTAATAAAGATTGATGACATACTAAGGCCAAACTTAGTTTAGCTAAACCGTGCTTTATCATCTTCTGCTAAATCGTATCATATTTAAATTTAAAATGTACTTTAAATACCATTGCCATTTTGCTTATTTTAAATAAATAACTTCATAAATAACAGGATTTTACAAATATTCGGGTGAGATAAAACTGTCATAGGAACATATTTATCACTAAAAAAAAGAGTATAAGTATTTCTTAAAAATGAAAATCGTTTAATGTTCTTTAGAGAATTAGAGAAGATTTTGAAAACCCAAGGTTTGTCAGAGTTTATTTTAAAATAGTTCACTTCTAACGCAAAATAAGTTTTTTTCGTAGCATATAAAATAGTATATTATGTTACAAGGCTGTGAAGTGAGTTTTTTCTTTACCGCGGCAATTACATTTACTGTCGAGCGAAGCGAGACAGTAAATATTGCCAAGGTAAAGAAAAAACACTTCAAAGTCGCGTAGCATATGCTATTTTTTCCGAGGTAGCAGACAATGAAAAAACATTAAATATTAATCACTAATCAATATATAATAATAACAAATATTAGTACATACTTAAGACTTAAAAAAAGAAACCTTAAAATGAGGTTACACTATAAGAAAAGATAAATAAAACGCATTGACATCTAGCGGATTTTTATCGTACTAGAAGCATTTCTACAAAGACTGCAGCGGTACTAACGGAAGTTTTGACAACTACCCGCCGTAAAGAAAAAATCTTTTAGTGCCTAGGACGTAAAAGATTTTTTCTTTACAGCTAGGAGTAATGAAAAGATTTTTTAAGTCCACGTAATGAAAAAATGGATTTCTAGCTATGTTTTTTAGGCTCTAAAGTTACTATTTCACAGCCTACCACGGAAAAAAATATTTTCGTTCTTCAGAACGATCACATAGCTTCCGTTACCTTCGGTAAGCTCGGAAGCAAAATTATAAATTTATAATCTTTTATTACTATATATATAATTTAAACTAAGCAATGATAAATAAAATATTGATTTCATTTAAAATTAACTACAAATAAAAGGATAATGTAATTATACGAAAACTAACTAAAGAATCAAAATACTGTAATAGTGTTATGAAAAATTAGCAAACAATAATTTTACAACAGACATAATTCATTTTATACTCTTCCATAAAAATATTCCGTTATTAATGATTTTTTTACAACCAACTTAGTACTGCTATTGCACATTTAATAATATTGCACCAATCAAATAAAAAAAAAATTCTTCAAATTCATTTAAAAAAAAATGTATACTATTAGCAATAAGTTGTGATTTCAATAAAACTAAATTTGTAAGCATTATATAGTCCTGCCACCGGCACCGTCTAGATTAAACATAAACAGAATTATAGCTATTTCCATTTAAACGTTTAACGTAAAGTAAATCGTCGTCATAAACAAATAAAACATTTTTTAAAAATTTATTTTAACAATGTACAATATAGATAATATTAGATAAGCTAGAAACAGTTTATAAGAAGAAAAAACCTTTATAGATTCATGGAGAACAATAAAAAAAATTATCGCTATTTTTTTTTTTTTTTTTTTTGTATGAAAATAATAATAATAAAAAAAAAATTGTCTATTGTTCCTAATATATAAAATAGAAATCGTCAAATCAATTTCTTCTAATAGCTATATATATTTATATTTTATAAATATATATTTATATTTTATATATATATATATATATATATATATATATATATATATATATATATATATATATATATATATATATATATATATATATATTTATATTTCAATAAAAATTGATAAGATATGATTATATTTGTGAGTTTTATTGTTGCGGCTTATCAAAGGATCTGTCTTTTCCTTTGTTCTATTAAGACTCTACAGAGACAATAATAGTTGGGAATAGAACAATAGAGTTAGCTGAGGATATTGCGTAATATCTCCAAGCATATAGGTGTTTAGGTTTACGGTTAAACATTCTGTTAAAATTTATGAAAAAGATTGTTAAACGCCTGCAGCAATTTTATTTATTAATTTTTCTCGTTAGAATTACATACCATTTAAGTGCATTAAAAATTACAAAAATTAAAAATAATTTGCCAATAAATATGGTTCATAGCTTCGTCGAGTTCTATTCCGTCTACTTTAATAAATTTAGCAAGAAGCATATTAAGGAGTATATTAAAGGGTATATTAAGGAGCATATTAAGGAGTATATTAAAGGGTATATTAAGGAGTATATTAAAGGGTATATTAAGGAGCATATTAAGGAGTATATTAAAGGGTAAATTAAGGAGCATATTAAGGAGTATATTAAAGGGTATATTAAGGAGCATATTAAGGAGTATATTAAAGGGTATATCAATGATCATATTAAGGAGTATATTAAAGGGTATATTAATGAGCATATTAAAGAGCATATTAAGGAGCATATAAGGAGAATATTAAGGACCATATTAAAGTGCATATTAAGGAGCATGAATATTAAGGAGCATATTAAGGAGTATATTAAAGAGTATACTAAGGAGCATATTAAAGTGTATATTAAGGAGAATATTAAGGAGCATATATATTTTAAATGTTTACCCCGCAATTCTCTGACCTAGCTACTATACATCTCTAACAACAAAAATTAAATGTGACATAAAACGTAACAGTATTAACACTTCTATTATTGGTTAAGGGAATTCTCTTTATAATAGACTGCCAATTAGTGTGGCACATAGCTTCCTCGCATCCAATCACGTACTTTTTACAAGCCATTATTGTTAAATTTTTCCCCCGGTTTTTTAAATCTTTCAAAATTGGTTTGCTTTTTTTTACACTAATTAAAGTATAAATTTAGCAAAATTAAAAGAGCGCAGAAGGTCAAAATTAATCTATGGCTATCTGCGGACTACTTTTGACAAACCCTCCAAATTCCATAAAAAATCAGAAGAGGACTTTAGAAGAAGAAGAAATAGGTGTAAACAAATTCTGCTTGTGCACATGTTGAAGGTTGAAACTTGGAACCAACAACGGGATAATATGGGGTATTTTCTGTTAATCCCCCCCCCCCACGTCTTCCAGGCGCTTTTTCGCATATATAGGGTTGCACCATTTAACTTTTATGGGCCATTCCAATTTTCTACAACTGTGCAGTGCACAGAAAGCTAAAAAAACAATGTGCTAGGTAGATTACCTCATTTCTTATTGGCATACATACATAAATAAAAACATTTTCCAAGAAAGTAAAATGTTAAAAAATCACACAACTTACGGCTTGAAATTCATATTTTTTATTGGAAAGACAGTGCATAAAGTTGTCAGACAGTGACAATGCCATGTCATGGCCAGATGGACAAAGACGAGTCTGGTGTAATACGTCCCCGCCTTTGTAAATATGGACTCCCAACTCTCGACGCAAAGAAGCGTCTATTGCACTAAATGTATTAGACAGATGGTTTTCTCTTAAAACTATAATGAGATAACAGCAATATCTACACTTCACTGTTTTGGTGACACATGTCAAAAACAGTGTTTCATATGTTTATTTCAATAAATAATAAGGATATTTTATCAGTATTGTATTGTTTTGGACAGAGGTCGGAAAAAGTAGTTATATATGTATACCGATAAATATTAAAGTGCTCAACCTAGTGAGTATTTTTTCAGATTCTTGTACACTAGACAGTTGTGGAAAATTGGAATAGCCCATAAAAATTAAAGGGTGCAACCCTGTATATGCGAAAAAGCGCCCGGAAGGCATGGGGGGGGGGATTAATAGAAAAGACCCTAACTATGACCTACCATATACAAATTTCATTAATATCGGACAATCAGTTTTTAAGATACGTTGGTCCGCAAAAATTGACCGACAGACCTACAGACCAACAGACAGACACTGAACCAAGAATGTTCCCTGACGTCTGAAGCGGAGTTCTGTCTTAGAATTTTTTGAAATCGGAGATTGCTTCCGTTACCTTTGGTACGCTCAGAAGCAATAATGAAGGTAAAAATATTATGATTTTTAAAGGGTACAAAATTGAACTCAAATAAAAGCCTAATTCCACAATATTGATACAACTAGATCAAATTAATAATAATATAAAGAATTATAAAATAAAAAGTTGAGAAGTTAATTCATAATCATTTATAAATCTAAAGACTGAAAAATATTATGCGACCTCTTAGAGATGTAAATATTTTTGTGGAAGTATATAGATGTTAAGTAATTGAACTATTCAAGCCTTTCACCTTAAAATGCTAAATAAGTAATATCTTGTAAGAAAAAACCTTGTTGAATTTAAAAGTCGATTGTCATCTTTTATAAACAAATTCAATGAATGTATTTTAACAAAGATTTTATATATTTCAACCATGTCGGTAATTCAGGTTAAACAAACAATATTAATTCTTAAAAGATTTTATATACATACAATGACAAGTATATTACATAATTTTATTTTTATTTAATATATTTTGTATTATTAGTATTATTTTGTTTAACATTTCAAACACATTTGAAGTTTTTTCTCTCCAAGCAGAGCCTTTAAAACGAATGTCCCCAGATTTGATGAGCCTGTTTATATGTATGTTGGCATAAAAGTTGCATGCGATTGGCATTTCGCCCACGAAACTCACGTTAAATTTATTTCTCGATATCCATATAAGAAAATAGCTACATCTTTTCCACAGCTTTAATCTAAACCGCCTTCCAATTTTTATTTTACTTCATAAGCTAAAATAAAACTAAAAAAAAAATTCTTAAGTACTGCATTGTACACCTACATCGTCACATTATTCCCAGGTCATTCACACTAAAAAAAAAAAATCATTTCTTTAATGTTATTATTAAACTCCTCATATAATGAATGATATTTAAGCGAGCAGCAATTTCATAATACATATTGTATCTCTTTCATATAAATAAGATTTTATCAAAAATTGTTTATCAATGTAGAGGTTGTTAGTTCGGCTTCTTATATACTCAAATAATAACTATGAATTTGAACGATCCTTAAATAATTCAAAAGGCTGTTACAGTTATTAAATTTTCATACATGATTTCATTTGCTCTCTGAATGCATTTTACCCCTGGTATACATGTAAAGACTAGGCTCACTAAAAATTTTCGAAAATTAGAATATTAGTAAAAAATGTTTAAACAACAAGCAAATGTTTTTAGTTATTTTGGTTATTTGGCCTGTATCAGTTCAGGTATCTGTACTGATACAGGCAAACCTGAACAGGTAACTGTCCAGGTTTACCAGTCACGGCAAGGCATTTTAAAAGACTTTAAAATGCAGATTAGAATTTATGTTGTTCAGGTAGAATCTATCTGTTCAGGTAGAATTTATGTTGTTCAGGTAGAAAGTTCAGGAAGAATTTATGTTGTTCAGGTTCAAACGTAGTTTGGCGTGCCTCAGAACTGCCTTTCCATAAGTATTAACTCCTTAAATACCAATAATATGTGATAAAATGCACGGGGCACATGCAAAATAGAGGTGCTCATAACCTACCTGCTTAGGTAATTGTTTTTTTACTACTATGACACATTGTTTTGCTTCCGAGCTTACCAAAGTAAAGCTAGATGTGATCGTTCTCGGATTTCAAAAATTCCTGTCTGTCTGTCCAACATTTTTACGAACAAATATAACTTACTTATAAAACTACTCACCTGATTTTAATGGAATTTGGAAGAAAGGCTGTAATTTGTCGATTGTTGGTCCATATAAGTTAAACCTTCTGTGCCTATTGGTATCTCTTTCATATGCGCACAAGTTCTTTTTATTAAACCTATATCTTTAAAAGTTCTCATCTAATGGTTAAGAAATTCAGATGGTTTGTCGAATGTAGCCCATAGATGATTCCATATTAATTTCAACCGTCTCCGATAGTCAAATTTAGCTAAATTGATACTTTTATTTAAGTAAAAAACCACAACAATTTTGTCAGGTTAAAAAAAAATCTGTCAGACACATTTCTTTTAGAACCAACAGATCCGCATATTTCTGCCAAAAAGATAATTTCCAATACCTTTGATATAAATTGAAGCGTAAAGTAGATAATATTAAAATGCTATAAGAATCTACTTTAAAAGGTAAATATGTTGGTATTGCTGCTCGGAGAGAAATGTTGAATGTAAACTGGAAAAGCTAGTGTAATTTGACAATGCCGTTTCAGAAGGCAATCTAAGAAGTAAACTATGCGTGACCTCGCTCAGTGCGCGCATAGTTTTACATTGTCTTGCTGATAACAACACTGCGTGGCAGCATTTTGTCCCATTCTACACCAAGACAATCCTTATTTTGTAAACAACATGGAGAGACAAAAAAGAAGAATAAAGAGACAGTTGTTATATGATTGTACATTGTACATACTATTTGATCTGTTATCATAATTACCAGGACAACAAAGTATCATTAAACTGGTGAATGGTGCAACACGATATGTTGCTGTTGTTTGCTTAACAATGCTCCCTTGCAATTTTATCATATAACTTCTACAATATGTAGCTTTCTCCTTCTCATTCATTATAACTAGGTAATATACGAGTATTAATTATTAAAATACCTTAATAGGTGCACATCGATTTGAAAAGTTTTTTAAAAAAAAACTGGTCAAAACTACATAACTAATTAAATAAGTTGATCAACAAGACTATGGCAACAATAATTTTATATCAAAACTTTATGCTGTGCGTATTTTTGATGCAACATTTGACTGAACTGAAGGAGATGATACGGTCGAGAATCGCTTGGCAGCACAACTTGGCTTAATTTATATACTTGAGAGATAATATTCCTCTGTAAAACAGTACATTTGTATGATTTATACATTTGAGAAATTATATATGGCTTGTTATAGGAGAAATTATATATGGTTTGTTCATATTCATAGGAGAGTTGATATCCCTTTGTCAAAAAAATACCTTGGAGTGAGGCCCCGCCATTTTTTCTATAGACCGCCTCATATTCTTCAGTTTTACCCAAAATTTTTAATAACAATATAGCTGAACAAAATTCCTCATCTTTATATTATTATACAGAAAAATTGTTACATATTAAAGCCTTTTAAAGCTGAAATAATACATTTTGTAGCTGATTAGGTAGATTTTCATAGAATTTAGATAATCTAAAACACGGATAAAATCTATTATTTTTCACTAATAAGAATATGAAAGATGTATTCGACACTAGTTTACTTCTTATCACAACATGCCAGAATCAGAAATGAAATTGAGACATTTATCGAATAAAAGCGAGCGAACATTATGAACTGATCTGACACACGTAAGAAGTGTTCCTGTTTAGGAGTGAAATCGATGTTTTTTGTTACGAAGAGATAAAAAAAACTAAGTCACCCTAGCTGAACATAAGTGAGAAAAGACAGCAATCGAAATAAAGAAAATTTACAGAAAATGTTTTAGGATCACATTGAGATAGTTTGAGGGTCACCTTTTTGATTTGTGAACCGTAATGGTATTGAGCAAAAACCAGTAATAAAGCTCGTGAGAACCAGCGGGCTAACCTCTGAACAATGAGGAAACTAAACACAAGTCAGATTTGTATTCGGGCCTTGAACACTCAGATCACTTATCGTGAGAATCTATTGTCTTAAATTGCACAGAAAAGGACCCATAATCAATCGGACACTCTGATAAATAGCTAATCACGTTATCTTTAGAAGCGTGCTGAGGAAACGCTTGATTGAATCATCTTAAACCTGACCAATGATTTAACGATACCTTGAAATTATTATTATTTAACACATACATTGACGAACTAATAATGGTAGCATTTTGTATCAAGCTGAGATTTTTACTTCTGGGTGAAAAAATCACGAAGTTTTATTTGAGGCAAACAGGTTATTAATAAAAATTAAGTTAATGATAACATCTTTAATTGGTTAACAAAGAAAATATAAACTTATTATAACAAAAGGCTTCTTTCTCATTTAACAACCTTCAGTAATAAAGGCGATCTCGAGAACGAGGTGATTTTTTATTTTTTTAACTTATCTTTGTTATGTGACTACATGCAGACACTTCCTCCGATCAAACTAAGTTGTTATCAAATTAAAAAAATATTGACGGGTCAAGTGTGTGCTAGTCAGCACACAGCGAGGGTACGTAGGCAACACTGTATTGTTTAAGTAGTACCTATTGATGGGGCATTTTAAAATGCTAAAAACCCTACTTTGAACTATCCTATGGGTCTGGTATTCTTAAGACACAAAAACAAACTTCTGAGAAAGTATTTTTTGACAGTGAACCGGACTATAAACATATAAATACAGCGAAAAGAGCATGATTATAAAAAAAAGTATTTGTCAATAAAAAAAAAGAATAATTTTTTTTTGAAATTTCCAAAAAAGGTGTATCTTTACTTTTGTGGTCGAAGGATGTTCAGGAATTTTTTGCACTATACATAAGTGAGATAGAGGGGCAGGGGGGCACTTTTCACACCCACTTCTACCTACGCTCGCCCTACCAAAACGTATAACCAAAAATTATATATTTTTGTAATCAGTTCGACGTACCCTTTCATATGATACTCTACAAGGTGACGGTGTCCAAAAAAAAAAAAAAAAAAAAAACCCTTAAGTTTATTTACCCTATTTTTTTTTTTTTTTTTTTTTTGTTATGTCACTATATATTTAAAATGTGTGGGTACTATACGCATAAAAGCCAAATTTCAAAGTGATCGGACACAAGGTGTAGCTGTGAGAGCAAGCTATACACGGACGAACAGACAGACACATGCAGGAAAATATAAGAGTCCTTGGTTTTGCCTTCGGACCCTAAAAATAACTAGTCACCACGTACTAGTTGATTTCCTGAAATTTCAAAGTTTTATTGAAGGAAGGACGAAATTATATTCATTTACTGATGATGAAGTCTTAGGAAAGTTTCAATTTGTTGGACGGCGCGTTCTTTTCAAAACAACTACTTTGTTACGGTACACACAAACATACAGAGTCTTGGAAAGCCACCGTGATTCTAGATTATTGTCGTCGACAATTCGAGATTTCATTTTTTGTTCTCAAAAGGAAAAGAATATATAAAGTAGTAGCGGAGACGGTGAATTTTTAATATGAAGAAATGGAAATGTGACAGTTGAAAGTGATACGAGGTGGTAAGCCGAAGAGAAGAAGGAAGCGGCGAGCTGTACGTGACGACGCCGGCTCTATTTCCTCGGTCACGTACATGCCGATAGTGCTCGGCGAGCTGATAATTTGTTTCACTTTCCCTGGAAGTATAAGAGTCGGCTTCTTCTATCTCAGACTCGAGACCAAACTCTAATAGCATTTTAATTAAACTTACATCTAAGAAAAATATCTAGATCTTAATAGAAATAGCAACACAGAGCTTATTATTATAAAGGAAGAAATGATTAAACACCTTTTTCTACACTATTTCCTTAATAAAAATCTTAATTTCTTTAAATTGATTTTTGAATGACAGAGTATAATATACAACCATATGATAATTGACCAAATAATTGCATATAAAGGGAGGTCTAAAGTCTCTCCCCCCCCCCCCCCCCCCCCCCTTCTTAACTCTTGAACGGTTTGAGGTGTATGAATGAAACTTGGGGGATTCCTACTATTTAAAGAGAAGTTTGTTTTCATGAAATATCGAGCAATAGGGGCAACCATCCATTTTGCCCTCAAACCATCAAACTTAAAAATTTCAAATGGAGTGTATATTTTTAATAGCAGATTTGGATTCAACGGTGAAAAATAAGAATATTTTACTTCAATCTTTCTATGTATCCCCAATATTTTGCCCCCTATATGGGTCAAAAGTATAAAAATGGTAGATCTAGAGCGCACTTTAAAAAAAAAAAATCTTTTATTGAACTCAGTACAAATTACTTTATATATTTGTTACGGATCCCACAAATTTCATTAATTTATCTCAAACCGTTTAGATTTTACATCGATATAAGTGTTATTTTTATTTATTTATTTTTTTTTTTACTATTTTCGGAAAGGATATTTAATTTTTTATTTATGCCTCCTTTATAGGGGACAAAATATTGAAAAAAGAAAAAAAAGTTTCAAGTTAAAGGTTATTATTTTTCACCGTAGAATCCAAATATGGTATCAAAAATATACACTAAAATTTGAAATTTTGAAGTTAGGTGGTCAGGGGTGGTTCCCCTGGTGCGCGATTGCATGAAAACAAACTCCTTTAAATGGTACGGATCCCTTAAGTTTCATTAATTTATCTCAAACCGTTCAATAGTTAAGGGGGGGGGGGGGGAGGAACTTTTGGACCACCCTGTATAATAAACGCAGTGCAAGTTTCGAGTTGGCCATTTAGTTCGATAAAGTGAAAAATATTAACAGTCAGTTAAAAGAAGTCAATTAAAGAAGGCTTCAGTCTGGGGGATGATTTATTTCTATACTATGAACCAACAATTCACGGTGCTCCTGCTTTTAGTATTTTCTTAATAATAATGAAAATATGTACATTGAAAAATAATTATGTAATCTATCTAATTTTCAATTGTAATGTTGTATCGGTTACAATAATGGGGTCTTTGCAAAGGCTCTTAAAATTTTCTTAAATAACTTTTGGATAAAGCAACATCACTTGTGAGGTGAGGGTAATCAAAGGGGCCCTA
Organism: Gerris lacustris; assembly: GCA_951217055.1. Taxonomy (NCBI): domain Eukaryota; kingdom Metazoa; phylum Arthropoda; class Insecta; order Hemiptera; family Gerridae; genus Gerris; species Gerris lacustris. The sequence goes on from OX578278.1 coordinate 74,501,859, forward strand.
TACTCTTTAGTTTAGCCAAAAACTATTCAATCAAAGGGCCCTATATGCTATAGTTTAGCCAAAAACAGTATACTAGTATAAATAAAATATTGGATTACGGTGGTGTTAGGTGGTTAAACGGGAGCTCAATGAAGTTAAGGATTTTAAGTACGGAGTTACAATTGCACTGGTAATAAATATCGCTGGTTAATATAATATTGTGCTACAAAAAATTCTCACTTATACAAGAAACAAATAAAGCAAACATTTTAGTCACTAGCTTCTTAAAATAAATTTAAAGAAAAGCTCATTTCTTTATTAAATAAAATCTAATAAAATTTTATTATAAATTTCATTTCTTATGAAACTTTTATCTCAGAATATATTCAAATATATCTCTGTTATATTTTATTACGAGTTTTTTTTTAAATTAATTTATTTTATTTATATTACTTTAGTATAAATCCACTTACAGATTATTTCTTACGTGCATAAGCGTTTGTATGTATAATATATATATATATATATATATATATATATATATATATATATATATATATATATATATATATATAAAAGTAACATGTGTGAGTGAGTATGTATAAAATAAATTATTATTATTAATTTATTTTTTCCATTTATTTTGTTAATTTATGTAATAGTTGTTATTGATTGGTTATTAAAGGAACCAATAAGAGCTTATTTGTATGTGAGATAGCGAAGTTCCGGGATGAGAGGTAGCACGTCGAGGCTTCTTCCCTTAAAAGAATATCAAGTTTTTTTCCAAAACCGGTCTTTTCTTCATTTAAGTTTTAATTTTTTCGTATCTGTAATGAAATAGGTTATTAAGTTAACCAGTTGAATGTTCTGCTGAATGCGGAGAGGCTGTGTTATTACCGACAGATTGTTATTGCATCCCCCTATAACATGTAAATGAACGCTAACTCTATCCTAAAAAAAACATTTAATAATCCATCCCCTTTAATTGCAAAATTATATAATCCAAGTCGTCCGACAATTTTTTTCCCCCCAGTATGAATTATGTAACAGATTTAGTCTGAATTTCAACAATATCAAAACGAATCCAAGAAAAAACAAAATAAATACAGTTTAAGTGCATCATGAAAATTTATGTTCACTATTTTTACACCGCGAGCATCACCATATGAGCTTCATATTAATTTCAACCATCTGCGCTCTTTACATTGTCCTAAATTGATACTTTAATTCAGGTAAAAAATCAAAATCATTTTAAAAAACGAGGGGGAAATTAAATAAATTTGTCAGTAATAATAGTAAATAATTATTATTTATTAATTAGTTGTAAAAGCATAAAATAATTAAAGTATACGAAATAGGACGCGTGGAAGCTATGTGCCACACTATTTGGCAGACTATTATTAATGTTTTATACATACTCTATTCTGTATATTATATTGTATGTTAGTTTTGACAAAATAGACAAAAACAATTATTGTTAGTAAAAAAAATGTTTTTTCCGAAGGAGAAATAAAAAGTATTATAGCAATAAAAGTATATAAGTTGAACGCCACTGATAACAAGGTGGGACGCCACCATAAGGCGGTATCTTATATCTTCTGAACTACATATCCTACATTGTTATAAAGGAGGAGGTGGAAATGATTGCTTCCAACCAAGATGAATTTGGCGTAACAGTAACTATGGATTGTTTGAGATAGTCACTGGTGGAAGCACATATAAAGTAGCATCTTCAATCTTCTATCAAAAATATTCAGCGATATTCAGTGCGTATAATTAATTAGTTGAATGACAAAAAATAGTCGATGTATATATCAAATAGGATGATGAGTGTAACTAGCTACGCGCCGTCACATCTCCTCGAAAGTCGTATCAAGTCAGCAACAAAACCGTGACAGTCGACCCGCGCATACTAGAGCACGTGCATCCATATTCTGGGTCATAATAATATTATTATGTGAATAGCACTATAGTGTTAATATATGTATAATGTATATAGACCTTAATATACTATTATTAATATTGTATGTGCAATATGCGAAACTAATAGTACGCCACAACCCCGTAACTATTGCCATTAACAAAATTCACACAATTTTTAAACAGTATTATTTTACAAGATATACTATTAACTATGTTTCTTTACAATTTAGCTATGTGAAGGTTTGTACAAGATATACATTTCATATGATAAAGGCATCTTATGATTTATTTTATTTCTTTTCGTTAAGGCAAGCAAAGACGGTTAAGCTATTGCAAATTTTGTAATGAAAAGCATTCTGTTGAGAATGTCCTCGAAGAGGATAAACACCTTGGTCTTCTAATGTATATAACTGTCAAGTAATGTACGATAAAAAGATATGATCTAGGAAAATCTTTATTACATATAGATTTACAGTTAGACGTGTATATTTTAGATTAAATCTTTAAATTAGCAGATTCCACGGTGTGGTATGCTTGGTAGAATCTAAGTAGGAATGTTAGATAAGAACTTTCTCTAGCACATGTTTGTTTAAAATGTTTAAATTAGTATCGTTAAAAACCATTTCGTCATATCAAAAATACTAAGACTATAACTATTAATCGCGTTAATAAATTAAATTAAGTTGTTTATCTCGATTTTTTTCGTGAAATTTTGTTATCTATTTTGTTATCAAACTTTCAAGTTTTCTTGAAACGTCTCCGGAGGTGCTTAATGCTTCAGTATTTTCCTGCTGTCACCCTTATCTAAATTCATTATTCACTTTTATCTTGAACCGTTATCAACTCATACCTAAACCAATTTACATCTTAGAAACATTAAATTTGTTATATTATAAGTATGTATTTATCTTTTCAAGTTTAACAAAGGCAGTGTGATCGTTCTGAAGAAAGAAAATTTGCCCGTTTCAGTTATCATGAAATTTTTTAATCCCGTGTTTGTCTGTCGGTCTGTCCTTAATTTTTTAGAACCAATATATATTTTTAGCCCATTGTTAGTTATAGATATGTTTCAACCTTCTGCGGTCACTAATTTCTTTTGGTTAAATTTATTCAACCATTATTAACCCATTTTTTTTATAAATCAGTTAAATTGTTTTGATTTATTACATGAATTAGAGTATCAATTTTTAAGTCTTGAAGTGATCATTGTAGCTGATGCACAATGAAATGATCAGAGAATTCGCTAATGACAGACCGAAAGACAGACATGGATCCAAAATTGTTCCCAGGTATCTAATTTTTTGTTCTTTAGGACGATCACATAGCTTCCATTGCCTTCGGTAAGCTCGGTAACAAAAGGAGGGGAAAAATTACTTAAATTAGACAATAATGGTATATGAGAAATATGTATATTGTTGGGAACCCTCTGGCTAATAGTCGATTGGAAGTTATCAGGTAATCAACCGAATTGGAGTTGTATAAGTAAATATAGTCCAGAAATCAAGTCTTACTGGGCCCATTGGGATTCTCTCATTCTGGAGGGAAATATACTTAAACGGAACTGGGAATCTCCCAACGGGAGAGAGACTCGTCAACAAGTGGTGGTACCTAGGATCAGAGTGCCTCAAGTTTTAAGCGATGCACATGGTGGAGTTACGGGAGGCCATCTAGGCGTCAATAAAACTCTGGCTAAAATAAGAGAGCGTTATTACTGGCTGAAATGTCGAACAAATGTTGAGGATTGGTGTAAAAGATGTGCTGTTTGTACTGCAGTTGTTGGACCGAGTCAGAAACGGAGAGGGAAGTTACAAATATATAATGTTGGTGCTCCTTTTGAGAGGATAGCCGTTGATATCGTGGGCCCATTTCCAAAGTCAGCTCGAGGTAACAAGTACGCAATGGTCGTGATGGATTACTTCAGCAAGTGGCCGGAAGTCTATCCCATACCAAATCAAGACGCTGAAACTACTAGTGAAATCTTGCTCGAAAATTGGGTGACAAGATTTGGGGTTCCTTTAGAGCTACATTCAGATCAGGGTCGGAATTTTGAAGCAAGTGTTTTTCAGGGTCTTCTGAAAAGGATGGGAATAAGAAAAACAAAAACAACAGCCCTGCATCCACAATCAGATGGAATGGTAGAAAGATTCAATAGGACTCTAATTCAACATCTAGCTAAGGTAGTCAAGGGTACTCAGGAAGATTGGGACAGTCACATTCAGCTATTTCTTATGGCTTACAGAGCTGCTATTCATGAAACTACAAAACAAACCCCACATAAGGTGCTGTTTGGGCGTGAAATGCGGCTGCCACGCGATCTCATGTTAGGCAGATCAGGAAGTAGAGGAGAAAATGTGGAAGACTACTTGAGGGAATTGGACACACGTATTGAACAAGTGCACCAATATGTGCGAAACAACATTGATATAGCCACTGAAAGAATGAAAGCTCGCTATGATCGACAAAGTAGTGATTGTACTTTTAAAGAAGGTGACAATGTGTGGTTATATAACCCAAAAAGAAGGAAAGGACTGTGCCCTAAACTACAACCATCATGGGAGGGACCATACAAAATTATAAAGAAACTTAATGACGTAGTATACCGCATAAAGAAGATACCGAAGGGGCGTTTCAAAGACGTCCACTTCGATCGGCTAGCGGCCTATTTAGAAGAACCGGGGGTAAAAAAAAAAGCGGGGATAGTGTGACATAATGTCACTATATTTTGTGATGGCATCCGGAAAATTATTTTGGATAGGCCAGTCTTCGGACACCTTTAGGAGACAGAACTGTTAAAAACAGTTGTAATTAAGATTAAGTGAAACCTTTTGTCTTAGAGAGTGGTCTCAATACTATACTCACAAGCTTAAAGACACAATGTATGTCGTATATCTTGGAATTCGGAATAGATGTTCGTAATTTTGTTAAGTTTTCAATACATAAATTATTTTGAGGCTTCAAATTTCTAGAAATTATTAGTTTTATGTAGTAACAGTATAGTTAGCTGCTTTTATGTAATAACAGTAGTTATTTGTTCTGGCTCTGGCTCTGTAGCCGTTTTTAGGATAAATCCTTTAATATTATTAAAATAATAAACGATTTACAGGGTTTAAAATATGTTGCCTCAAGGTATTTTCAATATGAATTGTATAAAAATAATCTTTCTTTTTTGTTATAATGATATAAGCAGATTGTTGTTTTACGATCAAATGGATTCCTGATATGTTTCAAAGTGCATGCGGCTGTTTGCTTGGAATTTGTACTTTAACGTGATAACAGGTCTGGAGTAGATTTGATTCGGTGAGTGAGGTTGAAAGGCCGATTATAAAGGGAACGGTGCGGGGGTCATGTCCGCCCGAGGGCGTCAGCGGGTCGTGGTTTCCTCCCAACAGAGTTTAGTGTACTTGCTGCGTAACCCCTGGGTCCTGACCAGGTTTAGTAGCAGGAGCTGTTGTTACGGTCTGCTAACCGAACCCCAGTGTGGTCGACACGAGGAAGAGATCCTATCCTAGACTTGTAATAAGCTTGAGGTTCTTTGCACCTCTCCCCGGACTCCAACACTAATCACTTCACAACGTCCCTTGTAACGCCTTAATGAACCTCGACCGAAACAAAGGAAATAATCTAGTTTTTTTTATACTATATTCACCGTGATCGTATAAAACGAACTCCGAGTTCAAGGAAGGGAAAAACATCTCCGGTATTATTTTCCACATGGATGCAACTAAGGTCATTATCGCTTAATGAAATCTAATAACTCATAAAATATGATAATGGAATTCTTCTTATTAAAGGTAAAATGCTCTGCTTGAAATTGACAGTCTCTATTTCTAATAGTAGACATATTTAAAACATTTCGATACTAAAATCAAGTGACATCACGACATAATTATCTAATTCAAGCAAAATAGATTTGATAGTTGATGGGATAAAACTTTCTTTATTTTTTTTCAATAACTAAATTTTTTCCGCCTTAAAGTAGCAGTTTCTTAAGTCTTGAAGTGATCATTGTATCTGAAGTACAATGAAATAATCAGAGAATTCGCCAATGATAAAGTGAAGAGAATTCAATACAAATACATTTAGTGTTCAAGTAATATTTATATTGTTAAGAATCCTAAAAATCAGAAAAATTCGTTTGCAGTTCTAATAGAAAAATCAATGTTTTGCTAAATATTTTTAGTGTCAACATCAACTAAACAATGTATTTAGATAAATAATCTACAGGATATAAATCCTGCACTGTGTTAAAGAAAGGTGCAAATCATCTTCAAAATAAATTGGTCAAGTCAAATAATCGGCCCAACTGTATCAAGATGGCGGCCATCAAAGTTTGTCTTAGTATAATAATGTCAATATGTTAGTATTGTGTATAATAATGACCTAAAACAAACGCCTTTACATTATCCAAACACAATCAAACAAATCCCAAGTGCCTAGCCATAATTTTTGGAGCTACACTAATCTTCGTGTGTTACTATTCATAACATAACTTACTTACTTAAAGATGCTATCACGCCGGGTCTTGGGCGCACAGTGCCATAGAGAAACTTTTCCAGTCCTTACGATTTCTGGCTAGGTCCTTAACTTGTCGCCACGTAAGGTGCTGATTCGCGAGGCTGACTTCATTGTGAAAACTGCGCCGCCCTTAAGGGTTCCAGTCTAGGGCTTGCCTAGATCTCTCATCGGCATTCTTACGGAGATTATGGCCAATCCATCTCCATTTTCTCTCCCGGATCTCAATTTCAACAGGTCTCTGGTGGCATGTAAGCAACAGTTCTACATTTAAAATCCATCTTTCCGGCCACCATAGTTTTAGTATTATTCGAAGGCACCTGTTAATAAAGACCTGCAATTTGTTTGTGCTTTCAGCTGAAACTAGCCATGTCTCACAGCAATATAATAGCACAGACTTAACGTTTGTATTGAAAATGCGGATTTTTGTGTTGTTTCCAAAGCAAAAGATCGCCATATATTATTTAAAGATGCAAACGCTCCTCTTTCTTTTCGTATCCTCATAGCACTATCAAGTCTAGCACCTCCATCTTGAGCAATTTGACTTCCAAGGTAGATAAATGAGTCTACATTCTCAATATTATGGCCTGGATTATATTATGGATGTGCAACATTCACGTTAAGACATTTTGCCTTTTTGACATTGATTTTTAGGCCTGCTTGAAACGATCTCGTTGAGAGATCATCTAGTTTGGCCTGCATACTATTGCGTTTAGTTGACAAAATAACAGTGTCCTCTGCGTAGTCTAAGCCATCTAGGTGGTCCATATGAGTGGGATGCCATAACTTTACTGCGACGTTTCAAATTTGTATGTTGTGTACTTTCGGAGGTGAGGAGCGTTACAGACAGACAGACAAGCACAGGAATGTGTAAGCGTCCTCGTTTTGCCTCCGGACCATAAAGATTTCATATAAATATGATCTAAGTTACAATGCTCTGATTCTAATTTGGATATAATTTTAGTTTATTTAACAGTTGACCTAGAACTGCTTCAAGAGGATACATTTTACTCTCACTAAATTCATATTCAGCAAATGTGAGGGTAATATCTTTGAGAAAAAATAATTAATCATCAGGAAGCAGTATTTTTCCAGATATTATAATCGTAATTATTCCATTCGTCTCTCAATTTAACAGATAATAACGTATCGTATTCGTGTAGCACAGGAATGTGGGCACTAATTTACATTAACATTACATAATAATATGTAATGCGATTAACAAAATCTTGTTTCGTTCGAATCTAGATAAGAATCTGACCGATTGTCATTTCCATATTTCGATCGATATCCGGTTATTTATATTACACGCTTTACGAGTGTCAGGTGCTTTCAGAAAGTACCGACAAGTTTAAAACACCGTTAATATGCTTCGTATGAGAAAGAACGGGATGAAAAGTCGAGAAGTATGTAAATAACTCGTTTAAAACGGGTCCTCCGAGTCGCGTAATGCTATTAGTGAACATGGTCGAGATGATAATCCGGTTAGGGATACGCCGGCCTGACCGACCCACGCCATGCAGGAAATACAGCCCGAGCGAAAGTGGATCCGGACACCGCAGTCCACTATATATTATACAACCGCTAATTATACACTTGAGCTGTTCACTATGGCTTTATTCTAATGTCTTTAAAAGCCGTATTATAATTTTCACCTCGCTTAATTTTTTTTTTTAAAAAAAACAAACAGGCCGTAACAATGAATCAAAAATCCTACATGCTATTTTAGTTGAATTCAAAGCCTCCATGGTAAAGCCACACTACGTAGAAAGTGTCGATGAAAAATAACTCAAACTAATAATAAATTAATTGGACATCTCGAGTGGAGTCGGATTAACCACTACCAAATCTCCAGAGTTATGAGGAAGCTCATGTCTTCAACAAATTACAATAAAATGAAAAAACCCCAACTCATTTTTGTGTTTTACAGAAGTGAGGAATTATGGGATAATATTTTTATCATGATCATGAACACTGATTGAACATATTCTAGTAAATAGTAGATTTTAAGTTTGTCAGAACTATTACTTTTTATTATTATTATTATTATTATTATTATTATTATTATTATTATTATTATTATTTATTCCAAAGCCAATGAAGTAACAAAGCCGTAAGTAAGTACTGGTAAGTCAGTGGACACCCACAATCTTTTCTTTAGCTTTAACTCTGCATGGAAATATGATAAAAGTGTACATAACAACAATTACTGTACTCTTAAAGAGCTTTCCAACGACATGCATCTTGAAGGGTAAATACTATTTTGACTTTTGTACCCGGTACCCCTGTTCGGCTCATTTTAGTGAATGCAGTCCAATAAAGCGCAGAATGAGAAGTCTTAATGTGTTCCTAGCATGTGGTAACTATTATTCCTCACCTTGCAACCACGATAAAGATTATAAAGCTACCATGGTGATAGTCACAGTCACACTATCGTGACAGCTCTATCACACATATATCGTCTGGCGATATAGTTGAGAGCAGGGGCGGATGGGGAGGTAGCCTCCGGCGCGGGAAAACATAATAACCGGCGCGGCGTCATATTTTTAGTCAACCCCCCCCCCCCCCCCCCCCCCCCCCCGACGATATAAAGTACTTCAAAATTGGTACACTAGAACGCTTGCTTTCTTAGTTCGAAAATAAACGGGGGAAAATAATCAAAATAGTTGGTTAGATATAGTATATTGAAATAAGCAATACCTTCAAATAATTATATATTGACAAAGAATAAAAATTGTAATGTAATGATGCAGGTGGTGCAAATTGTAATAAAAATCGGTCCGAGACAATTCAGACAAACTTTCTCATATACGAGTTCATAATTATTTAGCCCAGTGTTTTCCATTTATTAGTTTTCATATGTACATTTAATTATTATTGAACATTTCATCAAAATTTATAATAAAAATAACTTCTCCTAGGCGGGGTCGAACCCAGGCTCTCTCCGTCCGCGTTTTAAGCTTTTTTCTCGAGAACTAGATTTTTCCCGGGAAAACGACTTATATCGTTAGATTCGTATTTAAATGGGCTACATTTGACCTGTGATATTGGAATGGTTAATAAATATTTATAGGCTCTACTGCGCGGTTAGTGTAAGCCTCTTTTCTTTATACATATTGTATTTGAATAAAATAGCGTACCTAACAGAAAATCGCACACTTTTTTTTGCCGTTGCTCTGGAGCGGATTCAGCAGTAGAATTTATGGGGGGGGGGGGGGGTCTTAGGGGTTTACCCTTCAGCCCTAAGGGGGGTCCTGGGGACCCATGAATATTTTTGAAAATTAGGTTCAAAATGGTGAATTTTAGTCCTTCTTTAGGGCTTTTTCAGCTAAAAAAAGCAATCTACTTAAAGTTGGTTTAAAATTGAGTCTGCAGAATTTTGTCTCCAAGCCATAGGAAGCGAGACATTCGTAAAAAGTGGTGCGGTGACGGATACTAGATATTCATAGATTTTCTTCGCCCTATATTCCGTAAACGCCATTGTACGTAAAAAAAATGAATGAGTCATTTTGTGATATTTAATTTTGATAACCACCTAGATTGGTGTTCGAGCCATAGGAAGCGAGCTACTCGCAAATAACCGAATTTGTTGACCTTTGCCCTTGAATATCTATTAACCGACCACGATCTCGAATATGCTGATTTTGAATATGTTTTTCACAACGTCAAAATGAAGCGATCAAAAAAAAAAGAATGTAGCTCCGATTTTTTTGTACCGAAGTACTATTATTATTAAAATACAACAATTTATTTTAAAAGTATAGCTGAACAGTGGATAAAAATAAAAACCAGCAGATAAAACAATAATATATAAACGAGGGAAGTCGTGAAGAGGACGTAAAAGTTTCAAGCTGGTTTTGAAGCGATGCGGCGCCGCAATAAAAGATGGTTTTGGAAATTCCGCGTTCTTTTCATCGCACCGTAAATCACATAATAATGTTACACACCTACTTCGTCTGAATTTTCATTTATGGGATGAACCCACAAGTTCTATTTCTAAAATTTGTTTGTTGGTGACACGACGGCGCCGCTCCGGTGATTAAGTAAATAGTACAGAGAAATACAACGCGTCTAATCCATAGTTGGAGGGAGACTGAAGAGAAGAGCAAGAGCGGCGCGGGCTCCTTTTACTACGGCTCTAGCTCCGGAGCGAGAACCGTAAAAAGTTCCCAGTGCGAAAGCTACGGCTCCGGCTCCGGAGGAAGAGCCGTAAAATGCTCCCAGTTTGAAAGCTACGGCTTCGGCTCCGGAGGGAGAGCCGTAAAAAGCTTCCAGTGTGAAAGCTACGGCTCCGGCTCCGGAGGAAGAGCCGTAAAATGCTCCCAGTTTGAAAGCTACGGCTCCGGTTCCGGAGGGAGAGCCGTAAAAAGTTCCCAGTGTGAAAGCAACTGCTCCGGCTCCGGAGCGAGAGCCGTGAGGCTCTCTTACTCTTTTCTGTGATACAGCACTAACCATAAGGGCGCTAGGCACATTTTCATTTAGTCTATATGACCCATTTATTGCTGTTTGTACGCTTTATTAATATATGAAATTTGTGCTGCTATTATATCAGTGGCGCTGCACTGATACTAAATCATACTAATAAACATTTAAGAAGTTAATCAAATAAAACTTTATTTATTTTTATTTTTTTGCAATTGACTTGGCGGCGCTTCGGGAAATTTCCCGGCTTCCCGGTGCCCCCATCCGCCCCTGGTTGAGAGGACAATCACAGCAGTCAAAATAACTATCGAGCCTGATTCTAGATTATGTTTGGCTTATTGTTTGAAATACCACGAGAAAACATGTCTAGGAGGTAAAAAGTGTAAATAAGTGTAGTGGATAAATTATTATTTTTTTGTTTATGCCATCAAAACATTCTGTTTGCAATGCATATATATATATATATATATATATATATATATATATATATATATATATATATATATATATATATATATATATATATATATATATATATTTAAAAATAAATATACATTTCGTTCTGTCAAAAGAGGGTTGTTTCTCAAATGAGAGTTTTAAATTAAATTGTTTTTGTTTTTTCATAAAAATGCGTTGAGACTGTATACTTTAACGACATATCTATCGTTTAGTTCTTGCATGATAGTACTATCACCGTGTAAACGAGTCTTTAGTGTCTAAGGATGAAACCTCCTTCCTTTTCTAAGGTTAGATACAGATTCTCTTGGGAGGCACTGATAAGCGACCTCAGCGCCCAATAAGCTTCTATTAATAATACCAACATAAACGAAAAGGGTAAGACTTTAAATAGAGTTCAAGGTTGTCTCTGTCTTTATTTACACCTATACGTAGGCGTAGGTAGAAGAAATAGAAAAAAAAAAACTTTCACACATTTTATTTTTGTTACGACGTATTGTTACTATAAAATAGAAGAAAGAGAAAAGAAACAAAAATAATTCTCGATTATTTCACTGAACCATTATTGTGTTTATGAAAGTTGAACGTGTAAATTACCTGGGTTTTGTACGAGCGGAAAAATATGGGTTATATCCAAACAAAAACTGGCGGGAAAAAACAAAGGCAATACTGTGTTTTACTGGAACTCCAAGCCCGTGAGAACGGGGCCATAATCAAGCGCCCGGTTTTCTATTATATATGAAATCATACATCAACAATATATGTGTCTTACTCCACCGTCAAGATAAATGAAAAATGTTTTTATACCACATACACTGACAGTATTGTAACGATTTATTTTGTTTAGTCTCCACCCTGGTCAATTTTTAGGTTAGGGACGGATTTAATTTTTTAAATTTCTTTTAGGAAAGTGTTGTTATTTTATTAAGTATTTTATTTTCATAAATCATAAATACAGATCTAAATTATATTAACAAGAATAGTTCCTAACATGCAAAAATATAATAATAATCTTAACTAATCATAACTAATAGTTGCCCTATATATATGTTATTTCATATCTGTTAAAATCATCTATATTTTTATGCAGATCAGTTGTCAATTTCTTCTTCTTTTTGTTTATTTTTTTAGGGGAACCCTGAATGAGTGAAAGAGGTTAGGTTGTTCTCTCATCGTGTAAGGGCACATTGTTGGTGAGAATATGTTAAGTGCATAAGTTGAGTTAGTGGTAGAGTATATTACAGTGGTAGAGAAAACACAATGATTATGGATTCTTCTGGCTTCTTCTTTCGAAGACGATAATAACAGTTTCTGAGGCAGAAACAACTGCTTGTGTCGACAACTCCGTTTGAAGTTCGACTAGCACACTTCCAGTAGCCATCTTCGAAGTCGGTTCCGATCGAGTGAACATAAACCAGGAACCTCCCCAGCTATCTCAAGTTAGGTCAACCAATTTCGGTTTTGTCATCATCTGCTTGCAGAGTGGGCTGGCTTGGACTCATTCCCCCACTCCTCCTACGGTGTTGAACCGCCCCTCACACGTACCTTCTCATTAAATTAGTGTCGATGAACTCATTTATTATTATTTTACAACGTACCACAGAACCGTAAATCCAATAGCTGTCAACAGTTTACAATGATAATTATTTAATCGAGCAGAAGACTGCTAGTAGGAGTTTTAGGGTCCTAAGCTTCATCAAGTCAGATTTTGTATCATTAGAATCTTATATGTTATTTTTAGTTGGTACTTGATCTCCCTAGAATTCCTTGAGAATGGTTTTTCATTAATTATTGTTTCAGTGGAGGAGTGTTTTCTTTCTTATGTACACTGCGGGCAAGTCAAATATAGTTGGCACTTCTTTAGACTGTTACTCCCCTTAAAAAAACAGAAGTGTGATATTCCTTTGTCACAAAGTACATTGGAATAAACATCCCTTTGTCCTAATAGTTATCAAGTCAAAGTTATTTATATTATAAAAAAACAGGGGAGTAACAATCTAAAGAAGTACCGTATACTTCTTTAGAACTTCCGTATACTTCTTTAGTAACTTGCACTGCACACTGTAGCTCTGATTCAGTATTAGTTATTAACTATTTTTAATTTATGTTTTATTGTATCCTACTTATACTACCTTTCTTTATTTCTATTCTCTAGATACCTTACCGATCCACTTTTCCAACCCTCTTTTTTTTAAGTTAAGTCCTTAAGTTTCCTGCCCCTCTTCGGCCCTTTATTTTGTTTATTTTTTAAATATTTTCAATTTTGAATGGGTTGGCGTCTAAATTTATATTTGATTTGATTAGAGGTTGTCAAGTATAGACAAGACCATCTTAAAAGAACCATCTTAAAGAACCAGCCCATATTGCAGCCGACTGAGTTGGGCTATTATATAAATTCACTGTAGACTGTAGAACCTTGTAAAAAACTGACTGGGTATTAGAATTATGCATATTTGTATTCTTACAAACGTTTGCAATATTAATAGAGTATTTTCAATACTATAAGACCAGGATTTTTCAAATTAACATGCAAGTGCAAAAAAAATGCATCGGTCGTTTCACTTTCTTATTTCTCTCAGACATAAAGAGGAAATGGAATTATACGTGGATATAATATCGGATGTTAAAACCAGAATAACAATCGTATATTCAGTAGAGCGTAATAGCTTCTATATGTGTTACTGTTACTTTGTTGAGTAATATATAAAAATATGTTTTTGTGTAAATTGAACGAAAGGAGTTCATTCTATATTTATTTATGTCTGAACGTGATTTTTTTTTTTTAAATAAACAGGTCAAGTGTGTGCTAGCTAGCACAGTGTGGGCAACACTGCATTGTTTAAGTAGTACCTATTGATGGTGCTTTTTAAAATGCTGAAAAGCCTACTTTAAACTATCCTATGGCTGATATTCTCAAAACACATAAACAAACTTCTGCTTAAGTATTTTTTGCCAGTGAACCGGACTATATAAACATATAAATACATCAAAAAGAGCATAATTATAAAAATAACGTATATTGTCAATAAAAAGAAAAATATAAGTTATAAAAAAGAGTTAAACAAACCCGGCGCTAAAATTTCTCTCTTCCATCAAGTCTGCTCTATCTATATCACAGTATAGAGATTTGCCTAAAAGGTATAAGCGTGTGTTATAAAATTCAAACCTAAACAGTGATTTATAGACTATAATAATTCAAAATAGCGTCTAAATGTGCTCATTATTGAGTTTGCAACAACTAACATAAGATTAAAAGGTTTGTTAATTCGTAGCGCTGAAAACGATACAAGTGATGTTGACTTCACAACGATTATTTTAAATCTTAAAAAACAAAAATTAGTAAAGTACAAGTAAAAACAATAAAAATCCTGGTTTGGTGAGATAGAAAAGATCTTTGCGATACACTGGCTTTTCTCCGTCTTCGTCAACTCTTTCCAAATCTTTCTACAAACTCATTTGTCCATCTTCTAGCTGGCCTTCCTCTACTACTTTAATAATTTATTGTAAAGGAGAAAAATCTAACAAGATTAATATTTTTCTCAGTTTAGATGGCACAGTTTAAAAAGGTTAAACACTGTCAGAAACAGAGTGTAGGTAAGTGTGCTTTATCGAAACAGCCCAGTTCTCTTGTTTACACACAATCAATGGCTATTTGTGTTTTCAAAAGATAATTTATAGTTGTTTGAACTACCTATTGATTTTATTTAGTGATAATGACGTGTGTGTTGATATAGTAGCAATGTTATTTTAGTGATAATGTCGAGCCATCTATTTGATCTGCACTTAATAACTGCAGAAAAGATTTTACCAGCTTTTTAACAAATGTGTTATAGTCAGACAATTACTATAACCTTCTCAAATGTAACCAACTTTACTTTGACTACTGAGTACTCATTGCATTGTGTACATTCAATTATGACCATTTGCCATAAGCGTAAAAAATTAGCATTTTTCAATATGTCTTTTCTGCAATTACTATATGTACATGATTTCTGCAAAATCTAAAACCAAAGCTGTAATTGAAAACTCATCTAAAATTTGATGGTTATAAACCCATTTAAACAGAAAATGATTGTCAAAAATAATAAGCCAAATTAATTTAATTTTCAAACAAATGCTAAACATTTTATGGTCCGTGGGGAAAAACGAAGTTATGCAATACATTGCTGCGCTTGTCTATCAGTCTGCAACGCTGCGCTTGTCTGTCTGTTTGTAACGAACCTGGACTCCAAAAATACTCGAACTTTGCATTTATGTTATTTTTTGTAATAGATAGCCTTAGCTGCAATAATAAATTAACAACATTTGTAAGCTACATTTTATTATTTTTACTTTTTGGCACTTCTTTAGATTGTTACTCCCTTCATCAAAATTAATTTATAACATTGTATAAGATTTAATGTAACATTGTAAATTAACTACTGTATTTTATTTAAAATATATCGTTTATTCATTCATTCCTTTATAAAATAAAACAGAGGGGAGAAACAATCTAAAGAACGTTTACAGAATGCTCTTCTTTAAGACTGTTACTCCCCTTATAAAAACAGAAGTGTGATATTCCTTTGTCCCAAAGTACATTAGACTAAACATCCCTTTGTCTTAATAGTTATTTAGTCAGTGATTTATATTATAAAAATCAAAAGGGAGTAATAATCTAAAGAAGTACCTACTTTTCCTTACCTTTAAAGGAAACGTTTTCATCGTTTTCACCCAAAGAACCCAAAACCGAGATTTCAACAGAATTATTACGCTTTGGATTTTTTTAAGATCATTTTGAGTGGTTTTTAGCAGGATGTGTGTGTGTGTCTGTCTGTCACTACGTGTCAAGCATAAGTCGCACAGTTTTTAAGCTAGAAAAATCAAATCCTTACAAGTAGTTCTGCCACCCGGAAAACCATAAATCTGTGACTTCATTAACTCATTTATAAAACGAAATATATATTTCTGATCGTAATAAATATGATTGCACTAAAAGTTGCACCAATTATACCTCCTTATAAGACAAAAATTTCCTCTGATACTCGTTTTGAATTCTACCGCCATTTTGAAAATTTCGATTTTTCAACATTGAAAATTTAATGCAAAATAATTTCAGAACTATTTCGCTGAAATTCACAAAATTATATTTTTCTAATTTAAGGTAAATAATTAGCAATTCTTTAGATTGTTACTCGACTTATAAAAAAAATAGAAGGGAGTAACAATCTAAAGAAGGTGCACGGAATGTTTTTCTTTAGAAGGTTAAAAACACAAGTGTGATATTCCTTTGTCCCATAGTATATTGGACTAAACATCACTTTGTCTTCATTGTTATTTAGTCAAAGTCATTTATATTCGCTAAAATCACAGGGGAGTAACAATCTAAAGAAGTACTAATAATTCCTCCATATTTGAACAATACCTTCCGCTATTTTATAATTATTTGGTGTTTGGTGAGGAAAAGTTTCAAGAAGCGTCCAATTTTTTTTATTTGACTATAATCAAGAATAATTTTCCCAGAACACAGACTTTTAGTCGTAGACACAGACTTACTAGATAGTACATTTGAATAAAACGAAAATAAATAAGTAAATGTCTAGATATTCAATGAAAACACTTCTGAATCTGAAGCCAAAAAAAAACCAGGTGAGTGGCTAAATAAAAATAAATTTACACTTGACTGGACTCGACTACCCCTACTCAACTTATTCAGTCTATTATATAACTCGAAATAAATCGAGTATTTTAATAAATGGTGGATTTAAGAATATTATTTGATTTGATGGATGGTTTCCCCCCAATTCTCCAATAATTACACTAAATAGAAACTCAAATAATTTGACGGAAAAAAATTCCAATATGGGTGAGACGAAGAAACTGTAAAAATAATTGATTCTAATCGGGTAAAAAGCTGCAATTAGGAAATAGATAATAGACTTGAGCAAATAGAAGCAAGATGTTTGTTCTCGATGATTGATGATATAAATGGACGACAACCGAACATAAAGCAAGTTAATCATATCTCACAGCAAACTAAAAACCAATTAGAAACTTTCTTCAGCCGTTTCTCCTTTTATAAATAGGGAAAGGGGGTTAAATGTTTCCATCTACAATGGAAGTTGCTCGCAGAACAACATGATAAACAATCCAGGGCTTTATATTGCGGCAAGACTTGCTCAATCTAATGAAAATCTTTTAGAACGCCCTTCACACCTTTAAATCTTTATTTAACAACAAAAAGTTTTTTTTTTGTTTGTGTGTTTTGTTTCTTTTACTTCATTTTTGCTATTATTGTAATTCTAAGAATGCAAGACAAGAGAATTTTCACTATTTCTCTATCTTTTACTCAAATTAATGCGCATTAATTATTGTTCATGTAACATTAATTAATTATAATAACTGTACTGTTGACTAACTGAAGAACGGCTTATTTATACTGCTTTCGGAGCGCCGAGCTTTGAGGTGTTCTTCTGTCCAGTCTTCACTTTATCTTTTTGCTTCGAGTTACTGCAGCAGGTGCAGTCGATGTACTTTACCCCTGAAGATGCTTCCAGTAGTGGAAGCCAACATCTGTCTTGAAAGCCTTGGTGACGCAGATTTGACCGGAAATCCAAGCTGTTGATTAACTAACTAAGTATTTAATAGTTACTTCTGATAACATAATTGTTAAAAGATAAAATTTTAACTGCAAAACAACCTTTTAATTCAGGTGAAAGACCTGAATGTGCCCAGCTTCAATATACCTAATGTATGAATTAATATAAAATAAAAAATTATTCATGTTTTTAATGATCCCAAATGACCCATTGAATTAAACAATTATAGTTATAATAAGTTAAATAAAATTTTAACTGGCAGTAAAAGCAATAAAAAACATAAACCCATAATTGACAACAGATTTTTAATTATGTGAATTAAAATTTTGTTTTTCCTTTAAATGTTGTCGTGTATAATGAGGTCCGTTATTGTAAAGTATTAATACATGTCAGCGAACTTTCCTAGATCTAAATCAAAAGTCGTAATTTTCAATATGGCAGCAGATAATAAGATAAAATATGGAGGACTAATTTATCTTAGAAAAAGGTATATTAGTGCAAATTTCCGCTCAATCGGCGAAATAGTTCAAGAAATTATATAGCGTTAAAGTTTCAAAGTTCAAAAGTCGATATTTTCAAAATGGCGGCAGATATCAAAACAAAATGGTTAATAAAGAAGTATAATTGGTGCAAATTTCAGCGCAATCAAATGATTTTTGAGGATGTATGACCTTTACTGCCTCAACAAAATGGATTAATGAAGTCACAAATTTATGATTGTCCAGGTGCACTACATGTAAGGACAGATTTATGTACCAAGTTTCAACTCTCTAGCTTGAAAACTGTGGAGTTATGCGTGACACAGACAGACAGGCAACAGCTGAAATCCGCTGGAATTGTCTTTAAAAAATCTAAAACGGATAATTGGGTCGAAATCTCGGTTTCGGATTCTTTTGAAAGCCATACTTTTCCTATTATAACCCTTGGAAGCGATGAGGAAAAGTAAAAAAAAATAGAGAAAACATTATAAACAAACAATAAATAAAATGAAATGATTGAATCAATAATGAAAAATAATCGTCTAAAATTTGTTACTGCATTTTTAATTGTTTTAAATTAATTTGCAGACAATTATATATTCATTTTGCTCTTTTAACGGAGATGTATTGTTAATTTAGGTCAACTTGTTTAGGAAGCATTGGAACTCTAGGAGAAGATAATTAACACTTTTAAGAAAGCCTAAAACTTTCGCTGTCCAGTTAAAGAAGAAGAGAGGACCAACCAAGCCAAATCCAAGCAGTGGAACTCGTTAACAATAAAGCCGTGTCCAGTCCAGACTCCAGACTGCCGATCCAAACAGAGGAAACGAGCCGAGCAACGGTCTCTGCGCATGCCTAATCTGAAGTGCGCCTGCGCATCTCAGACTGGACATGCGCATCTCAGACTGGGCATGCGCAGATATACTAATGATATACACCAATGCGCAGATATACTCGTTTTCTCTGTTCGGTTCGGCAGTCTACACACGCCTTAAACTATCAAATTAACAAAGTAAATCTTCAACCCTAATTATTCAAGTTCTTTTTTTCATGAACTTTAATCTTAAACCATTCATATTGCATTACATATCCTCTTTATTGATTCAATTTAATATATATATTGAGAAGATTATGCCGAGATAAAAGGGAAGAAAAAAATCAATGACCCTGGCCAATTAATGATCAAGACTGAAGGAGAAACTATTTGCTCGAGAAACGTGCAAGTTCGAATCACGACCTAAACATAAATAATCCTACTTGTTGAGTATCATTTTTTTTCTTTGTTCTCTTTTATTTTATCCTTCCATTCTTTTGCTTTGCTGGAGACAGGGCTATTATGTTATCTCCTTTGTGAATAACTCTTACGTCTATTCATTTTGAAAGAAGAAGTGACCACCCAAAAGAAGGTTAAAAAAGAAGTAAGAACGAAACGAAAATATTTTAAAGTTACAGGTACGGTAAAAAGAAAATAAATCTTAATACATATTTCATAGTTGCAGTTTTATAATTAATGTTGATAAAAATATCAGATGATAATCCCCCACTTATGCAAGTCAAAATTCACAGTAGTGTTCAACGGTTATAGGAAATATATTTTTAAAAATATATAAAGACATCAATAAAATATATCGATTATAAATATAACATTATTATCAATTCCTTAAGAACAAAAACATAATTTTAGCAATTGCTTTAAACTATATTACTGATGCTGTTTTATGTATTTTATTTATTTGTTATTATAATGATTTAATATTATACTATAAAAACAAATGCCTTTTAAACTTGTTTGATGTCGAAGTTTAGTTCTCCAAGAGTCGTAAGTTCTAAAAAAGAGATGTTTCCGTTGCTCCGAAGGCTATAGTTTGAATATAGAATATAGAAGGCTAGAGTTTGAAGAAAATATTACGACATACTTTACAGGTATGAATTTCATCTAAAAGATAATAAATCCGTTCTTTGTGCGGACGATGAGTTAGGTCGATGGATTTTTAATTCGGATTTTCTTCGGCAGAGAGAATTTTAATCTAAGTAATTCATTTTAACCGAGAAACTTAGAAGACTTAGATTAGATCGCAAGCTTCGATAATCGAACAATCAGGTACCGTTGAACATATTACGACGGTAATTCATGACAGTATGTAGAACAGAAAGAAAATTGCGAATAGTGCAAGAAAGAGATGATGTTATCTGATTTATTACGCGCGGGGTTCGGAACGTCAACTCGATCTGACCCAGTTCTGAACAACGGATTTTTAATAGGGCTTTCTGAGGAAGGAAAAGAACGCATCTATACGAGAACGGTAATAACGTAGTGTGTTAGACGAGGGAGAAGTGGCGTGTGGCTTGTGACTCGGACGGCTTATTAAGTGTTAAGATTTGGAAGGCATCGGTAGTGAGTCCGGTAGCAGTTAAAGGACGAGTGGCTAATTGGTGGGATGTCTGAGCGGTTCGGTAGAAAGGTTTTGGGAAGGCTGCGATTACAGAGATGCCCGGGTCGAGTAGCGGTTACTGCGGACCAGTTCAATAGGCCAACCAGTTACTAACCTATAACAAATTCCCTACGCTTCAGGACCCGCTGTTCTACCACCGGGTGAAAGAATATTTGAATTATTTGTATAGCGGGTCTTGGACTATAAGTGACGTCACAAACCGGTCCGGGAATCACAACTTAAGACAGGCAGACGGAAAACCGGCTCGGCTTGCGTAACTGTAAAAATAAGCCGGTAGACGATAAAAAAAAAAAAATCCGAGAGAAAGAAGAAAAGAAAGAAATATTATACATTGGACCACTCATGATCCTGTTAACTTTCTCCGATAGAACACGTTTCGGCTTCTAAAGGCTACCGACTACTGACCGGAGCAATGAACTTCCGTCATTTCTTACCTTACACTTGGAAAATAAAATACCCATAAGTGCACCATTAAAAAATCCAATATCATTTGTCCGAGGATGAAATAATAGAGTATTCTATAGAACTAGTAAAAAATATATTCACTATAAAATAGTTATTCAATTTCACTTGAACAATGGAATCATTAATCTTATTATTACAGAGCAAAGGAGAAAGATAGATAATATTGTAACCCCTCCTAGATTCTGTCCAAGTCGATAGATTCCCAATCATTTAAACTATCTTAATAAAGAAAAATGTTGTTAATAAAAAAAATACATTAAAAAAAAGTTGCTTCATATTATTTTCAGCGACTCCTTTGTCACGGAGGCGAAAAGTATTTTATCTCCAGTAGGGAAAAAAAGTTATGATTTTGAATTAGTTTAGAGGGACTAAAACAGGTCTTTTCATCCCTGAACTCAAAAAGTAGGGAGAAAAAGTAAAGATTGAAACTTAATTATTTTATAAATAGTAGAAAATGTATGGCTAATGAAATGAAGTTGTGGAAATCAGGTTGGCGGCACTGCTCTTTTTTGACCATGTTTATCTTTGTTTACAACATTATAACCTGCATCTAAATAACCTTCTATTTAAGTTGAATTCCAATTCTTATTTGTTTTTTAATGTTGAATCTCTTATATCTGCTATTAAAAGTGCTAATAATTATTGTTATTTATTAAAATAATAAATAAAAACGGCAATGTACGAAAATGTGTATTTTCTTCCTACTGGAGATAAAATATTGTATGTACCTCGTGAGTAAAGTGCAATTATTCCCCTCGCGATAATTATCTCCCTCGGCTGCGCCTTAGGAGCTAATTAGAGTTATTCCCTCGGCTGCGCCTCGGGAATTAAAGAGTCTAATTCCCTCGGCTTCGCCTCGGGATTTAGGGACCATGGTTCCTTCGGCTTCGCCTCAAGAACCAACTTTTTTCGCTCAGGGAATAATGGCTTACTTTACTCCCTAGATGCACAAATAACTATTTTTTTAATTTAAATAAAAAGTTTATTTGTTTTCTTTATAATTAAACGGGTAGTTAGTGAGAAGTGAAAAAAGGGCTTTACCAGTATTCCATCTATTAGAACTTACCAGTATTATCTTGTTCTCAAGTTATCCGAGTTTAAAGATATAAATGAAGATCCAGTAGTTTAGATGTTTCAAAAGTCTACTCAAGCTTAAAAAATATTACGTGAATTTTTTACAATAGAAGTAAACGACAGTCGTGCCATAATTCCATTGCAACAATTGAAAATTACCTGTTTTTCTCTAACAGGCACCGTCCGCTTTTAAGAACTTTATTATTTGCAGAGAAACCCATAATGTTTTTAAGCAATTTATATTTTAGTGCCTTTAAAAATTTTATTACGAGCCCCACAAAAACTTCACTTTTACGGACAGCAGCTTTTACGGATCAACCGGTATGAAAGTAATTTTCAAGAACTCGCAACTGTATTATATTGGATCAATTATCATTATATATGTGGAGTCATGTCCAAAATGTTACAGATACTAAGGAGAATTACTTGTGAGAGCTTTAGAGAATTGTAGAGCGGTGAAGGATCGTCGAGGCTCCTTGGTCCATACTGTTAAGGAAGAGTTTGTTGATGCAAGTCTTGCTTGAATCAGACACGGGATTGCGGCATCACGAGATCAATTTCAACCTCGTGTCTGAATCTTCTCTTTTTTCTTGTTTCCGTAGTTGGGAGTGTGACCCTGTACGGCAGTGTACGGAGCGCAGCCCACCCGAAGGTAATGGACTTGAAGGTAAATGATAATGCGACTGAAATGGCCGTACCTAAGTATAAGAAATATAATACGGCTTGACGGTAGACAATTTAGACGATTCCCTTGAGAACAGCTAAGTCCGTCGTGTGTACAGACTCTTATCTTACTGCTGAGGTGTACTCCATCTATTAGCCTCATTATCCGTGAATATCTTCAATTAAAAGTTTTAATTGTACATCTCTTTTTAACTTTACGAACCTAATTAATACGATCGCGGACTTTTCGGAGGTTAATATATTATTTGACCGTGGTATAATTTACAGGATCCTTTCCACTTGTTGAAATATTTTATATCTTTTATGCCTCCGAATTGACTGTCGTAACCTTGAGATTAAAGAAATCGCACTCGGTTTCATTTACCGCACCATTATATCTGTAGACACAATAAATTAAACTTCACACCGATATAAAAACTATAATTTAAGGCTCCCGCCATTCCGACGGTGTATTTGCTTGGGCGGAAAATTTTAATACTTTTGACTGTATACGAAGCAATTACCGCGAGTGATGAAAGAAGAAGAAAAAAAAAACAAGTAGCGTAATCAGTTATTAAAAATAAATTAGTAAATATAAAACCCACATGAATACATCCTCAGAACACTTTAACTGCTATCAATAAATTTTAAATCCGAATTTTGAGTGCAATCTTATTTAAGATTATAATTGCATTTTTTAAAAAGGCGCAAGACAATAAATATTAATTTAAATAGAAATCCTCATACTGGAGGATTTTTAATACGTAATCTTTAATCTGTTAATTAATTATATTACTAAATTTAAAGCTTATACCCAACTTCTTTTAAATTTTAATTAATAAATTTCTTTTTTGCCAGCATATAAAACAGAAGTTAGATTTTCAAATTTCCACAAAAAAAATAAAAAGTAAAAATTTCCTACACATCATTTCAAAGTACGTACCTAAATCGTATTACATTTTTTTTATGAATTTCATGTTTTACAATTTTGGTAGTATTCATACTACGGAAAGATTACATTTTAATTTAAATCAAATTATAATTATTATTAACTACGGGAAACAGACAGAGAAAAATACACTCCAGCACCGGGATTTGAACCACGGGCCTCTATATTGGTGGAACGCTATACTGGAAATATAGAGGCCCGTGGTTCAAATCCCGGTGCTGGAGTGTATTTTTCTCTGTTTGTTTCCCGTAGTTAATAATAATTATAATTTGATTTAAATTAGAATTTAATCTTTCCGTAGTATGAATACTACCAAAATCGTAAAACATGAATTTCTAATTGATTGTACTAGGTACAGGTACTAATTGGGTACTTAATAATTATAAGCGTTATTTCTCGGTCTAGTTCTATGTCATTAATGATGACTTCTCAGATTTGTGGAAAATTGAAAGCTTAAATTCGGTAATATAATGTAATATTAATGTAGCAAAATTGAGCTAAATTGTAAAAACTTGAAGTTTAAAAACAATAGACTTATTTATTTGTTATTAATCAATTTTTTTTATTTTATTTAAATATTATTTAACTAAAAATATAGGCAAACAAAAGGATATATAATACTTATTTGTATAATTTATTTCAAGGGGCAGGATATTTTACAGATAAGTTACTAAGTACAGATATATGTTATGTATTGTGGACAATTCAAATCAAATGCTTGTCAAACTTATTTTAAACTATTTTTTTTTCTCAAGATAAATACCACACTTTTTGTAACACTTATAGCTCAGCTTCTGTAATAGATAAAGATATGGAGTTTGCGGGGTCTGAAAACTACATTCTCCGACTATAAATCTCATAAATATAACTTAACACACTATTGGGTAAAAGCCATGCAATGACAGCTTGAAATAGGGTATTATAAAAGAAAGTCATTGTCCGGGTAGTTTTGATAAAATAAACGTATTTAAAAAACGAATATTTTTTTTTAAAGAAACAGCTATAGCATATTTTAAATATTTACTTGTACGGTTTAATATGTCAGCAATAGCTGATCGACGCATTGTTTGCAAGGAGCAATGACATTTATTTTATCAAAACTACCTTGACGACTTTTTTTATAAGACCCTAATTCAAGCCGTCATTACAAGGCTTTCACCCAATAGTTTGTTAAGTTATATAAATTAAATTTAAAGTAGAAGAATGTAGTTTTGAGACCCCGCAAACCCCATATCTCTATATATTACAGATGCTGACCTATAAGTGTTCAAAAAAGTGCCATTTTTTTTTTGCCCACCCTGCACAAATCAACTACTTTACTAAATGTTTCGTTATTAGAACTAAAATGCTTTTCTTTATTTTTTATATTCTTCTTAAATAATAAGGGTAATCGTAACAATATCAATAATAACTAATTAAAGCTAGAAATAATTTTACTAACTCTTATTTCTAATAATTAACCTTTCCACGTCCTTGAAAACTATAACCTTCAATCCACATATTTTGCTTTTCTTAATTCATATTTTTTATTATTTATATCTAATTGCGTTTTATTTTGTTGTTATACTTTTTTAAAATGTCAACGATAGTAATAAAAGTAGTCCAAGATATATTATTAGAAAAACCTTTTAATTTAACTACCTTTCCGCGGCCTTGAGTATAATAATATAATCATACTTGAAGTATTTTTTACTAATTACAAAATAAAATGTAGCACCTTGTTTTCAGTTTTTTTTTTATTTCCTTATTGGAAAACAATTAGTTCGAAACCCAAAAATGTAATAAGTGAATTCTAAGAAAACAACTCAATATAGTGTTTAAATAACAATAAATTGATAATAACAGATCAAATCTACCTACTAATAACATTTAGTAGGTATAAGGTCCCTTTAACAACTTGGGCTAGTAGTGTATACCTATCTTATATAACCTATCTTATAATACTTCAATGCACTTGGGAGGCTCCTCTACAACACATCAGTATAGCACAAAAACTCGCTAAAGTCTCCGACCCACAATTCCTTCCCATCTTCGACTTTAAATCCGAAGTCGACAAGTGTGCCAAGCGCCTACATCTGGATCACCTTCTTACAGAGGATTTTAGTGTAAGAAAGCTTAGAAAATCGCTAAGGGAAAAGTCCTTCGATGAATGGTCCAGATGTAAGTGGCAGGATATCGGAGTGTGTCACTTCAAGGATACTCCCAAGAGTAATGAATACCTCTGTGAAAGGAAAATTCTCTCTGGTTCCGAGTGGACTAACTCAATCAAGCTAAATACTAACTATGCTCCTTTACGGGGTGTGCCAGGTCACAATACAAGAGATGTTGGGAACCTCTGCCGTAAATGCGGAAGAGAGCCTGAAACTCCAGCACATGTGCTCGGACATTGTCCTAACAACATGCTCCTTGTAACGCGCCGACACCACAACTTAAAGCACAAACTTATCGAGCTACTCTCGGAGAAGGATTTTACCTGCTACGAGGAGGTTCACTGCATAGACGATGACGGCTCTTCGAGATTCTGTGACATCGTAGCCTTCCCGAAAAATGCAAAGAAAGCTTTAATAATAGACCCTACTGTCAGGTATGAAACCAACGAACTCACCCAAGGTGAGAAAGTCCATAAGGAGAAGGAAGGCATTTATAAAAAGTGCATCACATTCCTCAAAGAAAAATACCACGAGAGCCACGGTGCCAGAGAATACGAAGTCAGAGGTTTTTGGATTGGCTCTAGAGGATCCATACCTAGTTTAACATCTTTATTCTTTGACGAGGTCGGTATCGACAGATAATATTTGACAACCCTGTCAGAGTCGATTATTTTAGACTCACTGGGAATTATTAACTACCATATCTACTAAACATATTACTTACTTTAATTGTATCGTATTTTACTTTAAATCGACTTGTTTTGACAGTGTGACCCTTTCTTTGTTTAATGGTAACTTAATTGCTAATATTATATTATAATTGTTTTGACCATGTCATTTAATTAATTGTAGAGAATATTATTTTAATTATTTAATTAATGTCTCACGATAGATCAGTACGCTGTGTGTTTAGCAACTCATTCTATTTGGGCAGCATCACTGTTATTTTTGTAAATAAAGTGTTTCTCTCTACACCTACTTATACTATTGATATTCCAATTCTAAACTTTTATTTTCTTATATTAGTTTCATAAAATGTAAGTTTATCATTTCATTTACATATTTTTAATTATCACTTATATTTTTACAAGAAACCGATTATAAATTTATTTATTTTTATTTAACGTTTTCCGATTTATATTTTTTATTCTATTCTATTTTTTTATTTTTCTTCGTTCATTGTTTTTCTTTTCTTAAAAGCAAATAAATATTTTAATTGGATTTAACATCAGTTAAATGCAAAGCACAATGAAAGTGTATATAATCCACAACACGAAATAAATAAAAGAATAGTTGCGATATGTAACAACACACAAGTTTTAACGGATCTAATAATTGAGTTTTATTTTACAGACGTAAAATAAAATAAGAGAAAGGAAAGAGCGATGTAAAGGGTTCGCTAATGGATCGTAATCTCTGAGGTTCGGAGTTCAAGGTGTCCCACGAAAATCAAAACAATAAACAACCAAATAATACTTTCCTTTTCATAGTTTTTGCAGAAGCCAAAGGTCGACCTAATACTTTCTAGCCAATAATGTAGTACTTACACTTTCTAGCTAGTATTTTTATATAGTTAAAAATAGAATTATCTTCTTTTTTTTTTTGGCTGTGATACAATTTTAAGGAAGAGGAGGAGTTGGTTATTCTGAAGTAGTAAGAAAATATTGTCTAGAATGTTAACGAGAATATAATTTACAAATCACGATTACAAATTGTAACTTTTACACAAGTTGAGTATCTACTTTCATTTACTGTTCGCTTTAAGAATATGAGAACATTTGTACAGAAGTACAGAAGGAGGGTTTTTATTTATTTACAAATTCTACTCAGGTAGCTGAATAGTACTCCGAAACTTGGCAAGTAGTATATAAACAACATTAAGAATGAACTTGGAGTAAACATGTCGCCTTGCTTACCTGGAAAATAGCATAATGCATAATAACGTGAAGTTCTAGTCGAGGAATTAGGCGCTCCTAATCCCTTATACGACATGGCCAAATATCAAGACAGAATTGCACAATTAAAATAATGAAATGGCAATCCATTGTTATTGCGATATAATCAGTGCCGGCCCGAGGCAAGTTTTAGGATGGAGCGAGATCCAATTTTGGTGCCCCTCTTTGCTTGCTTCTAAATTGGTTCTAAATGGGCGTCGTTAGCTGTACATTATTGAGGGGGGGGGGGACACATTCCGGGAGGGCGGTCCAGGGGCGATCGAAGCCATTTTCTTCATTTTCTATTCATCAGTATTATTTCAGTCATGTATTATTTATATATTTTCAGTTATGTACGTTATAATCAGTTATGTACGTTATAATCAGTTATGTACGTTATAACATTAATACTTATTCGTGCATTCAAATATCAAGGATAATATAAAACAGATACAATGTTTTATTTACGGAATTGGTCATTCGCTTACTAGCCACATCCTCAAAAAATCTTAAAGCGAAGCAAAAAACTTTTTTTTTTTACTTCTGAGGTACCTGGCTGGCGCCCCCTGGGACTTGGCGCCTGGAGCGGCCGCTCCGTTCGCCCTATAGTAGGACCGGCGCTGGATATAATTGATGTTGGTGTGGTTTAATATTTACGAATGTGAAGCCCAAACTTGAGGCTGAATCGAGGAATTAAGTTTAGCTCTAAATTTGAAAAATACTTTTTACGTGTTGTTAAAATATATTTTCTTCGTAGTAATTTTCTAGAATGAAAATAATAAATGTATCCCTTGTTAATGAATATGGACTTTTTTTTTAATGTAACTGTCAAACTAAAAGAAGTATCCTCAAGGGTTTAATTCGGTTTGACCTATGCATGTTACGTGTTCTACAAAAACTAAGCTTCACAGTTATATTCTTATTAATGGGTCTTATTTTCTCACAAGCAGCTGAAGAATAATTTATTTTTATGCGCGATTTTGTTTTGGTAAGAATCCAATCTAATTATTGTACACTTTTCCATGTCATTGTGTGAAATAATTACTTATTAAATGGAATGTTTTGTGTTATGGGGATGATTATGATTAGTGCTTTGTTATTTTTGTTTAGTTTTATACAGTTGTTAATGTCGTTTTAAGAATACTTATCTCTTATCTAGTTTTTTAACGAAATCATCTTTGAAGATGGTAATGTAAAGCGGATTTTATTCATACTTAATATATTAGAATATACTATTAGTTATTTTGAATGTTAAATTATTATTATGATTGTAGATTGAACTGACGTACAAAGAAGCTTTGTGATACTTGACTCTGAATTTAGTACCGAAACAGATCATGTAATTTTATTCGTTTTACCAGGTAAAAATTTTAATTAAATTATTGAAGGAATTTGGATTAGAGAGATTTTTTATACTGATATCAAGAAAACTATAGCATATGTATGTTTGTTTATTTAAAAAAATTTAATAAATGTTGTTTATAGGCTTGAAAATGACCGGCAAGGTCGAAACGTCGCCAACGCCTAAACTAATGTGAAGAATAGTTTTTTATTTACCCTAACAAGGATCCATCTACCTACTTTAGTAACATATTAAAGGGTACACATAAGATAAATTATATTGAAATAATTACTGTTATCATCAGTTATCTACGAAGATAATAGTTATCTACGGAAACAGTTAGGATCAAATTTATTCCTTACATATTTTAAAAACGCCCATTCCAGATGTAGTAAAAAATGAATGGGGCATTTTCCCAAGCGAAAAAGATTTTTTCATTCTGGAATACCGTTTTGTTATTAGTATTCGTCGGTCATTATGTATAAACGCTAATCTTTCCGTTACGGAGAGGAGGAGCTAGGTCTACGGAATAAATTAAAAAGGAGTAAATAGTTATCATGAGGAAGGCGCTTCGGTCAGAGTGGGAGATGTTTCCGATCTACGTCCCCTGAGTTGCTCGGACTGCGGTCGACGACTACCAAGTCGAACAGAGGTATTCCGTCGTGTCGATAGTACAGATAGCCAGAAGAGGACTCCCTACAGACGGACTAATGGAACGTTTTCTTGTGCTTTCTGTACCTCGGTACAGTTACATAAAACGAGGCGGATTCTCTTGAAAAGGAAGCAATTGTGGAGAAGATCTAAAAGGATAAAAAAATAGACGGGGTAGCCGGGGAATAGCTCTGGTCAGGAAGAACACGGAGGATGAGGACACGCTCTGCCGAACATGCCCTTGCTCCGGCATCCGACACACGACGCCATATTCCATGCAACTCAGACTCCCAGCTCTCCTCGACAAAGCTCTCAACACAATACTACTCTGCACAAGCTTTAAAACATAACTATGCAAACAGACTAATAAAATAGAAGCACAGAAACAAAATAACCTGTCTCAATACTTTTCAAACACTCCCATACATAGAAACAATTAAAACAAGGCCTTACACGAAAAAAAAAACATTTAAATACTGATTTAACAATAGCATATTAACAGCTTTATAATCATAAGGATAATGTAACATTTTCAAGGTGAACCCATAGAAGGTATCCTACTGCTCTCACATAATATAATAAAACTGAATGGCATTTAAACAATAATACTTATTCGTGCATTCAAATATCAAGGATAACATAAAACAGAAACAATGTTTTTATTATAGGATTTTGTTTTTTAATGCACTATATATCTTAAATTATTTATATACGTATATTAGGTAAAGAAACTTTTTTTTTTTTTTTCCTTTATTTTTTAAGTCACAACTACAATTTTTCCATACAACTTGTAACAAGCGACTGAGAGCAATAATAATATTAATTATAATAACAGTAATAGTAATATAATAATAATAACACTAATAGTATTATAATAGTAATAATAATAATAATAATAATAATAATAATAATAATAATAAATAATAAAGAGAACATGGTTCACATGATGTGAGATAATTCACTCAGTAGTGACACTCAACTAAATATGATAGTTTTTATTTTATTTATTTATTTTTTATTTTTTATGAGGAGTTACAAAAGGTCACGTGGCCACTTACGCTTAAGGCGCCTGTGTGGGTTATCTGGCAGAGTGATTGAGGCTAGGTTTCGAACTAAAGGATTAGGATGAACGGAAAATTTGGAGTGAAAGGATTTATAGCGAGAGGATGCGAGGTCTTGGACAAAAGGAACATTCAGGTCATTATGGATTGTGAGGTTTGATACATAAAATGGGGCGTTGGTGATTTTGCGGAGGATTATTGATTGGAGGGATTGGATTTTGTAGGAGTTAGACGGCTTGGTAGTTCCCCACAGTTCAAGTCCGTAGGTCCAGATAGGTTTTATAATAGTGTTATAGATAGTTAGTTTGTTCTGTAATGTAAGTTTTGATCTAGAGTCAAGAAGTGGTAAGAGTAGTTTATAGCGTCGTTTCATGTCAGTTCGTTTGTGTCGTGTGTGTGAGTTCCAGGTGAGTCTTCTGTCTAGGTAGAGTCCTAAGTATCGCACTTCATTAGAAACAGGAAGAAGGGAACCGTTCAAGTGAACGGGAGGACAGGTTGCTCGTCTTAGGGTAAACGTAACATGTACACTTTTTTCGGCGTTAAATTTGATTTTCAATTTTTGAGCCCACTTTTCAACGAATAAAAGGTGGGTTTGAAGGTATTGGGATGCTAATTGGTGGTTGGAATTGGTTGAGAGGATGGCCTTATCATCGGCGAAGGAAGCTAGGAAGGTATTGGGGTGAAGCGGGATATCAGCTGTGTACAGGGAATATAGGAAAGGAGCTAGAATGCTACCTTGAGGCACGCCTGCAAGGATGGGAAAGGAATGGGAGGCAGAGGATCCTTGAGAGACTTTAAAGGATCTGTCTTTCAAATAAGAGGATAAGATTAGATAATAGGTTGGAGGAAGGATTCTCTTGAGTTTCCACAGCAGCCCCCGGTGCCAGACTCGATCGAAGGCTTGTACTTCGTCAAGAAAGGCAGCAGAAACATACTGCTTTTTCTCAAGAGCGGAAGCGATAGTGTCTGCAACGCGATGGCACTGGTGAATAGTTGAGTGTGCTGCTCGAAAACCGAATTGGTGATCTGGAAGTACATTGTGGGATTCTAGGATAGGAAATATACGACGAAGTAAGAGTTTCTCGAGAATTTTACTCATTACAGGGAGGAGACTAATAGGACGGTAGGACGAAGGAAGGTGAGTGGGCTTATTAGGTTTGGGAATCATGATAATCAGGGATTGTTTCCATTGGGACGGGAAGTAGGTGGTACGAAGGACTGAGTTAAAAATATAGGTTAGTAACAGGAGGGCTTTCTTAGGTAGATTTTTAAGAACTTTAGCAGTTATTAAATCGGACCCAGGTGCTTTATTAATTGGGAGATCTTTTATGATATAGGTCACATCGGAGGGATGGTAAGCTGGAGGAGGAAGAGATAGCTGGAGAGGAGAAGCGAGTTCACTTTCTATTAAGCTATCATGGTTAGGATCAGATACGTCAAGGTGAGGAGTAAAGACTGAGGAGAGGTGTTGAGCAAAAGAGGAAGCTTTGTCCTCGTCAGACAGGGCCCATGATCCATTGTCAAGACGAAGAGGAGGGGATATTGGTTTATAGGAAAGGATTCTTTTTGTCGCGGTCCATAGTGATTTATTTTCAGTAGTCAGTGATTCCGTATATGCGTCAAATTTATCTGCTCTGTATTGTTTTAATAAGGATGTCAGTTGTCTGTTAAGTCTATTGTACGTAAGTTTGTCTGCCATAGTTCTTGTAATTTGCCATCTAGCTCTAGCACGTCTTTTATCTGTTATTAGTGTCTTAATTTTTAGGGGTAAATTTGATTTTCTGTCCGTACGTAGTTCAGGGCCGGTCGAGTCTTTAACTGATTGCTGTATACTAACTGTCAGAAATTCAACTGCTTTGTCAATCTGTTGTGGCGTTTTTAAAGGAATTTTTAAGTCGATTTTACTGTCCAGTAAGTATTTGAATTTGTCCCAGTCTAAAGGTCCAGTTATAAGGGAAGGTTTAGAATTTTTAGGAACGGGTTGTACGTCAAGTGTAAGGATGATAGGAAGGTGATCGGAGGAAAGGTCATTCAGAACAGTAGTTTGATAATTGAGGTGAGAGAGACGGGAGGAAACAAAGAAATCTAGGAGATCTGGAAGTTTAGTGTTATCGTATGGCCAGTAGGTATATTGATTAGGTGTGATTACTGTGAGGTTAGAGGTTGAGACGGTATCGAGCAGCACCGGTCCACGCTGATTTCCCACTCTACAGCCCCACTGCTGATGCTTCGCGTTCCAGTCACCACCGGCAAGGAATATGGGTCCAAGAGAGGAAAAATAGGTTTTAAGTTGGAGTTGGGAAACTACTTTGTTGGGAGGGCAGTATACGGCGGCTACGGAAAAATTAAAATGTGTAGTGTTTATTTTAACTACTGTGGACATAAGGGAATCAGTTGGTTGGGTGGGGATTTGGTAATGAGAAATATTGTTTCTAATGAAGATTGCGGTACCTCCATGTGCTGTGTTGTCTGGATGATCTGTCCTGTAAACAGTGTAGTCAGTAATGTGTGCATGTGAACGTGTTGTGTAATGAGTTTCTGTGATGAGTGCTATGTCTATGCGTTTGTCGTGTAAGAGAATGTCTAATTCGTCCTTGTGAGAGAACTGATTCAAGCCGTCGGCATTCCACAAAAGGACAGACAGGAAACTATTCTGGGTCATTGTGCAGGGATGAACGCAGGAAGAAGGGTAGATAGCAGGGTTTTTAGTATCGGTATTAACGGGGTTATGATTTTTTTGACTTCAATAAATAAGTTACTTAGTGAACCGAAGAGTGAGGTGAGGTCATCTGAGGAAGTAGGAGGAGGAATATTGTTTCTAGTATTATGGCCACGGACTGCGCCGGAGTAGTTTCTGGGAGTCTGAGGAGGTTGAGCTGTTTGGGGTTCATGTTGTTCAGTAGATTCTCTGTTGTCATTTGCTGCGTTGAGCGAGGGGAAATCATTATTAGTAAACGTATTTCCATTGGTTTGATCGTTTTTAATCACTGATTTAGGCTGGACAACTCTCCGTGCTGTATCGTCTCGCGGTCTTCGAAGACGTTGTTTATCTTTGAGCTCCTTATATTTTAGGCAGCCCTTGTAATTAGCAGGATGAGCCCCTCCGCATAGAGCACAAACACAGTTCGTAGTTCTCGGTAGGGGACAGTTTTTGGCTTCGTGGTTTCCTGAACATTTTACGCATTTCATTGTATAGTTACAATAAGTTTTACTATGACCGTATGCCTGGCATCTGGCGCATTGTATGATTTCACTTCTAACGTGGGGTTCCTCAACTTTTACTTTGCTGTATACAAGCTCTCTTAATTTAAAAATATCTTTATTCTTAGAACAGCGTGGTTCAAGGTCAATGAAAAAAACAGGCAGTGATTCTTTTGTGCCCTTTTGTTTAATGTTAATTACATTGCGAACTGAATAACCCAAAATTTCTAGTTCGGATTTTATTACCTCTTCCGGTGTTGACGGGTGAATGTTTTTTAAAACAACGCGATAAGCTCTCTGCTCCTTGGCTTGATATGTGTGGTGTGGTGCATTTATTTCTTTTAAATAATGAATCGCGTCTCTGTAAGACAATGAAGTTTTAAAGAAGAAAACAACGTCCGAAGCTCGGGTCTTACAAGAGAAAGAGTCTTTTCCGACTTTATTCTCTAGAGCCTGGCATAACTGATAACAATTGTTGACTTGCCTTACATATATCGGAGGAGGTTTGTAATCTTCTATGTTGGACTCAGTGTTATCAGTGGGTGCAATAGATGAATACGGATTCGGGGTAAAAAATTGTGACGACGTCGCAGTAGAGTTATTGTTATTCGAGGATTCCTCGGTCCTAATATTAATTGTATCGTTTGAAGATGCGGCAACTTCCATACTGTTTTCTTTACCTGTTTCGTCTTTTGAACGTTTGCGCCCTTTTTTGACAGGTGGACTTCTTGTTGATGAGCGCGCTCTCTTTTCCTCTATTTTTTGTTTTCTTTTGTCGCGGGCTCTTGCTTTAGGCATAAGAAATTCACTTTCAGAATAAACCTCCGATTGGGTATCTGAAAAGGTAGGCTCGGGTTCTGATTTCGATTCCTCCATTAAAAATAATAGAGAAATATTATTTATTATTTAAAGCGGGCAATGACCCGCTAAGTGTTCGTAAACAAAG
Source organism: Gerris lacustris (assembly GCA_951217055.1). NCBI lineage: Eukaryota > Metazoa > Arthropoda > Insecta > Hemiptera > Gerridae > Gerris > Gerris lacustris. Next base: position 74,537,097 of record OX578278.1, read on the forward strand.
ATATCAATGTTTTGATGAATTACCTTATCGAAGGAAAGACTCGGGACCGAAGGTCCCTCTCCGGAGACTGGGCAAGCTCGGAGCACGTGACTCCCCACTCCTCTGAATAACGCTTCTATACACTAAACTATAGAAGTTTTCTTCCTTTAAAACTAAAAGAACTGCCGCATAAAATAAAATAGAACTTCACAAATGAAAAAAATAAAATAAAACGAACACTTTTGCAAAAAATCAAAATAAAATAATGTCTAGAACTTCCGAAATTACGATTTGAAAAGAGAGCGAAAGAGAGCGATGTTTACTGTAAGGCGACTACAATCGAACTCCCTAAAGAAACTTAACAAGACATTGTGATTTAAAGTGACTTTTAGAGGGGAACTGTTATGTACGCTTGCTTTTTCTTTAAATGAATCTAACAATGAAGTGGTTATAGTAATAATTCACTAAAACGGTTACTGTTACTTAGTTCCTCCACACTAAATAAATTAAATCATGTAAAAATTATTATCATTATCACTAACAAGGATCAGAAAACAAGGGACTCAACCAGTACAACAATTTGTAAACTATCTATAAGCGATAGTTTAAAAGAAGAAGATAGAATATTATTTTATCTACTCACGGCAGCAAAATTAGGCATTGTTGTACTGTTTTCAATCTCCAAAATGTTATTTTTCTTGATTCTTTTACAAGTCAAAAAAACACGCAGCAAAATATGTGTCAAAGTGTCAGCAAAAGTTCAAAGTGTCAGCAAAATAACAAACAGGCTGCCAAATTTTAAGAAAATGTTACTACATCTCAGATTATGAACTCTCCCACATTGTTCATTTTTGTATTTTTAAGCGTTATATTCTGCTAAATATTTATATGTTTTTTGAAATTACCTTTAAAAATTATAATAATAAAACTAATATTATTATTTTACAGTCATTATTTTTAAAAAATCGCTAAAAATTGAGATAAATAACAGCTGTTAATAAAAAAAAGTGGCAACACTGATTCTTTTGACTTTGTTTTGTTTTAACTCGAGTCATCAATTGGATTTTTACAACTTTCATTGCTTTAAATCTTTTATCTATCAGAAAAAGATAATTTAATAGTTTTCTGTTATTATTTTGATAAATTTGTTAATTAGATTTTTGAAGTTTAAATAAAAATATGGATGATAATGTTGTGCAAGACGTTGAAGACTTGTTTGATAACACGCCACCCGAAATGGCAAATATTGCAACATCATACAAGGAAAGTTTATTGCCCTCTAAATCAGGTACTAAAATCTTTAATGTAATTTTTCTGCCGTTAGTAGATAAAATATTGTATGTAACTATGCAGCAAAGGAAACATTCCTCGTTTAAAGACTCGTTTAAAGATTACCTGCTTCGGTTACACCTCAACAGGTAATTAACGTTTTCCTGCCTCGGCTTCGCCTCGTCAGTCAAAATGTAATTTTCCTGACTCGGCTTCGCCTCGTCAGTAAATTAGTAAATTTCCTGCCTCGGCTTTGCCTCAGCAGTAAATTTATTTAGCCTATCCTCGCCTTCGGCTCGGAACTAAAACTTAAAAAACTTATCAGCAAAATTCCATTTTGCTGCCTAGTGACATAAATAACTATTATGCTTGTCAATGAAAATGACTCATGAGCATTATTTAATACCAGTTCGACAAAACCGGTATTAAATAATGAATTATTTTACTCCTTGATTTGTTATCAGTAATTAATTTATTGTTGAAATAAGCTTCTTTTAATGAAAATATAATTCAAAATTATTAAAATGTACATATCTCTTTAGGTTTAGGAGACGGTATCAGAAGTAATAGGTACTGAAAAATAACTAATAATTGTAAGTACAAAAGAAAACTTTACGAAATTTTTAAAATAAAGAACAATCTATGAAAGTTGTTTCTTTTCATAAAATAATAAATTATTAAGTAATTTCATGTTTGCTCTTATATACATGGCTGTTTATACAGCGAGTAAAATTCAGTAAAATTTAACACCTTATGACCGCGTTTGAAAGTTCACGATTATGTCCTCCAACAAGACCGACAGGTTTCTTTTTATCGATAATACCACAATTCGAAAATTTGAGAATTAAAGTATATAAGAATGCCAAAATGAAGATACAAAAATAATTTGTAATATAAATTACACGATTACATGATTGAGAACAGTTACCACCTTTTATTTTTTATCTAAATCCTTTTTTTTCAAAGTTTATTGATATAGTTCCTTCTCTTTCTCGAAGATTGAAATGTGAAAGAGTGTGTTTTGACGCTATTATACGGCGCGGCCTTTAAAAAAAAAACCTAACGGTCGATCAGCTTATTTTGAATAAAATTGAACGAACCGGGAACTGTTTCATAATTCCTGTATAATAACCTATCAACATATTTTTTTTATCCCTTCAGAATCCGGCTAGGCTTTTTTATTTTTAAAAACATGAGGTTGACTGCACTGTTTCATAACATGTAGAAGGTTATGTTTTTTTAATTCTATAATCAATAAGAAAATAAGGATAAACTCATTACGGTTTATCATGAAGATCCGTCGTATTCAAACACTCACCCCAAATAATAATACTACAGAGTTTACTTATTAATACCTACTATAATTAAATACTTAAATCTTCACAAAATAAACTAAATGATCCATGCCTTTAGAGATTAAAGGATCGACAGCCTTCACGCCAAGGCACTTATAAGCTGCACATGTCAAAAATTAGAATACATATTTGAGTAAATTCTACTTAGAAGTGTTGTGTCCTTGCAGTAATATTCGTACAAGAACGTGTACTTTATGAAGAATCAATAATATGACAGAATTTAGCTTATTATCAATTTCACTCGCATGTATATTTAAGTTCACGAGTAGCACTAGACTCAATTGTCACAAACTAACATCCTTATCTATTTATTGAAAGTTAAAAATTAGGTACTTCTTTAGATTGTTACTCCCCTGTGTTTTTTAGAATATAAATGATAGACTAAATAACTATTAAGGCAAAGGAATGTTTAGTCCAATGTACTTTGGGACGAAGGAATATCATACTTCTGTTTCTATAAGGGGAGTAACAGTCTAAAGAAGAACATTCCGTACTCCTTAGATTGTTACTCCCCTCTGTTTTTACGAGGGGAGTAGCAATCTAAAGAAGTGCCAAAAATGATAACATAAAGATGCTACTTATAAAAAAATCATACAAATCCTATCTTTCATATCAGTCACAACAACACAACAGCCCTATTATAAGAGAATAAAAATAATAACTATAACAATAGCAATAACTATAACCTGACAGTGAATAATAAAGCAACAACTCTAAGAACGCTCTTAGATCTATCACCTTTACAGTGAATAATAACGCTACAACTCTAACTCTATACAGTGAATAATAACGTAACAACACTAAGAACCCCAGTGCATAATAACGCAACAACATTAAGAGCTCTATACAGTGAATAGTGAATAATAATGCAACAACTCTAAGAACCTCAGTGCATAATAACGCAACTACTTTAAGAGCTCAGAGCTCTATTCAGTGAACAATAACGCAATAACTCTAAGAACCCCAGAGAATAATATGCAACTACTTTAAGAGCTCAGAACTCTATTCAGTGAACAATAACGCAACAACTCTAAGAACCCCATATAGATTAATACGCAACTACACTAAGAACCCCTGTGCATAATAACGCAACTACTTCAAGATCTCTATACAGTGAACAATAACGCAGCAACTCTAAGAACCCTAAACATTGAATAATAACGCAACAACTCTAAGAACCCCAGTGAATAATAAAGCAACTACTTTAAGAGCTCTATACAGTGAACAATAACGGAACTACTCCAAGATAAATTCCTTGCGCTTAAACTTTTCTTTTCTGACCTCTAAGAATTGTTTTCTGCAGCTTTAGGAATAAAAGTTGTTTAGAGGTCACCTCACTCTTTGTTTCTTTTCAATTAGTTATTTTATTTTTTCCATCACTTAGACTTTTTTATTTCTTTCAAACCTTCAATTTAAAATGTATACCTGATCTATTATTTGAATATAAAATACTTCTTATTTCACGTTTAATATTGTTTATTATTCTTTAATTGACTTTAAAAAGTCTACACTGCATTCCATCCCGTTTAAATTGCATTCTTGTATTAATGCTAAATAAATAGTTAGGTATTTGTAAGGGTGTAGCGTCATTTCTGACTCATTCCTGATTTATTTAACATAAATATTTGTACAACTACAAAAACGTTTGACCCATATTTATTATATTATTCTTTTAGTCACTGGATGTAATTTATTATCTTCTTGTAACAAGATGCTTATTTAGATTTTTTTTTATCTTAAAAATATTGTTTTAAAACCTGAATACAATAAAACAAGGAGAACGTGACAGAGAAACATATAGGAACGGTAAGAACCTTGACTCATCTCCGTTTTGTGAATGTCTTCACCAGAATGAGCGAGTTTAGGACTGTTTCGTGTCTTTAACTCTATTTACCGATGTATAAATACTTTTAACCGTTTAACTGAAAATCACGTTTTTTATTTATTTTTTTTATTTAGAGTGTTTATTTTATGAGACATAATGAGCTTCTATACATTATTAATTATACGTTCGAAGATGGTTTTAAGTAATATAAATAACATTTTTACTATAAAAACATTTAAAAAGCAAATATGGAGGTTATAATCATGTTTATCTGTTAAATCTAACTTATTTTTCTTGCTCGTGTAAAAATATTAGATTTGCTTTTTACAAACACGGCTGTTAGCAATGTTTTCACAATTTTACTGTCGTGTTCTGTTAATTACTACCGAGACTTTTAATGTAAGTCTACAAATATTAGCAATGTTTTCACTATTTTACTGTCGTGTTCTGTTAATTACTACCGAGACTTTTAATGTAAGTCTACAAATATCCTTTTTAAAAGGTGTCCCAAAATTAACACAAGATTTGAATTTGCCGCCATTTGTGCAGTAAATTGTTGGCAACCCTGGAAAAGAAACCAATTTGACAGCTGGGAGTTTAGGGTTAGTAAAAATGGAGCGTTACACGATACTACAACGTATTTTTATTATTGATCGTGCTTTAACACGATACATTTATTTAATTTAATCGTGTGATTTAAAACCATTAGATTTATTTTTATGGGGTTAATTTAAAGTCAAAGGTCCTACAACAAACAATGTCAATAAGCCCACAACTACCCGTGCATTACAGGAGGAAATTAAACACTGCATCAACGAAATTCAGCCACATTTATGCAAAATGGCCATAGAAAATTTCGACAAAAGAGTGTGTATGTGCCAGCAAAGCCATTTGCCCGATGTGTTGTTCCATAAATAACCCTATCCTATGTACTTTATGATTTAATAAAAAAAATAACAATCTAAAGACAAAAAAATCTGTATTCTATTTAATTCAAATCTTGCGTTAATTTTGGGACACCCTATATATTAAATATCTGTTTATTAATTCCAGTTATCTTGTTAATAGTGACCTTTCGATGACGATGTTATAGAATAAATACTGGGAGTGAAAGAATCATTTCACATTCAACGTCTGGATGTTACAGTATAAGGATTTTACGATTAGATATTGTTTTATATCAAGGCCGTTTATTTTCTAGTCTATAACTTGAATAATTGCTTAAAGCCGTAAGAGTTTATATCGGTGCAAATGTTTAGCGGTTTTACGACACGGAAAAAAAGGTGTGGCTCGGGGGAATTTCGAATCACGTGCACAAGAACCTTTCGGTTCCATTCACTTCAAAAAACTAAGGAGGGGAAGTCAGACGAACCGTCGACGACTCCGTCCAATTTTTCTTCACTTGAATTCAAACTGCCCACACTCGTTCCACAATAGTTAAGAAAAAATTGACTCCCTTGAACCTCCACCGACACTCCACACACAAAAACTTTTTAATCGTAAACGGAAAGAAGAATAAAAAAAAAAAATTAAAAACTTGATGGAGAAAAGTTTGCCGGGCGAGCACGTGATGTCTGTTAAGCAAACTCAAGTCGAGGACTTCACCCCGTCTCATAGCCTTGGAATCATTAATTAAAACCCGTTTTGAAAGTGAAAATTAACGTTGGAAAAAAAATCGTATTTTATTATTATTTTTTTAAAAATATACTTGTATTACAAAATCATGTCAGTTAAAAATTAATAGAAACATAGAAGAAAAATAAAATATAATCTATAATTACTTTGAAAACTTGAAAGACTTGAAAAGACTTCCTTGGAAATTAATAAAGTTTTTCTTATTAAAGAAATAAATAATTTATTTAACCTTCGCCTTATCTATTGAAGAATTACAGTTTAAAGTCCGCTACTTAAAAGAAAAATTAAAAATCATGCATAAATAAAATAAATTATAAAAATCACAGGGAAGTACTTGTATCCAAGTACTTTTTAGGGTTTCGTAGATTATTAAGTATATACGTTATTATATTATCAAATAACATTTTTTTATTTCCCCAACCTGCTCTATATGAAAATAAAAAGAATATAAACAAATTTAGGCAGAAGGCCCCAAAAATGAAACAAAAGAATTAAAGGGTCTCTGGTTCGATCCCCTAAGGGGTCACAATGTTTTTTTTATCAGTAATGACAAGGTAAATTAATTTTTTTCGGAAAATTTTCATCTTCATCGCCCTACAATAAGGTATTTGCATGGATTATTTCAACATTTTAAGACTAGCCGTTATAGGGTGGTTTTTTGGGGGTATATTTAAACTCAAAAAACCAATAAGGAATGCAAAATTTAAACAAGCATATATATATTTGTAACCTACTCCTCGACAGCTTTTATTTGTTATATTACCCCACTCAAATATTAAAAAAAAAATATTTTACATATTTTTTTAAAATATTTTACCACATTTTTAAATACTGTATAAAGGTCCCCATACACGGTCAAAATGTTTGCGCAAACATTTTGACCGTGTATGGTCTAAATTTGCCCGACATCCGACATCAGGTTTGCGCAAACATGTTTGGGCGAACATTTTGCGCAAAATGTTTGATTGTGTATGGGGGCCTTAAAAGTTATGGATAAAAAGTACGAAATATTAATATTAATATCGAATTCAAAAAACGTTTGTCGTTCGATGTTCTTAATATTAATAAGAACATCGAACGAGTACGTAGTTTACATATTTTAGCATAAAAAAAGAAAATTTTGTACTACTAGAATTTTCGACCTATTCAAGTATGACTGAAGGAAAGCGCAGAAAACGTTAATAGGACAAGATATTAATATATCACGCTTGGATAGTAGGTGGAAAGGTAGTTGCGCTATTTTTAATCTAAATTGGTGAAAACTACGACTAAAAGCGCAATTTTCATTTTCTGAAGTATGTACCAATTTTGACGTAAGATGTCATAAAAAGACCAACTGAATCTAATAGTTTTCAAAAGAAATTGCAATCAAAAGATTAATTTTAAAAAATTACTCGTACAGTAAAAGAATAAGTAAGATTTGGAATGCTGTTAGAGCTTAAAATTGAAATCGAAGCTCTTCAAAAAAAATCAATTTCTGACCTGTTTTTCACACTTTTATTACATTATATAAATTTGATCAAAAACAGAAAGAACCAAACCTATTCAATTGCTACACACTACAATTACAATATTTTTTTTTTTATATGAATAGGCACCGTCGACGAAAGACATTTATTTATAAATGGTATTAAATAAAAAAAAATGATTTAATTTGTATACATGCTCATGTATCAACTTTAAATTATCAATTGTAAATAATGGCTGCATTAAGAAGTTAAAATATTTGATTTATCTATATATTATTATAGTATACCTTATACTATAATGATGTCTGGTAGCAACAGGCTCGTTGCAAAGATTATTGAAAGTTATTAAATTTATACTAATCTGATTGAAGTCAGGGTCAAGTTTAAAAGACGACATTTTAAATATGGCGGAATAGCGCAAATTATACTGAAAAGATTTTTCTTTTTTCTTTGTTCAAAATAAAAATGACTTAATGTTGTGCAGACTCAAGCCATCAGTTAAACTATAGATTTGGAACAGGTCGTCTACATTTTATCACTTTGTGAATAAAGAATTAGTCTAAACTATACTGGAAAATTATAGGTTTTGTGTACGGAAAATAAATATTACTTTGTTGTTCGAGGACTAATGGAAGGAGCCTTGGAAATATAAATGGGATGCTATTAGGGCTGGTTATTCACCGGTCCACGAGGCGTCCATTTTAAACTGCAGTCGACTTCCAGTCAATTTGGAACTGCTCTGCAATCGATCATATTTAGAATCGAGTTAGACCTCGCTTGTTTTTTCGAACAAGTTTTAAAACGAGATCTTATTATTTAAAAGGAAATTACACGTCCCGTCTTTTTGTTGTAATTATCTTCCTCTTTCCAATTTATTTGTAGACCCTTCGCAGCATAATTTTTTGAATACGTCAAACCGATGCATTTATAAGTTAGACACTTGGAAAGAAATCCTAACTCAAATAAAATATCTTAAAAAGTGAAAGATACAACTAACTAAACTTATCACTTATTATTTTTAAGTTGAGGAGCATACGCAGTTACGTCATAACAAATTTTACTTTCTCTGTCCCTTCTTTTCTTTTTTACATACAAATCACTGGCAAAAGTTTTCTATAAGTAATACTGATATTCATTTTAACACGACATGAATTATCTTGAGAGAATATGCTACCTAATGGCAGGATATTCTACAAAGTGGCAGGTTAGGCTACCCAGTGGCACTCGGATGAGTGTGTGAATTATAATAGAAGATGTCTTGGCCAACGCCTCTTGAATCGACGAGATGGTTGGTAAGTATATGGAGGGATGCCATGGATTTGGCTGAAGGATTAGGATGGTGATTTAGGAATTCGGAAGAAGCGAGGTCATATACAAAAGTAATTTTAAGGAGTGAATTGTAAGGTTAGAAACGCGTGATGGAGAATGGTGATTTCTCTAAGGATCTATGATAGAAGGGATTGGAGTCTATAAGAATTGAGCGCTTGGAGCTACCTCAGAGCTCAAAGTCCAAATGGGTTAAATAAGGAGTTTTTTTTTATATAAAGAGGTAGGTGGGATCTTTGGTCGATAGTCTATTAGTGTCCGTACGCTTGGTTTGTGTGTTGAGCCCACGTCAATAGTCGGTCAAGATGTAGCCCTTATACGGAAGAGGATTGTGGGATCACTCATTGGTTGAAGATGACGGTAGGACAAGTTGAATGCCAGAGAGTAACAGTGATATGAACACTCTTTTGCTTTTTTTATCCTCAACCGCAAGATTCAAGGTTAATAAGGTGGTTTTGGATGATGGTAGCTGCTATGTTAAGACAGTAGGAGGCGGATATTATAAATTTGTCATCCGCAAAAGTAGCTATTTGAGTACTTGGATGTTGGATTTATAATAAAGACCTAGATTACTTTTTTGTGGTACACCAGCAAGTATAGGACACGTAGGTGAATGAGAAAAGCCACAGCTTACATGTGGGGATGGGATTTAGGGATAAGGTAAGGTCGGAGGTAAAAGGAAGGACGCTCTTAAGTCTCCACAGAAGCCGCTGGTGACAAATCCTGTGAAAGGCCTGGACCTCACCTAGGAAGTCGCCTGTACTTTACTGTTTTCACTCGAAGGAGAACGAGATGGAGTGGATAATACGGTGACACAGTAGGATGGTGGAGTGTTGAGATCGAAAGCCAAGCTGATAATTGGGTAGGGTATTTGACGATTGAAATATTTTTGAGATACTCCTTAAAAGGAGTTTTTCTAGGATATTATGGACGACAGGAGACGGCTAATAATACGATAGGATGTGACAAGTTGGTAAGGTATTATTAGCTTTAGAGACCATTTTCATTTTAATAATAGTAGATTTTATTTATTTTTTTAATTTAAAGACATGCAAATCGAACTAAGGATATTTAAGAGTTATGCGACATAAAAATGTTGAAAATTAAATTTCCATGCAGGTTTTACAAGCAGTTCTCTCTAAACTCTATCGTGCAGCGCGGATATATAAAATTAATCGTTTTATAATTATTAAAAAACCGTTAGTAGGATATTTTTTACTTATTTATTAATTGAGCCACACGTACGATCATTACTAACAGAGATATGAGATTACTTTGAGATTGATGAATTTACAATTAAAACAAAACAGTTTAACAAGTTTATTATTTATGATTTATCATAATCTAAACACAAATGATGAATCGAAATCACTTTGAATATATTTAATTTAAAATTAATATTGTAAGTTTGTTTTAGTAAAATAAAAGTCTATTAATTAGCTGGAAGAGTGATAATGAAATACTCCAACACAATGTTTGTTATTTAGCTTTCACCATTGATTTAATTATTATTATAGTATGTTTTAAGTGCTATTTTTGAACGTAGTGTCTACGAAGTTCCAACTCATCCATTCATTTTTTTAATCGTTATTTGTTCAGAGTATTTAAGATTTTCTTTAAAACTCTATAAAATGTATGTTATGTACTCAATGTCCTTACGGACGTAAGTCCAATAACATCAAAAGGAAAAAAATTAAATTTTGAACAGATCAAGAAATGATGAGATTCTTCTGCACGAATACTTCGTAGTGAATTACTAAGAGTAGATATAAGCAGATGAAGCTTTATTGTTCTTCTTCGTGCTTTGAATGTTTAACGTCTCCTTCTGTTTGCAATACAGTTATGAAGTACGGCTTGAACAGAATGCAAATATACATTTTACGTTCCGTTTGACATTCGGGTAATGTTAACCGCAAATATTTCATCCTTGGTACAGGCATACGAGCAGAAACCACATCGTAAAAATAACAGAGTTCACTAAACTGTTTACTAAACCGATTTAAAAAAAAAACACCAACTTCAATAAATTCACACCAACAAGTAAAAAAAATAAAAATGTTAATACAATTATTAAAAATAAATGGATTTTAATTTGTTTTATTTTTTATTTAAAACTTTAAAATTACAAGATAAAAAGAACTTGTTATATACTACGTTTTTTAATTTTCTTTTGAATCATAATATGTAATGTTGATAATATAATTTTTATTGTCATATAAAATGTTAGTGAAATATAAATAGTTCCGAATTTATTTACTGCACACAAATGACACCCATCTAGAGAGCTGATCTTAAACCTATAAAAGGACAAATCTTTGAACAACGGATCTCACCAACACCGAATCTAAACCGTAGCCATCGATATGGCCCCGTGTAGGGGAGGGTAAGAGAAGAAAAATAAGTACAATTAAAGAAGTACAGATAGTTTACTTATTCTTTTTAGCTGTCATTCAATGTTTACCTCTTAATAAAAAATCACAAATTTGAAACCCGTCATAATGAAGATCGTAAAAATATGGGATACGTCAAAACAAATAAAATAACTTGTGGATTTTTCCGAACTAACTTAAGCCATACGCAAAATTTGCTGAAAACGAATTAATATCTGCTGAAAGATGGCTATAAGTATTAAAATAATGCATTCTCATCGTGTTCTGAGCTATTCTAAAAGTTTCAAGTGCCTAGCTATTCGGGAAGTTAGAAATCGATTGCCAGATTTGTACCGGACAAACAAACAAACAAACAAACAACAAAGCAAGCTAATAAAAACGTAGTAAAAAAATACAAAAACCAATATATTGTTAGAATAGTAATAAACAAAATTATAATGTATCCTACCTCTAAAAGTAAAGATTAGTTTTTAAATGTTTTTTAGAGGTCAATGTAATGATTATACAAAAGATAATTAGAATATAAAGTATTAACTATCTTAGAAAATCCAACTATAAATAATAATTATTCGTTAAAATTAACCGAAAGAGTAAAATAATAAGAAAATTATCTAGTTACACATTTTATCAGGCAACTGATAACGACCAATTAATGTATAATGTAGTCTATACATTTCTATTGGAGAATACAATTATGTTTTTTAATGGTTTCTTTAAAAAAAAAAAAAAAAAAACGATTTAGGTAACAAATAATTTAAATTAGGCGAGTTAGAAGTAAATATGCAAAACAAAGCCTAATTTAAAACACATCATTTATTTATAAAAGTAAAAGTTTTAGGGCAAGAGTAGAGGATATCAAGGTTTAAGGTTTTTTGTGAAAAGATGGATTCAGCAAGCACGTCAACTCTAAAAACCTATATTGAACTGTAACATTGGAATTTAAAAGCAAAACGATGTCGCTTCTCAGCGGGTTCTAAGAGCAGTGCTATCAGCGTATTTGGGCACCGATCTGGACCTTTACCTACCTCGAGAAATTTCTATATTCTACCGAGTTATCTCATTCTACAAGCTTTTACACCTTTATAAAATACCATCATTTTGGCTCCATCTCAAAGTATTCACGTCAAATTTATCACCTCTATTTTAAAATAAGTTATAAAGCAAGTTATAATCGAGGAAATTTTATATTTTATTTAAGCAAATATAAAGATATTATTTAGCAAGAATAAAATTTCTTAAGCAAAATTGGCTTCGATTTACAAATCAGAGTAAGTTGAGGATGAGAGTCCGTTAAGGATGAGAGTCAGTTGAGGATGAGAGTTAACTGAGGAGGAGAGTCAGTTGAGGATGAGAGTTAACTGAGTAGGAAAGTCAGTTGAGGATGAGAGTCCGTTAAGGATGAGAGTCAGTTGAGGATGAAAGTTAACTGAGTAGAAGAGTCAGTTGAGGATGATAGTCAGTTGAGGATGAGAGTCAGTTGAGGATGAGAGGCAAATATCTCATCTGATTCGATAAGTTTATTGTTAAAACTGTTTTAATCTAATATAGAGATGTTTCCAATTGTTGCAAGAGCTGATTATGGTACACCCGTAACAGTTGTCAAATTGACAAAGGACATTTGTAAATCACCAAAACCGGTCTAAATCCTTTGTGGTTGTAAGTTGTACAATACACTGAGCGACCATACTCGAGAAGTTATTTTGGAGTGTGATATTAAGTTATTATCTTAAGACATTACAAGTGTATTAATTTGTGGCACTTCTGATTAATTGGCATCCACTTCTCATAAAAATATTCTCACAACTGATAATCCGCTTTCATTTAAAATTCCCCCGTGCGTATATAATGTATCAATTAAAGCATTTTTTTAAAAAAAAATTGATGATTATACCGAGATTAGTCTGTTGTGATTTATATTGCTATCCTCTTTATTCCTTTTCTACAAAATTATCGCATAGAGACACTAAAAAAACCGCAAGGGTAAAAATCTGCACGTATAATTAAAACCGTAAAAGCAACCGTACTTCCTACTTTTAAATTACCTTTTTCCATTATTCATTGATATAAAAGTAAAAAAAAGCTAAAAGCTTGAAGAAAGTTTAAACTTTAAGGAATTCAATAATGCTTCTATAAATTATAGTTGCAATATTTATAATAAATTATGTTTACAAATTAAGCTACGGACAAACATAACTACCAATTTTATGAAGAAATAAATTTTTACTTAAATTCTTTTCTAAATATTATGTGCAACGTATGTGTGTGTAGTTAAGGTAATAATTACTTTGCAGTAAATAACACAAGTACTGACGGACATCATATATTTACACTCTAAAAACGTATTTTGTAACCAAACACTCACATTATCACTTTAAAGCAATCAAATCTAAATCGCTATCATAAATATTACTTTTACACACAGACAATTAAAAACGCACACAGAACAGAAAATTAGCATTAGAATTCCCAAAATAGCCCTCACATAAACATTTACCATATTTTTATTAAAGACAATTCCTAATTCAAGGGGGGGGGGGGGGGGGGGGGAGTAAACCTATGCTTTCCCCAAAAGGTAACATTCAATAATGCTCCTCCAATATGAAGAAATAATTTGAAATTAAGGATTTTTAAAAAATTATAATTTAATCATGGCGATGGTGGGAGGGGTTATGTAGAAATAAGGGAAGGGTAGAACTCTGTGGCATCAAGATATTCTCGCTTAGTAAAATTATTTTAACGCTTCTGACAGTCGTCAATATGCCCATCAAATTTACAAATAGGCACTTCTTTAGATTGTTACTCCCCTTATTAAAAAAAGAGGGGGGTAACAATCTAAAAAATCGGGTACGGGGTACCTCGGAACTTTTCCTCACTTCAGAGGCCACTAAAGTTGCCTCTCCTGCTGCTTCGCAGCAGGAGGAAGCAGCATTGGACGTGGTCAGTACTTGGATAGGTGACCGTTCTGAACAAACTGATTTATTATCATTCTTCAAAAACCTTATATTTAATACCTATATTTTATTTAATTATTTGAAGTTTGGCGGTATTTTGACAGATGTAAACAAACATTGACGTCATCAAAATTATCGCAATAATAAATAATTATATTCGCTTATAACTTTTAAACTAATAAATGGAATTTCATCGGGGTTTTTTATATTTGTTCCTTAATTTTTTCCAGTTCCAACGATATGCTATACGTCCAAAAACCTATTTATACTTTCGGTATTATTAACCGTCAAAGTTTAAAAAATTGATAACTTCAAAATGGCGGCCAATATCAAAATGAAATTTTGTGGGCTTGTTTGTTATACAGAGAGGTACATTCGTGCCAATTTCAACTCGATCAGGACCATTTTCGATTTATTACGATTTTTTTTAATTTTTGCTGACTCAACAAGTGGGTTCAAGATTTCGGAAAAAGTTGTTTTTCCGGGCGGCAGCACTACAGGTAAGGACTGATTTTTCTGCCAAGTTTCAACACTTTAGGTTAAATACCTTGGGCGCTACGATGATAACACACATACATACGTCTTGCTGAAAACCACTCAGGAGGTTTTAAAAACACCTAAAACGGATAATTCCGTTGAAATCTCGAAAAAAATTTTTTTTGTGAAAACAATACTTTTCCTACTATTAGTAGTGAGGAAGAGTAAAAAGGTGTATACGAAATGTTTTTCTATAGACTGTTACTTCCCTTATAAAAACAGAAGTTTGATATTCTTTTTACCCCAAGTACATTGAACTAAACATCCTTTTGTCTTAATAGTTATATACTTAGTCAAAGTTATTTATATTCTAAAAAAAACAACAAGGGAGTAACAATCTAAAGAAGTACCCCCAAATATATTTAAAAATAACACTCCATAGCGAAGTACAGGAATCCAGAGAGCAATGTATATATATATATATATATATATATATATATATATATATATCTATATATATATATATATATATATATATATATATATATATATATATATATATATATATACATATATATATATATATATATATATATATATATATATATATATATATATATATATATATATATATATATATATATTATATATATGTTAATTTTTTCTAACAGCTCAAATCAGCTCGTAAAAATCAGTTTGAACAAATAAGCTTGTATTTGTCATTACGATCAATTTAACGTCATATATGTAGTAGGCACCCTGTGCATCCTTTCCCCAAATACATTTTAGTTTTGCACATCATACTCCAATTTTAATCGTAATAATTACATATAAAGTTTGTATCTATCCACATTATTAAAATTAGTGTCAACTAAAAAATGGTCTGGAAATCATGTACATGAACTTATTTGACTTGAACAACCCTCGTCACACTACATTTCTTCAGTAAATATAAAGTTGTCGACGATATTACACACTATATTTCAATTTTTGTTACAATCCACATAAGTTTACCTTTGTCTGAGCTCTGTTTTGAGCTCTTAAAACGGCTGCTTGAGCCATAATATCGATATAGATCCAAGGATTCCGTGGCACGGACGCGCGGACTTACGCACAAAAGAAGTATAGACACAGAGAACAAGCGAGCGCGGAGGTTTACCCAGTGACTGACTGACTGGAGGTGGAGACTGAGTATGCACCGTTACCGTCTAGATGCGAGGGGGAGGGAGTCCCCCCCCCCTCCACATCTGTACCATTACCGTACATTTCCCCAACAGTAATTAGACTTATCGAAATATATCCTAAGCATTGCTTCACAAAAACAAGCTCGGCCCGTGAAGTTCCGTTAGCTATCAGCAACATGATCAGGAGCTTGGGCTTAATGGATAAAATTCTTTTTGAAAGTATTCCGTTCTGACCCACTACCCTTTTAATTTAAGTGGAATTCAACCACGGGTTACCGTTTGTTTTATACCTGAGTTTCTATCCGTAGATAATATACTAATATCGACAATGCTAAATATTATTTAAAATCAATTAATGTATTTATTATGTAGACAAAGAAAGCAAGTCCAGAAAAAAAGGCGACAAAAGAAGCAACTTTAAACAAGGATTAAGTGTGAGTATCTCTTAACCTACTAACGCGATGATAACTCTTGATGTACGTTATTTTATTTATTTATTTATTGTTTTTAACGAGGCCACAAGACGGCAAAACCACTAGTTGGCGCTCGGTACAAATTCAACAAATTATGAATTACAAAAAAGTAACAATAGTAATATTACAACGTTATCAGTCCATTCCTATTATTAGTATTTTCTTATAATGAAGCCAAACACAAATGTCCTTTCCCTAGAAATATTGTGAGGTGTCTTGAATCCCTGCGAAATCACTTGCGCGTGTGGGCATTTCTATACGTTATGACAAGGCTAGGAAGAATTAGTCGTGTTCTTTCATCCCTCAAATCTTGTGGAAAAGAGTTTGTAAGTGGGTATAGGGTCACGTCAGGATACGGCATAGTAGGGCATGCCAGGATACGGCATGGTAGAGCACGCCAGGATAGAACGTCCAGGTATAACATGTATGTAGTTATTTTAATACTATAACTCCGTGTGCTTTGCAACGGAGAATGTTTCTCATCATGAGTTCTCCAAGATCACATTAGAAACCTACATCAATTTTAGAAGGGAGGGAAGTTGAAATCTGATAATTTTGAAAGAATGAAAAAATCCTTTTTTAAAAAAAATAAAAAATACTGTTTAACACAATTACAAATAATTACATTGTAGCAAGAGATATTGATGTTATTGTTTAACATGGCGGAAGCAACGTGGAGAAGAAGTAGTCCAGTGACTACACGATGTACATATTAGAGTAATTATAATACAAACGATAATGTATATAAGCTTTTAGAAATAGATAATTATAATAGATTGCAATAATAATTATAATTATTTAATACCTATGAGATATATTTTAAAGGAGTAGATATCAATGCAACTGCCTCTTCAGAGTCTTGGAGGGCTACCTGGAAATGTTGAGAGGATAGGAGTTGTACAAGAGGATTAGGATGATGGGATAAGGATGTTGGGATAAGGATGATGGGATAAGGATGTTGGGATAAGGATGATGGGATAAGGAAGCATGGGACTTTCTATATCGGGATCCGGATAGATTTCGGACAAAAGGAACATTCAGGTCTTCATGGAGAGTAAGGTTGGAAACATAGTAAGGAGCATCGGTAATTTTTCTAAGAATATTTGACTTAAGGATTTGGAGGCGACGGGAATTTGAAGGTTTAGTGCTGCCCCACACTTCCAGACATTAGGTCTAATAAAACTCTAAATATGAAGTTTATAATGGACTAACACTAACATATTTCACAAAATCGATAAATTAGAAATAATGTAACAATATGCATAAAGGAAAATATACTTAAGCAACGGCTTTCTCTGTTTATAGTACTTTAAGTATGAATAGAAAACAGCTCTACCTAGACTTTAAAAACTTAATAATACTACCTAATACTTAAAGTAAAATGTATTATGGTTGTTACATTGACAAACCACGATGGCTAATGGTCAATTCAAATCAGTTTCCATCACTTTCATTTATCATCATCAATGATAGTTAATTTACAAAATAAGGCTGTCCGAGACAACTCACACAAACTTTCTCAAATACGAGTTCATATTTACTTAGCCCAGTCTTTTCCGCTTTAGTAGTTAGTTTTCGTAGGTAAATTTAATTATTCAACATTTCATCAAAATGTATCATATAAATAACTTCTCCTTGACGGAGAATCGTACCCGGCCTCTCTCTGTCCGCGTTTAAAGCTATTTTCTCAGGAACTAGATTTTTCCCGGGAAAACGGCTTATATCGTTAGATTCGTATTAAAATGGACAACGTTATAGAACTTTTTTTTTTATCAAAATCATCGGAACCGTTTTCGAGAAATATTTTTTTTTCACGTTTTTTAGAGTTTTTGGGAGGTAGCACCCCCAATGTGGGGCTAAAATTCATTTCTCGATTTCGGCTCGGGGTACGAATTTTCTGAACTTTCGTCAAAATCGGCCCAGTAGTTTAGGCATCAGGCGTCAGCACAGACGACAGATAGACAATTTTTTGGACTCTGGGGACCTCATAACGTGTAAATCCATCAAAATCGAATTTTCGCGCCATCACAATAATTTCTCTTTATATGAGAAAGTAAAAATGATTATTAAGGAATATATAGAGGGCAGATGTTTCATGTTCAAATTTTAATTATACATGCTGGATATTATATGCTAAGATAAAACCCTTCCACAAGGAAAGAGTTAACATGGCAAACCTAAGGGGCGGGAATTGGAAAAACTCCATCAAACCTCTCTCATATCAGTCATATTCATACTGAGATTAAATTTAATTCCAATAATATCAAATTTAACCAATTTTATTAATATTGATATTTTACAAGTTATTTACACTTCGCTTTCCATTCTCAGCAAAACTACATTTGTTTTTAGGGTCCGTAGGCAAAACCAAGGACCCTTATATTTTCCTGCGTGTGTCTGTCCGTCCGTCCTGTCGCGTGCTCTCACGGCTACACCTTTCGTCCGATCACTTTGAAATTTGGCATGTATGTGTCTTGTACCTACCCACATATTTTAAAAATATAGCGACTTAAAAAAAATATGTTAAAAAAAAAATAGGGTAAAAAAACTTAGGGTTAATTTATTTTTATTTCTTTTCGACACCGTGAGGGGTATCATATGAAAGGGTACGTGGAGCTGATTACAAAAATATATAATTCTTTGGATATAACTTTGATAAGGCGAGCGTAGGCAAGTTTGAAGTGGGTGTGAAACGTGTCCCCCCCCCCCCCTCTATCTCGCTTATGTGAAGTGCAAAAAATCTGAAAAAATTCCTGAACATTCTTCGACCAAAAGTAAAGATACCACTTTTTGGAAATTTCGAAAAAAATATTATTTAAATTTTTATTGACAAAATACGGTTTTTTATAATTATGGTCTTTTCGATAATTTTATAATTATGGTTGTAGCAGTCCGGTTCAGTGGCAAAAAAATACTTTATCAGAGTGTGTTTTGAGAATATCAGACCCTTAGAATAGTTCAAAGTAAGCTTTTTAGCATTTTAAAAAAACACTGTTTATACATACTTTACAGTTAAACACTATATAGTGTGGCCTACGGACCCTCGCTGTGTGCTGACAAGCACACACTTGACCTGTTTATTTAGCAATATTTTGGAAACTAGATTTTCCCGGTGAAACAACTTTATGATTAAATTCACCTCTAAATTGGCTACGAACCATTTTTTAAATTTAAAACAATGTTTTAGAGATTTTGGGGGCAGCGCCTCCAAATTTAGAGCTAACTAAAATTAATTTAACAGACAACAGACAGAGGTTTTTTAAAAAACCTCTGCTAGACCCGGCGGGGGACCAAACAACGGTTAAATGTATTGATACTTTAAAATCATATTTGCATGGCATAACAATACTTTTTATCCATATTTACTACTTATAAATTGTGTCTCAAGTTAGAGTATAGTTAAAGAGCGTAAATTCTCTCATTTTTAGATTTTCGAAAATAAATCATTCTTTATAAAACTTCTACTTGTTCTTAAACGTCTAATAATGATAAAATATCCTTGATTTTGTGTACAGGGTGTCCAGTTTTATGAAAACTTAAAAGAATTACCAAGAATAAACTACTCTCATTTTTGATGGTAACAATTTAGAAAAGTGGTTGAGAATTGCACAAAAAAATATAGGAGTGAGTAGTGAGTAAGTGGTGATTCAATTTTAAACATATATAGATAAATGTTTAATGTTATAGAATTTACCACATTCAATATCAGCTTCTTTTGTCCTCAACAAATGATTTTAAAATCCCGATAAATTCTTTTTAATACTGAATATATTTACTGTTTCTTTAATACATTTTACTTTAATTGCAACGATAATAGTTATCCCGTTAATTTAGAGTTTAAATCAACAAATAAAGCTCTTTACAAAAGGCTTGTACTTAAGGTGTGATTTAATACCTTGACTTGACCTGTGGAATGTGGATAAACTAAGCTACCGTAACTCCGTGAAAACGCTTTTTGACCGTTAGCTACAACAAGTCCATCACTTTTGTTGTCAGAAGATAAAATCTCATAACAACTTTGTGTTATTGAACAAATTATTTCTGTTTGTAAAACCACAATATAATTACGTTATAAGAAAAGAAGGAAGAACATATTTTTTTTCTTACTTAAACAACTCGCAAGTTTATTTATTGAGATGAAGGTTTAGAAGATTAATAAGGAGTTGTAATAAGTTGAAATAGGTCAGAAACAGGAGTTAATTTAATGTAATATGTGTACATATAAATATTATACATTTACATTTATAAAAAATAAAATCTTCATTCATGAAATACTTTTTGTTAAGTGACTTCATGATAAAGTTTACAAATTATCTCGATATAGCTTTAATGTAGGAAATTATTAAACGCATTTTATTCTTATAAAATTCTCACTTAATAATATATAATTATTAAACCATCTGTATTACCACTTGGTACTAAACTTTCTTATACGAGTGCATAATTTCTTGGTCCAGTGTTTTTTATTTGTTAGTTGTTTCGGGTTTTCGCGATTATATTCAATTATTAATGATTCACAAAAATAACTCCTTCCTGACGGGGAATCGATAATGGCCTTTTACTGTCTGCGTTTATAGCTATTTTCCCAGAGCTAGATTCTTGCCGGGAAAATGACATATATATAAACACAGATTAGATCCTTATTTAAATGGTCTAAAATTGATAATTTATTATCGAACTGTCTTCGAGAGTTTTTTTGGGGTAATGTCTCCAAGTTTAAAGTCAGAGCTCGGGTACGATTTGTCTGAACATGTATGCCAAATTAAAAAAAAAAAAGAAAAAAAAAATTCCAGCAGTTTAGGCTCTACTCGTCTTCACAAACCACAAACTAACACTTTAAAAAATCAATATGGGATCAAATCACAATACTTGCTCTCTACTAAATATAATATATTACACGTATATGTGAAAATAAATACATGCAACAACAGGTGTAACCGAAAAATGACATTTTTTCTATAATTACTCGTTGAATAAACTTAAATATCAATTATAACTGATAAATCTACATTTAGAAAAAATATAACCAGTCAATTATATTCATCACTATTAACGATGATACAGGAAATAAGTGTTCGAATTAATTTTGAAGCCGCAAAAGTGGTTTACCAAAACGTTGCCAAACTAAAGATACCTATAGCAAGGCAACTTGATTTTTGATTGCAAAGTACTAATTTAAACATAATCTAGTGATGTAACTAAAATACACCAATTTCCACTAATCTCTCATTTCCGCCTTATTATCCTTGTTTTTAATATGCCGATAAAAAAATTGTTGTTGTGAAAAATTTCATACATTTTTAATTTACTTAAAAAGAGCTTTAAAATGACATGTAACATGGCGTATATCCATCAACTTCTGAACAATGTCAGTACGGCCATATTTGTTTTTTTTCAAAATGCCGGAAATTAATTAAGTTACATATGCTTTTCATACTCTTAAAGACCTTTAAAATTATACTATATTACACATGTCACCGACGACACTTTTTTTTTTAGTCGTCTGCCATATTGACAGCTATCTTTGAAATAATAAGTGTGAAACTTCTTAACTAAACAGTTAAAAAATGCTGAGATGCACCTGTGATCAATTTTTATTTTGACGCAGTAATCGTAACATTGAGACAAACTCTTTAAATTCTCTGACTCTGAAATGAAGAACTCACTTCAGTAATTCGATAAATTTATTTTTTATGTGACAGCTAAGCTTGTATGTGGAATAATTATAGTTTTACCAATGCCTAAATATCACTAATTTTATTAGGTCTATAGTTATATAGTTATATAGGTTACAAACATGTTGTATGTACATAATTAGTTTTTGCTTTCGAGCTTACCTAAGGTAACGGAAGCTATGTGATCGTTCTGAAGAACGAACAAATTTTAAGAAAACAAGACAAAAACCCGTTTCAGAAAACAGAAAACATTTTTGATTCCATGTCTGTCTGTCTGTCTGTTTAGTTTATACGAACCAACATATCTTACAAAGGACACGTCCAATTTTAATGTAATTTGGGTGGTAGGTCATAATTAGCCCATTGTTGGCCCCATATAAGTTTCAACCTTCTGCACTCATTTGTTTCTATTCCACATGCGCACTAACATACATTTATTTACACCTATAGCTTCAAAAGTACTTATCTGATTCGAATGAAACTTTTATAGTTTATCGAAATAGCCCCAGATTAATTTGAACCGTCTGCGCTTTTTAACTTTAGCTATATTGATACTTTAATTCGTGTAAAAAATAAAAAATTTTTTTTGACAGATTAAAACAAACGGGGGAAACAATAAAACCAATTAGACAATAATGGCTTGTAAAAGTATAAAATCAATAAAGTAAGTGGATTGGATACGAGAAAGCTATGAGCCACACCAATTGCAGTCAATTTTTATTAAAAAAAAAAAATGATGGCTTTAGACTAAACAATATAAAACAAATACACGGTTGTTAGGTTATAGGAATTAGAGTTAGGACGATATTTTTATTCTTGCTTTGAACAGCATTTGTAATTTAATAAAATAGAATATGATGACGTCATTAATGTAGCTCCTAATCTACCTACTTGAGTAGGTATATAAACTCGATAATAAACATAACCTTTCTCGTGACCTCTCGAGTGAAGAGCGTTTCAAGGTTATCTATTATTTCTTTCACGTCTTCATACAAATGACTCATAAGGCTCTCCCAATTTGTTTTTATTTAGTTTAATTTTTTTTTAATTTTTTTTAAAATGGTTTTTACATCCACTGAATATTTAGAGACAAGGATCTGTATCGTTGAAAGAGTAAAACAAGGTTTAATTTGTTGGCTTTCAAATGAACTATCGGCAATACAAATTAAATCGCCTCATTAACTCGACATGCATTTATTTATACGGCATCTAAAAACAGATATATGAACTAAACAAAAATTACCTAATAAATTGTGAGAGTGGTTTCTGAGTTATTAGTGGTGTAATGTATTTGAGTAGTACTAGAACGGCAGAGTGAAAAACCAGTTATACCACCCTTGTATCACTCCCCCCCCCCCCAAACCTTGTATCACCTGTAACTCATTCTTAGTCTTTCTTTTAAATTAATTCGTCTGGCATTAACTTGGCATTTGCCTTCGCATAATAAAGTAAGTAAAAGTTAACCAAATATATAAATAAATGTATTCTTACCGAAAAGGCAAGTAAGTGCATTTGAAAAAAAAATGATATATATATACAATATACAGTAGAACCTGGCTTAGATGACCCTCAATAACACGACAACCTCAATTACAAGTGCAATTTTGAAATCCTCTTGAGATTGCCATAACACATAATGTTAAATTAACCTCTATAACGCGACTATTATTATTCAAACAACCTCAATAACACGGATGTTTTTCAATTCACAACGTAACTCAGAACCTCTATGACAAGTCGTTTTGAGAAGTCAACCTCTATAACGCGACTCTATACAGGAATGGGTTGACCTTGAATAAGTCTACACTTAAAAACTTTGATTTATTGATTCCATTAACCTCGATAACACCGACTGATAGTCAAAATAACCTTGATAACACGACCCTCAACAAAAAGAGCACCTCGATAACAAGACTGTTTCCCTAATTTCCTTGAGACACTTCTTATCAAGGTTCTACTGTGTGTGTGTTCTTGGAGGAAGAGTCTCGATTCACCGACCTCTGATTCACCAGGCATAAGTGCTACCCATTGCACCACGGAGGTAAATTATTTTTTCAATATAAAATATAAGGGTAATATTATAGTACAAATACATTATTTGTTCTCGATTATTCGCTAAAATGTTGTGCAAATATTTTATTTTTCATTTAACTTTCACATAACCATTTCTTAATTCTGAAGTAATATAATTGTTAACAAATGCAAAGAGAGCAATGCATACATAATATCAACTATTTCTAGAACTTAAGTTTCACTTCTAATGCGTAAGAGTCTTACACATTTTTTTTTTTTTTACATTAGATGTAGTATAGTGTGCCTAGGTAAACATAACAATAAATGCCAGCCAAGTAGTATTATACTAGGTACTTGTACCTATAACTTAGTTATTGCCTTTTTTTATAAACTTATAACAAGGTTAGGTTGTGTGTTGTGTAAGTCACACATTGGCGTAACTAGGGGGGTGCTAGGGTGGGCTAAGCCCACCCTAGACGAAAATTAGCCCCCCCTAGAAAAATAGAAAAGTAAAAAAAAAATCCAAGTTGTAAAATTCTACTGTATTTTATGGCGTCGCGGCTAAAAAAATCATTCCCCGCCTCTTGATTTTCGGAAAAAATTTCGAGTAGGTAATGCCAAATGTCGGTTAGGAACCTTAAAAATCGCTTGACCAAACATTAGGTAAGGGCAGTTTTAAACCACTCCTTAAGGGTGGAAATCGGCCCTAAAGGGGAAAATAGTGTTTTTTGGATTTTTGTACTGATGGGTGTGTTTGTCGTGGAGACATGCAGTTTTCTGGAAATTGTTAAGGTTATAGTGTATTTTTAGGGAAAAATGCTATATGACGGAAAATTTTTCGGGAAATGGATTTATTTTCAACGGGAAAGCTTCTACGGTTAAAAAAGGTGTTTTTTAAAACACGTTTTTACGTAAAACTTTTGAAATTATTGAAAAATTAAAATTTCTTTTCAAGGCTTTTGTAGATCCCGCAGAAGTCCATCGCCGGTATAGAGAACTTTTTTTTACCTGCACTCCAGCTTAAGGGCGACATTGGGAATTTTTTTTTTCGCTGATCAGAAAACCGGAGATATTAGGTGCGGGGTGTGGTATATCATTGGAAAGCCCTTGGGAAGAATACAAAAGTGATCCAAAAACATTTTTAAAATTTTCACGTTTCAGACCCTTTGAAGCGAAAAAACCTTTTTTAAACGTTTTCTACATGAGGCTTCGACGCCATTGGGCTTTTATGCCTTAAAAGCCTATGAAATGCTGCTCACCGCGTTTTGCTTTTAAACTTGATGGTACTTTTACTTCTTTAAATTCCGAGTTCGAGTACTACAAGATGGTACATAAGAGGTACATACGGAGAAAAAAAAGTAGTCTCCTACTCTGCTTCGTATGCTCTGAAAATGTAATTTTCAAGGGGCAACCGCAATCCCCCTTTTTTTTAGTACCTTCACGGGGGGAGTCCTGTACCTCACAAAAATCGTGTTTTTCCGAAATTTCGACTTTGACCTTACGTACCGTTTGCAATTTGATTCGGACGGGGTTCAAAAGGGTACCGAACTTTAGGTCAAATTGTCCTCTTTAAGATTCCGGTTTGTTTTTTTTATTTCCGATTCCTACATCGGGAGCTACGTCTATGTGAAGGACGTCCTCCTTGGTTAGCCGCAACCAGAAAGGGCTTTGTGCCGATTTGACAGAGGTATCGTTGGAAAGGCCTTTTAAAATGTACCAAATGTGTGCAAAAATATTTTCGAAAAAAAGTACTTAAGACATTTTTAAATTTATATTGGTACAATTTATATTAGTACACAATTTATATCATATACTAGAAGATTTAAATTTCTTATTTTTACATACATTTTTCGATACTTTTTAAAATGTACCTACATTTTTATTACGTAAAAAGAACCTTTAGAATTAGATTTTAGGGTATCGAAATTTCAAAATTTTCCGGGGGAGGACCCCCCCCCTAAGCAACAATAAGGAACATAAAAGTGTTTCATTCCAGACACACAATGTTTACAAACTAATGGCCACCTTCCTTAACTAATGTGAAACTTTTTTTCTTGTAATTTCCACGTATGGTCTTGAAATTTTTAAAAAATAAATTACTTTTTTATAATACTTAAAAAATGGGGGGGGGGCTGTAATAATAATTTACTACTTGTTTTTTGTATCTTCCTGTAAATTTTGCTCTAAACTAATACATTGAGCGTTATAATTTATATAATTTTTTTTCAGTAAAGCTCTATTTAAGTAAGGCTGAGCGTATTTAAAAAGTTAATGCGTATTTTTTGATAAAATATTTAAGACCGAAGCCCCGAACGAACTCTCTGGGTAACAAAGTTCAAAGAATATCAGATATGAAAGAGGAACTACTCATTTAGGTATGTTTACAAGCGACTTGTATCATATAAACTTGTTTCTTTCGTAGAAAATTGTCTGTCAGTGTGGCAAGCAGCTTACCATCCAAATTTCATTTAAAACAGCACGAGTAGTTTTTAAGATATGTCGGTTAGCAAAAAATGATCGACTGACAGACACGGGACCAAAAATTGTCCCCTGATGCCTAAAACGGATTTCTGTCTTGAAATCGGAGACATAAAAAATGTTGGTTCTTCAAAACGATGACATAGCTTCCGTTATCTTCAGTATGCTCGGAAGAAATCACTCACTCGATCGTCACTTTTTCAGTCTCCTGACGTGTTCAGAATACATATAAACCGTTTTTGCTAAATTAAAAAAAAATAAATAATAATAATAATAATCTTATCTACATAATAGAAAACAATCTGTAAATTCCTTCATATTATAGTTTTGTTGGATTAAGAGACTTCGCTCTTATCTTCATCATTTAAGTATGAATTAAATGGTAGGTATATACTTGTGATTAACAATAATTATTATATACTAGTACAGTTATATTATACAGGAAACAGCATAACTCGCATTGTATATTTCAAATGCTATACTACATAAACTAATAAAGTACAAATAAATACAAGGAAATGTAATTAAAATATAATAAAATCCTAGCATAAATATTGAAGTAATTTTATAGTGGTTTTAGCTACCGTTTTACCAGTAATGGAGCCCCGTTAGAATTTTAAGAGTTGTACAGACTAGAAATGAAAAGGAACGGTACACAAATAAGCTGATACATCTTCTATCGTAGATTCTCTACTTTTTCTTTGGTTTGCCTTCTCTCGTATACCATTAAATGTGTTAGTAAAGGCTTTATCCAATATTGAAGACTCGTCTATAAAGTGGGTCGCTTATAATTAACAGAAATTATACCTCATAGATTGTATAGGACTTAGTAGAAAGGAATGTGTTTACTGTCTACTGCGTAGGTGTATACTGTCTACTGTGTACGTGTACACTGATTACTGTGTATGTATATAATGTCTATACTGTGTATGTGTATACTGTCCACTGTGTATGTGTACACTGTTTACTGTGTATGTATATACTGTCTACTGTGTATGAGTATACTGTTTGCTGTGTATACCTATGTAAGCTGTCTTCTGTGTATGTGTATGGTGTCTACTGTGTATACGTATGCTGTCAACTGTATATGTGTATACTGTCTACTGTGTATGTGTATGCGCTGTCTGCTGAGTTTGTGTATACTGTGTTACATTTTATTATTAATTCATTTTTAAGGATTCCTTCAAGAGAATTCAAAATGTAATTTTTAGATAAATTACTATTAATTGAGATGGTTCGTTATACAGTTCAAGTATAATGAGCGAGTATGTTAGCGAGATGCTGTCAAATAAAACACACTGAGAAAGTATATACTTTGTTTCTTGCTCTGATGATGCTAATAAATTTAGTGAAACGTTAGCATAAACTTTCTCACTGTGTTTTATTTGACAGCATCTCGCTAATATACCCTCTCATAAATTAAATTATTCGACACTTCTTTAGATTGTTACTCCCCTTATAAAATAAACAGAGGGGAGTAACAATCTAAAGAAGTGCCAGACGTTGGAAAACACAATTTCTTGCAAATTAAAAGATAATATTGTCAATCATTCAGTACAGGAGTAAAACAGCATTTCATAATTATTAAAAAATTGAAAAGATATTTACAAGCAAGGTATTATTCCAAGCATTTAAATATCTAAAATTTACGCTTCTTAAATTTAACGCAAATGG
Organism: Gerris lacustris; assembly: GCA_951217055.1. Lineage (NCBI taxonomy): Eukaryota > Metazoa > Arthropoda > Insecta > Hemiptera > Gerridae > Gerris > Gerris lacustris. Next base: position 74,565,270 of record OX578278.1, read on the forward strand.
TTTCTATCTTTAAGGACTCACTTTTACTAACACCATTGTAATTAAAATATACATTTTACAATCTAGATATTACAAAGACATGAAAATATTATGAACGAGATAAAAATAAACTAAAAACTAAATAAAACCATTTAAAAATCGGCTAAACCATTTTTTAAATAAACAACAATGATTTATTTAATAAAATCAAAAAGAAAACGAGTAATATTTGTTCGGTTCTTTTGTTATTTTAAATAGTTTGAAAAGTGAAGCTCTAAATGTATTGGGACTATTTGGATTCTTATAAGGGTAAAGCAGGGTAGAGTGGTTTATGCAAGAGTGCGACCAAATCAGGCCGTGTCCAAGTATGGAACCTAACTCTGGCATTTAGTTCTTTAATTCGAGTCCGGGGGGATATCTACCAGATATTATAGTTATTGCCGCTGACATTAAAAATCAATTATTCAGACCTTTAAGGCACCGCCTTTTATACATATTCCTTTTATTTATATTTTTTTTAATACCTCTTTTTTTTTATCTTATGTAACGCCTCCCTGAAGATTGTTTTTATAAGACACCCCTACCTACCAGATTGTAGAAAAGTGAAAATACGATATATATATATATATATATATATATATATATATATATATATATATATATATATATATATATATATATATATATATATATATACAGTTTGTGGGTTTTAAGTCCGGACAATCTGTAGGAGTTCGTTCTCAATTGTTTTACAGCACCGACTTCTGACAAAATGAGTTAAGCTTTATAGAATTTATCGCTTATGTTTACATTAAAAATACTTTTATACAATATATTATAAGAGATGCCTTAACCGAAATCAACACGGACGAGGCGATAAAAAAATTATTTTACTAAATCTAAAAAAGATGGATTACTATTAGACGGAGATTGTTTTTATACTGAAGGTGGGAGTTATTTTAAAAAATTGTCCACAATATATATATTCAACATTGCACTTATATTTTTATTTGCTTTTAAAACATATAAATAGAATTTTACTGTAAAATAAAGAAAACTCCATTCTGTCTTTGTGTAGGACGTTAACGAAAAAAATCAAGTCCGATATAGAATAATATATGTCTAAACAAACAGAAATTGACACACATTATATAGCAACCTCTTATTTACAAGTTATATGTATATATATATATATATATATATATATATATATATATATATATATATATATATATATATATATATATATATATATATATATATATATATATATATATATATAAAATTTAATATGTTATTCATATCGAATAAAATCGACTAAGGTGGTCTCAATGCTAATGCTAGTAAAATAATATGGTTATTGTTTCTACCCAAAAGTAACACTTCATCCATATTACATATAATAATATAAATATATGATGTCCCTTTATTGCTAAATATAATTTATTAAATTTTCGTGTTTCCGTGTTTCGTTTAATTAAATAATTTCAAAAACAGTGGTAAAGGTGGCCACCGATACGAGTGGGCCGTTTTCTTTTCAACGTCCCCGCAGAGCGATATGTTTGGGGCGGTGGCCACCCCAAACGCCCACTCTTATCGGTGGCCACCTTTACCACTGTTTTTGAAATACATAATTTAATTTAACGATCCTGTGGAAATCAAAACTTTATCTATCTCTTTTCAATGTTCCCACAGAAGGGCAAGTTTGGCATGTCAACAAAAAAGAAATGGCCCAGCGCCCAGTTGCCATATACCCAATTCATCGGTGGACAAGGCATAAATAAGCGATTCCATAAGGTAAGAAAACTTTATCAATCAGCGACTCACTTCTTATGGTGGCCTGTGGACTATAAATAAATAAATGGTTAAAAGGTCATATTTCATCCCTTATATTGGGAAATCTTCAAACCTTTATAAAAGGCGATATTTCATCCCTTATTTTGCTACCAATTCAAACCTTTAATATATTTAACAATTACATAAATTTATCTTTTATAATAACATTTTTAATTTACAACTATATATAGACAGTTAATAAAAGATAAATGTATATAATTGTTAAATATATTACAGGTTTGAAGACGTCCCCATAAGGAATGAAATATTACCTTTTAATAATAAGTATTTATTTACCCCTGAAGACACCAAAATTTAATAAATTATAATACTACATTATAAACACGAATAAATGTCATTAAACCGTTATCGAGATCATTTTTGAGTAAATTTTTATGGTTGAGAAGTTAAATAATAATGTTAAATATATCACAACATTAGAGTTGGTTTTATTACCTGCTTGTAAAATCGTGTTAAGTGATTTATTATTAACCAAAAGTTAAAATATCCATTTATTTTATCTATTGACAAACAATCAGTCATTTATTCTTTATTCATAAGGAGCAAATAAACTAAGTGCCTCCGTCCTTATTGTTCTATTCTCCTTACAAGCCTGTATCTCATGCCTTCCTTTTCCTTTCACTTGTACTTTTAAAGTCCCTTCATAACTAACAGGTATTTTGCGTTCCTTTTATTTCAAATTTTAATCATTCTGTTCAATTTCTTTTTTTTTCTTTTTTACAATTTAATGTTACCTTGTTTTACTTCTACTAGTTTAAGTTTGTTATTATGTTTGTAGATTGTCTGAAGAAGGCTGCTTTAGAACAGCTGAAACAGGTTAAATAGAATTTGTTTAAAATACAATTAATTTTGTGTGAAGACGTTGTTTGGTTATTGAACTACACCTCTTTCATGATGAGTCGCTATCATACATTGGAGAAACACACAGTCGAGGATCTTAAAAAAGTACCTTGCCACACCACAATAATAATTATAATGATTGTACTTGTCTACAATAACAATAATGGTGTTATTTGGGCATATTAGGCAACATTTAGGGCTTCAACATTAAGACGTAGGCAAAGCAGGGCAGGGAAGCACAGATCTTTCAACCGCAGAAATATACGAAGCCACTTGAATTAAGAGGTCAGATGCAGTGCAATAGTGTCAGGTAGGCAAGGTGTGGCATAAACGTCAGATCCACTAGTGTGGGGTAGGCCAAGTGTGGCATAGACGTCAGATCCACTAGTGTGGGGTAGGCCAAGTGTGGCATAGACGTCAGATCCACTTGTGTCGGGTAGGCCAAGTGTGGCATAGTACTGCATTGCCTTTCTTTGCGTGGTTCTGTATATTTCTGAAGCCGAAAGAAACAGCTGCTCTGCCCTCCATCTCAATGAGCGCCCGGGCTTAAAACAGGAATAATTGCAAGTAAATTATTTACATTATAAGATCGACTTTTAAATATAATAGAAGTAAAATTATCCAATAAATTTAATCCAAAAACATTTCTTTATAATGTTAATCAATATCGTATTTGTTGATGAAAATATAACATTAAAAATAATATCCGAAGATCAAAAATCCGTGGTTCAATAATAAGACAAAAAAAAGAAACGGTGGGATGGTGTTGAGGATGTTCTAAACGTATAATTGTGCAATATAAACTTTATCTAAATGTTTTATTGTTATGGCAAACAGTGTCCTCTACTCCTGCCAATAGAAAGCTAACACGTTATCCCCTCCTGTATCAATCATCCTTTTTTTTAAGTCAGTAAAAAGACCTTAATTTTTATTCGCCTATTCTCGGTAATCGTTGTTTTAAAGCTTGGAAAGTTAAACCCCACGGCCGGGGTCGTATAAAATGGAATTTTTTGTAGCTTGAAGAGAACATAAAAATCGACTTAACAAGCGCCCCACTTCGCCACCTGGGGCGCACATAAAAATCGGGACGGTTTACCTGTAGAACCGCCTCACTGATGACCGGGAACGAAAAACCGCCGAGTCCCTTACCCGAGAAAATGGGCACCTTGAACCGGCCGTCTGATAATTTGCCCGGACACGCAAGCGGAGACTATTGTGTTCTTCTTTTTTTTCTTCCGAGTCCGAGCCTGCAAAAAGGTATTTAATGCTAAGGAGATAGGGAAACTCGTCCGAGTCGGAGTGGAAACCACGATTATTATGCTCTGTTGAAAGCAATAACCGGAATTATCATGAGTTTTGAATTTCAAAGCCCGGGGCTCGGAGCCCGCTTTGAGTAAGAATCAACTCCTTCCTCCTACAGAGTTCCCTCCTCTGCAAAATAAAACAATCTACATCTTCATCTGTCAGCCAATAACAACAGACCTTTATCTCACTTTTTTCTTCTTTCGTTTCGGATTAAAGGCAACGATATAATCAATTGTCCTTCACTTTACGCTAAGACCGACTATCAGTCGTCACTTAAACAACAAACAATTTTCCGATGAAATATTCATCAGGTATATTAACATGAAATAACTAAACAAGAGCACTTGCAACAATTATTCTTTGTAACATATAAAATCTATTTAAACGTCTGAGAGACCAGCTACAAGCGTATTAATTAAATTGCTGCCATAAACAACTCACTTGACACGTTGAATCGATCACATCAATGTACTTATTATTTAAATTCATAAAAATATTTTTATCTTTATACATAAACACAATCCATTTAAGAACTAGAATGTTAGCAACTACGAGCTACTAAAACTGTTTTCTTAAATTTAGCATTATACGTAATAACAATTTTTAAAAAAGGACAATAACTATTCAGTTGTTAATGGAGTTTTTTAAACACGGGGCCTTTGGAAAGAATTAAAACTAAAATAACCATACTGTTTCAAATGTTAAAGGTACTTTATTAGATTGTTACTCCCCTATGTTGTTTTAGAATGAAAATGACTTTGACTAAATAACTATTAAGAAAAAGGGATATTTAGTCCAATGTCCTTTGGGACAAAGGAATATCCCACTTCTGTTTTGATAAGGGGAGTAACAATCTAAAGAAGAACATTCCGTACACCTTCTTTAGATTGTTACTCCTCTCTGTTTTCTTTAAAAGGGGAGTAACAATCTAAAGAAGTGCCATGTTAAAGTGCTTTTTTGAGCTTTGAACGAAATATCGTTTTAATATATTTGTATAAGAAGGATCAATTGAAAGAAGAGATAAAAAAATAAGCATCATGTGAAAAATATATACTATATACATATTAATAGATTATGTCATAAATAACACATACACAATACACAAACCTGTAAGTATATACATATTAATACATGATGTCATAATCAACACATACACAAACCAGATGTTTTTTATTTCCTTACTGCATTCAATTAACTCATTCGTATTTTTCAAAATATATTTACAGTTTCGAGTAAGAAGTATATAAATTTATTTATTTTATTTCAATATTAAAACGAGTCTAATGTCTTCCTAAAAAAAATTAATTTAAAGGTGTAGAATAAATTAATTTAAAAAAATAATTTACTTGCTGTATTTAGGTTTGAAATATGATTAAATAATAATAATATTTGTTTTGAAATTTAATCTTGGAAGAAGAGTCGGCGGTAATAATTTCCTTGTTTAACCTGTCATATTATCAGATTAATATTTAATATAATTCCTTTAATAATTGCACCAACACTACGGCAATAACGTAAACTATCTCTTAACGTACATTAAAAATTTGTTTATTTAGCAAAGCATCTTTATAAGCCATCATCAGTGCCGAAATATGAAATAAATAGAGATTAATACATTGAATAAGTAAATGATGCCGGAGATGGACGTGAGATTCGAGTAGATAGAATGTATTATTAATTTATGTAATACTCAAGTTTATTAGGAATTGAGATGGTTAGCTAGAATAGAGGCAAGTAAGTAGCTGTAGCGGTGAGTTCAGTTCAACCAGCAACAAGGTAATAACTCTGAGTCGAGGTCATCATGGCCCAATGCATTTTGGGCTTACTCTCAACATTATATACGTTTAAACATATATATCGTTTAACATATTATTCAACTTTAAATTATTGCTCCCCCTTAGAATTGAATAGAATATCCAAACATGCGAGACCAAAATCTATAAAAGCGGGA